>OY101451.1:4115575-5315575 GCA_956483635.1 Panzeria rudis
CCCCTCACCTATAACCAAAGATTCAAATTTCATCGATATCACTAAACGTCTGCCCAACCATTTAGCCTATGCCCTTAAAGCTTCGAGGTAATTGATTGATTATTCCTTCCTATTCTACGTGCCAGTTTCCCAAATGCTGGTCCTCGCCCTGATCGAGCAGTGACTAGCCAACGCGACTATCAAGACTCTTAGAACCTTCCAATTCATACCTAGTAGTAGTTTGGATCTTCCTAAGTCAAGTTTTGGGCACACAGGATTGGTCCTATCCGTCACCCAATTACAGAGTTCCCTATAGTGGTAATCAATGGGAAATTTAACCCATCTACCATTTACTCCCTCATCTAACGCCAAAAATATTCTTATCAGTTCGTCGGCGGTCTCATTTTCCTCGACATTACATTGACCTGGAACCCAACATGGTATAATACTATATTTGTCCATAAGCACGCTGAGCGCACTCCTACAGTCGCTAACCGTCTGACCGTCCGTCCCCAACATTAACACACTAGCGCCCGCGCCTATTACTATTTGTATCCTTCTGCAAAGACCGAACAACCTTCGTAGCACCTATCAGACTAAACCCAAAAGTCCATATCTGTAATAACGATCTTGGAATCCGTTAACCCAGAAGTTATGGAGACCTGCCCATTAAAACTAATCTTATTTAAGATTCCTGTATGATCTTTTAATCTTGTTGTCATCAAAATTGCCTATTCCTTTTCCATGAAATATTACTACATAGGAAAACACCCAAGTATGTAGCTTCCTTTGCTAACCTCAACTCTACCCCTCCAATTTTAGGTACCTCAAAGCTATTTATTTTGTACATCCTGGTAAAGAGAACTAGCTCCATTTCCCTCTGGTAGACCTCCAGATCCGGAGGCGACAGTTCACTAAGCGCCGATTGCATGACTTCACTGATAGTGGAAATAAACTTTCCCGCTACCAGTATCACCACTTCGTCGGGCTGCTCCTGTCAAAACGCCCAAGAATTACATTCATCGCCATCAGCCAAAGCAGAGGTGATAACATTCCGAAAGTTCCGAACACTGAGTACCTCTATCGACTCCTTAATGGCCTCTATACTAATGTTATTAAACGTTATTCAATGTCTAAGAACGCAGCTAAAGTGCAATCCTTATGATGCAACCACATCATAAAGCACACTATCAAGAGTCCTGCCCTTGAGATAGGCATGCTGAACCCCACAGACGACACGCGTATCAATTGTGTTCGTAACATATTTATTGCCCAGGTTGATTTTTCCAATGTCACTATGTCGTCTATTACATCACCTATGTATATATATATATCTGGCCCCGACGTGACGTCAATAATTTCACCCGTCATTGTGACGAACGGATGCGCTTGTGAAATCCAATTCTTGATTTTTGTGCTTGCACCTCTCACTTACAGGGAAGCACGTGGTATTGCAAATACTTTTATTTGTCAAGCTATAGTGCTTCCAAGTGAGAATTCTTCATATAAAACCATGCCCCTTGTAAGCGAGTTTGTAAGCAGAAGTGTTGCTTCTCTCCCTTACAAATCTGCTCATATGCAAGCTACCATTTTTACTGGGATGTGTTCATAAGTATAAAAAGGTTCTCAGAGCTGGATTCTTTGAATATATCCATTAGCTCTGGGGTATTTGGATAGTATTCGCCTGAATGTCGATATTTCACTGACGGAATCAATAGCCTCACGGTATTTCAACCATGAGGCTCTTTTCGCCTTTTTGAGATCTCTCTTATACCAATTGCACAACACCTGCTCCAATCATCCATCCTGACTGTGAATTTTGCCCTATTGAACAGTATTCTTACCGTAGACCATAGATCCTTCATATCTTTGGTCCACCACGATGGTTGTTCTCTTTTGTCCGGAAAAACTAGTGGACAGGATAGATCAAAGATTTCCTTACAAATAATAAATCCGAAGATTTTACTTACAATACGCACAGGTATGATTAATTAGAAATAGACCCCGGTCATTGTTAGAATACAAATACATAGACCATACATACTACATATGTATCTTGATATGTATGTATTTATCTTCAAAATTCCAAAAAATTCAAATAAATTATTGAATATCCATTTGTTTCCAGAAAACAACGACAAAAATGCATTCATCTTTATATATGTATGTATATATGTAGATATGTATGTCTGTTGCATTAATACTTTAACTCTCATTTGTTGCGCTTAGAGGTTCATTATTACAGACCACCCTTCTATTTCTTCATATTCATCATTACACACAAAGCTTAGCCTAAAGCGCGGTATCTTTTGAACAGCAACAACAAAAAAAATAATAAATGCTTTCATGTTTTTTTTCTTTATTTCTGCTGATTCTTCTCAAAAGAAAAAGATACAAAATTGTCTTCAAACAAAAAAATGTATCCATAAACCTCTAAGTCAAAGCCGCCAACATCAGCTTCATGCCTTACTGCTGTGAACACGAAAGCACAAAAATATAAATTACTAAACGACCGACAGACAGAAAGGCATAGAGGCTAAACGAACAACCGACAGTGAGTCTTTCAGTCACTTAATATATATTTTTTTTATTTGGCTTACAATCAAGCCGCGTTTTTTTACAAAATGCCGTAAAAGCGTGCCTTTTGTGACTGTAAGTATGTGTAAATGTATGTACATATTTCACAGTGTTGTTTATCTTTTCATTTTATTTCTGTGTGTCGTTGTTGTAAAGTGCCTCTTGTGTGGAGAGTGCTCCCCTGCGGAAATATTTAAAAGGCCTTTACATTTAAGACCTACTTTAAAGCCTATTTATTTTCTGTCTGATATTTTGCAGGCGTAGAGCATTAAATTGACAACACTGTTTTCTGTGATAGACGATTTGACAGTTCTCAGTTGTTTTGAGGCTATGTTTTGGCAGTTCAGCATGAATAAATAGGCTAATGTCCAAGGCGTGATGTGCCTTGTTAATATCCAAGGAAGTTTCTGAAAGCCTTTGAAAATGTTTGCAAGAGAAAGCGAGATAGAAGGACTCCTCAGCAATAACAACACGACACTGCACATAGCCGACTATTAACTTAGACGCCGCCTACCCTCTTCCACAATGGCTGTGTACTCTGCAATGGGTGTAGAAAATGTATCACTATGGTCTATATACCAGCTAAGGCCTTCTGAAGGGCATATTTAACCCTTATGTTGTTTCTACTACTGAGTATATGCATGCACACATAAATATATGCATAAGTTTGTTTGTATGTACATATTTATGTATGCATGTTCGTTGTTTGTGTAAGGCAGTAAAAAGAGGTTTTATATTTTCATTCCTACGTACAACAGTCTTAAGAATAACAACAAATACGAAAATCGTGCTTTGGAACCGGTTTCTGTTTACTTTATTATTATCAAAGTTTATTACCAAAGGTACGAGAGTTTTTGTTTTTATATGTACATATTCTATTTTCTTTCCCGTTCAATTTTATTTTTTTTTCTTTGCTGACGTTATTGTGAAACAAGTACCTCATAAACAGGGATGCAATTTTTGGTTACTTTCAAGCCTTTGTTGATGCAAACAAGTAGCAGTACAATATCCTTTTTCAGTTTATAATAGAATCTTTGTTTTAATTTTTATTTTATTTCAAAATTTTTAAGGGTTAAAGAAAATGTAAACAAAGAGTTTCGCACAAAATATTATCTTGTGGTTTAAGTACAGTTCTTCATGAATAATTAAAAATATTACCAATTTCTAACTCTTCTGTAGAAAGAGTAATCTAAACAATATGAATAGAGATCTTTAAAATTATGTAGTCGGGAAGCGTTGGAGGTATTCCTGGATACTCACTTTCCAGGCTGCACAGCGAACTCCCCCCGATCGGAAACGTTAAACGTATTGGATATTGAAAATAGTGACATTATTTCATAAAGTAAAGTGGAACGAGACATTAATTCTTTTAAACCAGATAAATAACTAGGACCAGATGGTATATGTATAACCGGTAAACAGAGGATAGTTCTCTGGCTCATAGAAATCTTAACGGGCTGTCTCAAAGTAAATAGTCTAACGGCCTTTATCCTGAAGATACTGGAAAGAATCTTGTATATACACATCAAGGAATTTGTGCATCCAAATGTTCTATATCGTAACCAACGTGCATACACAAAAGAGAAATTAGTCGAAACAGCACTTCGTTCTGCGGAACAGAACGAAAAATCTTGAAGTAAGGAAACGTACAGGTACTCACTTGCATTTCGAAAACTTGATTAGCAAAATCAAAAAGTGTAGAATAGTATCTGCAGAACGGAAGGACGCTACTTGAAATAAAAAAGCTCTTAGAGGAGCTTCCCAAGACGGAGTTATATCACCGCTTCTGTATGCGCTAGCCGTTAACGACATTCATATTAGACTCAAGGGTAAAGCAAGCAAGGATTACAGCATATGCCAGCGACAAACATATCTGAAAAGTTTCTCGAAACAACTAGTTCCATTATGGAATCTACGTTAAGAAATGTTCATCGATGGACAACAGAAGTAGGTCTGAACGTAAACCTAGTGAAAACGGATCTTGTACTTTTCGATAATAGGAAAGTCAAGCAATGGACAACACCAAAATTATACGGTATGTTATAGAAACGGAATCTTATTGATTCTACTTGATTGCTTGCGTGCAGTAGGCAGCCACGTATACCTAGACGGTATATCTCTCTTGGACAAAATGAAAACAAAGTAGCTGTTAGAAGATAGAGTTAAAAAGACCACCGAAGCTTCACGTGCATGGAAAAAGACGACGGATAAAGATAATGGGGTATTTCGCCCAATCTGACACATTAGACCTACAAAGCGGTAGCTAGACTAATTCTACTCTATGGAATAGTTCAATGGTAGAAGGCAACTGAGACAAAGGCATACTTGAAAAAGTTAGAGAGTATCGAAATACTTGCAGAGCTCTGCATCACTGGAGCTCTAAATAGCACACCCACTGCATCTTTAGACGCTATGTTGGACCTCAAACCGATCAGACTCATCGCAGTGAACGCGGCATGCAAATCCGTTATTAGCCTTAGTCTCGGTTCACAAATGAAAGTTTTATTTTTGAAATTTTCTCTAATTCTCTTTGGAACTTTCATTCATGTCTACATACTGAAATTTTTTTAATTAAATTTAAAAGAAAATGTAAAATTAAGCTGCAGCCAACATCAGGTTGGCCATTACGAATGACAAAACAAAAGGGAATTTCAAAGAACATGAAAGTGTGTACCCCTTCCCAGTATTCTCTCCCCTCTCGCCCAAAAACTAAGACTTTCTGAAAGAAATCTTTCATAATGTGAACCGAGACTTAGAAGAGGAAGGCTATCTTAAAGGTCTTAACTATAGTTGATCTGGTTTCTACTCCTTCGCTGATGTCTCAAAGATGGCTGGATGGATTGGTTTACTGCCCAAAGTTCGGTATAGAGGAATCATTTTTATCTTCCTGATTACTGTAATATATTCCAGGCAGCAATTAAGGCAACTGCTGAAAACTAGAACTACTCATCGCTTGTCTTTTCTGTAAGAATGCCCCTAATGCGTTATGCGCTAGAAGACAAGTACATATATTTTGGGTCTGTGGATATGTAGGCATTGATGGGAATGAAATTTCTAACACACTATCCAAAAAGAGCTTCCAACTACCCGTTGAGAAATGGTGAGGGTTCGCATACCAATTCAACATCGGGAAGGGATCATAGACTACTAGGATGAAAGATGAAGCGGAAAAAGTTTGGCGTGATGCTAAGACTTGCAAAACTTCTAAGACCATGTGGAGCTCTTACGATTCGAAATCGTCTAAATTCTTTTTACTACTAACTAGAAGCGATTAAAGATTTCTAATAGGAGTATTAACTGGACATGGATGGACAGCTTCGTATGCTGTCCAAATATGACAAATACTTGATGGTACCTGTAGGAAATGCAAGGAATCGGGGGTAAATAAGACGATAAAGCACTTACAGTGCCATTGTCTGGCTATAAGCCGCACAAGATCATTGGCTTAGCTAGGCCCTTCTGGAACGGGCTAAGTCCCCAGAACCGCTCTAGAGCACCTAGAAACCCCAAATATTAGATTAATTTTGATAATATAAGCAAACTGCATAGACTAATGTTCGATTTTCTTTTCAAATAGATGTGTATAGTAACCCCATTGTGTCTAACTTCCAACTAGGCTATCATACTTATATAGAGTTTTATCATCTGCTGATATCGCTAAGGAAAACTTCAGCTTTATTCGAGGTCTATGACCAACTAGAATAACCTAATCTTACCTACTAACCTATTTACGAAAAAAGCCTACAAACAAATGAAGGTGCAAAATTTGGGCATGTCATACATATGTTGTGATTAGCATATGAAAGCGTTGTAATTTTTTCTTTTTTTGTAAAGTTACATATATTTTTTTTGCTCAACTACTTTATAAGTACATGTTTTCATGGGGGCAGCACTGTAATAAAGATATAATTTCAAGTTGTGGTGGTGGTGCCACATGTCTAATTCATGCATTAAAAATGCCTGTTGTTTTAGTAGTGTTGTATTTTGTATTACTAAGGCCTTGTAAAATTTATTAGTCATGCTTACTATTATTGTGATATGGCCAAGGCGAATCCATACAAGGTGATGTCAGTGGCGAATTCAGCTCGCCGTAGTAAATTCGCTTGGACAGCATACGAGTGGAGTTATCAGCTCATGAAGGAAATGTCAAACACCATATAGAAGGAAATCTGTACATGGTATTTGATAGTTTGAATGAAGTAATGATATTGTGAGCATTTCATCAGAATCCACTAAGTTTTATGTTTATCCGCCTAATCAGCTGTGTGAGTGCTGCCATCTTGATGCGCCTTGATAATAAACTAAATCACAAATTTACCACACCAATGTACAGTTAACAATAGACGGCTAATAAAAAAAACGCCACTAGCACCCACAAGCAGGAAATAAACCAGAAGTGATTTAACATTCTATTTTAGCAATTTTGCATATCGCTAAAAAAGCTGGTCGCCACTGTTTTTAATTTAAAATGATATCAGCACTAAAATTTCAAATGGTTCAAATTCCACTGATTTATTATTCATATGTTATAGAATACATATGTATGTAGTATGTACTACATATGAACATACATATGTACATATTTATACATGTTATTATTATATTCAACTAAACACACGACTTTGAAAAGCATCAAAAGCCCAATGCCGCTAATTTAGTAGTTTATTAACAGAATTATTGTTAGCAGAAAAACACGATTAACGACAATAATAATTCATACTACAGCAAGCGCAACCAAACAATAAATTTCAAATATGTATTGAAAAAAAAGTTATGAAAGAAATATTCACATTTATAATTGAATGGTTTTTTTTTAACAAATGGTGACGTTAATTACAAAGCGGTTTTTATTTGTTCATGATTGTTGTTTTTGCTATTTATGGCAAGAGCCAAACGGAAAGGGACAGACGTTGCGTTGCTGTCGTCTACGTTTGGAAACAATTGAAATCATAAAAAATAAAACAAATCAACTTGCAAGCGTCGTTTACATTTTACGACTGTTATTGGGCAATTATTGATTACAATTTTCGCTTTTTTTATGTGGTTATTGCTCTTGTCTATAGGCGGCAATCAAATTTTTAATTAAAATTAAATTATAATAAAATGACGCTGTATTATAAAAGAAAAATATTTTTAATAGTAAAACTTCTACACCGAAAAAAAATTCCATGCAACATATGCACGACAACACTTGTACATATTACGAAATAATTTCGCAACACGAAATTCTTTCGTAAAATATGTATACCAAATGTATGAAAATAATTTAAAAAAATAAAAGTAAAAAAAGTTTGGCCCCACGTTGGGCGCCGAAAGTGAAAATTGGGGCTTTTTAAGTTTGGAGCCCTAGGTAGTGCATAATTAGCGTAAGTCTTAAAAGGTCCTCAGCGCGTTGCGATGATAACAGGTGCACTATAGGAGCCTCACGAACGATTAGCTAACTACTAATAGTAGGCAGTAGCTTTTGAGTGTGTCCCTTTTTTTCGCTATAGATTCTTCATATTTCAAGGCAAGTACTCTACACACTGAGCCAATTTCTACTTATTTTAGAAGAGCTAAAAACTTGTTTTGTTTACTTACACCTAAAAAATATGTTTTTCAATTTATAAAAAATTATTTAAATTTATTTTATTTTTTAATTCAAATATATTTTTAACAAAGGAAAAATGTTTACGAAAGGTTTTCGTTACTATTGTAAGTTCATGAAATTGTTGCTCAATTCTTTTTTCGTAATATATACGAAAGTTTCATATATTCTACGAAAAAAAGTAACTACGAAATTTTTTTTTCGTAAAATGTTGCATGGATTATTTCCAGTGTAAAATTTGTTCCAAAACCATTTATAAAATATATTTTTTTCAAAAGACTTTAAAAAAAGTTTCTTCATAAATATGTATAAGTATGTATGTATTTAGTTCTTCTTTGTTACTTTCAATAATCTACTTCAAAGAAAAAGAAATCTTTAAATGTTAATAAATGTGCTTTAGATTTTTTGTTGCTGTTTGTTAATGATGACTCAACAATTAAAACTGATATAAAACATTTCAAAGGAATTCCGAAAAACGTGTTTTTTGTTATCTTGGCGCCGCTATTTTATAAAGCTTAAAAACATAAAATTTTAAAAAAAAATATCAAGATTTTTTCCATTTCAATTTTAAAGAGAAAAATATAAAATATATTTCAAAGACAGAAAGAATAAACAGAAACTTCAAACCAAAAATACTTTTTATTTAAATATACCAGCGAATAGTTTGAAAACTTAAAAGCAAAAGTGGTTTTCATTGAAAAAGCAAGGACAGTTAAAATTAGACATTTGTAGCAGCTCCATATAGTCAAGATATATGTATTTTTGTCTTGATAAGCTTCAAATTTGATATAACAATGTTGATATTATACGGGCGGCTAATGGAGAAGTAATGTGTACAATGTTATATCTGTGCATATAAAAACAAACAGCCTCACCCACTGTTCAATACGGACATGATGTTTCCTGTTAACGCAAATGAGGTCCTGTGGTCTGACGACCGCGTCAACACGGAAGATATGCCGCTGCGAGAAGAAAATTAATCAAACCCGATTTATCGATGACGACTTTTGGAATGAAAACAAGAACTAGAGTAAGAACATGGAATGTAAGGACGCTCACTGAACCATCTCGCCTCGCCCAACTTGGTCACGAGTTTGTAAGCTAAAAACGCACTATGCTTGCTGTCTGCGAAATTCGTTGAAATGATTTTGGCGAATTTACGACGGCTAGTGGTTTAACCTTTCTAACTCTGGGAAACCACATAACGAACGTAGATCCAGTGGAGTTGGATTTCTACTTTCGCGTGAAGCAACGAAGGCTCTAATTGACTGGATACCTTTAGGATCATTGTAGCCAGACTTTGCACAAGGGGGCGCAATCTGAAGACGCCGAGTCCTTCCTCAAAAGAACAATTCTACGAACTTCTTGGCAGAGTTCTGACAACAATACAGCATGAGGACAGTGTGATAATGTTTGAATACTTCAATGTCCAAATCGAGCCTGACAACATCAACACAGAAAGCAATATTGGAAAGTATGGATTAGGTCGACTAACGGAAAATGGGACTCTACTGCTGGAAACCTGTAACAATATCGCCATCAGCCGAAAGTGGCGTGGTTCATTCTAAGGCGTACGACATAGCGAGCGAACACCACTTAGTGCTCGCTATCCTTACCGAACACGCGCAAAAGATGCGATGTAGACAACCTTATAAATTCGGGCGTTACTAACTCGAATGCGCTAAAAAAGAAAGAAACGAGCAGTACATCAGTACACCACAAACCTTTGCTGGGAAGAGAGAACAAACCTAATCTCAGGGCCTCTAGAACGACATATCTGCTTCAAGAGCAATACACGCAAAGAGTGGATTAGTGACGAGACTTATAAGCTTCTTCTTGATGGGGAGTTTGCTAAGGATTCGCATAACTCTTGTAGAACACTAAGAAGTAAGACCCAACTTCAAGACAGGCTTAACCGTTCAAACTGCGAAGTGAAAAGAAATGCGCGTCGTGACAAAAGAAGGTAAGCCAGACAACACCTGAAACACATCGCATCCGAGATCTGTACTGTGCAGCAAAGAAACTTTTGAGCAGTATTGGAATTAGTATTGGTAAGTAATGGTAAGCTAATAACATCTAGAGACCAACAACTCAAAATGTGACAGTTTTCCGCATCAAATGCTGTGCAGGTGTGAAATACACACCCAGAACCCCAATATATCTATCGACTGACCAAATATCTGGAAAACATGTACAGTGATAAAAATCGCTTAGACGTAATAAATCCCCAGGAACTGATAACATCCCTCTGAATTGTTATTAGAGCATCGGCAATTAAGTGTACAGCTACTCTTGCGAATCATCCGCAATTCTTGGCAAAGCGAAGAACTTTCCAAAGAAATAGCCGAACGTCTGATACCTAGTTAACGTACCCAAGAAAGGCAATTTAAATTGGCGAAGGAGTTATGGGGGCATAACAGTACTTAGCATGATTACCAAGGTGATTGCTCATATAATAAACAAGAGACTATCCGACGTCATTCTACCTGGACTCAGAAAGGAACAAGCTTTTTTCGCGCTTTTCGATTCAATGATTCAACAGATGGCATCGGTGGTTAAACACTTGCATTTTATTCCACAGGAACTTGGCTTCACTCACTCTAAATTTTTAAAGTCTGCCAATAGCTTTGATGTAACTGTGGTTTATTTTATTAAGAACATTGCCAGCCTAAAAATCTAGCAAATAATGGAAATACATACAAAAGCAGCTATAACTTTTAAAGCAAGCAGGAACTGAAACTACTGATATTTTGCACCGTTTATAAGATTTCGAAGCAAATATAGCACATGAACCAAGTCGTCGTATTATTAAAACGCTTGCTGGGTTATCGCCAATCGTCGTACAAGTGGTAGTCAATTAAAATAAATGGAATGTTAGGAATTTGAATGATTTATGCATAAACACGATAAGCTCAATGCCCTTAATGTACTATAAGTTTACAAATTATTGGATAAAGAAAAAATATTCAAGCTTCATTAGCATGAAATACAGCAGAATAATAAACTTCAAAGACACTTGGACAATTAAAAGAAAACGAGTAATATTAAACAAAATACAGTGGAGTTCGGTTATAACCGGGCCATTTTGTTTGTTATAGGCGAAGTTCGTTATAACTGAAGTACATAAATAATTTGTCATTGTTGTTCATCTATTTCTAAAAAAAAGTTTAAGGAACGTATTTGGTAAATAAACTCTTTCAATGTTTCAAAAAGCGCTAGAGAACGACCAGCGCATTTGCCTTGGTCGTTATAAGCGTCATGCAGTTTTATTTATAGGACTTGCAAAACAGTTTGCTACAAGCTATAACCGGAGTTTTCTCTAAGCCTACTTATTTCTATGAACTATTCCCCCTTATCGGGAATAAAAGAACACATGAAATGTGTTCCCTTTCTCTAAAATTGTTGTCGCCAATTTTGTGTTGTTAATGCAAAACTGTTGGGACCGGGGAAGTCTTTCATTGTACGCTATAATTCGTTATAGCCGGTCTTCGTTATAACCGAACTCCACTATACCTAATTATGTGGAGTTGAATTTTTAATAGAAAATTTACCCTAGTTTTCGATTTCTTCATTTGTGTTATTTTAATATGTATGTACTTTAGTTTCATATTGAGTAAATTTTCAATTTGCCCACGTTCGAATTGAAGGACATGAGTACGTATTTAAACGTGGTAAGTGTTTGTTTACATTTTACATTGGCAGTTAGTAATTATAAATTTTGTGTTACGAAAGCAAAAGCAACAAATTGTTGCGTTTCTTAATTATTTTTGCTGCAGACGGAAAAGTGCTTCGTAAACAAATGACAGGGAATTATTATGCTGGTACATATTAAAACAATAATTCGTCAACAAGCGTTTTGTAAATTATTAAGTGTGACAAATATAATTTAAAGCAGAATAAGTAAGAACATACTTACTTACATACATATGTAAGTATATAACAATAATAATAAAAGTTAAATTGAAAACACTAAAACCACACGCCCAAGACTTAAATAATAAAAATGTTCAAGCATCTTCGCCTCGACAGTCCAGACCAACCGCACACAAATACAGGAAATTTAAAATTTTATGTGAAGTTCCGGAAAAAAAATTTGAGAAAATAAAATTAAAAACATTTTTTCGCTTTTTGTAACTTGTTTTGATCATATTAAATACTTAACAAACACTACTTAATCCTCTGACATGTTTTTGTTGCCATTTTTTAAATCTTTTTTTATATTTTTGAGGAAAAAAACAGTATAAAAGCCACATTCATCAAAGGCCTGATGCTACTTTAGGGCAAAGCATGGGGGAGAGGAAGCAAAAAGACGCCAACGTATACAGCTTTTTTATAAAAGAGTACATTCACTCAAACACATAGAAATTTTATACATAAAAAACTTCTTAAGATAAAAGCTAAACACATAAAAACTGTCAAGCAAACATCAAAGTAGATGCGGTTGACATGTTAAAATATATGCACAGGGTGATTTTTTTATGCGTTTGAAAATACTTTTATGCATATGTGGATCATAACTATGCAGAACACAAACATTTAAAATATCATGTTATAAAGTTGAACATCTTAAAATATTCCCCCTTATTCTATAACTATTGGCCGACGTCACGTCAAGACAATAACAAAAAATTTGCTCATTTCTACTCGTCATCGACAACAACAATATACTATTACCTGACAGCCTCTTACTATCTAAGGCATAGAAAATGGGAAGAGGCTGTTAATAGTAGCAAATTTTTGTCGACAGCGAATAGACAAGTGGCAATTTTTTCGTATTGTCTTGAAGTGACGTCGACAAATAGTTACGGAGTAAGGGTGATTATGTTATTTTTAGACGGGCAAGTAAATTCGTGCTTCGCTATCCCATTCATGCTTCAAAGCCCAATCATGATATAAGCAACGTGCTTCGACATACAAAATTTTAAAAGCGAAACACCGGGTTTTATGATCCTTCATTTTGAATCTACTTGCGAAGCATGAAAAATTGCTATCTTTAATTTGTATCGCAGTTCATCGCTAGTTTACCTGAACTAGTTGTCAAAACAAAATAACTATGCATGAACTATGTGTATAAAAACCAAAAAAAAAAAAAACAAATAATAGATGTGTGTATAAATATAAAAACATTAAAAATCAATAATTTTCAATTATTTTTTTATCCATTAAAAAAAAATCAAATAACACAGTGAACAAAAAGCGTATGTATGTGTGTGTATGTACATAAAAAGAAGCATTGAAACGAAGCAAGAATGCGTCGTGTGAACAGTATGCTTCGCAATCGCAATTGAGAGATCGAACATGGTAGGTGTGAACATGATATTAGCCATTTTATAATAGAGTTTTGAACAGAATAAGCGTTATTTACGGAGAACTTAATATTTTTTTCTGTAACCGCAGTTGTTGTAAGTGGTTTCATAAGCCAGAATGAAAAAGTTTGCTTACTTGGAGGTTACACGTTCAAGTTTTGCTTCAAGTTTTGTTTCAAGTTTCACTTTTTTACTAACACACTCAAACATTTTGAAATTGACTACCAACTTGCTTTCAATTTTTCTTTCAAGTTTTCTTTCAATTTTTCGTTCAATTTAAACAGCTGATCTCAATTATTGTAAATAAATTACAGTAAGACTCGGTTATAACGAACTTTGTGCAAACAGCAAAAAAAACCGCTCTATGACAAGTTCATAATAAGCGTAGTTCGATACAAACGAGTACTCGTTAACTACGAATCCGCTATTACGAATTATTTTTGTATGAAAATAGTAACCAAACCGTCGGGACTTAAGACTTAGATCGTTACAGCCGAGAATTCGTTATGACCGAGTTTTACTGATTCGTTGTTAATTCCTTGACGACGGCATCTTCAAAACAAAATTGAATATCAAGTTGCTTGCAGCCTACGTCACAGCGTCAATTTAAAGTGTTTTTAACAAGCAATACGTGTGATCAACTTGAAAGCAATTTCTTGAAAGTGTAACTGCAGTTAGGATTACTTTCAATTTCACAACGTTTAAAACCATTGAAAATTATTTCAAAACCAGGATATTTGCATAATATGAAATAAATGCGAATTTAATTAGGTGGCAGCGCCACAGCAAGTGATTATTTTTTGTTCTACTTTTCCACGCGCATTGTTAAAATCAATTCATAAAAGTCTCCGCTTAGTGTTTGTTTTCTTTTTTCCAATTATGTACTTTTTTCTAGCGTTTCCACCTTGTAAATTAAATCTTGTTATCACTGTTCTTACACAATAAATGCCCTATTGGAAAAAAAAAAACGGTAGATTTGTTTATACTCTCAATACTTATAACGGTTTCTGGTTTACCGACATTAAAAATCAGCTATAGAAACACCCTTTAATATATACGCCTATCATACACTTGCACATACATATAAACACACAAAAATACTTTTTCTCGTCTCAAAAATTTATATTTTTCGCATTCATTACCACATTTTATGACAAGCATCATGGAATATACAAATTTTTCGGTTTTTATTGTCAAAAGAAAATTTAAATTTATGCACTGTTTTTTTTTAGTCAACTATAAATTTTCGTTAGAAGTGTGGAAGCTTCAATAGAAATAAAAATAAATAGCAAAATTTAAAGAAAACAAAAACTTTCACGTTCTAAGAAGAAGAAAACAACAAGAAACATTTATAAAGCTAGGGGAAGGGGAGGATTTGAATTGATACACCTTTTTATTGATTTTGGGAAATTACTTAAAAATAATATAGTATGGCAGCATAAAAATTTCTTAGTCTGCTTGCAGTGTTGCCACGATGAAAAAGTTTTTGGAACCAAAATTTATTGAAAATGTAACCAAATTAGAAAACAAGTAACCATGCTTATAACAATTGTGTATAACAATTGCTACGTGTGGGCCGCAGATTGCCATGAGTGGCCATCCATTGCGCAATGATTACTCTGCTGATTGCTTTTGATTACTTTTGCAAAACAGCAAATTCGGGCAAAATATAAAAAAACATCATCAGAAAATGTAATATAAAAACAAATAAATATAAATTTTTTATATTTTTACATTGGAGCTATATATATTAGGCACTACCTGCCCCATGATTGTGGAAAAAATGTCTATAGGTGTGCTTTGCCTCAAGCAAGAGGCAAAGAAATAAAATTATTCTGCCGACGTTTTTGCTTGTGCTCAGCAATAAATATTGCTACGTGAAGACGCAGTGTTAACTTGTTCTGCTTGTTTATACACATTGGCCACATTGTTCCTATATTTATGTTAAAAAGCCACCGTAAACACTGGATTTACTACGTAAGCTAAAGTTAATTAATGACATTTTACGGTGTATACATCTATAGGTACTAGTTTCAATTCAATCGTGATGGTTTGATTAAAAATTAACTTTTACACGAACTTAAATATATATCGGGCCTGTTCTGTAAATCACGAGATGTTAAATCCCGGCGATTTCAACAAATTAACAAAGGGTAAATTATTGCTTTTGTAAATTGCCGGATTAATAGCGGTGGAAGTTCGAATAAAATATTCTATTGGAAATTACAAAAACTTAAAATACCACAAAAACCTACTAACAAGTCAGATATTAACAGTTTGTTTTTGAAATCACCGTGACTTTCAGAACAGGGCCGTAGGTATTGTGGTTTGAAATGAGTAGAGACCACGCGTGATATGAATCAGATTTTCTAAATAACAGCTGTTATAGTAAATAAAAAAGCCAAACGCCGTTGCCTCATTGTCTACAATTTTTCTAACGTATTTCGATTTAAGCTGTATAAAGTTGAATCTGTAATATACATTCAATAGATTTCTCTATAATTTGGATAAAACTCTTCTCTAAAATGAGTGCTAGACACATCAATATTAAGCTTCAATATATGCGACCTTCTCCGAGAAAAGGGACCTAGTGTGTCAAAAAACGGGTTTGGACTTAAGAGTGGATTCTGGTACCTAAAAGGGTGTAGAATAAGATGAAATGAGTTTTTCTCAAAACTTCATTTTCATACTCTAGGTCCCTTTTCTCGGAGAAGGTCACATATGTGTTTGTGTGCTTTTGTTTACAAAAAATAATTACACGTATACGTAGGGGAAATATTGAAGAATATCAAAATGTTTTTGATTTTCATAACAAACGAACAAAAACAGATACATTGAAGCCGAATATTGATTCGTCTAGCACCCGCTTAAAATAATACTTCAAAGTACTTACATACACACACACATATTTTCTTTAATCTTAACTACAGTGATAAATAAAAATTTTATTTTTACTTCCTCTCAAATATGAAAGTATCATTCAAGTACAATGCTCCAGTACATTCCTTATTTAATGTAAGACGTTTTTTTTTTTTTTTTGTTAAATTAACTTCGTTTCAACTTTCCTTCCTTTTCATCACTAGTTCTACTCTTGTTGGCAAACTCTAGATACTCTGCACTACTGTATATATTTTATTTGAATGGATTTTCAATAAGCTATAGCAAATAACTAGAATATAACAAAGTTGGTTAAATAAATATGTATAAAAAAATATATTGAATATAAATACAATATAAGTAAACCATAAAACAGCAAAATAAATACTTTATATACTGCATAAAGGATCGTCAAATATACAACAGAATCAGGACACGAACGTGCATTCCTCATCTTTTTCTCTTTTTCCCCCTTTTTAATAGAGGCAAAATACCACATATTTATACGCATGCAGTCATATGTACATATAAAAAGGGGCGAACAAAAGACATTAAATATGAGTGGCATTTTTCTTAGTTAAATGCTTACTTTGCCTACGTACGTGCAGTTGTTGTTCGTTTTTCATTAATGCAAAACTTGACCCAGTTTTTCTTATTTTTCTTTTCTATTTTTTTCCATCATAGCATAGTAAGTTAATACATGAAGTATTCAATCCCCATTTGTGTTAAATATAACACTACCATCACAACTGGAATGAGTACTTTAAGTAAACAAAACTCCAAGTGCACTACGAAGACAAGAGCAGAGTGGAGCAAGCATCAATAGGTTTTTGTTCATATTCCCCTAAGAGCAAATATGGCAACATTTGTAATTGGGTATTATTCATTATGCTGTTAGGTTGGTAACGCGGTATAAAGGAGAAATTGCAAACAATTAACACCTGAAAGTGATTATACTGTTCCACGATAGCTCGCACCTTCGTAATTTACACTACATTCAAAAGCTTAATTACCACGGAAAAATCATTGCTTCTCCATGCACGCGTGTAAAGAGTATTCCATAATTGAGGTGGAGTAGTAGTCAGTCTAAATGTATGAAATCAACTTGGTCCATTTGACATTGTGATATCGTACAGATGGTCAGTTTTCAAACTACGCTATGTCTGCAACAGAGGCCTAGTTTGAAAATAATCTTTGAAATTAATGTTAAGCACGTAGGAAAAAAAATAAATCTTCACTTTCATACATATGGGGTTTTCCAGAGTAAAGTTCACTTTTTTGTCACGTGCGCCACCAAGCAATTAAGCTTGTATTTCAGAACCATGTAGTACGATTTTTCTTAAGCTTTTACTTAATGTAGATCTACTTACGGCCTACACAAACATATAAAGAATTAACAAGAAACTTTCGTTTTCTTAAAAAAAACACATAATTGCTTGGTGTCGCACGTGACAAATAGTGGACTTACCTACCTGTGGAAATGCCGCCTGTTTATAGAGCCCAAACAATCGATTTGAGTAGAAAAGTTTTATGAAAAGCACCAAGTTTTTTCCAAAAATAATAAACTTTAAATGTAATACATTTGTGGCATCAATGTCTTGTTTATAGAACCCAAACAATCGACTTGAGTAGAAAATTTTTATGGAGATCACTCGAAAAACTTAGTGGTTTTCATACAAATTGTTCACTCAACTCGATTGTTTGGGTTCAAGAAACAACACACAAGATTACCTTTATATTTGTAATTGATGGTAATTTTAAGAATAACATTCCTGATAACACTACTACACATGTCGTGCTAAAACACAAAATTTTGTTTGAACATGCTCCATGAATGCATTAGAGCCAGTCTACGCGTGCAATTTTTGTTTCTGATTTGTGAGATTCTTGAGTTTGTGAGAGAGTTGAAATAGTAAAATATACCATATATATTCCTCTCTCACTCTTTCTCACTAAAAACAAAGAGAATTTCTGAAATAATAATTGCATGAGTAGAAAAGCTCTAACATAATGTCCGTTCGAGTACCCAAAAGTTTTCTTAAAATTTTCGTGTTATAAAAAGTATTGTATCGATTACCAATAAGAAAATGAGTCGGGTAGTCAAAAGTGTAAATGTTTTTCAGCACTGGATTTATTTGCCATTAGCTGTTTCCTTAATCTTACGAATTTTTACTATTTTTCCTTTCGCGTACTTTTTTGGACAATAGCATTTTTTGAGAGTAAATTTTTCAGTTTACTCAGTAATTACTCATTTACTGCATTTTACTGCAAAAGTAAACGAACGGACCTATAGTATCAAGGCGTACCGTACATGTGAATTAACTACAACGCTGACTAGCTATTCCTTACTCGATTAAACGTCAAACTTGCTGGAATGTGATGAAATGATCATACGATCATCACCGCCTTCAAAATGTTAAAGTCTATATCATCACAGAAAAGTCTATGTCCAGACGAGTCAACTTTTGCTTCTGCAACTTTCTCAAATTTTCTTTTGAAGCTGCATTCGTGTCCATATAATGAAATTCTTGTTTTTTTACATAGCTTTTGTTATTGCTTAATATTACGAAGAAGAAAACATATGAGAGTTGCATGTACATGAAGCAGTGTACCCCTTCCCTATCTTCTCACCTCTCTCTCCCATATACTCAAAAGTTGCGCAGCAAAAGTTGACTCGTATGGACATAGACTAACTAACATTTGAAAAGTTTAACAGGAGAAGCATAGAACTTGTTTAAATGAAAAAAGTATATTGACAATTAGTGCAAGCTTTTACAATAAATGTATAAAGTTTTGGGTCATTTTTTACTTGTATTGTAAGATTTTGCAATAATTCGCGACCTTATGGCTGCTTTAGCTCATATGCCAAAGAGTCATAATGGAGAAAAAGGACAAAGAAGATTTACATGAAGTTTTCTCAAAATATACCCGATAGAATTTTTATCACTGCTTCCGGACTATTTTGGTCTCTAGAGAACGTTGCCAGTAAAAACCTTAATATATTGGGTAAGTAAATCTGATAGCGAAATACAAATATTTATAGAATATCCTTAATAAAATCTAGTCCTCTAACGAAATTTTTTTTCTTTAAGAAGTGTTATCCTTAGTCGTACAAAACCATTCGAAATTACCTCATTTTTATATGTAAATTATCAACAACATTATGCATGTGGAAGCATAAAGTAATTGCTAAAGTAGAATGTTTAGAAACCAAGTTTTTGTTTTTCTTTTTTGTTTATTGTAATAAATGAATTCAAAAGACGTCATTCATCAGCTATTCAGTCATTTGAATTACTGACAGTAATAAGTCATGGGAGATGTATGAGAACAGCACTCTACAAAAAGGCAATTTTAAAAAACGTGCCATGATTATATGATAAGTGAGGATATATTGTAAGAATCCATATTTTTTTTATATTTTCTCCAAACTAGACATTGGATTTTGAACAGAAAAATAAATTAAATTGACATAATTCACTAAGTAAGTAAAGAATGCGAAAGAGAAAGAAGCAGTAAATGGCATAATTAAATACATACATTAAACTTTAAGTAAATAAAACGCAGAGCAAATATCCTTCCTTTTCTTGTTTTTCTTCTTAAGCAGATACAAAGTGTAACTAAAATTTATGATGACACTAAATGTCGCTGTTAACTTCACGCACATATTTGTGTATGCACATACATAGATATAAATAAAGACATGATACAACGTTAAGTATGGCAGCTTTAAGTTATGGCAGAAATAAAATTGGAAGCTACAATACAAGAAAAGCAATTATTGGCAACGTTTTCAGCTTTAATAGTCGTTAAGTAGCTGTTTAAGAACAAATCTTCAAGTTTCAACAAATTTTACGGAATCGCGTCATGTGAATTTGAAATGAAAGAATTTTAATTTGAAAACAATTAAAAATACATAACGTAATTTTTTAAATAAACAATTTTGTGACAGGCGAAGAGCTTTGGACAAAATAAAAGAAAATCTGATTTAAGCTGATGTTAAGCTATTTTACGACATTTGCAGCTACTTTTAATTATAAAACAGACTTTTAATCTTAAATTAGACATTTTCTTGTCTATAAAAGACCAAAAGCACATTTCTAGTAAAAGTAAGCTTCAGATCTCTGTTTGGTGAGAATGAGTATGGGCCAATGGCGTGTTTAGCGTGTTCGTGTGTTTATGCAAGACTCTACTAGGGGAACGGTATCAATAAAGTATAAAATGTAATTTTAAAAAATATCAAATGTACCATAGCTGCAATAACGTGTTCTGGCGTATTTAGTTTACAGTGTGGCAGCTCTAGAGTAACAAATACAAAAACAACAGGTATTTTTGGTGCCGGTGGCTGTCAAGCCCCAAATTAAATACGAAAAACATAAAAAAAATTCATAAAGCTATTTTTATGCACGGTAGCAGTAAATGGCACGAAAAGACGTAGAACAAAAAATAATCGGCTTCAGCGACGCTGCCACCTGGTTAAAAACGCCTTGGATGCGACTTTACATAACGCCAGAGAAAAAGCAATAGAATGGCGTTAAATTCCACGCATAGGGCAAGTAACAGGCCCATTCCATGATATTAAGCCCTCGTGCGATTGTTTCTTTCTGCAACACTGTTGAATACGTCAAGTTAACAAAATTAAAATTTATTACTGAATATCACCTCAATACACATTTGTTCCTTCATTTCTTCTACGAATGGCAAAATGTTTATGAAACTAAACATAAATGTAATTATATGATTATATTAAGAATTCAGCTCGGTTTATTTTCGAAAATTAGAAGTTATTCCTTTTAGACATCTCCGTTAAATAATGAAATTTTATTATAACGACATTTGTTGGTAATAAATTTGTTTTTTTTCGTACGTTATTTCTTAGCGGCTGGATGGGGGCAGGATCATGAATAGAGGTTAAATTTCCATGAATCGACATGATTAAGACAGCGATGTACTTACATAGATGATTATGATGTTGATAGAAAATGTAATAAATGTTTACTCGAACATACAGTTTAAATCCAAAAGTTAAATGTTTATTGAGGAAACTGTTGTTTCTGTTATGCTTGTTAGGCTGCCACAAGAGATTGGCAAAAAGAAAAAAAAGTACGAAAAACAAAAGCAAGAATCATAAGAAATATAATGAAATTAATCCGCCATGAAGTATGCCGGGCACGTTTTCCAACCATATATACAAAATAGTGTCTTTTGTCTAACTGTATGTGCGATATTGTTGTATCTTCCCCCAACCTTTTCAATGGTTGATAATAAATTGAGTTGATTTGAAGTGGGAGGGAGTTTGTAGGGTATTAAATATGTAGTACAATACAAAGCCCCATACTACTCGTATTAAATTTCGAAAGAAAAAAAAATTAAGAAAAAACAAGAGATGAGTTTCTTTATTTAACGTTGTAATGCCATTACCATGGTTACTACAAATACATTTAGATACGCACACGTACAGCCGAAATCACCCTGATAAAGCAGTTGTCAGCGTTTGAAATAAATAGAGGTTAGGAAAAGAATATACTTATAACTCGAAAATATTGATAACATGTCTTTTTATATGCCTCAGCACAGGTGGAAGCAAGGGTTCATCACAGTTCTCTTGGATTATAGTAGAAATCGCAAAAATCTATCAAAACTGCAGGTGTGCAACACCCATTTTAATATGTCTACATATTTCAGGGAAATTTCTCGAAAATGCAAGTGGTGCCCCAGTCTATTATTACTATGTACTATTTTCATTTTACAGAAAACTGTGTTCTTCTAAATCTCTTAATATTTGTTCTAGTAAAAACCAAGGTGTATCTAACAGATGGGGTCACTAGGTCAGTTTACTCAGCTGATTACACTTCAAACTTAGTAGTCTTATCACCACTATCTTTAAACTATCAAACACCATATACAGACTTCCTTCTGTATGGTGTTTGACATATTTACTTCAAGAGATATCTGCGCTGATAATACCACCCATTTTTTGACAACTGTTAAGGTAGTTTTACACCAAATTTTCTATTGTTTTACTAATGCCCGTACATGTTAAATATGCCTTGGTAAGAACAGCACGTTAATAGAGTATCAGGTGTCTGTCTGTACTTCAGCATTTATAACTACAAGAGATCAAGTAAAACTAAAAATTGTGGGCATAGGTACCTTGCCATACCAACAGAATTGTATTGTTAAGGTTTGAATGCTTTTGTTGTTTATGTTTTTGTTGCTGTTATGCTACTGTTTTTATTGTTCACCATCGGTAGCACACAAATATTAAACATCTGTTGCCAGGATGTGCTTTTTTATTAAAATCATTTGTTTTTATATCTTCTAATGCCCAAAGAATCTTTTTTCAAGAGATTTCAGTTGTTCAGGTTATTTTAATATTTTACCTAGAATTGTACGACCACTATTTTACTGAATTGGTATCATTGAAATGTTCTGTGTTCCGTTTCTCTTTTTTTCCACTGAAATATAGAATTGAATAGATATAAATATGTAGATATGTATGTACATCCAGTTTTAAAGAACCTTTAATTGACCTAGTTTTATTTTATATATACATACGAGTACAAGTAGAATAGTTCTATTCTTGCTAACAACAACTCTATTTTTTTAAACATTTTATTAATATTAAAAAGATTTTCCTTTTATTTCTATTTCTCAAGACTATATATTACAACTTGCCTAGAACTTATTTTTTTATTTTTGTTCAGTCAAGAAAATAAGCGGCAGAAAAACAAAAAGCGAACCATAACATTTTATGTTAACTTTATTATGAGCATGAATGGCAATGTTTATGACAACTATGGTTTAATTGTAACAAAAAGCTTGTCTTCTATAACCATAAAATACAATAATATAAAAATAATAAAAAAAAAATAGCAAAATAGGAAAATATAACAACAATTTTGAACATGAAACATTAAAGTTAATTTGAACAACTTTAGCTAAAGTGTGATAGAAAAACAGTAGAACTTTAGTAGTTTTGAGCAAACAGGCTTTATTTATAACAATAAATTGATGAAAATATTATGAAACTTATTTGAGTTGAATGAAGTTGAAAGAGGAATTCCATTATGTAGAGATTGTAAAGAACGTAAGTAGTTTAGAAAACTTCTAAAGAATATTAAGAATGCTATTCTGTGAAAATGTTGATACACAGAATTTTTACTTAACTGGATATCACCTCCTACCACTTTTTGATTTGCAATGGCGTTACAATACGCAAACAAGTTGTTTACTACTGACACCAATCATTAGGAAGGTACGTGTGATCGTGAATTTCAGAAATTCAAGTCATGCACTATTTGCATTTAGGGTTTCTACACAGAAGTTTAAACGCGATTCCTAAGCCATGATTGTCGGAGTTGTCCCAGCAATGAAGTGATTTCAATGTTCATAGGTTGCCTTGCCTTTAGCATACGAGCCATACAAAAACAGATGCGATCAATTAATATTTCGTGCGTTAGTGGATGTCCACACCTGATAAATTTATGATGTTGAATGTAAAACTTTATATAAAAAACAGTATTTTTGTACCGGGTTTGTTCTTATATGAAGTTTGACATTCATCATGATATAAATTCATCAGATATGGGTGAACATCCGGTTAAGGATCAACAATCCAGTCTTCCAGTCTTGACTGATTTTTTTCACGGCTACATGAATTGAGATAACTTAACAATTTCTTCTGCATATTATCTCGATTTTTTTAGAAATCATAAAATGTTCTTTTTTTTTAATTTTGGCTATGCTATTAACAGAGAAATCGGCAACAAAGTCGCGGCTAAAACCAAATTTTTTAAAGTTGAAAGCCAAATGTCTCTGAAAATATTAAAGATATCTTAATAAAATAAATTGTATTTTCTTTGTCTACTAACAAGCTTTACAACAAGTATAATTACAATCAATACAATCGGATATTATTTGTAAAAGTTATGAGGCCAACAAAGGTTTCCATGCTTGAGATAGTTAATTTTGACACCATGTTGCTCACGGTGTGTTTCAACCGTGTGATCCAAGTTTCATAATTCTTAAAGCTTAGGTCCTCCTCTACGATTTTTACATACACCGTTTTGTAATCAGATCGCAAGTTTCAAAGATAAAGATTTATTAGCTTTTTTCCAATTGAAGCCACTGTGCTACGTTAAAAAATAATTTAAAAAGTAAGAAAGTTCAATGAGACGTTTTTTTGGTTTATGAAAATCATGTACTTTGAGATACGTTACTTTGAATTTTTTTTATAAAATAGTTATTTTTCAACGCAGATGCATAAAATTTTGTAGAGACATTTTATCATGAAAAGAATCATTCATAATCAATAAAAAAACGCGATTTAAAATGTTTTTGATGATACGTTATTTTGCATTTTAGACTACGACATACACATTTTTGCAAATATATGTTTAAAGATTTATCACGTTTAAATTCAGTTTTGTTTAATGAAATGCTAATTAAATCTACTTTAAAAATCAACTTAGCTGGCATCACTGTTTTTTTAACAAATCGGATTTTTCCCCCTTATACAAGCAGGGATGGCCAAGTTAATAAATTAATAGTTCTTTTCTAATTGTCTTATTCAAAAGTTATTGTTAAAGTTAATTGGGCTTTAATAGCAGATCTAAAATAAATCGTGCCTCTCGTGCCAAATGTAATAATTATTTATTGACAATTCACAAAAATAAACAGCAGCTGTTACGTAAAAATAGAGAAATTTAAATCAAATAAGTTTCGGCCGCAACGCAATGTCATGTTTCCGACAGAGTGCCTATTTACAAATATGTAAATACATAAGTTTGTTATATGAAACAAATCAGCTGATTCGTAGCATATACGTTTGCGTAACAGTAATTCTGACTTTGCAGAGACATACATACTTGCATATAGTACATACAAAATACATAAAGGTATTAAATAATAGCAGAAACCAAATATGTATTAGTATACTAACGAGATGTCTTCAACTAAATTCTAATACTGAATGCATTTACAATGTAAACTAATCAGACCCCTAAAATTTTTATTTAAAAAAAAAACAAATGTATACCTACCTAAATATGTGCAAAATTTACATAGAAATATATTTTCTTTTTGTTATAGTTGTTATATAGACGACAGGAAGCAATTTTAACTTAAATCCCCATTGAGATGTCTAATACAGCTGTAACAGCCGCACAAAGAGACTCTTAAACCAAACATAACAGTCAATAGAACTGTCACACCATTTTTAAATGAGTACACAGCCACACACAAGCATATATTTTTTTCAAAATATTTCACTTTACATTAATTCATATACAACATATGAATTGCTTGGTGTGGTTGGTTGTGTTTGCATGAACAACATTGTTGTAGGTATTTTTTCATATTGTTGGTGTTTTTTGTGCCCCACCCAAAAAAAAATGTCATTTACACTTTAGGTATTGGCGATTGTGTAGACTAGTGTTGTCAAATGTTATGTAGTATTTGCTTTTTTTAACAAAATGAATTTTCCACCCAGAGTTTTGTTTTGTTGAATGGTGAATGCATGCATGAATGAAGAGTTTTCGAGCGAATGAATGACACCTTAGCGGTCTAAATGTTTTGTTCCATTCTATTTAAAATGTTCTAAAGCTGCTGAAATGCTGTCGGATTGAATAGAAAATTTCATGTGAAAAAAACTAAAAAAAAGAAAATACACATTACATGGATGAACAAACAACATGAAATGTTATTTAAATATCAGTCCTAAAACGGAAAAATTGTCAAAATAAATACGGTTAAACGTGTAAATACGAAAAGAGTGCAACAAAAAATGTATCACAATTTTAGGTTTAACTATGCTTGAAAAATCGAAATTTTAAGTAAATAAAAAGGTTTTAACATGTTGCCATACTTGAATGGAAATAAAAACTGATAAAAAATTTACTTTTTCAATTATTTTTTGAATTTCATACTTTAAAACCCTGAATTTTTCCTAAACATGTGCTTACATTTGAATATTCTTACTTAAAATTGCACACTTACATGCTTACTTACATTTCATTCATACAACTTTAACCCCTTCATAAGTACAACGTTCTAAGTAAATCCAAGTGAACTGAAGTGTGTGCACACAAAGGCGACAGTAAAGTGTTAAAGTACGCGGAAATATCCATATAAAATATTGGCTGTTTTAACACTAAAATAAGAGTTCTTATATGGCTAAGCATTTTGTTGAAGCATTTGACTGACTTTTTTGCTTACATTTTGAGAAGCAGAGTGAGTATTAGAACACCAGCGGGAGGTTATACAAACATCAAAGGTTATATATGAATGACTGAATCCGAGGCTGGCAGAAAATTTGTTAATAAAAATCCCTTTTAAATGAAGCAGAAAAGGAATAATTTCGAAAATGCGCCATAACATGAAATTACTTTTAATGATTAAATTTGTCATTTCTGATATTTCCGAGGTGGAAAGAGCCATTATTTCCATGCCACAAATTCAATTTAACTTTACTGTATTAGTTATTATGTGAACGTTGGTGACTATAACTTCGAGGTAGTGAACAACTTTATTTATCTCGGTACCGCCATAAACCAAAAAAATAACATCAGTTTGGAAAAAAAACGCAGAACAATTCTTGCTAATAGATGCTATTTTGGGCTAAGCAAGCAGTTTAGAAACAAAGCCCTGTCTCGACGAACAAAAATTTCACTCTATAGAACGCTTATACTACCCGTGCTACTATATGACGCTGAAGCGTGGGTTCTTACACAAGCCGATGAAGCTATTCTTAGGGTGTTTGAGAGAAATTTTCTGCGCAAAATATATGGACCTGTCTGCGTCAACGGAGAGTATCGACATCGAATGAATCACGAGCTATATGAGGTGTACGAAGATATTAACATTGTTAAGCGCATCAAAGTACAACGGTTGCGCTGGCTGGGGCATGTCATACGTATGGATGATAATGCTGCGGCGAGGAAAACATTCGATTTCGATCCCGAAGGAAGACGTAGAAGGGGAAGACCCAAACTCCGGTGGAAAGATCAAGCAGAGGAAGATCTCGTAAAACTTGGTACTAGAAACTGGAGACGAAGCGCATTAGATCGACGCGCATGGAAAAATATTCTGAATCAGGCTACTGACCTAAACGGTTGTTTATAGCCATCTAAGTAAGTAAGTAAGTATTATTTATTTATTTAAGATACACTATATATAAAATTCTTATAAAGAATAGCTAAACGAATTCAAATTGAACACTAACCCCCATATGCAAAAAAAAAGTGTCTTTGAAATGTATTTTAAAACAAAATTTCCATAGAAAAACCGGTTTTAACATACATTTCAAACACACTTTAGTTTTTTGCATATGGGGTCTAGTCCATAAATTATAATTTAAATTAAAGTTGTCTTAAAAAATTTTTTTTCCCGCGATTAAAAATCGCAGTAGCTTTTGAATAACCGAGTTAAAAGAAAAACTGTAAATTTATTAACGTCTCCATCCCTGGGTGAATATTGGGAAAAAGGCCAAGGTGAAATAAATTTACAATGTGGCAGCGCCGCGGCAGTTGATTGAATTTATTGGTGTACGCTCGCTAGCGTAACAGAAAATTTTTAGTGCTATTGTTTCATATCGACTTTGAGTTTTGTCAAGACGCTATGTATATCAAAATCCATTTTGTTTTTGCATTGTGGCCGCCGCGCTGCCACCTTGTAAAATTAGTTGGCCGTGGGAAAGCCATTCTAATACTTTTAATAAATTCCCTGTAAGACCACGCATGTTTGTGGGGGTTAAGATATTCTTGATGTCATGAAACATCAGTTACAAAAA
This sequence comes from Panzeria rudis, assembly GCA_956483635.1. NCBI lineage: Eukaryota > Metazoa > Arthropoda > Insecta > Diptera > Tachinidae > Panzeria > Panzeria rudis. The sequence goes on from OY101451.1 coordinate 4,143,690, forward strand.
TATGTAAACAAATTAAAAATTTAAAGGAAAAATGAACTTTTAAGCTAAATTTTCTTTTGCTGTATTACCTTAACGGTACTTAACATGACTTTAAAACTTTGACAGATAGTTCATATTATCGTATATAATCGACGTTCGTCAAAAAACGATTTTCTAAAAGCATGTCGCTTAAGCTTTGTTGGCGGTTATGGCTCGATATATTAAACACTTGTATTTAATACCCAAAACATTTTTATTTAAACTCCATTTTGAACCAATTGTCATAATTTCAAAAACTCTAATAAAACTACACTCCTATACACATATATATATCGGTCTAAAACTATATCCAAACTACAGTTTCTTTTAAACATTCTCGTAAATAGCAACACAAATTTATTTATTTCATATAGCCCCCACACACATAAATTCATTGATTTATTATTAATTTGAAAATAACATAAAAAGCAAACTAAAATAATGTCAATGGCCAATGATTTCTTAATTTTTTTCTTTATTCTCTCTTATATTAAACTAAAAAGCAAAAAAATAATGTATATTGCTAGCGTGGGAATCAAATGAGAAATAAAAGCAGTTGTATATTTTTTTATAAACATTCAACACTGACTGTTATCAATTAAAAACCACTTAAATGGTGGATAGTGGTGCACTTTTGAAAATATAGCGACACTTAATGCAATAACTGAAAGCCGACAATGGATGGTGGCTGATATATTGATGAACGGACAGACAGCTTGAAAGTAAGTATTTTTTACAGTGAGTAAGCACTTCAAACCATTAAATCGCAATTGCGTTTAAAGTGCTTTTTCATTTAAATAAATAAACTATTACTTTTGCAATGCGGGGTGTGTTGTGTTGTTGCAACTTCCTACATTTATGTTGTTGACAGATGAAAAAGTAGAAAACGTGGTTTTTATACTTTTGAATTTTATGATGTCTATGAATTTTAAAACATTAGCAAGCAATTATGATTACATATTATTTTTTTAATAAAATTTAATATAGCTAAATAGTTAAATATTTAAAGAAAACTTGTGCTTTGTGAGGATTGGCAGCAAAAATAGTTTAACACTTTTTATATGTACCATATACATATTTCGTTAAATAAATGTTGTCTTTATACATAATTTTTTATTTAAAAAAAAAATTCTTTTTTGTCGTATAATTGCTGAATGTTTATAATTACACATCGGGCAAATCTGAACTTTACTTGAGGTCTACACGTAACATAATATGTAAGATGAGATTGTCAAATTCAATCGCAGAGAGAATTATGTTACGTGTAGACTTCAAATTAGTGTTATCTCAATGTTATAAGAATTTTTATGAGAGCGTTGTTATAAGAATTCTTATAACAACAATCTTATGAGATGAACTGTCAAAAAACACATGTACAAGAAAATAAAATAGTGTGCATGTGTGAGTGTTTATTATAATAAATGAAAAGCGATGTTTTTTTATAAAATTTCTGTGTTAAATAAATGAATAAATGTGCTTAATTGATTTATAAATTAAAATTTGTGTAAAAAAATAAAAATATAATAACTAATTATGCAAAAAAGTGCATGTTAACTCGATGAGCATTTGCATAAAATGAAATGTTATAGGAAAAGGAAAACTACGTCTTCCCCTAGTGTAAGATTAAGAGAAAAATCTACATTTTGTTTTATTATTCTGCCGACGTTTTCTCTCATGTTATATCAAAGTTAATGTCTCGTGAAGATGCTCTGTTAACAAAGCAAGAGCAGTGATGCCAAAGCAAATTAAAATCTAAATTCATAAAAAACACAAAATTTTTGTTGTGACAGCTCTGGTGTTGTCGGTTAGTTATTTCTTGAAAAAAGTCAAAGTCGATATGAAAAATAGCAATAACATTTTTTTGATGTTTTTATGTATGAAGTTTGACAAATGTTAGAACAAAATTATGGCTCATCAAGACGCTATGTTAGACATTTATTGTTATTGTTAAGAAAGTCGTCGGGTGGAGATTGAAGCTGAAGAAACTTTGCCACCTCAGAAGGCCATAGCCATAGGACGAAGATATGAGGACCTATTAAGACAGTTAAGCAGATGCGCAGTATCGTGAGGGCTTTGGAGACAATCTGGGCACACGTTTAAGGTACTGGGAGCTATTCGCTCTTGGCAGCAGTTTAGAACACTATCCGATGAAGGTGGGGAATAACGTTCGCAATAACCTTGTAGCATCATTGAAAATCTATGCGGTTGTGCCTTAGGAAAGGGTCATACATTACAAACTGATGATTATCTTGGTTTGGCAGGTGACGTGCCATCAGGAACTGATTTGTTAACAATACATTATGCTGCCTCACGGGTGGCATTAATGTCTCTTAATAAAGGTGGTCTATATTGGAGTGCATTGGTTTATGTCATTTGCAATGCTCGCCATTGGGTGTCACTAAGGGACGAGGACCATATTGAAACAGCGTAATTTAAGGGGAAGCAACCAATCGCCTTATATGTCACTACTATTACCTCCTTTTTCATGTTTTGGGATTTCATATTTTGGTTATTTTGGGTTACTTTGTCAGGGATGTATACACCTTATGATATGTTAATGCGGTCACCGAGAATTGCTGAGGTGGACTGGATATTTTGTAAAGATAAATATTGAAGAGGACAGGTGACAGTACTAAACTCTGTGGCACAGCCATTTGTATATTGCGGTAACTTGATTTTCGTCCTCTGAACTCCACAATCTTTTTCCTTCCATTGATATAGCATTTGATATCGTTGGAAAGGGAGGAGTTAATGATATCATTAATCAGCACCGAATGCTGATTATTATTAACCAGCAGCAATCGCTACTGGATAATGTCTGCGATGTCGCACTCAGACTCGCATCGAACTTTCTTAGAGTTTTTTTTTTGTCAATTTTAATACTAAGGAGCTTTAAAACATTCATAGTTCTAAAATCTGTCTCCATTTCTGTTTTTCACCGAAGTCTGCTGAGCTTGAGAGATGAGCGACAGTAGCGGAATGTTTTTGTTTTTTTTTTTTGGACCATAATAACATTACGACCATTCAACTATCAGAATATATGTTAATTCAAATTGTTCATTTCTTTCATATTATTGTGTGTACAAAACGAATACTAGAACATTGCAGAATTATAGTGAAACTTCTTAAGATTGATTAAATCTTAATAAATAATTTTATTTGTCGTAAGCTTACTTCGTTTTTTCTAAACTTTTTCGTCTTTTGACACTTATGATTTGTATATTTCAAATGTCATTTTACGACAGCTTGTCAAATTTAATAGTAGTGTGTACGTACTTTTCGTCTTGTGCTTCTGCACACAACTTCATTTGTGATTGACAGTTTGATTGATCGATGAACAAAAACGTATGGGCCACAGAACAAATCCAGTTTGTTATTTTTATTTTTCTAAACTGTTAAGTTTTTGTTGTTGTTTATTAAGAGTCAAAAGAAACGGAGCAGACATTTATTTAATTTAATCATCTCGGCATGTTTGACTGAAAATTTGTTTTCAGTGAAAACGAAACCTTATATACACATCCATACTCATGTACATATTTAATAGTATTCGATATAGAATTTTTTAACAAACAAAACATATTCTTTAGAACATTTTTTCTAAAGAAAAATAAAACCCTTTTTTTGTAAATATGAATAACAAACATGAAAACAATTTCGAGCGACAACAACATACCCACAAACGGCCGGTATAATCAGTTTCAAAGAAATCCCTATACATATATTTATGCCACTCTAATTAAGATTTGAATCTTTATTATGCTTCTTTTTCGTTTCCCAGATTTGTCTGTGTATGGAAAAATAATGTGTCTTCATCATGTATTGAATTCCGAAAAATAATCAACAACTTCAGCAGAAAACAAAAACCCTACAATTGTTATCATGTAAATAATATGCGACTATTAAAATGTATGTACAAATGTACAGCATATACAACCTCTTGAATCTTTTTATTTTTTATACTTTTTTCGTTTAAAAACGACATCATTACAAGAGCCAGTTTTTTTTTAATATCTGTGTTGCTGTTGCTGTAAAAATAATAACACCACTATCATCATCCAGTTAGTGAGTAAGTAAACCTGTCAGTCAGTCAGTGGAGTTGTTGCTCAATATATTTGTAGCATATAACATAAAGAATGTATTTTTTATTACTTTTTTTTGCTAATGTCCTACATTTTTAAAAATCATGTTTTTCGTTAAATATGAAGTGTAAATTACACATGCACGAAGACAGTGTTACACAAAATTTTGCATACACTTATTTGAAAAAGTTTGAAAAAAAATGGTAAACGGTAGCTCTTACAGGCCACCCCTAAGACTTCCCACTCATTTCAAGATCAAATTGCGCGAAAATCTATAAATTTTTAGACTAGATAAATAAGTTTATTCGACGATATATCTTATACATCATAACCGATAAGACCAAATTTACGGCGCTGCTTTCCAAGTCCAAAAAGGAGACGGAACCTAGAAAATCGATTTGAGTGCATTCGTATATTCAGTACATATCTGTGCATTTCTTCAACAGTTTTATAATTAAGCGTCCGTCAAAGCAAAGCCTGCAGTATTTTTTTCGTTAGAATTTTTTATGCATATAATTGATAACACTGTGGCGAAACTGGCGCAACATTGTATTTACTGTTACAATACCTTACAGATTTGACAATATTTTTTGAAAAATGGAAGAAAGCAATTCTATTTGAAAAATGTGTGTTGGAAACAACAATAAAAGAAGAAAAACTTGTGAAAGAATATTGTCAAAAGAAAATTCTATTGTTTTTATACTGATCTGCACTACTTTGTGGTTACATTAAGTCCAATCATGAATATTCCCTAGGAATTTCTTTCCCATGGAAAACACTTTTCTCGAGAATAAATTCCTCCAATCATAAACTCCGCGGGAACAAAAATATGAAACAGTGGCATCATTGAATATCAATGGCGGCTGTTTTGCTTGTTGACAATTCTTTATTCATTGTTTTTGTGTGCAAAAATAAATAAAATTTATGTTTTAATTAAATATAAAGTAAAACTAAATAAATAAGTCAAGTTGCCAAGCCTACAGATTGCCTAGAAAAGAAATTTTGATCTCAGTACTTTTTACGGCCGATATTTTTGGATAGGAACTTAGCATTATTTTCACATTTGTGTTTTTATGCGGATATTTATTTCACAATTAATTTTTTTGTCTGTTGTTTCACAATCCGTTTAATTTTGATGTTATTAGAACAAGTTTTGTACTTGCACCTGGCGAAAAATATCTTTCAGTTTTTATACATTTTGCTAAAAATGATTTCAAATATGTATGTACATACTTTATTTTTAGTAATTTCTATCTTCGCGTTTCCTTTACATTTGCAGTAAAATTGAAATTTTTAAAAACCGACTTAACCTAAGAGCTAAGATTATTTCACCATTAGTTTTTCAAAATGTTCTTTGTGGTTTTTCGCAGTTATGTTTTTTTTAAATTCAAACGTCTGAACCTGAATTCAATAAATCGATGGGCATGCGTTGACAACACGTAACTGATTTTTACAATTTTTCAGTTGAAGAAATTACATTATAAATAGGCTGAAAGTGTTACTAGCAACGAGATCAAATAACTGGAAATTATTTAGTAGACAGTTTCAAATAATTTCGGTTTTTCTTATCTTGAGGCTAGGAACTTTTTTTAGCAGATTTATATAACGTTTTCTGCGTTTTGTGAAAAATAAAAAAAATTTTGTTACCTGTTGTCATCGAAATATTTTATCTTACGTTCGTATAGTTTTTAGGAGTAAAAATAATTTTATTTTTTCGATCCAGCAAAAAAAAATCAAAGATAAGATAAATCTCCATATATGGTAACACTGACCATAATATTTCGCTGTTTTTTTTTTCTTCTTACTTATTTCACAGTGTAGCAACTCTGTGTAAAAAATATATATGGCAGCTTCAAAAACAAAAAACAAGGCTATTCACTGCATAGATGCATGCAATAATAAGTATTTTTGCATAGAACGAATTAAAAAAGTAAATATGAGAATGAATTGATTGAATTAAAAACTAAATTATAGAAAAATTAAAACAAACAAAAATAAATCGTATACATATAGGTATGTATATATTTAAAATTTTGGTTAATTGGTTTTTACTTTGTTTGATTATTAATAAAAATCTGCCTTTTAATTTTGTAGGTCACATTTCAATTACAAGGTCTATTGCTTAATTTCTATAATCACTTTGTGCACAGTTTGTACAGCCAGCCATCAGAATTATCATGTTTTGGAAGTTTTTTCAGCTAAAAAATAAACTGAACCATTAAATCTTTCAAGAGAGATTTTAGTTTTTACAGTAAAAAGACCGAACTAAAAGAAATGTACATATAAATAAATTCTCTGTAGTGTGTGTAAAATTCTATCTTTCCTTTTCGATCAGCCAGCAGAAATTCAAAAAGTACACACATGATGGTAAAATAATACACTCCTTTTCTTGGGTAACATGCGATAAAAATCAACACCTTTGTTCTTAAATTGCGCAATATTTGTGTAAGGACAATGTTTAACCGTGTAAAATATGTGGAATTATTTTTTGTAATTAGTCACATTTTTCAAAGAGATCATTTTATTTTCTTTTTGAAGATATTGTGGTTGACTCATTAGGGGATCTTTCAGGAAGATCTAACTAACAACAAACATAAGGCTGTAAATTTCTAACAAAGACTGTGTGTGGCATTTCATATTTTTTTTTTTAAGAAATAAGAGAAAACATATTTTTTAAAAGGTACCTATAAGCATTTTGCTCAATGGGTTTAAGGAAACACTATGTATGTATGTATGTATGTATGTATGTATGTATGTATGTATGTATGTATGTATGTATGTATGTATGTATGTATGTATGTATGTATGTATGTATGTATGTATGTATGTATGTATGTATGTATGTATGTATGTATGTATGTATGTATGTATGTATGTATGTATGTATGTATGTATGTATGTATGTATGTATGTATGTATGTATGTATGTATGTATGTATGTATGTATGTATGTATGTATGTATGTATGTATGTACGGGGAAGATTAAAAACATGTCTGATAAACAGACAAAGCTAAGTTTAAACTGTGATAAATCCAGAGTTATTTAAATACGAAGAATTTGTTACAAAAAATACACCCATGCATACACACATCCATAAGCATATATGTACATGCATACATATGTGTGTATGTAGTAACATTTCAAAATAACAATGAAGAAAATCAAAACAATAAAAAATCCAAACGTTTAAAAGTCATCAATCATTGTCAAGAGCTAGATGATGCAGTCAGTAATCTACGCACAATAACCAAATACACACGAAAAAAAATCAAGCACAACAAGTTTCATCATTTCATTTACAGAGAGATACGAAACCAACAAATGACGATAGAAAAAGATAAATTTTTAGTAAAAAACAACAAACACACAGTGAATACTTTTGAATTTGGACTTTAAACTGTCAAACAAATGACTTTAATAATCAAATGTCATGATTGTCTGACAGCTGTCCTTAGTTAAAAGGTTTGAAAGTTTCATCTTTTATTTCCAAAGGCAACTGCAATATGCCAGAGTGTATAAACTTTTGGTTTGCGTTTTTTTTTTCTTTGTTTCCTTGCTTCAGCCGAAAGTACACAAAATAGTGTTTGCTTGTCGGCCGGCCTATTCATGTCAAAAACAAAAGCAACAAGCAATATGTACACACATACATCCGAAAAAATAGAAACAAATAGAAAAACATTAAACGTTGGTCTGACAAGAGTAACAGGCCAGACCAGGCAGGCCAACAACCATCGCCATCATCAATTTCAATTAAGCATACATTTTTCAACACAACATCAGTACGAATAAATGTGTATGTAGTTTAAATGGAAAAAGCGTGAGTAAGTGCTTTACAACTACATCATGGTATGTAGTTTAAAAGCTTTCAAGTGCGACGACGTTGTCAATAGTGGTGGGAAAGACCACCCTTGAATGTTTTTTTTAAAGCAACTGTAATATGCTTGAGGGTGTTATTTATAATTTGTATTAAATTTTACTCATCTGTCAAAGTTGCAAAAGCTGTCTGTCATTTACTTTTTTTGGAACATTTAGAAATGCTTCATTATAAAAACGTTAGTGGGCAATAGTTTGAAATCTTAATTAATATTTTAAAGATTTTTAATTACGATTTTTAAAAATGTATCTATAACTGCAAGTCAAAATAACAAATGCTGTTCCGTTATAGCCAATATTTCTATTAGGAAGTGGCAATGAGTGTCTTACCACAAGGTAATCCGAGAAGACTCCAGTGCCAACATCGCAAATCTTTCATGAGCCATCAGTATACACTGGGAATTCGTAGTCTCATTCTATATTACCTGCCTTCCACTCCCGTCTAGATGGAATTAGCGACTTTGAAAGCGCTATCAAAGTTCAGATTTCCTCAGTGACGATGGTAATTTATCTAAGATCCTGGCATGGCCATAAGTCCATGATCTCCACCTCCCAGAATCCGCAAACCTTATCGCTCTGCTTGAGGATACAGCAAATACATGTAGGTCAATCGGAATTAAAATTAGTATACCATTAAGAGCATCTGAAGAACTAGTACGTAAACAACCTGTAATCCCGATTAATTATGTATAGTTGACCTAATATGTACATATTTTTTACTTGGGGTGGACCACCATACTACTGATCCGCAAGGCATGAATGAATGATTGAATTGAACTAGTTCGTTCAAGAGCCGTACGTACAACTCCGCTAACCAAACAGTGTACATAAAAATGAGTCTCCGAACCAAAAATGGGTGAGAGCATCATACATGTAACCGTTCACCTGTGCACACTTCGCGAAAAAACTACTGGATGGATTTTTATCAAATTTGTTGTGGAGACGCTTTGCCTGATTTCTGTAACTGGTGGGAGATTTTGACATGGAAAAATATTAATAATTATGCTTGTCCCATTTTGCTGTGCGATCCATAGAAGATGTTGATTGTTATATCGTCCCTACCATTTCAAACTATCCAAAGACCCGTCAATTGTGAATTTAAGGTCAGTGTATTCCTAAATATGTGCCAGGTTTAAAATATTTCTTTATGAGTTGCCTATCCCCTATGAGAATTTCAACATTTTTCATATTTTTCAACAAATTTTTCATATTTGATAATTTGACATGGTAGGGACGACATGGGAATTACCACAGGAAAGTCCATTTTTTGTCAGGCGCGACACGCACCAATTATGCTTGTTTGTTTTTCAAAGAAAACGAAGGTTTTTTTTATATTTCTGTAGGCCGTAAGTATATCTACATTAAGTGAAAGTTTAAGAAAACTCTATTCACATGGTTCTATAATACAAGCTTAATTGCTTAGTGTCAGTGTCCTGTGGAAATGCTCACATGAATCAACCTGCAAACCTAATAAAAGAACAAGTAAAAAGAAATCTCACTCATCCTGTGTTTTATGGAATGACAATAATTTTTTGATGAGAGAAGTTCTTACATTAGTTACAGGCAATCGATTGGAATATGTATAGGATATTTTTAGCGCGATAAATGATCTAATTTCAAAAGGAAAATACATAGATAAAGCGAGAGTACGTAACTTCATCTATGGTGGTACACTGATGGCTCCAGAACGCCGGCAGGCTCTGGTGTGGGAGTCGTAGGACCGATGATTAACTACTACGAGCCCTTAAGAAAAACTCCTACCATATTTCAATCGGAAGTTTATGCCATTGAGAGATGCGCACAATTTAATCTTGACAGAGGCTACCGAGGGAGAGAAATAGCCATCTGCTATGATAGTCAGGCTGCCATCAAAGCACTCAGCCCATATGAGTTTATCTATAAGTTGGCTTGGGAATGCCGCATTAAGCTAAATCAGGTAAGCAGCATGAATAAAGTCACACTCTGCTGGGTTCCTGGACACGTCGGGGTGGTAGGAAACGAAAATGCAGACAAAATGGCCAGGAGGCTGGTGCACCCATGGTAGGATCAGAGCCATTATGTGGACTTGTATTGGATAAAATCCGGGAAGATATATCGGCGGAGATTAAGAGTACCAGGGTACACTTCTGGTTCAATCTCCCTGGTTTGAGGCATGCAAACCTAATGATTGGAACGTATAACCAAAATCGTTTCATAGCTCTCGTATCCCTAAGAAAAAACAATTTAAGAATGCTCACAGGTTTCCTCACAGGCCATTGCAGACTGAGAATACACCTCAACAGACTTGGCATTGAGAGTTAACAGCCTGTGCAGATTCTGTGATTATGAGAATGAAACTCCAGGGCATATTCTGAAGGACTGTGAAGCGTTATGCCACAAAAGATATAGCCAATTGGGCAAGCACCTATTGGAGAATTGGGAACTGCCAACAATACAACCACTGGCAATCTTGAGATTCCTCAGGAGAATAGATCTGGATGAGGTGCTCTAGCACCTGGCAAGGGATACAATAGAAAATTTTCGGTCGCAATGTCCTGTGTTTCCGGTATAATTTAAATCCATTCATTCATTCATTCACATAAATTTTCTAGATGAGACCGCATGGAGTGTGGAAGTCGAGTAGCATTTCGAGTTTAAAATTTCAAAAAAACCCATATTCATATTTTTTTCCTTGTAACACCGAACTGAACACATGTACCAACTTAGTATGTTAGACCTCACAGTAATGTTTTCTTTTGCCTTTAAAGTCCCTCTTTTCATTTTGTTTGTTACTGTTCTTCAAGTTTTTTTTTTGTTAGCAGGAAGCCAAAGACAAGAAGCTACCAACTAACAGTTTTAATTTATATAAAAACTACCAAACTGTTGCAGGGAAACGTTATTTATTCCAAGCTAAACATAATATTAAGAAATGAATTCCAACTGGTTGTTGTTTTGCTATTTTCTTTCTTTCCCTGTTTGAGCGATATCTTTATATGAAAAATAAAATGAAATAAATAAATAAACGTGCAAACTACATACCTATCTTGTCCACAACAATGTAGGGAAGACTCAAAACTTATGAAACCTGAAACTTATTGAAACCCATATCTTTTAAGAAAAGATCAACTAAGAAAAATAAAACGAAAAAAAAATGGAAAAGGGTTTTCAAATGTTAAATACAAGTAGTTAGTACGTTGAGTACAAGACTAAGGCATCGTGGCAGAGTATAATGGAAACCTCTGGCTAAACAACACAAAATGCAGACGAAGGAAGTCCAACCAAACAAATGAAAACATGCTTTACCCAAGAAAGATAAAAAAGAAAGAAGGAAAGAATCAACACAAAAAAAAACATCGCTCACTTTGAGAGCTTCTTTTAGTTCTTGTGTGCCGATGCCGACCCGACCGTAAATACAAAAATGTGAAAAAATGAATTTGAACAAAAAACAAGAAAGACGGTAAGACTATAATCACAAGTTATCTGAAGAATAGAAGAGACAAAAAAGCGAAATAATGAATATACAAAAGATCCGCCAGACGAATGGACGTTTAAATTGTCATACACACCCTAACTGCATACGACTGTCTCTCTACTCGCTTCTTCAGTATTTGTAAGATGCTGTTTGTTTACAGCTGTCCCTTTTACCAAATGTTCGAAGCAAAATCAATTATAGTCTCAAGAACTCTACCAAAAGATCATACAAGAGACAATTTTAAAATGTGTTCTTTATTAGGGAGTACTGTATATATTGTTTGAATTTCAATGCTATGGTTTAAATTCATGTAGAAACGGCATCAGCAAAAGGAACCAACGCTGTCAGCTTTACGATACCTCACATTCATGCTCACAACTAGGAGTATTATTTTACTTTTAATGTGCATTGTTTGGTAGTTAGTGTCAATCTTTGCGTTTATTTTGCTGTATATTCTTTGCTTTTTTATACATATTTTCTGCCGCGGTTATTTTATTTTGAAGTAATATATATATATATTTTTTTTTGTAGTGTAGTTACATAAAAACAGGCATGAAGAGATAGAGCCACATAAATACATGTACATACATACATATGTATGTATGAATTTACAAAGCGGAATATGTATGTTTGTTGTTTTTTCTTTGTTGAGCCGGAGAGCTCTTATGTGGTGGCAGCACTGTTTTTGGTTTAGCAATTCACTGCGAATAGACTCATTCCGGAACAATGTTTGCTAATTGTCCGAAGTTGTTTACAAAATTGGATACTATTTTTTTCAGGAGACCCAGTAGATGTTGTCTTGCCACAGATAGACTTGAAAAACATAAACACATATGTATCTTTAAAAAATATTATATGTATATCGTCAATAGCGCCACCTATGATATCTCTCAATCTGGACAAACCATGCACAATCACAAAGTTTCATCATTGGACCTACACTCCGGAACGACCCGAGTCAAACTCGGCCAAATATCGTCAACCCAGCAACAGATCTATACATAGCACATCAACGGCTTTGAATTTGAAATCTAACCAGGCTACTAATGACCTTAATCAGCATAGACCATGTAAACGCACAACAGTAACGGGACTAGACCTATCCAAGCCATTAGACATGGTTGATGACCCGCTGCTCATTAATGATATTATGAACTCCTCTTTTCCCAATAATATCAAACGCTGGATTGCCAGCTATCACAATGGAAGTTTAGAGCCCAAAAATCAGCCGCAAGATGAAATGGGTGTGCCTCAAGGAGGGGTAATGTCATCTATCCTTATCACTATTTATCGTGCCAATTTTCATTTTTTTTTTTTACTAAGAAAGTAGGGACGCAATTAGACATCTCTGTCGAAGGCAGGCGTATAACTACAGTCAGAAATCCTAAGTGTACATTCTTTCACTTCTCATCGCAAGCCACCTATAAAAACCAAAAGTTAAATTCTCGAATAAGGTCCCGAAAGGTCTCTCAGGCACCTCCTTGGTATGAGCAAGGCGGACACAGTGGCGACATATAAGGCAATTGATCGTTCTCTCCTAAAATAAGCTGGCGACCTCGTTAATTAGCGACACCCAATGGCGAGCATTAATAACAACACAAAACAAAGCACTCCGAATCGCAGCAGAATGTGTAAAAATATTTCATGAGGAAACATTAATGCAACCCATGAGGCAGCACAATGTACTGCTAACAAAGCAATTCATGTTGGAAAGTCGTTCAAAGCCAATTGCTAATGATTATTTGGTTGATGTAGTAACCCTGCGGAAAATTTGGTGACAAATGATCCAAAACTACTCGTCGTATGACTTGAGAAAATGAGACTGGTACCAAAAATAAGGAGTAGTGAATGGTGAAAAAAGACATATTGTGTAAATGGTCACATATTAATCATTTTCAGTCAATTTAGTTGGTACTCCGGCTAGTATGTTAGTAAACGGCACTGAACTAATTCGATGCACCTGGATCAAAGGCCTATTACATAGTATCTATATAATATTAATTGCCTCCCTTCAATGAGACCGCCATTCCACTCAGGAACCTGTTCCGTAACTATATTCAGATATTAATTCCAGCTTAACTGGTATTTACAACATTGAAATATAAGTTCCCCTGTGGTCGAGTGGGTAGTGTACTAGCGTGTCATGCCGGAGGTTCTCGGTTCGAATCCTATCAAAGACACCGCTTAAAAATTAAATACAATTTTTACTTGGATTTGTAACAATAAAAAATAAATTAGTCGATAATTACAGCTGAATTTTTGAATAATATTTATATATAATCTATATTATTCTACACCGATTAGGACTCCATAAGATAGTTCAGAGACAAGTTACAAGGTGCATACAAAGTATCAATTATCCCCATCCCAGGACATCCCCATGTAAAAGTGGCTGGTCCGCTTCATAGGAAGTGTTAGAACTCGGACTGGTCCCTACCACCTGGGGACCGGTCACGTGACTTGTTTTGTGTCAGTTCCATTTACCACAGGGAAGTGTTTAGATAGCTAAAACACTCCATGCACAAGAAACTCGGGGGTGGTGGTGAACACTCAACTGCACACTATGCTAAGAGCATAAATGTCAGGCCAATTCATACGGCAAAATACAATTCGCCACATTCGATTCGCATAAGCCGCATGCATATTAAAGTCCATATAAAAGAAATGTTAACAAAAACTGTTTGCAGTGTTTTTATGTGGATTTTGACATGTCTGCCACCTGATATGGCACAAAAGATCCAATAGGTGTCGCCGTGCCGGTCTTAGGACCAGATATTTCCTCTATTCTATTCTAATGCCAATTCAATTCGCCTTGGATAAAAGTAAAAAAATCATGAGAAATAAGTCTACATGTAAATGCCCATGACATTTCGTAGTAGCTCTAAAAAAAAATTGTGGAAAAAGTCAAGCAGAAATGTCATTATATGAAATTGGACTTATACCGATGTATAAAGTCGGGAAACGAAAGTACCTACATAGTTGTCAACACTTGTAACTACTGGCTCATTCTGAACACATTAATAATTCCACTTTTAACAAATAAAGAAAAAATAAATACATTTCAATAGCTTTACTTCCTTAGCAAAAACTAAAATTGCAAAAAGAAAATAACCTTATAGGTAGGTATTTCTGTACATCTAAAGGTTACTTTACCTGTTTCTTTAGACAGACAGCAGGCGAGCAAACAGGCAGAAAAACATCCTAAACCGAGCACACAAACACACTACACTTACTATGAAGGAACTAACTGGTTTCGGCAATATCTATGTAGTTCTTTTTGCAATTTTTTCTCCAGTTAAATCAGTGATATTTGTTTGTAAATATTTTTAATGGCCGACTTTATGTTTTGTTGTTTTATTTTTTTTTTGTTTTGGGTGCAATTGTTGTTTCTACAAGCAATTAGTGTATAGGGCATAATTGAAAGGTAGAGATTTATAATGAAACGATCAATGTTTAAAAACTAAAGAAAAGGTGGACACAAAAAGAATTAACGTTGAAGTTGAAAATAACAAATCAAAAAAATTTTTTTAAGTAAGTTTTCGCTGCAGAATTCTGTTAAAGTTTCTTTGAAGTTTTTTTTTAGTCTTAAAACTTTACACAGTATTGCTTGTTTGTATCTAAATGTAATACAGTGTCTATTTTCATCTTAAATGCCGACCACAACAACAAAGTAAAATTACTTTATATCCACTTGTAATTTTGGTCAGAGATGGAAACTTTTTTTTATTTATTTCGAAGTACATATTAAAATTACTTATATTTACATTGAATAATAGAAAGTTTACACATTTAGTTCTAAATACATGATCACCTCTTTCATTTTTAATATTATTTGGCAATTCATTATAGGTAGTTAAAGCTAGTAAATTGGATGGTGTTGAATTGCATTCTTTGTTTAATATTCATTCACCTGACTTTCCAGCATATATCTAATATGCGTGTAGCGATCACACTTTAGTGTGTACAATGTAGATAGTCCTTTCACTGCCCCGTTTTGCAGTTTTTGTAGCCTTTCAAGTTGAGTTGAGATATACATAGTACATATATCGTGGGAGCACGGGGAAAAGGGGATATGTCAGGAAACACGAAGTTTTGGGAAATCAAAAACTAAAGTTTGATTTCACTAACAAAATCTTCTATCATTCCTATTTTAATGAGTGAGAAAAGGTTAACTTATCCCTTTTTCGCCGCGTGTCCACAATATAATACTGCTTTTTTCAATTGAATGTAGATATGTATGAATTTTAAGATGTTCATTAAATTTGAGCAAAAACAGTGAATACAGTGAAAGGTGCATACTCAACTTTCCATCTCTGATTTATGGTATGAAAACGTTAAATACGCTCTAGTATGTATTTATCGAAGGAGTATAAAATGTATTATGTATAGTTTTCTAGTTGTTGCTGGCTTTAGTTGTTTGTCAGCCTACATTTGTTTACATATAGTTTTTTTTCTGTTTTCACCTTTTCAACATGGATTTTGGTTTTGTTTCTACGGGGTACTACTCTGCAACGTTGCCGATTCGGCGAGCTTCACGCTAGTTTTAGGGCTTTTTAATGTAATAAAGTCCGCTTTAATATTTGATACATTTCTTGAAAAATAACTTTTTAATTCTCTTTTAAACTTGACTGCAGCTGTAAGACTTCGTCAAGAAATATCCGATTTATCATCCATTTTTCCTCAACAAACTTTGGTCAAAACTTTCTATTTTACAAAGGACTTAAACTTTTTAATGAAATACCTCAAGACTTTAAAAGGGAAAAAATTTTTTTCAATTTAACCTCCGTTGCCACATGCAAGTACAAGTTCGAAAAACTCAATACACTCAGACTTTTCTACTAACACTGAGACACTTTTTTACTTGCTGCTGAACTTGCAACAAATAGATATTTAAGTTACCCTGCGTTTAGACATGCAAGTACTTGCATGCAAGTTTTGTGTACGTATTATCAACGAGAGAAATTTGTATTCGTTGCTCTGTCTTTCTCATAGCTGAACCAAGTGTGTTCGTAGAAAAGTTTGAGTGTATTGAGTTTGCCGAACTACGCCAGGTTAATGTCAAAAATATAAATAGTGTTGCCGAGTAAAAAGTTTTATACACATTTTCTGGATTGTATGTAATAACATAACAATTATGGTTTTAACTTAATTTATGTGCCTATATTTAAATAGAACTGTAATGTATTTCTACAAATATTGATTGGGAATACAGTTCGCGTCATTTTATAACATCAATCCCAGCAAAAACTTTTCTCATTTTTGTAATTGGTAGTACTTTATTAATGGGTTACAAAGCAATAGGTGGTACTTATTTATCTTATTACTATGCTTCAAATTAGAACTACTACTTATTTTTGATAAAATAGGTACGTATTTTTATCATTATCTGAAAATAGTTATATATAATTTGTTGTTATTATGCATGTATTAATAAAATAAGTAGACAACCACTTTTTAAGTCAACATGTGTTTGTATATAAAAACAAATTTTTCGCTTAAGATTATAAGTCAACAATAGTTGAATGAGTAAAGTACTTGTGTTCAAATCTGATCGAGCACAGGTCCCTATCGCAGCTGGGTAAAAAAAATAAAACAAACAAATATAAATAAAATATAAGTGTATAATTTTTTTTAATTTTAAATTGTGTATATGACTACTTATTTTTTAGCTTCAAGTAAGCCAAATAATAACTAGTTAGTTGCTGTGCCAATGTAAATACGTTTGTAAGCAGTAACCCTTATTTTTTGAGCTTCTCAAACAAAAATAAGTATTTATCGAGTCAAATTGTAAGTATTTACGACTTAAATCCTCATATACTTTTTTGCCTACCAGTAAGCAAAGATTTTGCTGGGATCTTATAAAAAGAAAGTGATGTGAATAATTAATGCGCATTTTTCCCCCAAAATGAACATGTGTTACAAGACTTTTGGATTTTCTTCGACATTTTCATTGATAACACATGTTTACGAAATTCGATAACTTTTTCGTTCACTATAAATGAGATTTGTTTCTTTAGTTATTTGGGACGTTGAACGCGAATATATACTCCGTTTTTCTTTTTCTATTTGCTCTAGTTGTCGTGATATAGCGTTATGGAAAAAATAAAGGCACTTTATGATACATAGTATCATAACAAATCTGCATAGAAGCTTCAGAGATATCGTAAAACTTTGAGCCAAAAAATGAAAATTTTATAAAAGTTTTCAACATTTTGTTTTTAAAACTTCATAAAAAATAAAAGTAGAACATCGAGCCAGTTTTTTGTCTATTAGCACGTAGCGAAATATATTACAAAATAAGTAAGCACTTCTTTTTTGAAATTGGTGCACAACTTTTAATTTTATTAACAATTTAGTGAGAGAACTGAATTGATAAAAAATTTAAATTAACAGCAAGTTTTAACTTCGTGTTTGTGTTTCCTGCTGTTGTATGGAAATTTAATTTTTTATCCATTCAGTTCTCTCACTAATGTGTCAATAAAATCAAAAGTTGTACACCAATATTAATGAAAAAGGGCTTAATTTATTTGCAATATATTTAGCTTCATACTACAGGACAAAAATACTGGGTCGTTACTTTAATTTTATTTTTTTATGAAGTTTTAACAACAAATGTTTTAAAAATTTTTATTTTTAAAATTATTTTTTTTGCTCAAAATTTTACGATATCTCTGAAACTACTGTGCAGATTTAGAAACAATATTCGCAGTTCTGAAAGATATTTTTGTTGTAGAATTTCGAAATTTTTATTTTGCTGAATTGGGTAAAGCCTTCTCGAGTTATGCTAATATATGTCGAGCAAATGCCTTCATTTTGGACATAACGGTATACCGCAAAGACCAGAGCTGATAAAAATAGTCTAATTATATATTGAAATCTTCATAGCATATGTAGTTAGTGTAATACGGAAATACAAAAAATACGAAGAAGTTGCAAAGATAATGTACAAAACTTCGAGCTTAAAAACATTTACAGCATAATGGCAGCCTTTCGACATATTTTGCTCATATTGGAAAAGCCCTTATGACACTACATTTTTCTTGCATTGTTTTGCTATAGAATTGAAAGAAAGAAATAGCAAATAATAGAAAGAAACAACTACACAAAATGTAGACAAAACGTAAAGGCTTCTTTAAGTGCTGCCTACTTTTTATTTATAATAAAACGACAAAAGAAAAAAAAGTTGAAAAAAAGAGGTGCTAAGAAGCTGAATTCGTGAATAAACCGCTAACTTGGCAGCACTTTAATGTTTCAATCGTGAAATGTCAATTTTAAGTTGAACATTTTTACATTTTTTTTACAGGCCCCATTTTTTATCGATAACATAAGTAAAAGCTTTGACAATTTGGTATTTATCTTAATATAGCTGAACTCTTTGCACCTGGTAAACTTTCCCATTATATTATATTTGCACTGTTCTCCAAAACTTGAAAAATCAAGCAAAAATGTAGTGTCATAAGGGCTAAACGTACTAGGTATAAAATAACTAGAAAAACGAAAAAGACTATTTCCAAATTTAGAGTTTTGTCTTCGGAAAATTGGCAGCACTTATGTACATTAACATACGCTGTATAGATGTGTCCAAATATATGAACGTAGTTGTTGTACGAGTTTTGTTTTTACTTAACATTTTGTTGTTATTCTTTTTATATATACCCTGAGGGAAGCATGGGACCAAGTGTATCCAAGTAACAACTTTTGTCGACAAGTTTACTTACTTTGCGGTGACATTGTCAACAAAGCGTCTACACATTTTATTTTGCCTTTAATGGAGAGAAAAATCTAATTTAATTGCCTTATCTAGTCATAGGTGTTGACTAGAATCATTAAAATGTACTAGTGAATCTCTGCTGCAAATGTCTCAATGTGGTTCCATAAGAACTACCTAGTCAATAGGTAGTCAGTAGTTCTGACGTGACTAGTAGAATCGCAATGACTAGCACATACTACATGTCTATAGCACACAGCATTGCCTGGGCTAGGTATAATTAATCACTGGTAATATAGTGACAAAGTGAATCAATATAAATTTACTATTAACATTTCCTGCAGGGTATGTACTACATACATATGTACTTGCATACACATGGACAAGTTTTTTTCTTCTTCTTGTAGTATTGTTGGCGGGTCGGCCTTTCAAAAGCAAACGATCAATTATTGTGCTGCTTTTGAATGCCATGCCGAATATCTTGAAAACATGTTTTTGTATATTATTCTCTTGAACGATTTTCAATAACACTTGTAACTCGTTTGACGACAAATTACACAAAAAAATATATTGTCTTCTAAGTAGACTATATTATAAGAGACAAATAAATATCTATGTAAGTGCAAGGGATTAACTTTAAAAGAAATTCTAGAAATTTTATTGTTAAAAAAGAGGTCATTAAGGGCCTATATTATGGAGAAGTACATACCTATAAGATCATTATATTTATCTTCAAACATTTCAGTAATAAATTATATTTAGGTCCTCCTGTAAACTAATCAGCACAAGAAAAGGACAGACTGCATAGGTATCAAGGAAAGCTAAATTATATGAAGGTAGTCAGGAACTGCTCTTAATAAAGACGGGAAAGCCCCAGCTAATATTCCCGGGAAATTCTTGAGATGTTCCGGGGAAACGGGATATTAGAAGTACACGTCATTTCATAAATATATAGACTTTATTTGATAGATTTATAAAACGTAATAAGTAACAGCGAAATTTATTTTGATTCATATAAATAATTTGTATTACAATCCCCACTTTTTCTTTAATATCAATAAAATCTTCATTGTGCAAACATTAAAAATTCCATACAATTGTTTTAATTTGTTCAAAATAAAAATGTGAACTTATACCGAAATTTCATAAAAATTCCATGAAATTGAAGTCATACCATTTCTCCTAACCCGTCTACAAAAAATAATTATTTCTTTATGCGAAAACTACATGCAATCACTATATCAGAACAAGGTGGAATAATTTGTATAACTATCAATGATTGCAGCGCTCTAATCGTTTCCTAAAGTAAATAATTCGATCTTAAACAAACTTTGAGTGATTTTCCGCAGAATTACTGAAAACATTTTGGAAAGTTTATTGGAAATGTTTAGCTCATAGAAGCTGTAAAAACTTTGAGTTGTCACGCCTTAGATAAATTTATTACAAGTCTACGCTATTATTGCAATCCTGAAGATGTTTTAAGAAAAATAAATGAAAAATGAAAGACTTTTAGACAGAATGTGGCTCAGGGTATGTAATTCGACGCAGCTAGGTATAGTACTGCAACTTGCTTGTACTTAACCATAAGTATCCTCCCGGAAATTTGGAAAGAGAAATAGGAAACATTACAGCAGCTTATTTATAAAATTATTTGGAAGCTTTAATATTAAAGTTTTATCTAAATAATTACGGTAATAGTCGTTAATTAGTATTTTTACGATCTCTTAATGTATAATTACTATATGTGACCTTCTCCGAGAAAAGGGACCTAGTGTGTCAAAAAACGGGTTTGGACTTAAGAGTGGATTCTGGTAGCTAAAAGGGTGTATGAAACTTTAAATGCGCTTTTCTCAAAACTTAATTTTCACACACTAGGTCCCTTTTCTCGGAGAAGATCACATATACTCTTATTTGCCGGAATTGATTTAAAAATTCTTAAACATTTTTTTTAATATTATTTTTTTATATTATATTAATTTTTATTTAAAAAAATAAAGTTTACATTAAAAATAAACGATGAAAATTTCGCCAATTTTCATGTAATCCCAGGAATTCCCGGGAAGCGATTTTGTTATTCTCGTTTCCCGGGAAGTGCCAAACCCTAATGTAGGCAGATAAGTACGAACAATATTAAAAATACATACATATTACCAAACAAGAAAATTAATTTTCCAAACTTTTCATTTTAACTTTATGAGGTCAACGATAATTAAATAGGTATACTTTCTGAAGAAAATCTTACCAGAGAATTGTTTATAACCACCGAGAATTTTATGTTTCCACCATTTTACTAGATTGCCTGCCATAGCCACCAAAAGTTGTTAAAATAAAATGTATTCGAAAACTAACGCAGCTAAGCTGTTTCTAAGTTTTGTTTTTCTTTCCAATTCTTTTTTTTTTTAATCCAAAGTTGTATACAACAACAAAATGGTATTCAGTATTTGTTTACCATACTTGTTTATATTTACTATTGAGTTTTTTCACTCACTCATTCTCGTATAAACAAACGCATACATATCACTTTTTTTAACTTTATACTAAGTACAGCAAAGGGCACAACAACACCATTTGTTTTGTTGTTTTTATGCTTCTTTTCTTACAACTTTTGTTGTTGGCATTACTTTTTTAGGTCAAAAACAACAACAAGCATCACTCACAGAAAGAAAGAAAAAAAAAAATAACAAAACTTTTACAACTTTTTTGATTCTTGTTTCTGTTGTTGCTGCTGCTGAGGTTTTTTTTTTTAATGAGACAGACAGCCAAGGGAGTATAATAAATAAACAGAGATGGATGTATTGTGAGGACAAAGTAATAAAATTTAACATAAATTTTTTATTTTGTTTGCGTTTGATAAAATGTTTTTTTATTTGAACGTGATGCAGACAGACTATATGACAAAGTACATTCTTCATTTATAAAAATACACATAATTTTTAGTTTTGTTTGGTTTCTTCTTCATTCAAAACGCATAATATTATTCTTTCTTTTTATTTTAGTTATAAACGACAAAAGGAAAAATCCAGATAAAACACAAGTATTATTTCTGTAGTTGTTGTTATATGTTTAAAATGATAAAAGAGGGTTGTTTTCTTTGAAATTGTTGTTGTTGTTTGTTTGTCACTTAGTCTCAAAAAAATGCCGATTATTTTCTGTTTGTAGCATCATATTTTGGCTAATTTCTGATTTAATGCACTTAATTAGTTATACACTATAATTTTTATATTTTTTCAACACACATAGTTTATTCGATATAAACAAACTTTGTCTTCATTTTCTTACATTCATTAATATGTAATTATAAATTATTTTGTTTTTTCACAATTCTTAACTTAGTACAATATTTACTTTTTCAATAGATTTGTGTATATACAAAATGAAGGAAGAAAACAACAACAAAAACGTATACAAACGAACTAACGCAAAACCGACTATCCGACAAACACGACATTTCCACTTGACGTTCAACTTTCAACTAACAAAATGTTGGCAACATCAAAATGTTGTCATCATTTTTGTCCATTGTAGTATTAATCGAGCCTGTTTCGCTCGAAGCGAACATTACGGACAGAGGTGGAGTGTACAGAAAAATTTTAGAAGGGGTTTTCTTACATCTCACTTTTTCTGTGCAGTGCTTTTTTAAAGAAGGCGCTAAATTGGCGCTTTTTTGTCAAGACATTTTTTTTAGAAGTTTCATAAAATGTTCACATGTAATTATTTAAAAGGTTTGTCTTGGCTTTGAAATAATAAGTAGTTAAACATTTTTGTCTTAAAAAATGTATCCAAAACTATTGTTAATTTACATATGTAAAAGTATTTGGGTATAACCGTGTGTATCAGGATATTACACTTGTATGCCTGGAATATTGAATTCTTTTTAGCTCCATTTTTGTCATTATCAACATTTATTAAATTCCCAATGCTTAATAGATATTGGAGCAATTGCACGGATGTTGGAAATTAACTTTTCAGATTAACTAAGCGACTACAAAAATGGAGAAGTTTATCAATTCGTGTGTATTTCTTTCTTAATATGTATTTGTACACGCATATGGACCGATGGAAATCGGACGGATAAAGCGGGCGCCCGAAATATTTGTAGTCTTTTCGATTGGCTCTGTGTATTGAAGTCGGTTTTTTTGCCAGAATTATTATTTATGAGAAAAGTACTTGTTGTGCTTTATTTTTACAAAATTTTGGGACTATGTATAAATAATCATGCCTCAAAAATACCGATATATATCGAAATATCGATATTTTCATTCGATATATATCGATGCTAATCGATATTGAAAAATATATCAATAATGATATAATTTTTCACTTGCCCATCCCTAATATATGTGTAAGTATATATAGAAGTGTATGCCCTGCAGATAACACGTCTAGTCCATATACTCATATAATGTATACTCCATAGAGGACTAGGACTAGTCCAAAGGTAACCAAAATCTATGGAGAAAACGTGGCCGACTTAACATTACGATGCTCTAGTGCTGAACCATATAACCCAACTTCGAAACAACGCAAACCGAAGCGACGCAAACCGGGGTATTGGTGTATTATATTTGAAGCTCTAAAAAACAGAAAACTACAAAAACGTCTTCAAAAATTTTGCTATTTATGGAATTAATTTTTCTAAACCGAGTAATTTTAAATCGACTCGATTAACAGAACAGGCAGGATAATTCAATTTATGAAAAGGAAATTTACATAGAAAATACATTTAATACTACATATCTAATCAAATGTATAATAGAAGACATGATTGTGTCATTATTCCCAATAAATACGATTTGATATTCAAAACCGAAATGTTGAGAAATACATACTTAAAAGCCAGGATTTTAAAATATTTTAGTGTCATTTGCAGTATTTTGATTCAAAAAAACTAAATTTAAATTTTAAAACTTTCTTTTTCCACCAAAAAATCGACCAATTTTGGTATAATTAGACAAACGTGGCAGTCCTGTCCATGACTGCATTACATTGAAGTAGTCTTAAAACTACTCAATGTGACAATTCTCTTGTTTGCTAATGACATGGTCCATGTTGTAACTAGTCCATTTCAGGTAAAATGGACCACGTAGTCCAATATTGTCTGCAGGGTGTTGACAATCCATTAAAGCATATACTAGCAAAGATCAAAGAGGCCCTTGTAACTTTGGGGCATGAAAGCTTTTTTATACAAACACATGTGCATAGATACATTTATGTATGCATACATATTTACTTATGGATATACATTCATACATAGTTACGTAGGCACATACAACCCATTAATAAACATCCGCTATTCAAATAAATCTATTTGTGTGTACCACATCAGCGTCATCTTTATGGATGCTTGTAATATAAAAGTGATCCGTGACATTTGCTGGTTTTTATTTTTTCCCGAAAATTCGTTTTAGTATTAATGCCAAACAAATTTGTCGACAGTATGGAAAATGACATTTAATGCTTATATTCTAAATCTTGATTATTGCGGCGGCCCCTATTACTTCCTTCAATCGTTTTGATTTTGTAACAATTCAATATCAAAGCACTTTCCCTCAGAACTTATGATCATATTTTAAAATTTTAATTCATAAAATCAAGTATTTATGGAATTTTCAAGATTATTTTCGATTCTCCTCACCCCGATTTTCGAAAATCGAGTTTTCTTCAGATCTCAACGTTTTGAGGTCCTACGAACCTTTTCTGAATATTTTTACAATGATTTCCGTATGGCTGATGGTATGAGTGTGTGTTTATTTATGTAAACTATTTACGTTTGACCAAAATTAGTCTTGATATGTTGGTATAGGGTTGATTATTGATAAAAGTCCCCATGATAGCCTCAAATATCCCAACGTTTGGGAAGAACACCTCAACACCCCCATTACTGGCAGGCTTATGGCTTATCGTTGCATTTGTATTTCATTGACTTGGAGTACAAGCAACAGCTGATGCATAAGAATAAATATGTATGAATGTATGCACTTGTTTCTAGTACTTCAAGGATAATTAACGTTAAGAGTCGCCGAAGTATTTTGTTTTTTACTCTTAATATATGGCTGATTCTCATTCTAAACGTACATTTTGTTATAAAATTATATTTTTTTTATTTATTAGGATTTTTGTGTCTTGCGCGTTACATTTGCTTTCGCGGTTGTTCTGGGAATGATTTTTGCGAAAAAAAAGTACACCACAAAAATGAGTATAGGGTTTCAAAGCACTATACATCTACTCTCTAAAAACAAAAAATTATAATAATCACAGGACGAAATTAAAAGTTATGACCACTTTTTAAATTTTGAGTTGGGTTCACATAGAAAAATAAAATATTTCTATGTTTTAAAATAATTCTTTAGAAACATTTATGTATTAGCAAAAAGTAGGCTAACTAACTCTTCTTTCAAATAAGACTCATTTTAATGAAATCGACCAACAATGAATGTCAAAAGCTATGTAAATATCAAATAATTTTTTTTTCAGCAAAATACGACCTAACTAATACATTCTTCGAAAATATAACAACCCACAGTGCGAAAGAAGCAAAATTTTTTCAAAGAATACCAGAAACTCAGCTGCTGTTAACTTTTTTAACGTCATAAAACTTATAGATAAATTATATTTAAAAAGATTTTTACGTAACGCTCAATACATTGTTATAGGAATTGAATATATTTTCAGAACACACACTTTATTTTGAATTCAATACAATTCAGATGTATAATCTTCGATGTATTTTAACATAACCTAATTAGGTATTCACTAAAAATTTCAATTATATCAAAAAATGCGGATAACACTCAATACATTTTTTTTTTGGATACAAACGATGATTGATTGATGAAACGTTTTGCAATATAACACTATTTAAGAAAGCTCACAAAACTTCATTTTAGTGTATGTTGTTAATGCAATTTTAATGATTAAACTCAGTAAACTGAGCAATAAAGAAGACTGCGAACAGCAACAATTAAAAAAAATTATAATTGCTAATAGTACCTATTTTTAAACAAAAAGTGTTTAAAATGAGAATCAGTAATATACTTCATCATCAAAATAGTATCATCAACAGAGTCGTCTTTCATTGTTGTAGTCATTACTTCAGCATCTCTATCCTTCATTTGTACACAAGCAAATATACACATTTACATATGCGCATATGTAGATACTTTATACATACATAATTATGCATGTTTTATACATAAAAATATGAAAACATATGCAGTTGCAATTGGGCTGTCTGATAAGTTTTTTTTAACGAGCACACATTGCTTAAGCCTTTTTCGGCTTTTCTGCAGAAACACCCAGCGACCTCCCGGTTAATAGTCTAACACACTATCCACTACACTAGGGCGGTAAGAAAATAAAATTATTAAACAGAGCTTTTCCGTAAATACAAACAATAATAATAGTAAAATTGGAATTCTTTCGATCACACGATTTAGAGCACTCCATATAAAATATTTCGGGCTAGAAAATTAGTTGTACGCAATTTTAATAATGAGAGAGCGAAACGATTTTGTTATCCTCCTAAAAAAGGTCATGTTTGCAAAAAGCAAAACGTGATATTTTAAAATCAAAACTAATATTACTTTTGATTTGGAGTAAAAACTTTTGGTACAGCCCCTGTGTAATTAACCAGTAGCACTCGAAGGGTTTTTAAGTGTTTGCATTTTATGGAGCGTACGTGAGTTGGCAATAATTTGTTTAAATGTTTTTAACTCAAAGAGTCATCAAAGTGAAAATATAATTTATGTTCAAAACTTGAAATCATTCACAATTCGTTATTGTTTTCTTTTGCTTATTTTTACTTTGTACATTTTGAACTAGCAATCAAAATTTTAATTTTATCATCATCAGCGGGTGAAAGCTTCGCAGTTGCACTGGCTTTGAGTTTCCTAAGCTATTGCAATTAATCCCCTTTACCGATCCTTGCCCAAGGTAACCAATCCGTCAATATAATATGTTATGTTCTCGATAGCCATACAATCCTTACGTATACTCCTTTTCCTCTCCCCTTCTTACCTTTCTGAGTAATTCGGGAGCCTAATCTTGATTCTAAGTAGCTTGGATATGAATCTCTCCTCCCCTCGCATTCACCGTTTTTCCTTGGTTAGCCAGCTCACGCCGCACGGAGTCCGACTTACGACTCCTCCTTTCACACTTGTACTGGGTTAAAACTTCTGAAGATACCAAAATTAAATGTGTTACCGTTTCTTTCAAAGTTTTAGCCATGTTCGTCAAGCTATAAATTCAAATTGATATATTCTCAGCAGCCTTGTGATTTTTACGTCGACTGCTCTTTTCTACCAGCTTCTCACTTCATTGAGCAATTTGTATCAACACCAAGTCGTCTTCGGGACTAACTCTTGACTAGATTTAAGCCGGAAGTTAACCTCTCCGTATACAGAAAAAACCTCAACTTTATTCATTCCCACCTCTTTCATAGCTGTACTACATAGTCTGTCAAACTGATTCGATATCTCCCCGATAGCAATACAATTCCTAAGCCATCTCCTCTTTCGTCTCACCATCACACTTTTCTGAATAATTCGCAGCGACTCCAAGTCTTCGTCGCAGAACCTATTCTTGACTTCACTTAACTTGAAGACAAGCCTCGCTTCACGAAACAACTTTGTTCGTATATTGTCAAAGACTTTAGCATGATTCCTTGGTTAGCTGGCTACGAAGGCCAGTTGTACTGGCTAATAGCTTTCTAGTCTAATGGAATTAAATCTCGTACCGTTCCTTTCGAAGTCTTGCCTATGTGCGCCACTCCCTCAAGCTAAATTGATGTCTTGTGATTCTTAGGTCGACTCCTCTTTTCTTCTCCGCTTCTGACTACCCTCAGTAGTTCGTATCGATTCCAAGTCGCCATCGACTAGACTTGACTAGAGTTAGTTGGAAATTAACTTCAAGCTTCTCCTTTTTTCAGCTTTCACAAATTTACCAGCTACGGGCTTCGTAACCTGCCTTAACCTTCACCACTTTTTTTCATTTTAGAAGTCTTGGCAGTATTTGCTAATCTAATCAAGTTGATTTCAGATCTTCTCGATGACCTTGCCATCCTTACGCCAGTTCCCATCTCGTTCTAGGTTCTCACGTTTCTGCTATCCATATCTTTCTATTTTTTCAATCAAAAACTTTACTGTTGCGCCTTTGTTAACTACTTGGAATGGTTGCCCGAACAAAGTCCCTCTTCCTTCTACAGCTGTACTGAGTTAGAACTTTCTGAGCTGTCACCCTTGACCGCCTATACTGATCCTTCAACTTACGAGGACAGGGCCACAATCCTTACACTTCTCTCCCAAAATTTTATGTGATACAAAAAGTGTGCAAAATATTTTCGCACGACCAATATCACACTGAATTAACCTCTTTGCATATTTGTGCGGTTTCGTTGTCACCTCGAGTTGTGTCCTAGTTATTTAAATTCGCAATTGTGGATCCTACTCCACAGAGCTACATAAATATGAATAAGTAGTAAAGTGAAGGCCGACAGGTATCCAGAGTCTACATACTAAAAATCAAGCACTGCATGCATCCACAGCCATGTTGCCCCACCGTGGACTAGAATAATTGTTTAACACAAAGTATTTTTCTCACCGCTCGGTTCATATGGTCTGCAACTCTAGCCAGTCAAAAACTGAGATTTTCCCTAGGTTTTTCTCGGTTTTAACGATTTCGATCGAGTACAAAATTTGCCTCAAATGTTTTCAAATTGAAGCGATCGTTTATAATTTCTCCGTTGTCTACGTCGTCGTCTTTTTGAACGCCTTTTTTGAACAGTTTTTTAAGAGATCAGTATACGAGTAGAGTATAAGAAAATGCCTCACTCCGCAACCACAAGTTGTCTTTGCTTGCACCTTTTAGCACAACAAATAACGCAAATTCTCAGTGGCGAATGAAACGAAGTACTTGGATAATAATCAGTGATATCAGGATGACGTGCTAAGCGAGCATCTAGGTACTTAGATTGTAATGTACGTGTAATCCAATAGGCCATTTACTAATAGCTTAGATTATTTTGCATTGTGTATGTGAGTATTTCGTTGTATTTCATAGACTTTATCCCTTCACACTATGCCTTTTTAGCCTGCCTATTTTTGACAATTATCTTTTAAGACCCCTACGAAAAGTCACGCATATTTACATTACAGACTGCTTAATGCTGAGAGTACGAAAATAAGAAAGAGAAATATCAAAAAACCCCCAAGTTTCAATTCGTGCCTTTTTGTTACCCCGCTAGCATACTTTTGGGCTATATTTCAACGACAAGCTCGCTTATAGTTCCACTTATTACGTAAACGCATAGTACCGACAGGTACTTTTTAAGATATAAGAGAGAGCGCACCGTTTAAACATCCTATGACACGCTTATGTCAAATCCAAGTGGGAAAATAAGCCAAAGTGTCATCACTAGCTGCTACTAAATATTGCTTACATCAGCGATTACGTAATGGGTATTTTTACCACTGGGTTGTCTTGATTGTTCTTGAGCGGAAGGTTCTCAAACACTCACGTTCATAATGTCTGAATAATCGTACACATTACGGACGTAACCATCAATATGAAAAGCTTTTATTAAAGGCCGACATTACTGCCACCCAGAAGACGACGAAACGCCTTAGAGATGAATAATCTTGAAATATAGTCATTTTGTCTATCTTTCAATCGTTGGCTTTTTATTATTATTTTTTTCTGTTCTTCTTTTCTTTTGCTTTGTTTTCCTTTACTTTTATTTTGTAAATCGATTCGCAGCGCCGCTCACAACAAAGTGAAAAAATTGGTGAAATATAAAGTTGATGTTCGTGTGAATGTTTGCTGTTTGGCAAGAGGGGATTTTAAGAAGTGCAGGAATATTCATAATTGTTGTGTAGTACGTTTTAAGCAAATGTCGACTTGATTATCGGAAACCGAATTGAGCGCATGCGCGCAATATGCAAGTATGGACAGCGGCTGAATTTTGTTTTATGCTTGCCTTTTTTCTTCTTTTTTTTTTCGTCGTTGTTACTTTTTTTACTTCATTATTAACACATCAAAAGATGTGTGCCGCAAAAATTGTTTTGTACACTTTTTGTTGGCTCGTCGGCATTTTCAAACGTACCAGTACATATCGGGTCGACATGTATCGGAGCATACACTTTTATTTATGTATGTACATATACGGAGTATTATTCATTAATTGTAGCTGGGATTTATTAAATTATTACTTATGAATTCACTTATGAATGTATGGATGTGAATATCCATGTGCATCTGTATGTAAGTATTTTGTTTTAAATATTTTGCGGCAATTTAACGCCCTGTAGCAACCAGCCAGCTGGTTGTTTTTTGGTTTGTTTTCAAACAAATTTATTTAAACTCTCATACGGCCAGTTCCATGTATGACGACTGCATGCATGCGAACTAAATATCAATTGCATTGTTTAATTTTCCCCAACTTTTACGTTGTGTGTAACTTAATTTGAGATTATCATTTTAAGATGAAAAGTTTCCGATCAGTTCCTTGATCTTTTGACGAAAGTTTTATTTTAAAAGTTTATATGAATGTGATAAAAAAAATTTCTAAGAAAGCCCCACAAATACCACAAGTGTAAGAACTCCAACTATCAACACGATGAAATTTTATCTTTAAGATTCTTAGGATTTTATTTCTTTGATATTGGGGATGAGAATAAAATTGATGTTCGAAGATTTTGTGACTTAAATGATTTCAAACAAGACGTATCCAACAATGTGTCCTTATTATTACAACAACATACATACCAAATGTTTGTAAGCCTATGTCCATACGAGTCAACTTTTGCTGCGCAACTTTTAAGTTTATGGGAGAGAGAGGTGAGAAGCTTTGGAAAGGGTACACTCCCTGCAGGAAATGTCGATAGTAAAATTGTACTGATTCACTATTGACTTTGTCACCAGTACTACTGACTAATTGTACCCAGGCAATGTTCTGTGCTATAGACATGTAACATGTGCTTGTCATTGAGATTCCACTACTGACATCGGAACTGTTGACTTACTATAGACTAGGTGGTTCTTATGGGACCTTATGGAGACACCGGTACCAGAGATTCACTAGTGCATTTCAATGATTTTAGTCAACACGTATGAAACTTTTTACCAGCTAAGACAAATAAATTAGATTTCTTATGAAAATTTTTAGTTTTCCGTTCCGCCGCATATATTTTCAACGCATCAAAATGAGACCATAAAAAATCGTTTTGTAGCTGTTAAAAACTTTTCTTCTCATTAAAGCTAAAATAAAAAATTTACGATTCGTTGACAACGTCACCAAACTAGTCGACAAAGTGGTGACTTGGAGACATTTGGCCCCTGCCTTTCTTCAGGGCTCTCTCTTCCTCTTTTTATATTGTTACGAAATTAAAATGGAGTTTCAAATAAAACAAGCAAAAATACAGCACTGACTATCAAAATCATCGTGCTGCCAGCCATTTAAATAAATAACAGCGAATAAAGGAAATAAAACTACTAAAGTAAAACTTCTGGCAACGTCGTGAACCATCCGGATGTTATATTCTATTTTTGTTTATCTTTAACAGTGCTCCCAGTTTTGGGGATTTGTCCCGAAGTAGGGGACTTTTTCTTGGTACTGGGGATAAAAATTTCGTAAAAATCCCCAGGGGATGTTTTGGGAAAAAGCACTTTTTTCGCTGGGGATTTGATATATATTTCTTCTGCACCGAAATCATATAAAGATGCCAGATACCCTACAAATATGGTCTGATGTGTGGCTTACTGACCCCTTTAAGGTCACAGAAAATAAGACCTAATAAAGAGGCATAGTGAATCATTCAAACACAAAAATATCTAGAATCGCTTTATACAAAAAACACTTTAAAAATAGTTCAGTTTTCTTCTCAAATGTCAAAACTTTTAAATACAAACAACATGTACAAGAAAATATGTAGCATTAACTGATTATTTAGAAGATTTTGATTCTGAAGTTTTTAAAATGATACCCATTAATACATATGCAATTGTTTTATTCTTGTGTTTTTTATATTAAAATGTTAAAAACCTCCGAAGAAAATGGATGATAACTTTCAAACAGTTGGACCGAATTTCTTCAAGCATACACACAAAAAAAATTATAGGTTATATTTCCTAAAATTATGGTATAATTTTAACTAAGTGAAAGTGTAGAATGGCATTTACAAAGTTTTTTAGTTAATTTGCCAAACATTTTAGTTGATGTCAATGTTCGAAAAATCAACTAAACCTTTTGTTAAAACTACTTAATTTTTTTTTTTCTTACATTACCTATGATAACAAGGCGAATTCAACCTTTTGTTTTTGGTAAATTATCGATGATTTTAGTTGACTTTTCAATAATTGTTGATGATTATTTTTCAAACATCCACTATATATGTAATAAAAAACGGATTGTATTGTTTTTAGTTTTATTTGTATAGAAAATCATAAAAGTAATAACTTAGAATAAATGATGATGATGACCGGCACACAAAAAAAACAGAAGTGTACATTCGACTTGGTTCACCTACGTATATTTATTTTGACGCGCCGAATCCGAATCTGAGGTCCGTTTGCCCAATTTCAAGTAAATTAGGTAAAACACAAACAATTTTGGAAAATAAAGTTTATCGCAGTTTACTCGAAATTTTGAGGGTGTACGAATCATACGGATATCAGATTCGGAATCAGCGCGTCAAAATACATATAGGTAGGAGGATCTGGCCAAATAAATGTACAGACAACTTTTGTGTACCGGTGTTGTAATAATAAAATAAATGGAATCTTCTCTTAAACGTTCCAAACTGTTCCTCATTCCAAAGTTGATGTTAATCTATAAAAGATGTGTGTTTATTCCAAAACAATCAATAAATGCTTATTTAAAATAATATGTACTTACCGCTCTTCCCAAAATATATTTTCATTTGACAAAAAATAAAAAAGAAGAACAAAAATACTTTCGAATAAGGCACCTAATTCTATTAGCTAAATTAGCTTGAATTTTAGGTAAAATGTATTCTACAAATTACCTAATGTCATAGTTCAAAACACCCAGGAATTTCAAATAAAATAATTTCACCTATGCAAGCTTAGTTAATATTACCTCTTATATTTTTTTGTGTGTAGGCTAGAGTATTTTAGATCAAGTCACTTTTCAAACAAAAATAAACTAAATTCAAATCGTTCTACCCGTTTGTGAGCTACGTTGCCACAGACACACATATTCAAGAGGATACAGCTAGAAAAGAGCAGATAGCTTCTAAACGGTTGGACTAATTTCGTTCCAGAGAACACTCCCGATCAAGTCATCTGTCAAACAGTAAAAACTAAAACAAAATTGGTTCAACCGTTTGGGCTGTACGATGGCGCGTACAGACACACAGACACACTACAAACTTACAACAACCCTCTTTTCCGGTCGGGGTGACACGCATTTACATTGTTCCTTTTCTGCTTGGCTTTAAATGCAGTTTTTTTAGCTTTAGAGAGAGAGAGGTCTGGAGTAGATAATGGGATAAGAAAAAAGGCAAGAATTGAAATGTGAGGAGTTTTTTGATATTTCTCTTTGTCATTTTCGTACTTTCAGCATTAAGCATGTGTCAAGACATATTCATTACAGGTACCACTAGAATTAAAACAAATAAAACACCAAAAAACACATGTATTTTGTTGGTAGAAATACCCAAGAAATATGTCAAATCCATTATCTGTGAGTCGCACACATTCATGTGTCACAGGCATGTGTCAAAATCTATTGGCTGTGTGACGCACACATTCTCAAATTTACTAAAACAGGTGTTCTGGTACCTGTTCAATATACCTTGTCATGTGTATAAACGTCAAAAAAGGCATGGAGAAAAAGTCTGTAATGTAAATGTGCGTGAATTTTCGTAGGGGTTTTAAAAGAAAATTGTTTAAAAAGGTATAGTGTAAAAAGCCACTTAGTAAAAGTAATTTTAAAAATATTCAATATATGTAAATGGATGTACATAATTAAATAAACAAATATACGCATATTTTTCCTTTGAAATAATGGTGTCTATTCTAAAAAACGCGTCGAAGAAGTGAAAATTAGCATTGAAACAAAAACATGTAACTTTCACTAAGTCGACGCCAATATGATTTTATTTTAAAGGTACTGTGGAGATTTTTGGGGACGATAAAATAGCTGGTTTGGGGATTTTTGGGGATTAAAAATAGAAAATTGGGTATAAAGTGCGAAATAAAACTGGGAGCCCCGATCTTTAACTACATAGCTAGAGATAGAGATAAACAAAAATTATGTATTATTTCTCCAATATTTTTCAAAAATTAAATGTTTGAAGAAATAAATTACATATACCTATATAAACATACATACATATATAAAATGTGTGTAAGTATATATAAATATGTATTTTATTAATTCCGTTTAAGATATGTATATATACATATATATTCATTAGTAGAGTTCACGCAACATTTGGTAACTGTTTACTCCTTAAATTGGTAAAATTTTCCATATAATTTGCTTCTGTAAAATTTATTTTAAAAATTTCTGATAACTAAATGTATTTGACATTTTACCAATTTAACCAGTAAACAGTTACCGAATGTTGCGTGAACTCCACCATTATATCTTTCATTATATATGTAATCAATAGTGGAGCTCACTTAACACTCGGTAACAGTTTATTCGTTAAACTGGTCCAATTTCTCATACATTTTGTTGTCAAAATTTTTTGTAAGAAATTTTACAGCAATTTAACGAGTAAACAGTTACCGAATGTTGCGTGAACTCCACTAATGACTATATATAATCCTTTCTTCTCTCTCTCTCTCTCTCTCTATCTACATTTTTTAATAAACATAAAAAGCAAACAGGATATGGAAGCAATGTGAAAAAATTACACGAAGGACTTAATTACACATTTTGCAATTACACACTGAATAAAAAACAACAAAGAAAGAAAGAAAGAAAAAAACTATACAAGATACCACCCATCTCAAAGAGAGTACAAACATGTAGTATGTATGTACAAAGTAATTATTTGCGTTTATGTCCTTTTGTATTAATCATGCAAACAGGAGAAAACTGCATACTTATATATATAAACCTTGATAAGTCAAATCTAGTTCGATTAAAAATTACTTTAATTGAACGGAAACTTTTAGAAGTTTT
Organism: Panzeria rudis; assembly: GCA_956483635.1. Classification (NCBI taxonomy): domain Eukaryota; kingdom Metazoa; phylum Arthropoda; class Insecta; order Diptera; family Tachinidae; genus Panzeria; species Panzeria rudis. Next base: position 4,178,971 of record OY101451.1, read on the forward strand.
AAGACTGTTAAAAATATTGTATAGATCGATGGCTTAATATAGAAAAGGCATATCAAGATTTTTCCTTATTTTGTAGTGCCGCCAACACACACTTATTAATTCAAAACATCTGATGTCAGATGAAAATAGAACATGCTCTAATATAAAATTTTTTCACCTGGCTGGTTCTGTAAATTTCAGATGACAATGTTTCAAAAGGCTCAGACGGTATATATAGCTTTTGCAGTTGGAAATTTGACAAATCAGATGTAAAACACAGATAGTATTAAACCACCTTTAGAGGTTATGTCAAATGTAAGTATATATGTACATTAAAGCGACTCACAAATAAAAAACGGTCTTTTTAATGAGGTTTCGCAAAACATTTGTGTGGTCGAGCGATGACCGCCCGTAAGATGGACCGTGTCTAAAAGAGGTCTATTTTTGTAGTTTTTTGCATATTTTCTCCCAAGACAACTTATAAAAAAATTACATCGTTTGAAAGATATTTTCAAGCTGCATCCAATGGAGTATTAAACTTTACTATTCATACCATCAGCAATAAAAACTACGATTTTTTAAGGGTCGACTTTGGTCAAGCGGAAAAGAGTTCTGAAGAGATTAGCGGGAGCTATCGAAACGTCAGTTCAACCCTCCGTGCAGTAAAAAATTTTCTTTGTCTATATGCTTCACATTTATTCCTAAATAAAAATATAATATAATTGGAAAATTAAAAACTAAAACCGAACTCCAGCCAAAATAATTAAATTTCTTTGGATACAAACTAATACAGTTCGACTAAACTCATAACTTAATTGCAAAATAATTTACTAAATCAAACAAAAAGATTTACTGGATTTTTTAAAATATCAAACAATATTTTTGTCTGAATTTATAAAACAATTAGTCTAAAAATACCAACAAATATTAAACGAAATAGTCTACTTAATCAAACAAAAATATTTACTGGATTTTTTGTATTATACCAAACAAAATTTTTGTCTGGGTCATCAGCATCCATTAAGCATTTATGAAATTTCACTTTGTGAAATATGTTCAAGTCTGAATGTTTATCTAAAGACTCTAAAAAAATTAATGAGAATTAACGAATTGATTCACTCAAAAATCTTCAGTAAACAAACTTGAAACAATCGCATGTGTATGTCGTCATCGGGATTGTTTTTTACGACACAGTTTTTCTTGTTGTTTTTGGTGTTTGCGTCCGAAATAAAAGTCAAACAAACAATTCATTGATTATGTAAAGAACATTTACTGAAAATGAAATTTATTTTTAGACAAATTTTTGTTTGAAAGTTTTTTGGTGATAATTTTTCTGTGTACTTTCAACTCGGTTTAATTTTTTTTAAGTTTTATTTTTACTTTTTAGTGCATATTTTTTAAAATTTTGTGCTGGATTACGCATACGCCTTCCAAGAGACTCACACCAAAGACAGACTTTCACTGATATAGTTTTTTCGTTATACGATAATTAACAATTACTTTAAATGCGAGATGTCCTTCCCCCAGCTCCAACCCCACCAGTTTTGTTGGATTACGCGCGTTGACTATGAAGGAGTTAACAAATTGACGGTCACTGTTATAGTATTCCAAATATGCAATAATTAATGATTACTTTGTATGGGAGGGAGCCCTTCCCGTGCTCTTACACCGCCACTTTTCTATTGGATTGCGTGAATTGAATGTAAAGTAATGCACACCAAGTTGTAGACGCGCTCTGATATAGTATTCCAAATATGCAATAACTAATGATTACGTTTTGTAAATTAATTATTACTTTGTACGGGAGGGAGCCCTTCCCCTGCTCTAACACCACCACTTTTCTGCTGAATTGCGCGCATTAACTATAAAGAAATTCACACCAAGATTGAAGCCTCTCACTGATATAGTATTTCAGAAATGCTTTAATTAATAATTACTTTGTATGGGATTACCCTTCCAACCGCTCCTATCGCTTATAGGTAAAAATGGGACCACCTGTGGAGTATGCCATTTCATATAGAAAAATAATTTTTAAAATCGCTTCATAAATGACGAAGAAATTGGAGAAAGCTAAAAACCCCTAAAATGAAAAAAACACCAAAATGAAAAAAGTGGCTAAAACTAAAAAACGCCAAAACGAAAAAAAGCAAAAACGAAAAAAAAACTAAAACGAAAAAAGTCGCCAATTACAACAGCTGAGGCCACACGGGTGTTTTTAAAACGGAGCGTTTCTGCTTTTTATATTAAATTTGAATTTTTAGAAAATTGAGAACTTTCAAATTTAATATAAAATGCAGAAACGCCGCGTTTTAAAAACGCCCGTGTAGCCTCAGCCTACAAAATAAACGGTGTCTATGCTGCTTTTAATTTGTTTTTTTTTTTCAAAATTTGCTGTAGTTATGTCCGTTTGCACTTAAGATGATGATATGTAGTATGTAATATTGACCCAATAATGTGTACGATACACAACGAATTTAAGGTATGAATCTTGACATCGAGCGTACCCCAAAATATATATTAATTTGTTGCAGCTGTGCTGCAACCTGTAAAATTGAATCGCCTTGGGAAGATACAAAGGAGCTCTATATAAAAGTAGTGTGATACTGTTTCCGTCCGGTTTTCAAATTATTTGTGCAGATTGGAGTGTTAGCGCCCTCAAGGAAAAGAAATCATATTTTCTTTAGCTTAGACAAGAACCACATGGGCTGCCATACTACACGGATACCCAATGTCAGTGGATTTCTTAAAAACATATGGTACTGTTTTTTATTTTGTTTTGCTGTCGATTTTCTTAGCGCAGCTGCTGAACAAGGATTAAAAATAATAAACCATGTAAATTTAGTTTCAGATTTTGGAAAACTAAAGAAATGCCCAAGCCAAAGGAGCTGACCCCTTCCTATATGTGCATTAATTGCGGTCAAAAAGTCAAGGAATTGTACAAAAAATACAGCAACACAGTGAAAACGGTCAATTGTGTAAGTTAAACAAATAAACGAGTTCTATTCAAGCGTCACAATGAATTTCTTATAATTACAGGAAAAATGCCACAATGTGGCTGATAAATATATAGAGTTTGAGCCAGTTATAATTTTAGTGGACTCCATGTTACTGTCTCAACAGGCCTATAGACATTCCCTGTTCAATCGGGATTTCAAGGTGCGTTTAGGCTACGTTTATTTAAATAAAGCAATTTTTAAATGAATTTGTCACAGCTATTTTGGAAACTATCTTTAATGCTCCTACTTCTTGAATCATTTACATTATGGCGTGAAAAGCGCGAGCAAACAAATGATGGCATGACACATTCCATATTGGTTAATGAACATGGATTCTATTTATGCTGTGCGCAAAATATATGTGGCAAGTATAATTTGTACATACTATAAATGTACACATGTATGTTTCATAATATGTATTACCTTTTTATAGATTATTTGCTTTGCACTAGCTTGCAGTTTTTGGCCACAGTTACTCTAAAAAATCATGTGATTTTGAATTGGGGCCTTAAATCGTTTGGTTTTATTCTATTAAAAGCGAATGTGTTGGCAAATTTTTCAAAATTTTTTTTATTGCCCATTATATTGTGGCGTGAAAATACTACCAACTTAGGAGCTGCCGTTCATCGCACACTAGTTACAGGACATCATTTGTTTGCTTTGATATTTGTTTATGCGGTGGTTACACGATTTCGTGCTCTTCAAGCGGCATTAATTGTTTTGCCCGTATACATAATAAAGGAGTTTTTAATGCAGCATTTTTCATTGCTTATGGAGGAACAATTTTCAGAGAGGTGAATGAAAACAACTTTGGATCCAAATAATTCACATATTTATTTCAAAATATAATATGTTCATTTAGCACTAATTTCATCAAGAATAATAAAAATTGAATTTAATTAAATAGAAGAAAAATGTGTAAGAAACTTCTAGGGCTGCAGAATACTTTAAAAGAAGGAAAAGTAAGTAAGTATTATTTTCGACTAGTTGAGTCCAATAATCCGGATACATATAGAGCTCACTACTTCTCAAGCACATATCCAGTTGCCCTAGAACATCACTGGTCTTTTTATTTATTTTGCTGATCTTTGCGCAACAGCTTATATGTTTGCAACCAAAATACTTTACTCTACAAGTTTTTTTTTAACAATAACTCATAAAAATATTTTTAGTTTTGTTTTTGTATCTGATTTTATTAGTTTATTAAGACGTTTATGTGATTATGATCGTTTATGAAGTTCAATTTTTAATTTATGTTCGCTCATGATGTTGTATTGATGATTTTTTTTTAATCCTTTTGCAACTTTATTTGTTTTTATAATATGAATTTCATTTTAAAAATATGTCTTATATCACTACAATTTGTTTTAATTTATGAATATTTATTACTTTGTTTTTAATATTGTAATTACTTAAATATTAGTATGATTTTCAATTGTTGAAATTTTTTCTATGCTGCCTTTTTGAATTTACTACACCAATAGTATTGTTCATTGGGAGGGCAGGCTATCAGAAAAATTAATCCTCTTATAAATAAATTTGTATGTTCAAATCAATATCCCCTTAAAACGAATCTTGTTACTTCGCTTTTAATTCCAATATTGTTGTTTTAATCTTCTATACCATAATCACTTGGAGGAAAAAAAAACTTACATTTTTAAAATATTAAAAAAGAAATCTATATATTTTTATTATCTAAATTGATAAAAACGAACGATTTACTCTCTGGGAGCAAATAAAAAACATTTATAATATGTAGGTGTTTGTTTGTAAGTATTAATAGAAAAATATAACTAAATTAGGTTTAGGTGGTGATAATGATGATAATCGAAAAGTTTGTTAAAACGAGTAGTTATTTCTATTCATTTGTAAAGTTCCTCTATTGATGTTTACCATCAATTTTTAAACGTCTTTTATCTGACTTCGTTCTTTACTTATTTTCATTCATACACCTTAAATCATTATTTCAAATATTGCTTACAATATAGTGTAATGCTTAGTTTTCTATGTATTTTCTTATATTCAACCAATTTTAAATATTTGCACGAACTTGTGTGTTTCTTTTTTTTTCGTTACCATTGTGTGGTTTTCCAACTAAACATCTAGATCGTATTGTATCTCTTAGTCTAAATGAATTTCTTACAACAAAAGGTGCAGGCTTTGTATAACATTTCACTTCTTATCTGCATCCATCAGCTAGTATAATATCGCCACTCTGATCACATGGCTGCTATGTTTCCTGCCGTTTTTAGGCTCTAGGAGGTCATATTCCAAGATGACGAAGAGGAACACGATGAGCAATCGTCACTTTCAGGCGTTGCATTCAGATTGTGGGGTGCTGTCGGTCCCCAGATACGTACTGTCGAATCATCGCTGGCCGACGCCAACAGCGACGGATAAACAGGATTCCAGGAAACACAGTTAACAGTCTTGGCATGACCCGCTAACTTAGCGAGTGGTTCTTCTCGTTTTATGTGCCAAATGCATACGTGCTTATCCTCACTGCCGCTAGCCACAAAACTTTCATTAACGCCTCCAAAACATGAGTGTATAGCGAAGTTACTCTGACGTATACCCTGAAAGCTGCGTACAATGCATTTGTCTTCAATATCCCACAAATGTAGACCTTGGCTAGAGACGTTAAGAAGGGCTAATCGATCAGCAGAATTAACTGAAAATGTCATGATCGGATGGGTTTCTTTGAGAACATCAAAGTCTGTGCGCGGAGTATCAAAGTTGTACCTGAAAATCCGATAAATAATTTTTAGACTGGAAAATATATTTCTGCCGTTGAAATTCTATAGTAAAAGTCAAATTCGATCATTTCTGGAATAATACAAGTTCTCTTGGAAATACCGATTTTTCTTCAAACCATTTGTTGTCATTTTAATGTGATTATTTCCCAGCAAAAACCTTTCGTCGTTTTTGTAATCGGTAGTACTTTTTTAATGGGTCACAAACTAATGAGTGGTACTTATTTATGTTATTACTATGCTCAAAATAAGAAATACTACTTAGTAGTTAATAAAATAAGTACGTATTTATCTCATTATCTGAAAGTAGTTATTAATTTGTTGTTATGTATTAACAAATCAAGTAGACAAACACTTTTTAAGTTAACATGTGTTTGCATAAACACCCTTAATGTTTCACCAATATTTCCTGGAACGTATATCAACTAAATTATATGTACACAAAAGGTTATAAATAAAACAAACGATTTTGTTGATAATCATCCTTATTTCGTAATTATTTGTCGACGTCACGGCAAGACAATACCAAACAATTGGCACTTGTCTACTCGCTGTTAACAACAATTTACTATTATAAACAGTCTCTTCGCATTTTCTATGCCTTAGAGAATAGTAATACTCACATTGACACCCACAGTAATAGTAAATTGTTGTCGATGTCGAGTAGAAATGTGCAAATTTTTTGGTATTGTCTTGACATCGACAAATTGTTACGGAATAAGGGGGAATATGTATTCTATTTGATGAAAATTGTGTAGAAATTAAAAAAAAACTGCACGAAAAACGAAAACAAACCAAATCGAATTAATACTCGAAATTTTTTAAAACAAAAAAATTTCGATATCTACAGCAATTAAAAATATCGTCGACATATCGATATATTTTGAGAAAATATCTAAATACATATCGATATTTCTTGCCAAACTCTTCGCCATGCTCCCATCATTCGTATGTATGTATCTCTGCTTATTACGGCTTGTGAAGTGGCTCGGTTGAGTGCTATCGCAATTCTTATATATAATGAAATCGTTTTGAGATCGTTTTGCATACGAGAATTTCATTACTACTAAATTGATTTGTATTTGATATTTATCACAACATATCCCAGTGGTGCCGTTGCTTCATGTTTCTTCATGGCCATTTATCTAATTTTTTTTGTTCTAGTTATCAGTTATAAGTTTTTTGGAATTTTTCTCCAAGATGGAAATATTAATTACCATTTTCATTATTTTCATTCTTTCTACACTTATTGCTCATATATTTCTAAACTATTATGCTTAACTAATTCCATGACTTTCCCTATTTCAACTGTTAATTTATACATACATATATATATTTTTAAACTTACCCCCTTATGCGGTAATGATTATCAGCGGCTAATACAGTCTTATTATCCGATCTAAAGGCGACACTATTTATGCGTACACCCTCCCATGATTCCAGCACCGTTCCTTTGAGATCGCACAAATAGAATTGACCCTTTTGGCCGCCACAAACGAAGCGAGTTCCATCGCGATTGAATGCACCACACGACAAGCTGTCCTCCTGGTTCATGTTGTTCATTTTCATTAGCAAACGTCCATCGTCTACATTGAAAATGCACACTTCGGTCGAGTCCTCAGAACCAACAATCAAGACCAATTTTGAATCAGGACTCCAGCTAATAAAAGCTACATTTACTTGCGACTGACAATCCAAAAGGCGGCGCTGTTTTAATTGTAACTTATAGGGATCAACATCCCATATTATGACCGCACCATCCTTGCTGCCCGTAGCCAACTTAAGTCCATCGGGTGAAAACTTACAAAACCACACTTCATCGCAGTGGTCAGATAGAATTTGTATAGTTTGCAGAGGAAAACCATCTGTGGCACAACAGTGGTCGGTTAGCAGGGAAACATTTTGTAAATTTGTTTCCCATGCCATGTCATGAAATAGACAATTCTGTGACTGCAACTCAACGGCCTGTTGCAATAATGTGCGCATACGGCGTGGTGCCATCATTACCGAAGGTGGTAAAAATGTTTGTAAGCGCTCCATGACTAAAGCTCTGGACAATATACCTTTGCCTTCCCACTTGGCACGTTGATATAAATCGTGATTATTAGAACACATCATGTACGAAGACAATTGGTGGACACGTGAAATATTATGTTGCAATGGAGTCAACTCATTGCGCAATACATGCAAAGCGTCCAGAGGACATCCATCATCTAAATTTTCCAAATATTTTTGCTCTAGCAAAATAAATTTCATTTCTGTTATGGTCGATGGTTTTCCATTATCTATCAGTGGCTCAAGTTCCTAGAAAAAATATAAAATTCTTTGTTAATTTAAGGAAACATTTAATATGAATACGTCTGATCACGATTATTATTATTATTCTGCAAAATATTCCGTAGTATCTATGTATGTACATACATATGTATGTATTGGGTGTTTTTTATTGAGGTATAGAACTTTAAGTTGGCATCACTTTTTTAACTGGCGGCCATTTTGTGAGCTGTCAAGTGATTAATATTTAGTTTGGTTTGCCATTTCATCATGAACAGGTTGACAAAAGAACAACGCTTGCAAATCGTGCAAATTTATTTCGAAAATAATGGTTCAGTTCGCGAAGTTTACCGCAAGCAAAATCGCAAAATTTTGTTCAGTGATGAGGCTCATTTTTGGTTGAATGGCTACGTCAACAAGCAACATTGCCGCATTTGGAGTGAAGAGAATCCACATGAGACCCTTGAGACGCCATTACATCCACAAAAACTGACTGTTTGGTGTGCTCTATGGGCTGGTGGAGTCATTGGGCCATACTTCTTCCGAAATAATGCTGGAGAGTCAGTTACCGTTAATGGAGACCGGTATAGAGCCATGATAACCGACTATTTTGTTCCCGAATTGGATGGCATGAATGTGGATGAGTTGTGGTTCCAACAAGACGGCGCTACATGCCACACAGCGTACGTCACAATCGATTTATTGAAGGAAACATTCGATGAGCGCATAATTTCGCGGAATGGACCTGTCAATTGGCCACCAAGATCGTGTGATTTGACACCATTGGACTATTTTCTTTGGGGATATGTGAAGTCGCTCGTCTACGCCAACAAACCAGAAACGTTAGGGGACTTGGAAGCCAACATTCGTGGCGTTATTGCCAACATACGGCCCCATATGCTCGAAAAAGTGGTTGAAAATTGGACCTGTAGAATTGGCTTTATTCGAGCCAGCCGCGGCGGCCACATGCCCGAAATCATATTTAAACATTAATGGCATAAATATATCCTTCCCATAAAGCCAAATTGATGGACATTAAAACGATTTTCTTGTGTTTTATTTCAATTCGAAGTTCTATACCTCTAAAAAAAACACCCTGTACATATGTAAAAAGTTTAATGAATCTTTGCAAGGTAGCTTGAATCTGCCTTGAATCTTTGAAAAAAAATTAAGAGCAAAACAAAAATGAAAACAGAAACGAATACAAACTAAAGTGTGCATAGGAAAATGGAGAACAATGTCCTCTGCCAAAGGAACAGGGTAATATTGTATCATTGAGTGTGTATGTATGGGAAAGTATATTGATAACAGTAATGACAACAAAACAAATAATGATTAGTTTGGTTTAGCACATGCATTGCATGCTGATGTAAATTTCCAACAAAATATGTAAAACAATTTGTACAATTATTTTTCTTTTTTTTATGATTTGTAATTTCTCCGTGCCCCCTTGCTATAAAAGGGATGGGATGTTTATTACTTGGCTGAACCTTAGATTATACCGCCACCAACAATTTCTAAAAGGAGTCTCTTCCAAGATAATTCCAAGCGACGTATACCGTCGCACACGAAGCCGGAACTCCCAAACTTAAAACAAATTTTAAAAATAAATTATATTTAACAAATAAGTTTTTGAAAAAAACTCTTATTTATTTATTTCTGAAAAACTCTTATTTGTTAAATTAAATTTATATTTTTACATTTTATTCAGTTTATTCTATTTTATTTATTTGCATTATAATCAGGTATGTGATGGAAAACGATCGTTTTCAAAACGATTTTAGCACGATTGTTTGGAAAAGATGTGATGAATTCCGTCCGATCTCTTCAGTTAGTTTTGAGCCAATCTCAATATACTGACTTTTAAAAAGCTCACTAGAAGATAAAATCTAAGCAATGTAACAAAACTGTAAAGGAAAATTTATCAAAAAAGGTTGAAAAAACAATTAAAAACCGATTTGAAAATTATTGACAAAACGACTATAGCAAACACATCACACCTTTTATCGCTTTCAAATCGTTTTTGTATCTAAATCGTTTTTCATCACATAACTGAATATCTATATACTTATGATTTACATTTGGTTTTATATAATGAAAAGAGTTTAGGATCACAGAAAAAAATAGTACTTATACCCAACTAATTTTTTCATAAATGCTATGAATCTAGCATGATAATTTTTTTCCAAATTATTTTCATTCCAGCTAGGAACTTTTACATAAATTAATTCATAAATTCTTTAAACATTATTTTTAAAAATTCACTATTGAACTTGTATAGTCTGTTGTACTAGGCACAACTATTTCCTTTCTGCCAAACAGACTATTTGGAATTAATTGTATTTTTACTTTATATAAATAGAAAAGCATTTTAGAATTTGTTGACAAAAAAGTTGAAAATTTTTTTCAAAGCAACTTTGATATCATAAACTTATTTATTGAAAACAAAATTCATACAGCGTATGAAAAAATTCCCGTATTTTATTTATAAATTACTAAAATATATGAACAATAAATTATGAACTTTTTTCATACTATTTATGTTCAAACTTTTTCTGTTATATACATACATTCCTTTTCTACTTTGTTGTTAAAGTACATAATTAATAGCATACGTGTTTAAATTAATATCAATAGCAATAGAAAGGGAAATTTTTACAAAAAACCCTTTATGAATGAGAAAAAAAGAAGCTTCGTCAGTAAGAAATAAGAATATTCTTAGATTAGCTCATTGATATGGCTGTAGTGTGACATTTTCTGTTAAAATTTTCTGTGAGACTAACAATTCTGTCATATAACAGTTCGAAATCAGATAAGCTGTGGAGCCTTCGTGTGGAAAAATGCCAGGGTAATTTATATACCACCTTCAATAGTTTATTCTGTGAGACTTGAAGTTTCTTAATATGAACGAGAGTAGTAGTAGACCAAACAGGAGCACAATAAAACATTATAGGCTGGAAAACTGACTTTAGAACTAATTTTTTGTTTTCTATGTTTACTTTTTTTAAGCAAAAAATAAAATTGAAAAAGTAACTGTTGTTAAAGCAAAAAAAAACACTGTTACTAAGCAAAAAAAAACTCAAAAAATGATTTTTATTTCCTGAGGAATAAATAAAAATCAAGAAATATCTTTTATTTTCTGAGGAATAAATAAAACTAGGAAAACTACCTTTATTTTCTAAGCGAAAAATAAAACTCAAGAAATAATGATTAAAAAGTAATTTTTAAAATAAAACGTATAACCATTACGATCCCTGATTTTGACAAAATTTTGTTGTTGCAAATTTGGGATTGTCAAACTCCATGTACAAAACCCGGACATACTAAACAGCTTGTTTAGCAAACAGCTAACGTTTTTGCAGTAGAGATACATAGACCTTATTAATGTGCCTTGGGTAGATCCCACTTGACCAGGACTTTCGTTAATGACATCGATTTCGAATATATCTAGTACATTTATCGTATAAAACTAACGAGAATTACAATAACAAATTAATCAAAAAACGTTTGCATGAGGCTGTTTTGTTAAAAAAAAACATTCGATTACAAAGGTTCGTTAGCAATATCAAAAGCGTTCGTTAGCAACATCGCAAAGAGGCAGGAGCAAAAGTTGGATCTTACAAAACGAATTATGTCCACAATTTTGTACATATGTATGTGATTTACTACGAATCTAGGAAAATTCATACCAGGTAATCTCACTAATAAAATAAGTACAACATGTAACACAAACTAGAAGCATTTTGCTTTTTTAAAATCATTGTACGCAGTCAAATTCATTTTACCGAACTTTACTCAAAAAGTACGGGATGATCGCAGCTATTATGTTAGCCGACCATTAGCTGACACATTTTGTCTAGCTGCCGCCGGCGAAAAATGTTCCGCAGACTATATTTGGTCTTAGCCGCCGCCGACCACCATTTTACATTGTCTTCGCTCTCTGATCAGATGAACTCATTTCTTGTTTTGCTGTTGTTTTCTTTTCTTTACATCAGCCACTAATTATGTAAAGTTTGTTTACACGACATGTATTAAAAATATAACATGTCACTTTTGTATATAAAATGTTTTTACACTTGTATGATGCTTCTGAAATACAGCAGATATATGTATACGCACACATAGGTAACCACTTGACAAAGACTTTCGTTAATGATATCGATTATATCTCATACATTTATCGTGTAAAACTTTCGAGAGTGACACTCAGAAATGAATCGAAAAAAGTTTACCTGTCGCTAATTTTGTTTCAAAAAAGATTCGATTTCAAAAGTTCTTTAGCAATATCAAAAGTGAGCCAATATCGAACAAATTTCGATATCGCAAAATGGCATCCGCTAGGGTATCGTAGAAAATTCTTTTCTGTTCAATTACACTAGTTCTCAAATTTTCAACTTTTTGCGATCACCTCAAAAATGAAATGTCTTCTAAGTTAACTTGGGGTCACTGATCACGAATATCATATTCATTTATTTTTCTTAAGAACCGTTTTCGAAATATTCGCGAAAAACGTGTTTTTTTGTAGTTTATAAAGCTATTTTCAAAAATGTTGAGTTTATAAAGCTATTTTAAAAATACTTGAATTGAGCAAATTTGGCATTGTTGCGTAGATATGTTTTTCCTCTTTCAGTCCATATTCAAAATGTGTTGATCGGATCAAAATTCAATGAGTTACAGGACTTTAGATTTGAAAAACTTCATTTTTTCAGGTTTTTTTTTTTAATTTACTATTTTAAGTCGCTCCAGTAAGGCAAAATAAAATGTTTTAAATTTATTTTAGACACACATCTCAAAGAAAATTTTGTTCCAAATATAACAAGCGTAAAATTAGTTACATCGGACATAATATGAGAAAGTTACAACATATTTACTGAACACATGAACATTTTAATTTTCATTCCTTGGTCCTCAGGTCAGTACGAGTTGTTGCTTCCATTCCATTACTTTTACTCGTTTGAAAAAGAAAGGTAGACATATTGCTATTGCATATCAAAGTTACCAAAATTATGTGTAGTTTTCAACACTGTATTCAGATTTATATATTTTAAATTTTTATGAAAGACTTACGGCAAAACAAGTGGAAAAATGGTGCTATGTGGTGTTTTGTGCATATTAAATCTTTTCTTAATACTATAAAATTGTTCAATATTGATATTTTCCAATAAAATTTTGCAGTTATATAGAAATTTATGTAGCTAATACTCAGAAAGTATAGAAAACTATGATTTGCTTCTGACAATCATTAGAATTCCTAAGAAAGTTCCAACAAATATCAAAAATAGGTAGATTTCAGAAGGGTGCATGACCACCAAAAATTGTAAATTCGATTAAGTTGTTATTCTAAAATCATGTCTGTGAAGATAATTATTTGATCCTTAAGAAAAAAAGTTTATAGAGAAAACAGTTATGGTGCTTTTTTGGAAAAAAAATTTCATAAATTCAAAATTTGTGAAGTGCGCTACTTTGCACTTCATACCTCTGAACCTGAGAAATATGGGAAGTTCATCGTCCTAAATTAAATAAGAACACTCCTGTGATACCTCCATGTAAAATTTTTTACTGATCGGACTAAAGAGATAGAAATGGTTGATATATTTCCAAAATATTTAGTTTTGCCCCACTGGCATTTTTCTTATACTCATACTCCATACAAATTTTTTTTATTAAAATTCAAATTCGGATGTTTTCACTAAATCTATTGTAAATTTCTAACTTTTTGCCCGATGTTAACAATTTTACTTTTTGTACGTTGGGAAGAAAATTTTATTTAAGATATGGGTCAAAACAAAAATTTTAAATTTTTTGTTTGCTTTAATGGACGATATCAAAATGGTGAATTTTGAAAAAACGCAATATATAAAATTTTTTTCAAATATAAAGGCTTGTAATTCAGTGAATTTTTATCCGATCAACACAGTGTAAATATAAACTGGAACAGAAAAAACATCTATGCAAAAATGCCAAATTTGCTGAATTCAAGCAAACAGTACTTAAGATTTGCGGAAATATCTTTACAAACTGCAAAAAAAAAATACTTTTTTGCGAATATCTCGAAAACGGTTCTTAAGAAAAATAAATGAATGCCACATTCGTGTTCAGCAACCCCAATTTAGCTTAAAAAACATCTTAATTTTGAGGTGCATTTTTTTAAAACTAGTTTTATAGCATATTTGTATGTGCTTTTAATTCTTTAACTTACGCTGAAGTCAGACAGATTCGAACACGGTACCTCTAGGCTAACGGACTAGCACACATCCACTAGGCTACTGTGGCTATTGTGACACATCCGAGAAATTATCGATAGAAGTTTGCTTTTGCGATTATATATTTGAATTTCATTTATAAATTCAGCATTTATAAATTTTCGGCAGTTTCGTGAATGTGTATTATCGCCACATAATCGAGAAAAGTTCGCTTTAGCAATCATTAGATTTTTTTAGATTCTTTTGTTTTTTATTAGAACAATTTTGTTTCGAAATTTCTTCGATTTAGTGAGCATTCGTTTATATCGAATCTCAGGTCAAGTGGGAGCCTATAAAAAGAAACCATGATTTCGACGCAGGCAAAATTATATTGCATACGACAAATACAGTGTGAACGGACATTTAGCTTCTGCAGCTACAAGTGCTGCTACATCTGCTTCATTACCAGAGCTCGGACTTTCATGCAAATGTATGTTTTTTTTGGTGATAGATAATAAACCCTTATTGATTAATTATCTATGCTAATCATCAAATTTTAAGTAGTTTGGCATTGATTAATAGTTGCATATTTTTCCATATTTCGGTGGTAAGTGCATACGAGTATTTTTTTTTGCATATTTTGCCAAATAAATGCATATTTTTTAGAATTTTAAAAAGTTTTTTAATGCATATTTCTCAATTTTTGAAAAAAAATATTAATAGGCCGATTATGCATGGCAACCAAGCCTCTGTTAGGTTGTCAGTTGCTGAAAATGATACTACTGATGGCAACTGAGAAATGTCAATTTCAGTTGCTATTTAGTGCCTTTCTGGCAACTATTAATTTTCAGTTGCCGACTGGCAACTTAACTAAAGTTCGGTTGGATCATGATCCAATAATCAGGTCAATGCAACTCGACAGCTGTTTATTGTTTACCATCGTAAAGATGTCAATCTTCATATGAAAAAGACCTAAAAAAAATTTTTATGTAAGTATGGAGTTTGTTTGACATCTTCACGATTATGGCATTTTTTTTGTAGAGTTTATTGGATCATGGGTTGGATTAAATAATAGACACAATTATGGTTATTTTATTTATTTTTTTCTCTAATAATAACAAAACATTAAAAAAAAATATTTTCATATTAATTTAGTTGGGTACTTTGTTAGTAGGTAAATGTATATCCGAGCCCTGTTAATTACATATTAGTTATATGAATAGAAGTGCAGTTGTGTAGTAAAAACGCAGAAATCAATAAATGATACTGTTAACTAATTCAAAAGTGGTCGGGGGAGCTTGCCCTGGGTATATTAGGTATAGTAACAATGTACAAAAATTAAAATAAATAGGCACCTATACCACAAAAAATTAACATGGAGAGACAGATGGTAAGAAATAAAAACACAAAGAAAAGCTAGAGTAAAACAGAAAGAAAAATTCATCATAATAAAGAAAATTGCCGTGAAGAAAACAAGTTTGATAATGCCGTAAACAGCAAGTTTTTCAACACGTGTGATTTCTAAGAATGTATGTGTGTATGATAATGCAGTATCTTTCTAGATTTTAGCAAGTTTTCCATATATGTGAGCACGTATGAATGTATGTGTAGCACGTGCTTACTATATAATTAGGTCAAATTTTAGTTGTCAGCCTATAACTCCTAAACTAGATTGCGTGCCACCATGACACTACCCTCAATCGATAGGTATTAAAAATACACATTGTTTGCCACGGTTGTCAATCTTGGCGAGACTTGCTGAAAAAAGTTATAGCGCCGCGAAGTTTGAAAAAGCGCAAAATATGCAACATCAGTTGTCACCCTCTAACTCATAAGCTAGATCGCGTGCCACCATGACACTACCCTCAATCGATAGGTATTAAAAATACACATTGTTTGCCACGGTTGTCAATCTTGGCGAGACTTGCTGAAAAAAGTTATAGCGCCACGAAGTTTGAAAAAGCGCAAAATATGCAACATCAGTTGTCAGCCTCTAACTCATAAACTAGATCGCGTGCCACCATGACACTACCCTCAATCGATAGGTATTAAAAATACACATTGTTTGCCACGGTTGTCAATCTTGGCGAGACTTGCTGAAAAAAGTTATAGCGCCGCGAATTTTGAAAATTGCAAAATATGTAACATCAGTTGTCAGCCTATAACTCATAAACTAGATTGTGTGCCACCATGGCACTACCCTCAATCGATAGGTATTAAAAATACACATTGTTTGTTACGGTTGTCAATCTTGGCGAGACTTGCTAAAAAAAGTTATAGCGCCGCGAAATTTGAAAAAGCGCAAAATATGTAACATCAGTTGTCAGCATATAGCTCCTAAACTAGATTGCGTGCCACCCTGGCACTACCCTCAATCGATAGGTATTAAAAATACACATTGTTTGCCATGGTTGTCAATCTTAACGAGACTTGCTGAAAAAAGTTATAGCTCCGCGAAGTTTGAAAAAGCGCAAAATATGTAACATCAGTTGTCAGCCTATAACTCCTAAACTAGATTGCGTGCCACCATGGCACTACCCTCAATCGATAGGTATTAAAAATACACATTGTTTGCAATGGTTGTCAATCTTGGCGAGACTTGCTGAAAAAAGTTATAGCGCCGCGAAGTTTGAAAAAGCGCAAAATATGTAACATCAGTTGTCAGCCTATAACTCATAAACTGGATTGCGTGCCACCATGGCACTACCCTCAATCGATAGGTATTAGAAATACACATTGTTTGCTATGGTTGTCAATCTTGGGGAGACTTGCTGAAAAAAGTTATAGCTTGGAAAAATTTTAAAAAGCTCAAAATGCGCTTAAAAATATAATTTTAGTTATTAGCTTATGTTATGGGCAAAAAAAAAACGCATAAATTGAAGAGTTAGAGGGTTAATATATTTTACGAAAAGATTTCTAAGGGAATTCTACTATAGGTCTCTGAACACATGGAAGCTAAAAATATAGCTTGAAGGCCAGAATTATGTCGAATCCAAATTTATTGTCATTATAAAAACATTATAAAACCAACCCTTAAATAAATTTAAATTCGACATAATTCTGGCTTTCAAGTTAAAATTTTAGCTTCCATGTCTTCAGAGACCTACAGTAGAATTCCCTTAGAATCGTTTTTGTAAAATATATTAACCCTCTAATTCTTCAATTTATGGGACTTTTTAACCCATTCCTTTGCAAGGTGACATTTTGCACTTAAAACAGGCATGGGCAAAAAAGACGCATAAATTGAAGAGTTAAAGCTATATTTTTAGCTTCCATGTGTTGAGAGACCTACAGTAGAATTCCCTTAGAAACGTTTTTGTAAAATATATTAACCCTCTAACTCTTCAATTTATGCGTTTTTTTGCCCATTGCTGTTTTAAGGGCAAAATTTTGCCTTTTCAAGGAATGGACACAAAAGACCCATAAATTGAAGAATTAGAGGGTTAATATATTTTACAAAAAGATTTCTAAGGGAATTCTACTGTAGGTCTCTGAAGACATGGAAGCTAAAAATTTAACTTGAAAGCCAGAATTATGTCGAATTTAAATTTATTTAAGGGTTGGTTTTATAATGTTTTTATAATGACATAATAAATTTGGATTCGACATAATTCTGGCCTTCAAGCTATATTTTTAGCTTCCATGTGTTCAGAGATCTATAGTAGAATTCCCTTAGAAATCTTTTCGTAAAATATATTAACCCTCTAACTCTTCAATTTATGCGTTTTTTTGCCCATAACATAAGCTAATAACTAAAATTATATTTTTAAGCGCATTTTGAGCTTTTTAAAATTTTTCCAAGCTATAACTTTTTTCAGCAAGTCTCCCCAAGATTGACAACCGTTGCAAACAATGTGTATTTTTAATACCTATCGATTGAGGGTAGTGTCATGGTGGCACGCAATCTAGTTTATGAGTTATAGGCTGACAACTGATGTTACATATTTTGCGCTTTTTCAAACTTCGCGGCGCTATAACTTTTTTCAGCAAGTCTCGCCAAGATTGACAACTGTGGCAAACAATGTGTATTTTTAATACCTATCGATTGAGGGTAGTGCCATGGTGGCACGCAATCTAGTTTAGGAGTTATAGGCTGACAACTGATGTTACATATTTTGCAATTTTCAAAATTCGCGGCGCTATAACTTTTTTCAGCAAGTCTCGCCAAGATTGACAACCGTGGCAAACAATGTGTATTTTTAATACCTATCGATTGAGGGTAGTGTCATGGTGGCACGCAATCTAGTTTAGGAGTTATAGGCTGACAACTGATGTTACATATTTTGCAATTTTCAAAATTCGCGGCGCTATAACTTTTTTCAGCAAGTCTCGCCAAGATTGACAACCGTTGTAAACAATGTGTATTTTTAATACCTATCGATTGAGGGTAGTATAATGGTGGCACGCGATCTAGTTTAGGAGTTATAGGCTGACAACTGATGTTACATATTTTGCAATTTTCAAACTTCGCGGCGCTATAACTTTTTTCAGCAAGTCTCGCCAAGATTGACAACCGTTGCAAACAATGTGTATTTTAAATACCTATCGATTGAGGGTAGAGCCATGGTGGCACGCGATCTAGTTTAGGAGTTATAGGCTGACAACTGATGTTACATATTTTGCAATTTTCAAAATTCGCGGCGCTATAACTTTTTTCAGCAAGTCTCGCCAAGATTGACAACAGTTGTAAACAATGTGTATTTTTAATACCTATCGATTGAGGGTAGTGCCATGGTGGCACGCGATCTAGTTTAGGAGTTATAGGCTGACAACTGATGTTACATATTTTGGAATTTTCAAACTTCGCGGCGCTATAACTTTTTTCAGCAAGTCTGGCCAAGATTGACAACCATTGCAAACAATGTGTATTTTTAATACCTATCGATTGAGGGTAGTGCCATGGTGGCACACAATCTAGTTTATGAGTTATAGGCTGACAACTGATGTTACATATTTTGCAATTTTCAAAATTCGCGGCGCTATAACTTTTTTCAGCAAGTCTCGCCAAGATTGACAACCGTTGCAAACAATGTGTATTTTTAATACCTATCGATTGAGGGTAGTGTCATGGTGGCACGCAATCTAGTTTATGAGTTATAGGCTGACAACTGATGTTACATATTTTGCGCTTTTTCAAACTTCGCGGCGCTATAACTTTTTTCAGCAAGTCTCGCCAAGATTGACAACTGTGGCAAACAATGTGTATTTTTAATACCTATCGATTGAGGGTAGTGCCATGGTGGCACGCAATCTAGTTTAGGAGTTATAGGCTGACAACTGATGTTACATATTTTGCAATTTTCAAAATTCGCGGCGCTATAACTTTTTTCAGCAAGTCTCGCCAAGATTGACAACCGTTGCAAACAATGTGTATTTTTAATACCTATCGATTGAGGGTAGTGCCATGGAGGCACGCAATTTAGTTTAGGAGTTATAGGCTGACAACTGATGTTACATATTTTGGAATTTTCAAACTTCGCGGCGCTATAACTTTTTTCAGCAAGTCTGGCCAAGATTGACAACCGTTGCAAACAATGTGTATTTTTAATACCTATCGATTGAGGGTAGTGCCATGGTGGCACACAATCTAGTTTATGAGTTATAGGCTGACAACTGATGTTACATATTTTGCAATTTTCAAAATTCGCGGCGCTATAACTTTTTTCAGCAAGTCTCGCCAAGATTGACAACCGTTGCAAACAATGTGTATTTTTAATACCTATCGATTGAGGGTAGTGTCATGGTGGCACGCAATCTAGTTTATGAGTTATAGGCTGACAACTGATGTTACATATTTTGCGCTTTTTCAAACTTCGCGGCGCTATAACTTTTTTCAGCAAGTCTCGCCAAGATTGACAACTGTGGCAAACAATGTGTATTTTTAATACCTATCGATTGAGGGTAGTGCCATGGTGGCACGCAATCTAGTTTAGGAGTTATAGGCTGACAACTGATGTTACATATTTTGCAATTTTCAAAATTCGCGGCGCTATAACTTTTTTCAGCAAGTCTCGCCAAGATTGACAACCGTTGCAAACAATGTGTATTTTTAATACCTATCGATTGAGGGTAGTGCCATGGAGGCACGCAATTTAGTTTAGGAGTTATAGGCTGACAACTGATGTTACATATTTTGGAATTTTCAAACTTCGCGGCGCTATAACTTTTTTCAGCAAGTCTGGCCAAGATTGACAACCGTTGCAAACAATGTGTATTTTTAATACCTATCGATTGAGGGTAGTGCCATGGTGGCACACAATCTAGTTTATGAGTTATAGGCTGACAACTGATGTTACATATTTTGCAATTTTCAAAATTCGCGGCGCTATAACTTTTTTCAGCAAGTCTCGCCAAGATTGACAACCGTTGCAAACAATGTGTATTTTTAATACCTATCGATTGAGGGTAGTGTCATGGTGGCACGCAATCTACTTTATGAGTTATAGGCTGACAACTGATGTTACATATTTTGCGCTTTTTCAAACTTCGCGGCGCTATAACTTTTTTCAGCAAGTCTCGCCAAGATTGACAACTGTGGCAAACAATGTGTATTTTTAATACCTATCGATTGAGGGTAGTGCCATGGTGGCACGCAATCTAGTTTAGGAGTTATAGGCTGACAACTGATGTTACATATTTTGCAATTTTCAAAATTCGCGGCGCTATAACTTTTTTCAGCAAGTCTCGCCAAGATTGACAACCGTTGCAAACAATGTGTATTTTTAATACCTATCGATTGAGGGTAGTGCCATGGAGGCACGCAATTTAGTTTAGGAGTTATAGGCTGACAACTGATGTTACATATTTTGGAATTTTCAAACTTCGCGGCGCTATAACTTTTTTCAGCAAGTCTGGCCAAGATTGACAACCGTTGCAAACAATGTGTATTTTTAATACCTATCGATTGAGGGTAGTGCCATGGTGGCACACAATCTAGTTTATGAGTTATAGGCTGACAACTGATGTTACATATTTTGCAATTTTCAAAATTCGCGGCGCTATAACTTTTTTCAGCAAGTCTCGCCAAGATTGACAACCGTTGCAAACAATGTGTATTTTTAATACCTATCGATTGAGGGTAGTGTCATGGTGGCACGCAATCTAGTTTATGAGTTATAGGCTGACAACTGATGTTACATATTTTGCGCTTTTTCAAACTTCGCGGCGCTATAACTTTTTTCAGCAAGTCTCGCCAAGATTGACAACTGTGGCAAACAATGTGTATTTTTAATACCTATCGATTGAGGGTAGTGCCATGGTGGCACGCAATCTAGTTTAGGAGTTATAGGCTGACAACTGATGTTACATATTTTGCAATTTTCAAAATTCGCGGCGCTATAACTTTTTTCAGCAAGTCTCGCCAAGATTGACAACCGTTGCAAACAATGTGTATTTTTAATACCTATCGATTGAGGGTAGTGCCATGGAGGCACGCAATTTAGTTTAGGAGTTATAGGCTGACAACTGATGTTACTCTAAAAATATAGAAAGCACATGTTACCCATACATAAAACTTGCTCACACCTACACACCGTTTGCTTGTAAACATTGGAAAAACTTGTCACACATACATTACCATATATAACACGTGCTCACACGTATACAAAACTGTTGAAAAACTTGCTGAAATAAGACAAATGCTCTGCATTATCCTAGAAAAAACTTGCCAATTCTCTGCATTATCAAAACTTGTTTTCTTCACTCACGTATAAAGAAATGTGTACCAACGACTAACAAAATAAACAAAGAGCGTTCGTTTATTACGGAAATGATAACTAGATGTTTATAGTACAAAAGAAAATTTAAACAAAACAAGTAAATTTATATGAAAAGAAAGTGTGATGGTAGAGAAGTTAAATACCTTAAACAACACAATAATAACAAGTTAAAAAGTTGAACATCAACATATATAATATTAGTGTCCGACCGAAAGTTCGGGTTCGGTGTCGGAGTTCGGCAAAAACATGTGTTCGGTTGATGTTCGGCGTTCGGTAAAATTTTCACCGAAATTTGTATAATTTTTTTATATACATAGGTACATACATATTTATAATCGTCAAACAAACATACACAAAAATGCATTCCTACCTATAAAATATTATCGAAAAAAGCAAGGTAGGTACTACGAATTTGTTCATTTTGTATTTATTAAATAAATAAGTTGTAATTAACTGCATGTTTTTGTAAATAAAATAAAAATTTTCGTTAGGGAATTTATATTGAAACAACAATAAAAAAAACTCAAATTTGGTTTTGTTTTCAATTCAAAGTCCCTAACGAAAATTTTTATTTTATTTACAAAAACTGGCAGTAAAAAAGGTAAAGTTGAATTCTTCTCTTCAATAAAAAAAAGTTTGGTTTCGCATTCGGGTTCGGCTTCGGTTCTAAAAAATTAACCGAAGTTCGCGTTCGGTCTGAAAAAAGTGCGTTCGGTCGGACATTAATATATATACATATATATGTATGTATAAACATATGTATGCATATATGTGATGTGTGTGGCTCCAGTTATGCATAATAATATACCTAACACCCACCAGAACCGATTGATTGGTTACGTGATGGACGGACTTATTGACACTTCAAATTTTCGTTTTCTTTGACACTATATTTTTGTTATAGTCTTTATAGGCATTTTTGTTATAGGGTTTGTAAAGTACCATTTTGCTTAGTTCACTCACCTTCAAATCGGCATCTGCTTTGCTCCACTCCCCCGATAAAACATGCTCGCGAAACTTAGTAGCTGAGGGATGTTCTAAATAGCACCCAGATTCTGTCATAAGAGTTTTCACAGATTTCTCCAATCCCAAGTCTTGCAAGTATTGACCAATAAGACGTATAATTTCTTGATTGGACTTGCCTAACCATGAAATTGTCTTGCTAGCTACTTCATGATTACTTTGATCGTCGCCGGCATTTTGAGCATCTGTGCCAATATTATTGTTATTGATGTTGTTGGCAGTGAATCCGTTATGTTTGGAATCGTGACCATTTGTGGACGATGAATTATTAACGCTGGAGCCCGCAGCGGAGGACTCAGTGCCATGGCTGCTACTACCGCCAGCGGCTGGAGCTGAATTGGGCATTGCACCACTTTCAACAGTAGAAGCACTAAACGATGAGGCACTCGATGAGGACGTAGAAGGATTCAAAGCAGAATTTTGCATATTCGTCGAACTACTAGGGTCCCGTTCTAAGCCGGCAGTGCCTCCACTGGAGTCGCCCTGGCTCTGTTTCTTTTTTCCGTCGTTTGCTTTTGTGTTATTATTGTTCGTTGATTTGTTATTGTTGCTGCTAGTATTATTTGATTTGTTATTGCTAGTGCTGCTACTACTATTTGTGTTTTGGTTATTTGCTGATTCACCTTTTGTCTGTTTTTCGCGATTATTTTGATTGCGTATCTGCTCTTGTTGTTGTGCAGCCGCTCTTGAGGTTGTTGCTGTTTCTGTGTCTATAGACACAAACGAACTGAGACTTGTACTACTGCTGTTTATACTAGTCGAACTTGCTGTTGCTACTGTTGCTGTCGGTGTTGAAGTCGTTATTGGTAAAGTTGTCGTGGTCGCTGTGCTTGCACCTACTGCTGCTGCGGCTGCTGCTGATGAAGTAGTGGCACCTCCTGCTGCTGAACGTCGTCCTTTTTTGCGCGGCGGCTGGTCCTCAGATGAGGTACCAGTTGCAGCAGCTTTTTTGTTATTTCTATCAATTTTGAGTCTCTTTATAAAACACGCACTTCAACGAGGACCACTACACTCTCCTCCTAATCTCCTTGCACACTTTCTTACTTTCTTCTATCGCCTCTAATAGCTTTGATTCTGTATCGCTCTCAGCCGCAAGCGCATTCAGCGACCTCTTCAGGTTCGCTCACTAATTTTTTTTATTATTTTTGACCCAGCTGGCTAAATTAAATGGATAATTGCGTAGAACCCAGTAGTTAAACACGAATGTAATAATGACAATTTCTGTAAATTAATGTAGAAAATATTAAATAGAAATTACAATATTTAACATTAAATAAAATTAAATTGTATGTACATAAATTTTATGCGTGATTATAAAAAAGCGTACTTAGTTTTTAACCCGACAGAATTAGAAATATGTATGTATGTAGAAGAAAAAATAATTATTTTTAGTTGCCTATCCATTTTTTCATGTTTGTCAAAAATAAGCCAATGACAATAATAGCTCTCATCGCCATTCTTTATCCCACTTCTATTTATTATTATTTTTGCTTTGATTTCTGGCAATATTTACATAATGACATTTACCAGCTGATGGACTAATTCTAACCTAAATGCACATAACGGATAAAATTGATGTAAACAGTGCATACACAAAATATTCGTGGCAAATACGAATTATGAAAATTACGACCCAATTTAATAATGGTGGATAGGTATCTACACGACTATTAAACATAAAAAATATGAAAAACACACACAATAGAAAAAAATCTAACTAGTTTTTATGTAATTTATTTTTTTTTTGCATTCATTCCAATATTTTGTAATAATTATTAATTTCACTTATTGTTTAGAAACTTTTTATTTACCTTATTTTTATTGGAACACAGCAGATGGGGTATTAAAATTTTATTTAAAGTATGAGTATTTTAATAATCAATGAAGACCAAAAATGTTTTTTATTATAAACACAATGTACTTGCAATTTATATTATTATCTATTCACTCAGTTATGAAGGTATTATTGGAAGTAATCGTTTTTCCATTTTATCAGTTTTACAAAATACATAGCACATAAACTACTAAGTTTTCTATATAAAAAAATAATATGTATTGTACACACACACACTATGTATAACTTTTTTATTTTCCCCTTTTTCACTTTACTCCGTAGTATCTTTTACGTCGTTTTGTTAGTTGGTAGTGTGTGTGGATGTATATAGTTTTTCTTTTCTTCTGTTACCTAAATTTATTGGTTATTTTACTTTTAATGCATCGAAAATTAGATATTTTTCATACCACTTGCAGGAATTTCACTTTTTCCCTAGGAAAAATTTAATACTTTTTAAGGCAAAACTATGATACCTTTATGTCTATTTATTAACAAACAAGTTATTGCTTAATATTTATTTTTTATTTTTCTCACTTTAATCAATCGAATAAAACACTATTTTTAAGCCAATGAAATTTGACAATAAAACAAAGAACACTTTACTTACAGTGATGCTAATTTTGCTATGAAACTCTTCTTATTTTAAAGTCGTTTAAATGGATAAAAGTTGCGATTTTTGCTATAAAAAAACTCCCCCATATTCATAAAAAATATAATATATATTTGAAATCTACTTTAAGAAAATTTTGTATGAAAAATTTTAATAAAATACATTTTAAACCCATTTTAAATTTTCTGAATATGGCGGTTTATCTCTAAACCCACTTCAATGACCATTTATATGGTATATACATCTATCTGTCTATATGTCTATAAAAAAATCTTTGGACTTTAATATGGAGTTTGGCAACCAGGCAAGACAATACAGTATCTAGCTGTTCGCTTAAGGTGGCTTTCGACTATCTGTTTTACATCTGACTTGGCAGTTTTACGACCCACATCTTACTTTGCGTGGCTGTCAAAGTTGTAAATTTACAAAGTATTTATAATTTTTGCTCTCAAATGTACACGTATTAGAGATGAGCAAAAAATATCGATATATTTTCTCAAAAATAAATCGGTAATATTTTTAATTGCAATATATCGATATACCGAAATTTTTTCAAGATATATCTACAGAATCGAATTCAATATTCATGCAATTTTTAAGATTTTCATCAGTTTTTAAAAAAATTCGATGCAAAATTTCTTTAAATAGAATGTTACCAACAAAATTTTTGGTTGCATGTATTTGTAATCTTTTCTGTATACGAAAAATTATAGTTTTTAATAAGGATGTATATGTATATGTATATTCTATATATAAACAGGCCACATAATTTTTTTGTCGTACACTTTTAAGTATCTTATTATCCACCAATTTTGATGAAACGTACTCGTATATGGTTTTATGCACAATATATCTTTTACATAAAAACCGGTTACAACAAATCCGGTTACGTATAAAGCGGTCGAATTTCGACCACCGGGCGGGATCCTAGTATACGTAATGTATTAACATATTAGATCAGCCGTTAAGTATTTTAAAACTTTGCTATATATTGTAAAATAAAAAAAACTTATAGTGTATAGCCGACTTTCGAAAAGTCGCAAATATTTTACAAAATCCATTTATATTTTTTACCAAGTTGTGTGATATGAAATATTATGTAAGGTATAGACATTGCGATTCAGCTAATAATAAACTTGTATGTTTGTCGCACAAACGAGACAATTTGGTGTGCGATCTTATTCACAACTTCTTTTTGCAACCAATTTCTGACCAAGTAATAACCTTTCATTTTATGTTGTCCGCAAGTAGTACTCACATTTAATGTTTACTGCAAGGTTGTCACAACAATAACCCTGCCAGCAAATCAGTAGTCGACTACAAAAATAATCAACTTATAGTTAACTTTATTAGACTAACTAGAAGCTAAGTTTTTTTAATAAACACAATCCGCGAAGCAAAAAGCTTGTCTGCGGAACACAGCTAGGGTATATGGCGGGAATAGAACCCATGACCTCTGGACTAGCACTAGCTAGCATCGCTACCACTCACCCACAGTGCCCCCAGTGTAATCCAGAAATGACCTAAAATCAATTCTTAAGTTGAGTACATAATCGAGCTTGCTGCGAGCTAACAATCTTACTCTCTCGTCTACTTTGAATTTCATTTGAAATTTATATTAGCTTTTTGCTGCCATTATTTGAAATTGTACAATAGATGGGCGGTTAGCGTATTGACTAAAAAACGTGTGATGTATAGTTCGAATCCCAGCGGTACCTTTTTGCGTACTAACTACCAGTTGACTCAAATAAAGTTAACTCTAAGTTAGTAAAAAATAATGCAGAGTCAGTCAATTAACTACCTTCATTAGAAATAGTCCACGGATCAACCACAATTAGTTGCAAAATATTTAGCTTAAAGTGTGTTAAAAGTTAACTGAGCTGACTACAGAGAATAAATATATATACTACATAAAATGGAATGCGTCAGGTACACAAACGTTGTGACAGTGCAGTACAACATCGCAAAAAATTCAAAACTTGATCTTCAGTACATCCAAGACACAGCTTAATA
The DNA here is from genome assembly GCA_956483635.1 of Panzeria rudis. NCBI lineage: Eukaryota > Metazoa > Arthropoda > Insecta > Diptera > Tachinidae > Panzeria > Panzeria rudis. The sequence continues at coordinate 4,206,353 of OY101451.1, forward strand.
CAACGACACCACAAACGTTGCAATTTCGTGTATGTACAACCTATTCCAGTTGTACCAACGGTCGCAGTGGGTATGGCTTGCTACAAGAACAGCTGCTTTAGTAAATTTGACAATGGGTGCGTCACACAGACAATAGATTTTGAACCATGTCTGGGATTTTTCTGTCAACAACGGTCATATCAAGATATATTGAACAGGTACCACCACAAGAACAGCTGTTTTAGTAAATTTGAGAATGTGTGCGTCACACAGACAATAGATTTTGACACATGTCTGGTAGTTTTCTATCAACAACGGGCATGTGTTAGTAAATTTGAGAAAATTTGTTTTAAAACTACCTTAACAGATGTCAAAAAACGGGTGGTATTACCAGCGCAGATTTCTCTTGAAATAAATGTCAAACACCACACAGAAGGAAGTCTGTATATGGTGTTTGATAGTTTGAAGGTAGTGGTGATATCATAAGCATTTATCAGGGCTACTAAGTTTAACGTTTAATCAGGCGAGTCAGCTGACCTAGTGATCACACCTGTTAGATACACCTTGGGTGCAAACAAGACGAATTCATACCAGGTGGCAGCCTAACCGCAGCTGATTATTTTTTGTTCTACTAAATATTAGCCAAGAAATGTCAAAAAACATTGTCGGTGTGCTCTTCTTACTTTGTATAAGTTCTTTTTCTTACTTTGTGTGTATGTTTTCTTGCTTTTCTTCCTTATGTTTTCGTTTTTATTCTTTGTTTTTCACATTTCTTGGCGATTTACACAAACAAATATACAATTCACGTTGTTGAATTGTTGCCCTAGTGCTGCAATCTGGTATGAGTTCGCCTTGGGTGCAAAATAATGGACTACGTAAAACAGTGCTGCTAGACATTTTTTCTACAAGTCTTCAAATTAGGAAATAACGTCGTCAAATTCATTAAAATGTTTGACGACAATTTAATACGAGAATTAAACCACTTAAGTTGATATTATGCTGAGGCCACACTGGCGTTTTTAAAACACGGCGTTTCTGCTTTTTATATTAAATTTGAAGTTTTGGAAAATTGAGAACTTTCAAGTTTAATATAAAAAGCAGAAACGCCGCGTTTTAAAAACGCCTTAACTGACGTGTTTATCACAGCAATTTCTAGTGTTACCGTTGGTTTATTTCTTCATTCGAGTTTTTTTTTCGTGATTTCTTTAAGAGTTCATGATCTTTAATTCATGAAAAAATAAGACATTTTTACCAAACAATGAAAGTGGTTCTCATGATGAAGAACTACTTTTTAATAAATTCTTTTGATATTAAGCTTTTTGAAAAGTATAAATGACGAAACTGTAAGCTTAAAAAAAGTGCTCCCAACATTTTAAATGATATTTGAAGTCCTGATAAAATCGCCCCAACTAAAATTTTCATAATTTTACAGAAGAAGCAATAAATATACTAATTTATGTAATTGGCCGGGTAGTTTTCCTTTAATATTTTCTTAATTATATCGCTATTTTTGTTTGGAAAAGTTATGCGTGATGGTCAAATACATCGCAATTTATTAAAAAGCCGATTTGAATTTTTTGTTAGGGCTTTTTACGTTTTATTAGCAATATGTAGAGCATAAACTTCGATATATGCAGATATACATACATATATTCTTAAATGGGCATGGATATACTTATGTACAGCTTAATGCAAACATACATCAAAGCGCCAATCTGTTATGTAAAATGTTGCGACTGGCCATTTTTGAAACGCATGGATTGGACACTACTGCTTTAAAGGCAAACATAAAAGGCATAGTGTAAACTGCATGTTACTTTATAATCTTGGAGTTTCGAATATAAAAGACACAAATTTCATTAGTTATTTTTTGCGCAACCGATTTACATTCTTTCAGATTAAAACTAATATTTTAATTTTTTAATTTTGATATTTTTATTTATATTCTTATAAATCACTTTCGTAAATAGAAATAAATATCTTTTTACAATAGAATAAAGTTTTTTTGTTATTTGGATTATATGAATGCATATTATTTTTTATCTATAGTATTAGTTTAACAAGATTTGTTTCAAGGTATATTTATTTATAAATAAGTAAATATGCCTTGGTTTGTTCTTGGGAAACATTTTAATAATTTTATATTGAATGCGTTACTTCATTAAAAGTATTACAACACTTTATTTTGTTTGATCATTTAATTAAAATTTCAATTAATAAAATATTAAAGAACTAGAAAAGAAGTCTTCAGTATTATTATATTCGTATTATCTTATAATAAATTTAATTTAGTCATAATACGCTAAAAAAAACAAATTTATTAGGTGTTTACAAAAACCAGAGATGATTTCATTAAACATATCCTTTAAACTAAGGCAAGCTGAGAGATAGAGTTATAGAGAGACACAGTGAGATTTTCTCATGTTTCTTGTCTAAGAGGTTTTTTATATTTTGCCTGTAAATGATTTGTGAGCTACATATTAATCTTTTAATGTTTTATATGAAGTTTTAAAAATATTATTATTTTTCATATTATATAATTTAAAATAATAAAGAACTATGTATGAAACAAAAATAACATTAAATTGAAACAATTGAACTTGCCATTTTATTATATGTTTAAATACAAAATTTGTTTGTCATTGAAAGAATTTGATTTAATAGTTATTTTAAGTTAGTTTTCAGTCTCGCACACACCTATTTCCAGTATATCTGTGTTTCAGTTTAACAAATAAACATTACACCAAGGATATTTTTTTTAAATCTAAATTGATTATTAGGCTAAGGTTCGTAACGTTATATTCAGAAAGAATTGGGTATGATTAATATTCCAAGGAACAATGGAAAAATTAACATCAACTTAATTTTTTTCAACGTACACAGCAGAACAGAGTAGCGCCACTTTCGGAAGCCGCTACACTTCCATCGTCAGTGCTCACGTGTATTTGCTATCACCACTTGTCAGGTGGCTCTGTTGAATGTGATATTTTTTTTAAATATTGTACTTGTTCTAATATTAAAAGTTCTGGAAGGCATACATACATTTAATTGTTATGGCATCTGATTACTGTCAGAATTGAAATCGACACAAAAATTATGTTGGTGCTATAGTAATCGATATTATTCGATTCGGAATCGTTAACAGAATTTGGTGTCAGTATTATTATTTGGAACGATTTGGTTGATAAACATGTTTATCAACCAAATTTGACATGGGATCACGGAAAATCGTTCCAAATTCAAACAAAGCCCGTCGGAAGAAAATCGCAATACTTACTATTATTTTGTTTTTGATAGATATATTCCGATTAGGTGGCAGCTGTTATACTAGTTTTCCTTTGCTTTAAGCAATTGTACTAGATTAAAGAAACATTTTGCTTATTTTCTTTAATCTACTAAGTCGAAAAACGCCCATTATGATTCACAACTCAACTAAGTTGAGTGTCAATGTTACCACCCCAACGCAACCATTTTTTTGTATTATGATTCACAACTAATTTTAGTTTTTGAAACCATAGTACCCATCACAAAATATTTTAAATGTTTTTAGTTTTGGCCTTACTATTTTTTTCTTTAGATTTTATGCTTTACGGATTCTGTAACAATATTGGTTTACAAATGGGATAGATTGGCGCCTAAAATCGCCATTTTAAAAGTAAGCAAAGGTAACACAATAGTCGAAATATAAACCAAAACACAACTGCTAAAAAAACAGTTGTCTCACTTTGATGAAAGTTGTAATCCATAATAAGAATTTGACAACTACGACTCAAATATCAATTTAGTTGCTAGTCATAATAGGGGCTAAAGATTAGCGATATTTCTGTACCTATGATTTAATCACTGTTACTGAAAAATCACGAATCACAGTCGTGACAAAATTTGTCAAGTAACTGCTACTTGCAAAGTTGTTCTTTCTATTTGTTACATACACAAAACTAATATATTTCACTGTTCGTGTGCGTATTAACGTTTTTTTTCGTACAATAATAATAAAGTTTATTATTCGTTTATTGAATAAACGAATAATGTTGCTATTTCTTGTGTTCTCTTCCTCCTTATTAGTATTTCTTTTTAAAGTTCAAAGCATATTTTAAGGCGTATTAAAATCTGCCTTGATATATTTCTTCAGAAAGAGAAAAAAACAGAACCAACGTTTTTGTTGTAGAGATCCATGTGTGTACATACTTGATAATTAAATTGCTATAAGAAATTGAGAACAGTGATCACAGTCACAGTTTTAAGTAACAGTGATTTTTAAATCGCATTCACTGTTCACGATGTTCTTTAAAAATCACGAGATTGCTCATATCTAATAGGGGCCTACATTATTATATATTACTGGCTTTGAAAAATTCTTTTACAAAGCGTATGTATACAGAGGCAATTTGGTAACAATATTGACCAGATCTGGGTGAAAGACTCTATAGGCAGATTTTGTAAAATATTTCATTTCTAAACGTTTCAAATTTGTGTGAAAAATAACGCAAATACGTTACAAAAAATTTTTTCTATACAAATTTCGAAACGCAAAAAGCGATTGTATTTACAAAATCTGGTCTTAAAATAGTTTTTAAAAATTTATGAAAATATATTTAACCTTGTAGAGACTTTTTCAAAGAGACTAAAACATCTTTTAAATTTTTTTATATATATTTAGCCTTTTTGTTTTTTTTTCATATATTAAAAAATGCTTTAAAAAGTCCACAAGCTCAAAGAGAAATTTTTCGGCAACAAAGAGCCATGTTTAGCTTTAAAAAGGTTGAACTGGCACAGCACGCTGCTTTAAAAAATGATTTAAAAAAATTTAAACCAAGGCGAATTCATAAATATGCCTTGACAGTTCATGACACCAATTCAAATCAGAATCGATTTTCAATTCTAATATGTAAATGACAATTCTGATTTGGATTCCCTAACAACCCTGACTTTTTAGGCTATGTCCACTACTTTTAGCTATGTCCACTACTTCTTTCGCAATAGATTTAGATACTTTTTAAGTTGTTATACAACTTATTTGCAATCTATTATTATACATATATTTATATGACTCATTTCGTGTTGGCTAGAAATGGCATCACGGTCGAATCGTTGGACCAATTGAGCTTAAATTTACACTATGTGCTTCTTAAGGTCCTATATATGTTTTTGTATATAACAATTTTCCACTTACAACGTTAACGGATATTGCTAATAGTTTTATAAAATTTAATTTAATCCAAATAAATTTTTGAAATACATATTAAAAAATGTATGGTTTTAAGAACTGGTTACAGAATAGTTTTAAAGCAAAGATGTGTTTCCCAAATTTCTTTTCTAGTGGCAAAAAAAGTTATGGGTGCGAACATCAGAATCTCTATGAATGCGTTCCCGAACAAGTTTGTGAATTAGTACAGATTTCTTGGGTATAAAAAAAATAGCTAAAAGTTGTTTATACTGCTTCACAAAAAAATAGTTACAAACAAATTTATTTTCTTCTCTTCAATTTATAAGCAATTTTAGTGCTGCCTACAAACTTTGATTTAATTCTCGTAGGATTTTATATTTACTATATTCTGTTTTTCTTGATTATATTTATTAATTTTACAGTAGTTTTTATGCTAAATAATATAATTTTCTTTGTTTCAATGTAGTATTAACATATGTTTATTTTTAAATTGATTGGTATTGATTGTATCCATCAATTATTTATATTTACTTTAAGCCATACTTCAATTATTCATTGTGTCTAATTTATTTATACATAATTTTCAAATATTTTCATTTTTAATGAATTTTTATTTGTTTTTTTTTTTGTATTCTGTTACAACATAATTTTTTTTATTTTTTTATAATAATTATATATAATGTTAATAAAAAACTATGCTAAATTGTTAGTTAATTATGTTTATTAATAGTTTATTTAATATTGATTAAGAGATAAAAAGTTGGTTGGTTGTACAAGCAGTTTGCAACTTGTTTGCGCAATATCTTACTAAGATAAACTTATGCTATTCATTTTTCTTTCTTTTTTTGGATTTCTAATATTTATATTTCTTATATTTTTATGTTCTATTAAAAAATAATATGTAAACTTAACAAATAGTTATCAAAGGCCTAAAATTCAAATGCCAATTATTTTTAAATTGGTTTATATATTGTATTACCAAATCATCTATAAAAAAATAAAACGAAAAAATACAGTTAATATTGTTTTAAATTAATTTATAAATTTAATAAAAAAGTTTAACTATCACACAACAAACCCTATAGAGCACGGGTGGCCAAAAGTTCCTTATGGAAGAGCAAAGACCAATACATTTAAAGAAAAACTCATTTTTATTCAATATTTTTTGTTGTAAAAACCAATACATACAAAGAAAAGAGAAAAAAAATATTTCATATATTTATTTCTTGTTGCTTTGCGCTTGCGTGTATACAGTGAAGAACGACAAAAAATACTAATAAGACAAAGTTGTTTGTGTATTTCGTATTGCTAGTGCTGTATGTGTGTATTAAAACACACAGCATATAGGTGAGTGCTTTTACAAAAACAAATGAGCACCAAGCGCATAGGGCTTGGGCAACGCTGCTATAGAGTTTAGAGGTTATGAAAAAGGCGAATTCATACTAAGTGTCCTGGACAGTCCAGGTGATTATTTTCACCTCTTTTCGCCGTTTGTATTTTTGACCTCCATCAGATGTCAAAATGTTTTTGACACATTTTACGAGATTCCAAGAACACATTTTCCAAGGCAAATGGGAGCGAGTTTACCTGGTATAAATAAATATGTCTTAAATTTATAGGTCTACTTATTTTTAAGCACTTTTATTAAATGCACTCACTCGCATGTATGTGTTTGTGGAATTAAATATGAAAAATACTAAAACTTGAATTTTGGAAGACAATTTTGATAAAGTGTAAAAACTGTAACCCGACTACGTGACAGATATAGTTAAAAGAAAATGAGTTTCAAAAATCCTTAATACGACTACGTATGTATGTATTTATAAAATTTAAACCGGGATAGATTTATTATTGCAAACGTCCATGGGACTGAAAAAAATTATTCGTGATGCGACCTCTAATTTTGTTCGCCGACAAACATACACAAAATGTTCAATTTTATTAGTGGAAACTAAAAATTTTAGTGAAAGCAGAACTACTTATTTAACATCACATCGATACAAATTGGTTATAAATTTTAAATTCCAGTCCCAATAAGCAATTTTAGTTGAAATAAAGCGTAAAACAATTGGTATTCAAGTCAAACAATCCAGTTTCAAGGGTTGAAATACACTTTATTTCAATAGCAATTCAAGTAAAACATTACAGTTGTAAAAATGTTTAACTCAAGCCTTGAATTATCGTTTATTTCAACCGTTGAATTTAAGTTTAATTCAACCCTCGAAATATAGTTTACATCAAGAATTGAGTGAAACTGTGTTTCAAGTTAAAAATATAGCTGAAAATCAAGCTTTATTAGAAAATTATTTATTACAAACAAAGATTAAATTAATAAATTAATGGTGGCTATTCTGGAAATCGCGTCAGAGAAGTGAACGTTACCATGAGTTACAAAACTCAAATCAACGTATTTGTACGCATTTCACTCACTTTTATAAACACATACTACATAAATCCTTATGTATTTTTGAAATTTTTGCAACCTAGTTTTTATTTTGCATGTTTCTTTTACAACGCGATTCTAGAATATCCACCACTGATACATATGTTACATAATTGCTCATTTTTTTATAATTTTTCACTGAATTGTAGAAAATGTTTCAATTTAGTTATTTTTTTTTTATTCTGAACAATGGTTTAATTTTTCATTATTTGACAAACAAAAGAAAGTTTGAGCATACATTTTTGTTGCTTTTAAATTATTTTCAAACTTGAAAACAAGGTAGATCTATAACAAGGTAGATCTATAAGGTATACTTATCGGCGAATTGATACAACAAAGCAACTTTTTTTGAGAATTGTGGTGTCAAAAAATGTATGAACAAAACTCAAAGCGAATATTAAAATGTGGTAAAATATACTACAATTTGATAGCAGAATTACTGAACATATGGGCTGATGCACAGACCTTATATATCGACCTTGAAGCAAAGCTTGAACTGAAGTTTACATCCAGTTGAATTTCAAGTACTGGAAGTTTAAGTTTTTGAGTACTTATTGGGGTAGAACAGTCCTAAAATTATCTGGGCGTTGCCGGCGTTAAGTAAACTATGTGAGTTTTCATAAAATTAAAATTTTTATATTCGATTTATCTTTAAACATAAGATCATATTAAAAAAGATCATAAAATTAAAAATGAATTTCGTCACCCACCTTAAGTGCTGCAGAACAGTCATCCAGTGTAACATCAAACTTTTTTAAACTTGAACTTTTGATAAGAAATGTCGTTTTTCACTTAGATACCGGTATTTTCGAACTAAAAAATAAAAATTTATTACAATTTGCTTTCGAAAATAGTACAATGAATATGTAAATAGATTTACGGCCCTTTTCACAATGTATGATTATGAGTTAACGTGGAAGTTAACGACATGTTTTGTATGCCGAGCTTGCCGTTAAAGTATACGTTAACTTTTAATCGTACATTGTGAAAAGGGCCGTTATATTCAAATTTTAATACAGTCGGTCGGTCGGTCGGTCAGATGAAGGTGTCCCCAGACATATCGGAAAAAAAAATCCCAAAATAAAAATCTTTTGGTAATAAGAATACAGTCCTAGTCATATATATTTATTTACACACTTAAACATTTAAGTAAGCTTTAAAATAAAACAAAATTTGCCGACTCCATGAATAAGTTAGCAACAGAAAGCCTTCTCTATTGGAAACGTTAATCTGTATAGACTATGTTGGCTAAAATTTTTCTAAATAAAATTGCTAGTTCTCGATTAAAGCCACGAAAGAGTTTTATACCTAAGTTTTCAAAATTATTTTTCCACATTCCTAAAAAGTCGCTAACGTCAGTTGCTTTGTTCGAAACAAATTTGTATTGCCAAGATCCAAATATCATTACAAAAGGTCCACTAAAAATAGATTAAATGCCAAAAATAGTACCAGAACTGGCCAAAAATAAGTGACGACCCATATAGAAGATCGTTAGTGCTAAAATATTCGCTAAAACCCCATTCGCAAGTCCACCTATAGTTGCTATAGAGTCAAAAAACATCATTGGAAAAGATGTTAGTGCATCTTCAATTGGGAAGATTAAAAAGCTTTGATATAAGCCCATGCATCGTAAGAGAAATAATAGATAAATCTCGAAAAAATAAAACAAACCGGTAAGGGTTTGCAATGGAGTATGTCCACAAGCCAACGGAGTTTTCCACAATGTATTATGGACAGATGAGTTCTATTTTAAATTTAAAAGATATTTGGGAAAACTTATGTGCATATTTTCAAAGAACCGAAGCATATAGATGTACAACCTTTGAACCTTTTTTGAGGTGGGTTGGTGATATTATGGGACTTGTCTCATACGACGGATTTGGAGATCTGGTATCAACAATAGACATTCTAAGCCAGCTAAGATGCATACACATTCTAAATGATCATGATTTTACATTAGATCTCAGATTGTTTCCTACTGAAAATTGGATTCTGCAGCACGATAATACTCTATGCAATGAATCATGGTCATGAAAAACGCTTTTAAGTCATTGGGCAAGTTGTTCTTCCATGACCACCCCAGAGACCCAATCTTAACATTATAATAACTGTACGTGCATCTAAAAATTTAATAGTATCTGTTCAAGCGAAGATACAAGCTTCATAAGTACTGATAGTAATGTTATCGGCTACTAATCAAAATATTATGTTTTTCTGCGGTTTGTATTAGTTTTAATGATGTGTAAATACTTTTGAAAGGAAATAAATTTGTGTAAATAATTTTGAAAACTTAGGTATACAAATCGTTCGAAGTTTTAATGGAGAACTAGCCAATTTATTTAAAAAAATTTTACCCAACATAGTCTATACAGATTAAGGTTTGCAAAAGAGAAGGTTTTCTGTTGCAAACTTATTCATAAAGTCGGCAAAATTTGTAAAATATTGAACAAATTTAAAATTTTTGTGATAAATGCCAAATGCAAGTACTGTCCTATCAAAGCGAATTGATAATAAGGTGAGAGTCTCTACTTTGTCGAATTTCATATATAGAGTTGAGTTTTAAAGAACTCCGCGAGTTCGGAGTAAATACTTTTTTTTTCAAGAAATAAAAGTAAGTACTTAATATTGGAGGAGATTAGGTGTATATTTCGATATGTTTATAAAATATATTGGTGGATATTCTGGGAAACGTCTCGACGAAGTGAAAGTATCGTAGAAAACAGTAACAAAATTGCAATAAAAAAAATCTTTGTTTATCATACCAACTGTGCCGTTTTTAAGAGATAGCCAAACGTGATAAAATTCTCACATTTATCTATTTGATTTTTATAATGTATGGACGACTCGGGAATATATTCACCCTTATCGTGTTTGGCGATTTTCGCCTTCGCTTTCGACATTTTTGTAATAGATTAAAAACAGTACTCTTCATTTTTCTTTCTTCAAAGGCGAAAGATAAAATCGCCAAACACGATTAGGGCCATTGTACCACTTCCATTTGGGGCTTGTTCATAAATGAATCAGTGCGCAGCAAATGGAAATTTAATCGTCCTAAAATACTTCGCTGAAGTAGACGACATACACGCAAACGTCAAATGACCACCACTGTTCGTATCACTTCCATTGGCGCGAGCACCTCCAGCACAAAATAAAGTATGTACATAATATTTTAAGTATGACGTTTGACAGTGGGAGTAACGATGAATTCGAATTCGCCGATGCGAATACTTAAGGCGCGTTCAGCAGCACAAAGCAACTTTTTTGGGCAAAACTCAAAGTTTATTAATATGGGCATGTTAAAAGGTTGTGTCGCTTAGCTCGATCTGTCAAACTTTTTTAATTGTTTATCTCAACAAGATTTGTTGAGAGTAGACACTTATATTTGGCATTAAAAAAATAATATTTATATCTTAGTCATATCGATTATGATTACAGTTGTTAAAAGTGCATTTTAAATAAATTTACTTCTTCTGTTTTTGACAGTTCGAGCCAACCAGGCAAAAATTAATTCGATTTGGTAAAAATCATGCGAAAAAGTATAGGAAAAAAATAAAATTTAGGTGGTTTGATAAACAGAACAAAGTTTGACATAATCAAGGTGAATTCATACTAGGCGATTGTCTTCGCCGCTTGTATTTTGATCTCCCTTAGACGTCAAAATGCAAGTCTACTTGGCATAATATTTGGAAAATATGTTTACCCATCACCTGAGCTCTTTAATATACCTTATTAGTCCGTCTTATTTTTAACTAGATGTGCCTGCTCGCTTCGCGCACTTAAAGTTTGCTTTATGACTATAAGGCGTCTGTAAAATATAATATAAAGTTTCCGTGTTCCAGTCCATAACCTAACCAACCAACGTAAACATTTTTTTTTAATTTATGTCAAAAAAATCAAGGCGAAAAAATATATGCGTATCAAAATTTTACATCGTTTACCTATCACCTGGACAATAGCCCACTGTGGTTACTCAGTAATTAGATTCGAAAAGAAAACTAATTTGTATGTTATTTAGATTGCAATTAGAAAAAAAATTCTTTCGATTCTAGATTCGAATTACGGGGAACCCCCCAGAGCAAAAGAATTCAAGGCTTGAATTTGTTATTTTAATTAAATTTTTTTTAAATGAGGTTTGAAAAGGCGAATTGAATTCACCGATGTCCCTATCTTATGTCAACTTGTAATATTGGAATACTTTGTTCTCGTTTAGAATTTAAAGATTTCAATAAATTTTTTTTAATTTTTAAAATGTCACTAAATTCTATATTGAAGCACTCAATTGACGAAATCCAATGATATTGTTTTTTTTTATAAACTTTATAGTATCAGATTCTCCACACAACCGTTTGGAATGGTTTTGAGACCACAGCTCAATTTTGTTTTTCGGTGTTTTGATTGCATTATTTTTAATAATTGCCAAATTTCATATTTGCGTTTCTTTAAGCAAATAGGAAAAGAGTTTCCTCATTCGATCAGAATGACGAGCGTAGCTTTTTCCTATACATATTGTATGTACATAATTCTTAGCTTTCTTATTAATAATTTTCTTTTTATATGAATACTTATTTCGAATACTTTTCTAACTTAAGTTCGATTTCAATATATTACTTTCGAAGAAGTTAAATGAACCATCTGCGATAGTTTTTAATTTTCATGCACAGCATTAATTAAATCATAAGGAACTTATAACATTGCTGCATATTAAGAAATTAAACAGCATACCATATTTATGGTCAGAGTTAGGTTTTCACTTTGTTACTAAATTTATTTAAAAAACGAAAACGAATGTTAAAATTATCCTAAACCGAAATATTGTAAATTCATAAAGTTTGTTGTGTTTAGTATAAACTTATAATAACAAACAAATGAGCAAAATTAAAACACCTTCAGCATAAAATACTTCATTTTTAGATCTGACCAGTGTTATTAAATTAAAACAATAAAAACATAGAATCTACATAGTTGTTTATTTGAATAAGTGTTACTACTTAAAATGTGTTTATATTTTTTAGAAAAATATAAAACCAAAATTTACAGATTTTTTTTCTTTCTCGACCACAAATGTTGTTGTGGAGTAGTTTTATAAAGTTAAGCAATTACATATTGTAACTGATTTTTGTTACTTGCAAATGAAAAACATCTATAAGATGATGTTCATTTAACGAACAATAAAGTTTTTTTTTGTTTTTTGTGTATAATTGCAATAGTTAATATTACAATAAAAAACAAGACAATACACAAAACCTACCGCCAGTATCGATATCTAGTTCCCAAAGAAAATGCACCATTTGGGCTACGACACTGTTAGGTATGGTTGCCAATCGATACCTGTTGCTAAGCATCTTGGGCTGCAGCTGCGCTGGGATGTGTAAGAATGGGTTGTTGTTGCTGCTGTTGTTGTTGCTGTTGATGTTGGCGACGTCGTTTTTTACTCCACATTTCATGGCAGTCCTGCCAAGTGGGTAATATAGGGGCGGGCATTCTGTTAAAAAAAAAAAACGGTATGATAACAAATAGTTTGTTAGAATGTAAAAATATTACATGTGTTAAGATATCATAATATTTTGCAAATATTTGATGGAATAAGTGCGCTAAGTAGGAAAGTATACATCGTCACAGAAAATGCAAAAAGCCCTATCTAACATTTTAAAAGTTTTACGGGAGAAGCATAGAATTTGTTTAAATGAAAACTATATTGACAATTAGTGCAAAATCTTACAATACAAGTAAAAAAGGACCCACAAATTTATATATTTATTATAAATTTTGCACGAATTACAAATATATTCCCCCCTATTGTGAAAGGCGACGTCGACGTCACATCAACACGACATCAAAAAATTGTCACTTGTCTACTCTTTGTCGACAACAATTGATTAATATTAACATGCTGGACTAATTTCACAAGCTTTAGAAAATAGTTAGAGACTGTCAATATCAGTCAATTGTTGTCGACAGTGAGTAGACATGTGACAACTGTTTGCTGTCGTGTTGATGTGACGTCGACGTCGCCTTTCATAATAGGGGGAATTCTTTTTTATGCTTTCCTGTTAAACATTTAAAATTTTAGATAGGGCTTTTTGCATTTTCTGTGACGATATTTATTAGTTCTTTGTGTAATTATTATTTATTCTGTAACTATTTGTTGACGTCGCGTCAAGACAATATCAAAAATAAGACGCTTACGCACCCGTTGTGGAAAACAATTGACTGCCGGTGACAGCCCCTTACTATTCTCTAATTCCTAGAAAATAGCAAAGGCTGTTAAAATTATTCAATTGCTGCCGACAACGAGTACGTAATTGTCCTATTTTTGATATTGTCTTAACCAGACGTCCACAAATAGTTACAGAATAAGGGGGAATAGTTTTGTATACTTTAATATAATGCTTTTCATATATACTTCAGGAGTTTCTATGAAGTAAGGAGTTGTCTGTATTTCGCGAGTTACTCTATATTTTCCCAAATTTGTGTATTTTCATGTTGCAATTCGAAAACAGTCAAAAGTTAAAGAACATTAGCTTGTGTTTTGTGGGGATAGAGTAGTAAAACAACTGACATTTTCGAAAAACCAGGTTTAGAACTATGTATAATATACGAAAACCCGGCTTTAAAATTATTCGAAAGATTACAATTGAAAAGTTTTCAAGCTCGCTTGTATAAAAACTCGGTTAACCGACATTTGTGAATTTATTTATGTTAATAGTTCCCCACTTCAAAAAAAAATTTACATACATATGTGTAAGTAAGTACACTTTTAAATTACACTGGCCTGCCAAAAAAAAGTTTGTTCGCCTTTAAATAAAAATATGTGGAATATACAAAGTTTACTGCGCTAAATTGAAATCCGTTTTCAGTATTATTCTATCACGCACAGATTTTTTATGGGCATTACTAATATGGATCCCGAAATAAGGCTAATAGATTTCAACATAACTTACGAATGGTTTGTCTAATTCAGATAGCTACATATGATAAACAAAATTCTTTAATTTTGTATTTTGCTTTGTCCCTTGCCTTAATCATAAATCAAAGCAAGAGTAAAGTGAGACTGAGACAACTAAAAATATTTGAGCTATCAGTAACACAAAAAAAAAAGTTATAAGCCAATATAAGAACGGCGTTAGTCCAAATGACTAACATTAGTACTCCAGGTTTAATAATTAATTGAAAGAATAAAATAGCAATTACATGATGTATCTATCCAGTTCGCCTGCTAAAATAAAGTGAACAAAAACAGGGGAAAAAGGGAAAAATTTCACGTGAAAAAAAGCATTCGTGATAAGGAGAATTTTTCGAATTTTTATTCATAATTGCAAAAGAAGGAAAAGGGAAAACATTTCCAGGAAAAAGTATTCACGATAGTGGTGAATATTCAGCCCTTTCAAGGGATTGGATGCATCTAGCAAACCTGGACGAACAATTCGGTTTTGCTTAGATTTCTCATGAAATGAAAAGATAATTCAAATTCTTAGCACTGTATCTTTTATTTTTAAAGAAACATTTCTTTCGATTTTTAATTTATTTTATTAATATTCTTTCCTTTTTTACATTCACTGAGAAATTCACGATAACAATTTTCCCTCGAAGGAAAACGAAAAGTTCATGGGAACATACATTTCACTTGTTATTCGCGGTAGGGGTGATTATTAGATTTTATTCAGAAATTAAAGGCGAAAAGTATTATGACATTGTTTGGAGAGCGAATTAAGAGACATATAGTTGTTTTAATTCTTTTTATGTGCAGGGTATCCAATGAGAGGGTTGAAACCCGCTGGATTAATATGGTCACCGTATATTAGCTTGTTGATCCCTACGGCTGTAACATACATAAATAGCCCCACGTTGGGCGCCAGAACCCTTATATGCGTCACAGAACCCTTATATGCCAGTCGGTAAGGGGAGGTAAGATCCGCGACTTCCGCTGCAGAGCTGAACAGTTATTACGGAAAAGAGTAGAAAGCTTAATGCAGCTTGGAAAATATATCTGCATTTAACTGGAATGTGATACGATGACATATGATGGAAGTTGTCCTCACTAGTTGCCCACCCTACGTTGATAACATACAATATTAAACAATTATGTTAACCCATACAACCCCTACTCTATTCCGAAATTGTTGGAAATATAAAATATTATATATAGATGACTTAAGCTAATGTTATTTCACATCTTTTAGTGTTTTATTTCTCCAAATCGGACTAATCGTTATTTCGTAAGCCATATTAGTCATGGCCATAGATACAAAACGGGACGTGATAGAAAAAACCCGAAAACGGATTTGAATTTATCGCATTAAACTTTGTATATTTTTATTTAAGGACTCAAAAAACATTTTTTTTGCAGACCACTGTTATTTACTATTGGGAAATCATTCGCTTATTGTGAACATAGTTTTCTTTTTGTAATAATTGTAAATTAATTGTTACATATTAACTCACTCTTCTGGTTTAACGCTCTTCAACCACTGAGACTTGAGAGCATCTTCTGCCGTTATACGTTTCTCGGGATCCAGTTCTAGCATTTTATCTAACAAATCCAGAGATGGCGTTGGCATAAACTCAAAATCTTCACGTAATTTTCTTCGATATGTTCTCTTTTGTTTCAGCGTATGGAAGAGTGGTAGTTTGATGACATTTGGCCAAACAGCCGGAACCGGTGAACCACAAACTTTTGATATATTCTCCAAAAGTGCCATTTCATAGTTACCTTGGAACAGGGGTCGTTTAAGGAAAAGTTCACCGAGTATACAGCCGCACGACCAAACATCTATCGCCGTTCCATAACGTTCTTCGCCTAGTAACAGCTCGGGCGGCCGATACCACAATGTTATGACTTTATTAGTGTAGGGACGATCGCGATCTTCGGCATTGTATAGACGAGCCAAACCAAAATCGGCTAATTTCACCTGGCCCCTGATATTTTAGAGGAAATGAAGCAAACAGCAGAAATTTATTAGGTTTTATATTACATACATACATATGTACACATAAGTACATATCATATTAGTTTTTAAATTAATTAAAATAATGTATATACAAGTAAGATGTTATTTAATAACACTTTTTGTAAAAAAAATTATTAGGTTATAATTTATTTATTTTTTAAAATGAAAGTTGTTTATTCAAGCTTCAGTTCATTAAGCCCCGTTCACACCACAACAGTAACTGTCGTGATAGTACTGCCATGGCACTTCTTTCTAATGGAATATTATGAAAGTTATTGCCACATTCGCACTATCAAACGCCATTTGATATTAAGACTTTGATGTCGTAACCGTAAATGTCGCGATTACTGTCATGGTGTAAATGGAGCTTTAGTTCAAATTGCTGTTATTAAGAAAGAAAAACAGGAAACAGAATTCAAGATCTTTTGACTAATAGGTTATCATCGCTAGCAATAAGTAATAGTGGAGCTGCTTTTTGCTATCCCTTTTACGCTAAAAGTACACAGCCAATTTTGACCAAATGTCTACTATTTTCAAGGCATCTTTTAGCAGATGTGCACAATCAATATCTTGCTATAGTCTTTTCAGTATTTTGGAAGCTGCAAGCAAAGAAATGGGAACAATAATATTTAATAAACCTGTTTTCTAAATCTGACACTTTTTAGAATTTCAAACCACCGTCATACATTAAGTTTTTTTCAGATGGGTTTGTTGGTTGTTGGTTTTGAAAAATTCCAAAAGCAGTGGCTTATTTTGTTAATACGAAATCGATTTCATGGAATAAATTTTTGGATTTTACTTCTGTTTACACTTGAAGGCTTTAACCGCAAGAAACCCGTAACCAACGTGATACTCGATTTTCGTTTTTTGATGAAAGTCTATTGTCAACGATAATTTTCATAATCTTTCATAGTTTCAAAGTCGTCTTGGTTACCGATACAGCCATAAAATTGCTTCTATTGTAGAAGTTACATAAAATTTTCAAGCCCTTTACTTGATATTAGTGGGAAGTTCCAGACATGGCCTGCAAGGTCAACCATATCTTTTTCTAAGGAGTTCAATAATTTACAGCAGTTTATTTGAAGGTTTTTTAATCGTATGTAAACGTTTAATGTTGACCTACACCAGTTAGGTTAAACAACAGCAATTGGAAGTCATTTAAAAATTAAAACAAAACTTGACGAGGCGATGTTGGGGCCTTCGAAAACATCCTGATGCCTTTCTTAATAAAATTTATTTGAATTGACGAACTCAAGTCTGATAACATAACTTTTGATTTCAAATTTTAAATATTTTTCTAATTCAGAAAATGTGTTTAAGTTTTTAATGTAAAATCCTAAAATTATATCTCCAAATTCTGTATGAACTATTAGCTTACTTGTTGTTCATTAAAATGTTTGAACATTTTATATCACGATGTAGGAAATTCTTTTTGTGACAATAATTTAGTCCGTCCAGCAGTTGTTTCATGATACTCGCATTATTCTCATCATTAAAATCAACCATGCCCGATTCTAGCAAACCCATGAGATCGTGATCCATATATTCGAATACTAAATAGAAGGAACCCTTATCCTTGCGAAACTCTAAAGCATCCTGTTTATCGGTGACGATTTCGTGCAGATTAATAATATTCGGGTGATTGAGTTGCCGAAGAATTTTTATTTCACGCACTGCTGTTATGGGGAAGCCTTCCTTCTCATGATCCATGCGCACCTTTTTAAGTGCTACCATTTCATTGGTATGATGATCATGTGCTTTGTAAACCTGCCCGTATGTGCCCTCTCCTATTTGGGCAATCATTTCAAATACATCCACACAACGTTCTCCCCAATCACGTACATTATTTCGTGAATCACGTCTATTTAGAATGACAGGACGTTTGCGTTTTATATCCGTAGAGTTTTTGTTTGATTTGCTACCACTGGTGCTGCTGTTGCTGCCACCACAACCCAGATTATCAAAATCTTCGGGACTATTAATGAGTTCGTCGTCGCCACTGAGATCTTCACTGCCCGGCACCATGGGAGGCATGGGCAAATTAAGCAGACTTTTGTTAGAATTAACTGGGGGTGCACCCGTTGAAGAGCTAGTTGTTGTTGTAGCCTTTTTGGACGTTGTACTTTGTTGCTTGGCATTTGTTATCGTACTATGATGATTGGGTGGCGGTGAAGGAGTTGTGGCCAATGCTAAATCTGCTGCTGTAATGCCTGGTGGCATTGGCAGTGCTGTGAGACTTTTAGGTTTAGTGGTCATTGTGGTTGCTGTTGTTGCAGCTGTTACTGTTGTTACACTTGTTGTTGTTGTTATAGTTGTAGTTGTTGTCATTGTTATCTTTGTTTTATTATCCTGTGTTTGGGGGGCTTCTTGTTGTTTAGGCGGAGGTATGGTACTTGAAGTAAGGGCACGATCTGTTTCATCATTACCTGATGACGTCTTGTTGGTTGGAGCTGTTGGGCTGACTAATTGTGGCATTGGAATGTTATTTACGTCCACTCCTGGTTTTTTGACACCATTGCTTTGCTGATTTTGCACCGGTTCTGTGTTCTCTGTCTTCTCTGTGTTAACAGTAGTCTGTAGTACGGAATTTTCATCGGCAGCTGGCTGTGAAATATTTATAGCTTGAGAATTTGTCATAGCAACTGTTGTAGTCTCATCTGTATTTATTTTGGCCGGCACATTGCTGTCCAACGATGAACTATTGTCATTTATTGCTAAAGCCCCATTGCTATTACTATTTTCTTCCTGCTTTTCCATAATTTCCTAAAAAGCAAACAAACAAATAAAACAAGTTTTTAATATTCATTTATTGACGAATTTCGGTTTAACATTATACCTGCCAAGCCTTTTGCCTCTTATGTTTGTCCTTGACCAGTTCAGCAAACAAACTTGTCTCACTGATCTTCTTGCTGTACTCTATTCTCTTTTGTTTCAAGTCACGCGGAGTACTAGAAGTTGATCTTGTTCTTGATCTACTTCGGGACCTACTGGCAGGAGAAAGTTTTGAGCGCGAGCGCCTATAGCGCGATGAGGAGCGTCGACTGCGGTAGTAATGGTGAGTTCCACTGCGTGGCGAATCTGTGGGCGAGTCCGCATAACGAGAAGCCCTTGGTGAACGTGAGGCATAACGTTCCCGCTTAGATGATCGCGAGCGTATAGGAGATGGCGATGTGGGATATTTATATTTGTGTGAGCCACCGCTTTGGCGGTAGTTAGATGAGGGTGACTGTCCTCCCCTAATTCTCATAAGGGATATACTAGGACTTCTACAAATAAATACAAATTCAAGCAAAAAATATTTAGTTTAATTTTTTTTAAATTTAATATGAAAAAATTGCATAAGTTGGCGTTCCAACAATCATCAAACAATCAAAGAACTAAATGTTTTTTTTTTCCAACGGAATCATATTTTACTATTTATTGATGACCGGGCGAAAACAGTTAATGTTGCACAATGATTAATTATTAATAGCAACAAAAACTCTTCAATTATTTAAAAGGTGGTAAGAAAACAAAAGAAAAAATAAAACTAATATTTGCTTACTCAACTAGAATTTAAAATAAAAATGTTCTTTACCATCCCACAAGTTCCAAATATCCCATTAAATAATGTAGGCCAAGTAAAATTTTAATGCTTGAATAAGTTTCGAAATTTTCGTTTAATTTTAGTATAAACCTTTACGTTGACAAAAGAGGAGTTAGGTCAGCAAGCGAGCTTTTTAAGTTTTAAGAATTTTTATTTTTTAATGGGAAAAAATGCTGTTGGAAATTTAAGAAGCAATAGATTGAACTAGTTTCATATTAAAATAGTAGAATCCAAAGTTATATTTAAAGCAGAAAGTCCAATAAAACTGAAATAATATCAATTGAACAAATAAAGTGCAAAAATCATTCAATTAGAAATATTTTAATTTTAAAAGTTCAAGTAAAAATGTGGAGAATATTTTCTATTGTTGGACTACTTTGCTTAATGGAAATTTTTTGTAAAGCCGAGGGAATGTATATTAACCCTGACCATACAAATCTTTGTATACAAATACAACCTAATGGAGCCAACATTCATGAGCCATATTACATGTGTAAAGGTCCGGAGTTTCCTGCAAGACAACTTAATGTGCCTTCCACATTTTTAAATCCAATTGCAGAAAATTTTGCAAATTTGAATCACCATCAAATATCAAATGCAGCTGATGTTATAAAATCGAATGGAGAATATTATCAAAATTTCCAACAACCGCAAGCTTTAGAATTTGGAAATGCATATCCACAAAAGTCACAATTTCCACAACCTTATATACCACCTAAATACCATCACTATACTTCTCCCGCTGCCGATATGTCTCATCATGAATATCATCCAGCGCCTTCAATGTCAACTTATTTGGATTTTTCTTCTGTTAATCCAACACATTCTCAAAACAACTACGAAAATAGTCCACAACCAAATTTAGGTTCAAGCAAAACTGATGATATTTTAGCAAGCGACACAAATCCAAATTATGAAAGTAAACTTGCAAGAACTGAATATATAGATCAAAGAAGTAATGAGAGTACTACTAATACCCAGCAGTTACCAGCTAAAGTAGATAAGCCTGATGTAAATCCTGAACAATTTAATGCTTTATTAGAAAATGAAGTCTTGGGAGCTCCAAATTTGGCAATTTCACAAGATGAAATGCTACTAAATCAAAACGTGTACTCCGAACGTAAACCGGAAATATCTTTGTCATCACAAAGTAGCCAAATACCGCCCGAATATTTAGATGATCCCATTTTAAGAAAATTTTATAATATTGATCATAATCC
The DNA here is from genome assembly GCA_956483635.1 of Panzeria rudis. NCBI lineage: Eukaryota > Metazoa > Arthropoda > Insecta > Diptera > Tachinidae > Panzeria > Panzeria rudis. Next base: position 4,227,696 of record OY101451.1, read on the forward strand.
AGCTGAAGAGTCATATTTTCCTCCAACAACACAGCAATACAATCCACTACCACCAGAACCATTTACGCTGGAAGGCAACTCTAATTATTATTATCCTCATGCACAAGCTCCTTTACAAGCTTCCGCTTGTTTGCCGCCAACAGAATCAGCAACTCCTAATAAATGCTTGGATTTACCGTATAATTATCAACCCGTATTTTTAGCTGTACCCTGGTTAATAAGCCCTCCTTATCATAACCTATTGGCAAATGTGCAACATACATCTTGTGGACAAGCACAAAATAATCATGATCATGTACCAAGTAATTTAAATAAAGGATACACTTTGGATAATGCTTATCATGCAGAAGCTCGTGTTAAAAGCGACAACTCATCCATGGAAGATTTGTCAAAACAAAATTCGACTCTGCCAGAAGAAGTTCAAATCAGCTCCTCACAACCCCAAACAAGCTCAACAAACAACCCAGCAACTTCCGAGGACGATCTTTTCGTTGAAGACACTACTACGCCTTCTGAAAGAGTAAATAAAAATGACGAGGAGAAATCTAATGAAGATACACGTAATAAAACAGATGAAATTAAGGCTGGTACAACAAGAATGCCCCACACTACTGTCAGAACATTCAAAACAATGTTGCATAATGCTAGAATGCATGCCATGGGCTTACGTGGTATTACCAATCCCAAACAACAAGTTCAGAATAAACGAAACGTTCCATATATGGATAGTGGCGCCGAGCCCAGCAATATTAAGAGACAATATGTAACAAAACTGGAGAATGATGTAGAGATATAATAAGAGTTAAATTTGTTTCTGTTTTGATTTTTGACATATATCGTAGACCAGCGAATTGACCAAGGCGGATTTAATTCGTCGCTGATGCCACCTAGTAAAATTAATTCGCCTTGATCAGGCCTTTAAATATTTACCCCTATATTATTCATAAAATATAAAATGAGTTTGAAATGTATTTTATATTTCAAATTTTTCATACATTTTCTTAAAATAGATTTCAAACCAATTTTATTTTTTTAATGAATATAGGGGTTAACATATATAATTTTTTAAATTAAAAAAAAAGGATATAATAAAATTTTCTTTAAATTCAAAATTTAAAATACTTTTTTTATCGCGTAACTTTTCAAGAAATTGATAGAGTTTATAAAACAAATTAGCCGATTCCCCTGATAGCAAGTCTTTTTATTGTTGCAACCTCTCTGGTGTCAAGTAGAATCATTAATTTGTTTAAGCTGTGTAGCCATTTATTACTAATTTTACTTCGCCTACGGTTCTGCTACGATATCGACGAAGGAGGGTGCTGTGAAGTGCATTAGGATATGTTAGTATTAATCGCTATCGGTACTGCCAAAGTGATCAATGTTATGCGTTCACCACTTGAGCAGCCCAACAACAACCAACACAATAACACAATAATGCACATCAGAAGAATTCATGATGTTGTTGGCTTGCCTGAAACTAGTCTTGAACTCAAGACCTCAGGGTTTGTAGTCAAACGCATTAACCCATAAGGGTGCTGTTGGCTGAATGGCGTAATGGGAAGAATGACATACTTGAATGTAAATAGTAAAGGTAAACTTAACAAATTTATATTTTTTTCACATGCGACGACATATTTTTTTTTTTAATTTTTTTATACAAATTTGCAACCACAATTGAGTTTCTCGCACTTTTATTCATTTTTAATGTGATTGAAAATTTAACATTTTTTCAGGATTCTTTTGAAAAAATTTTTAATAAATGTTTGTTAGTTTCCATAAACAGTGTGAGTAGAAAATCTGACCAATGTTTGTCAGTTTTCATGTGTGTCATTCATGTGTGCGAGTTTAAAGGGCTCTTAAGAGGTTTGAAACTCTTCAAAAGTGTGGTTGAAGTCTACTGACGATTTATTAAAGCTCCAATGAAATGCGTATGGACATTGCTTAACTTTCAACAAATAAATCTTTATTTTGAAGATACTTTTTTGAAGGGTAATTTTTGTAAAAGGTAATTTTTGTAAAAGTACTTTTTTAGGGTATCCCTGTGACTGAGTGGTAGTGATGCTAGCCTGTCAGTCCAAAGGTCGTGGGTTCGATTCCCGCCATAGACCCTGGGTGTTTTCCGCAGACAAAAATAAAAAGTTACTACAAAGGTACTTTCTTAAAGGGTACTCGTTTTAAAAGGGGAGTTAAAAAGATGTCGTTTTTTTAAGGTACATACTTTTATAGAAGGTACTTTTTTAAAGCGAACTTTTGTTAAAAGGTGCTTTCTTTAAGAGGTAAACTTTTGAAAGATATATACATATTTTTATTAAATGTGCTTTTTTAAAGTTTGTATGTGCTTTTTTAAAGTTTGTATGTGTATATGTTTGCAAGAGGTAATCTCCGGAACCACCGGTCCGATTTTTAAAATGTTTTCAACAAAATGTAGAATAGAAACTTTAAACGGACGTAGGTTATAAGGGGTCCGTTAAAGTGCTTAACATAGGGTCGAGGGGCGGTAAACCTTCCATACCAGAAAATATTCACCCCTATCGCGAATGTTATGGGAATAAGTTGTTTGGGAGCAAACCTCTATATTCCCATTCCCAACAAACGAGTATCGGGAATATGTTGGGAATAAAAGCGTCTATTGCGAATTATTTGGGGAGTAATAATTTCTATTGTGATTTATTTATCAGGGCTTTATAAATAATTTGTGTACATACTTGTAAAAGGAAAATATACACATTTTTAAGAAATTTATAAAGTTTAATTGCGCTTTGTGGTGCTGGAAGAGAAGAAGCAATCCATAGATTGCAGCGAAGATACATACGCGATTAATCGTTAGAGGAAATTTTGCCTGCTAGCAGCAAGATGTTTGCGGTACCACCCGTACTGAAAATGGCTGGCACTTTGGCTAGCGCAAATCTCCTCCAACACAATAAAATTTTAATAAAATAAAAAAGTAATTTAATACAGTCCTAACTTAAATACAAGTTATGACTTACATGTTCCCTTCTCATTCCCATCGACACTTGTTGTGAACTTACATATTTTGTAAAATTATTTGCGGGAGTAAACATTGGCGATGAAACATTTTTTTTATTTTTGTGAATTAGCTCCCAAGAACTTTGTTATGGGAAACATTCACGATAGCAAATTAGAAAATTTGGGAGTTATTTCATGGGAATAGTTATTCGCGATAGGGGTGATTTATTATCGTTTTAGTAGAGATCTATTAAAGCAAGAGTCTGTCTGCCCTCCAGGCCGTCTGTCCAACCATCCGTCCCCTGTTCGAATGTGAAAGTAACTTTGTTCGTTCTTAACGCTATATCGGCTAGGCGGTTGTACCGGTTTTGATGAAATTTGAAACATTATACATCTGCGTACCTGAAAGAACACAATCTTCATTTTTTTTCAAAACTAGGACCAAGAGGGGGACAGAGGGGTAATTTCTGCCACTCCGAAACTATCTAACCGATTTTGTTTAAATTTCAAACATAGATTGTTCTGCATCTAAAACGCATATACTATATATATATTTTTTTTTTTCAAAATTACGATCAAGAGAGGTGGGGACAATTTCTGCTTCTCGGAAACTATCCAACCGTTTTGATGAATATTTAAACATGTACTATATGTAGATAAATCTGCGTTCAAATTCTGCCGGGAAGTTAAACTATAAATTTAAATAAATGCGCAATTTCTGCTACTTCAAAGCTATCAATTTGATCAAATTTAAAACATAAATGGTCCCATAGGTCATGCATTTTTTCTAAAGTAGGATAAAGATGGGGTAGGAGGCAATTTTTTTTTATCAAATATATCATTGCATTTTCATTAGCAATCTAGGTGTATGCAAAGATATTAACGCAATGAAAATGGGGTTTAAAAGCTATAAATATATAAACAAGATAAAAAGTATGATGTACTTACATACATACATATTTCTATTACAAAAATTAACTGTAAAATATCATGTTGTTTCTTCTTTAATTAATGAATAAAACTAATTAATTTGTCGCCTTTCTAAAAAATATATGTACCGATTTTTACTTTTGCTGCTACAATTAGTCAAGTCTGGGCGGGCAACGCCTCGGGCACAGCTAGTTATGTTATAAAAAGTTGCTTATTTTAAGAGGCACTTTCTAAAGCTTTTTTATAGTACTTTTTGAGTGTCCCTTTTAAAAGACGTTTTTTAAGAGTAGTTTTTTAAAATGTATTTTTTAAAACATTTTTAAGGTGCTTTTTGTAAATGTGCTTTTTTACTAGGTACTTTTTCGCTGGGTTGGGCACTTATCTAATTTTTTCTTACAAGTTATAGGGAATTTACACTAGCGTGTTTAAGCAATTACCCCTTATTATAATACATGCTTATGAAAAGTTTATAGAAGGTTTTTGAAACAAATTGTGACCGTCCACTTATCATATTTTCAGGAGAGCCCTTTTAATAAAAAAAAAGTAAAAATCGATTTTTTTATTTTAATTGATTCCGATTCTCTGGTTCTCCTTCTGTCTAGACGGAATAGTCGATATATTAGAGACGATATATTTTATAACAATGAAAACGCAAGACACAGGTCTGTCCAGAGAAAAGGGAGTACAAACTTTGAACTCGTTTTTCTCAAAATTAGGTTTTTCATAACCATAACTTTAAAAATTCATAACTTCCAAACGAAAACTGATAGAAAAATTCTAAAAATACCTGCATGTGCAGCAAGAAGCGTTCGGTACAGAAATCATAAAAACTCAATTTTGACCTCGGTGAAAATGTTGTACCTTTTCAGGTCACAATTTCGTATGTAAATCTCTTGCATATAAACTTTTATTAGCATTTGATAATTTATTATGAATATGGGTGGCTCTAAATCTTTAAGAGATATATTCTTTTTTAAATTCGCCTGAAAACAAGTAAAAATGAGTGCTCGATATGTTTTTAAAGTATGTTCAGTTGATTTTTTGATATTGGTACTGCAGTGAACATCCAAGCAAAAACTTGGAAATGTGTTGTTATTACCAAACAACATACTTTTTAACACAAACTGCATACCTACCCAGCAAAAAAATAAATGAACGCGTGCAAGATGAAATATATCCATGATTCCTGAAGAACTTGTTTCTTTGAATGCATTCTTAATACCATCATAAATCTTAATAAAGCTGTAGTTTTTGAACTCATGAAAAACGCATGCGACATTGATAGACAATCATGTATAAAATATTGCATTAATTATCTAGCAAAAAAGGCATGCAATAAGAAGTTAAATCATCACATTGACATGTTTTGCAGGGGTAAGTAGTTTAAAACAAGTTTTATCTCATTAAAATAACACAATAAAAAAAAATTCAATTCCTTAGAATGGAAAAAACGAGATTCAACCTGACTTTTTTAAACAAATAGACATGACGTTTTCTATTAATTTTGTTTACATTTTAAATACTTACGACTTGCAGTTCTCCTGTAAATACATACCTTGAATAGCGTTTAGAGTAGTTGTCTCTATTATAACGATCATATTCACTAGCTCGGATGTTTCGGGAAGTACTTCTACTGTCATGACGGCCGTGATCGTAATAACTCTGTGAATTAACAGCATTACGAACATCGTGTATTTTCCGTTTCTTATGAGGAGGCGTTGATGGTTGATGATGGTAATATCGATCGGTGTCTTTGTATTTTTGACTCTCCGAAATGATAGCTGCCGTTTGTCGCTGATGATAGTGATGATTACCAGGTGTACCGGAGATTTCTGGACGTCCATGATGATGGTGATGATGGCGATGATCATCTTTATTGGGACTTATTACAAAACGGGAGTTGCGAATATCGCGGCCCGAAACCGAACTGCTACTACCGGCATACAAAGGAGGAGTATGGGGCGAATGAGGATTTGGGAAACGAGTTTTCGTTGTGGAAGTTCGCGATGGTGTACGATGACGTGTATTACGATTCGATACCGTCACTTGCAAGCCCACAATGTTATTGGCAGACGCTGTAGAAGTGGAAGTAGATACACCTGGCTGTACCGTCATATTAGCCGATTCCGAAAAATAACTGTTGCTGCTGTCAGGTCGCATAGGAGGTGGGGTGTCCGAAGATTTCGGACTGCGTTGTTTAATGGGTGTATACGTAGGGTCAGACGGACTTTTGGCAGCTATAACTCCCACCGCTGGCGGGGTATAGTGTCTTGATGATAGCTTGGTATCCAAAACATCGTCAAGATCATTATCCGAGATAGCTTCAATGCTTGAAAATGATTTGTTACGTTTCTTTTTGCGCTTTTTCGATTTACGACTGCGCTTGTGTTTTTTGTCTTTTTTATTTTTCTTCCTTTTCTGACGTTTTATCTCTGCCTCCAACTCATCGGTATCAATGGATTCACTAGTTAAATAAATATCCTCCAGCTCATCATAATCGGAATCTTCAGCAACTATTTTTTCTAATGATTTATGGCTACCAGAAGGTGGTGTTAATATAGAGGAACGCCTACTGCCACCAATAAGCCTATCTTTATCTTTACTATCCAATCCCTTGGCAACACTATGACCTTCAGTAGGATTGACCTTTGCAGAGCTGTGAACTGGAGATCCCAAAATAATACGTCGCACGTGATTGGGCGACAGCTTGGATAAACTATCAAAGCTGTCTTTTCTCTTGTTTCTAAAACGGTTAAATTTATAAATATTAGGAATTTATATATAAATATTTTCTCTAAATTTAAATTGCATTTAACAAGCAAGTTAATTAATTAAAAATAATTATATATCACCCACCTAGAAAAGGCGTGGTAAAGTCTTGCGTTGTATTTTTGGTAAGTGAAATTACACATTTTTACATATTTTTTTAAACAAAAAGAGAAAAAATTAGTAAACAATAATACAATATGTATTAAATTGGAAAAATAAAATATTTGAAACTGCACGCTATGGGCACCCACAATCTTTATTGGATTAAGTTCAAACAAAATTCTTAAAGTGCAATAATCTTTGTTATTTAATAAATATTTTAATTAAGCAAATTTAAATATTTCTGTGGTTTTCCTGAATAGTCCCTTGTACCTACTTTTTAAAAAGGTTTTTTTATATTGATTGAAGAGGAATTCGCACAACTTGAACAAATTTTATTTCACTCGTTTTTTTAGGACATACGAGGTTATTCAAGAGAACCAGTCATTTATATGTAAATATGTAATACATACATACTAAATTTATAATGGTAGAATTTCCCTACCGAAATAAATCTTTTGAAGAGGTTTCATACACGGTGAAAATTTCAGGCAAATACATTTAAAATAAATATGTATAGGAAATTTTCAATTGAAACTTGCAATATGTAAAACCTATGATGTATGTACATAAAAATTAAAATAATACAACATTAAAAAGATTTGAAAAATGTTTATTTTACTATTTTCATAGGGACAAATCATAGGTGCTCTCAGAGTGCCATTAAAGTTTTTGCTTAAAAAGGAACGTAATATTACCTGTAGTTTTCCTCATCGCTGCTTAGATTGATATCTGAACGCACCTCGGGCTTCATAGAGACAGGTTTTGTAACAATCTTATTTGTTACACTATGCCGTTTTTTGCCAACATTGGTGTTACATTGCTTACCCACAGAAGCATCTGAGTTTAGTTCACCAGCCTCGGGATCAGAAAAATCTGTAGAACTTACATCCGAGTATTCAACTATGTTATCGGAGGTAACATTGTGAACTTTTTGACTACTCGTAGCGCGACTGGTATCGGCACAACCGTGACCACTGGATGATGACTGACGTCTTAAGCTGTTGCTTCGACTACGGGAGGAGGTTGATTTCGCGTGCGATCTCCGACTTTTTTTCTTTTTGGCTTTCTTTGATTTCTTATGTGGAGTATCACTATCGATCTCAAGTTCATTCGCAGGATTTACTGCGTATTTGGTACACGGATCCTTCTCCATCAATCCAATATCTATATATTTTGGTTAATCAGCGTTTTTATTGTAGTTGTTATTTTTTTCTTCTTTTCGTTTCTTTACTTTTTACACTTACTTTTCACTTGTGTTGTTACACTTTGTCAAAAAGTATTTAACGTTTTTTTTCTAGGGGAAAACCTCCAGATTTTGCACTTTACGACATATTGTTTAAAAATGAAATTTATCGTTGTATATTGAGCATAGCGATTAAATTTATTGTAACAATATTCATTTTTTTACGTGTGCTTGGTGCCCGACAATTTTTTTTGGAAGAGAAAACTTATCACTTTTTAGCCCGTGTTTGAGGTTAAATGGCAGAACTGTCAAATTAAAATAATTATTACAAAGCTGCCGGACATTTATAAGTTCTACACAAATAAATGTTCAACTGCTCAAATTAACAACCCTGAAAGGAAATTTAAAAATTTTTATACATTGCGAAAATATTTAATATTCCCACGATAAAATCAGCAAACTTAAATAATAAATTACTTGTTTTTTTTATTACTGTATATTTTTTTGTATACACAATTTTTAAAAAGTTTAGTTTTGAAGTTTTCTTTCTAGAACGTCAGCTGTTTGCTACACACACACACACACACTCCTTTGATTAGCACACCACATTTTCACTTTTCGTTAAATAATTTTTTAACATTTCAACTTACAATTCATTCATTCTTTATATTTGTTTGTTAGCTTTAGTTTTGTATTTCACTTTGCAATAGATTTAGTTTGTTAGAACTTGTTGCCTGCACATTTTTATGGAGTTTCATCTGCACTTGTGAAATTTGGCCATAAGTCAATAAGCTCTTATATGTACATTGCTTTTAAAGTATGAATAAAATTTGTTCTGCATAATCTTTGGTGAATTAAGAAGGCGTGGTTATATTATTTTAACGCCAGCATTATTTCATATTTAATATATTCCGTATTTTTATAATGGAAAAATCCAAGAAAGAATATAGAACACCCTTTTCGGATGATGATTACAAAATTATTTATGGTAAAAATGTTATTGCCAGCTTTCAAGAAATATTCTTGACAATGCTAAAAATGTCAGTGATGCCAGTTAGATGAAAATATAATTTTTCCCCAAATTGTTTGAAGGGATATTTAATTTAGGAGGTGGTAGCGAATTTCACTTTTTAATAACCGCTGTCAAACTACATATGAAGCACGAAGAAAACATATATGTAATATCAAGTCATATATTCTTTACAAAAGACAGCGAGATTTAGTTAGCAAGCGGCGAAAATAATTACCTGTGCTGTAAAGGACAACTGTTAGGAATTTTCATTGATATAAAATTAAAGGGCGATTTTTATTTATGGACTTTGACATTGACTGTCACGAAAATAAATAGAGCATGCAATTTACATTGTGCCTTTTTCGCCTGGCTTTAAAGGCAGGCTTTTTTAGTCTGCTAGAGAGAGGCAGGTGCTGAGAAGCTAGCGGGGTAAGAAAAAAGGCACAAATTGAAATATGAGTGGTTTTTCGTTATTTCTCTTTGTCATTTTCGTACTCGCAGCATTAACCATATGTATAATCGTCCAAAAAGTCATGGATAAAAGTTTGTAATAGAAATGTGTGTGACTTTTCGTAGAGGATTAACAGGCATATTGTGAAAAGCAACTAACACGTAAATCGCTTAAATACGGCTTTATTAGCTCCTAGCAGAAAAACCACAGGGGAATTTCTGGATTTTTTTACACTCCATCTTCACGAGCGATTAACTCTGATTTAATAGCAGAGAAAACGTCTTCAGAGTAAGTGCCTTTTCACACTATTTTTAGCCTGCCTTTTTTACAAATATCTGTCAAAACCTCTACGAAATGTCATGTACATTTACATTACAGACTGTTTCTCCATGCCTTTTTTGACGTTTATACATATGACTCCTTTTACAAGGCTGAGATTGAAAGACAGACAGACAGACGAAGTATGAGGGCGAGATGCTGTACTCGACATATTTTCGATTCTCTCTCTTCATTTTCGTCATTTGCAACACATTCATACACATCCCATAATCAATATGCTAAAAATTATTCTCTGTCTGTCTATTAATTTCTTGCTTGTAAAAGTTGTTGGCAAGTTCAAAAGAGAATTGAAAAAATATCTGCAATTCAATTTCTACATCGTAAAAGCGGATTATGCATATTGCTGAGCGTACGAAAATGACAGAGATAAATATAAAAAACCCGTCAACACCTCTTTCTCTCTCAAACTAAAAAGCCTGCCTTTAAAGCTAAGCAGAAAAGACACAGTGTGAATTTCATGTAACGAGAAAAAATATTATATCTGTATTAATAAATAGCATATGGACTAAACATCCTGATATGATATTGCAAAACACTAATATTGAATCATGTGTCACGATTTGATATAAAGTTTTATGCTTGCTGCTATAAAAATATTTGATTATATATCAGATATACATGTTTGATTGAAATATATAAATAATAGTTCCTTCTCCTACTACGTGAGTATGTGTTAGTCCGGTATCTCCTTTGCATGCAATAATCAATGAAAATGCAACCCTGTTGTTCTAGCTGTGTTTAGTTATTTCTTGGCGTTCTTTTTTAAATATTTCATTTGAATACGCTGCACAAACAAAAAGTGTACAGCCAATATTTTATATACAATTTTTGTTGTGTTATTTAAAGTAAACATAACAAAAAATATATAATTAAAAGTGCAACAAATATATATTTATAATAAGTTTAGAAAAATCCTTTAAAAATGGCTCTACAGGCATCGAGTTGGGGAGAAAGCATCGATGTAAGTTGCATGAGTTTAAAGGCATTTTTAGTATGTTACAACAACTGGGAATATTTTTAGGACTATGAGGTGATGAATTTGTTGGGCAAGGGTGGTTTTGCCAGTGTGTACAAAGCCAGATGTTTGAAAACACGGAAATTAGTGGCTATTAAGATGGTAAATATTAAAAATAAAAAAATTAGTGAAAAATGTGTGAAATAAACTGGCTTTCAGATTGATAAAAAGTTAATACAAGGAGCGGCAATGTCGAACCGTGTACGACAGGAGGTAGAAATCCATTCACGTTTAAAACATCCTTCCGTTTTGGAGCTATATACGTTTTTCCAGGACATAAATTATGTTTATTTGGTTTTAGAATTGGCCGAAAATGGTGAACTACAACGTTATATGAAACAGGTCATTCGTCGTTCCATGTCAGAAGCAGAGGCGGCCACTATTTTGCACCAGGTAGTAGACGGTCTTTTGTATTTACACTCCCATCAAATCATGCACCGAGATATTTCATTGTCAAATTTGCTGCTCAGTCACGATATGCATATCAAAATAGCTGATTTTGGTTTGGCCACTCAACTTAAGCGACCTGACGAACGCCATGTCACCATGTGTGGTACGCCCAATTATATTTCTCCCGAAGTAGTTTCCCGGGCTTCACATGGTCTGCCGGCAGATGTTTGGGGCTTAGGCTGTATGTTCTATACTTTACTTGTTGGCCAGCCGCCCTTTGACACAGATGCTGTTCAGGCCACTCTCAGTCGAGTGGTTATGTCTGATTATCATATACCATCTCATATATCCTTTGATGCTAGAGATTTAATTGATAAACTTTTAAGGAAAAATCCAAAAGATCGGATAAGTCTCGAGCAAGTATTGCAGCATCCATTTATGAAGCGTTTTTCTACAGAAAGAAACGAAAATAGAGCAGTTAATGGTACTGTCAGCTCTTTGGGCTATAATCAAAGTGCTTCAAGTTGTGACAGTGGTATAATAACATTTACCAGCAGTAAGTACATATTATATTACTTATTTAAACAAAATAATATAAAAGCCAACACAGTACAGCAGAAGTCAATATCATTCGAATAAATTTAACACTTAAATAAACTGAACATTAATAATATATAATCGGGCATGTCACACATTTTGATCGAAATGGCATTAATTTCGTACTTGCACTCTGAACGTTTATGCTCTAGTCTTCAGACTCCGTTTATTTTGTATTTCGATTTTAAACTGTTACGTCCCTTTTCATAATAATGTACGATTAAAAATTAACGTGGACTTTAACGGCAAGTTTGGCATATAAAAGTTTTGGGTGAAGTACACATTAACTCTTAATCATACATTGTGAAAAGGGCCATTAAGTTTTTATAATTTGGATCATGTGTTTCAATTTTTTTCAAAAGCCAAGCTCACTCACTAAATACTCACTTTTTGTTAACTAACAAAACATGCATGCAAAGCCTGGGGTCAAATATTTATTTGGTTATCCTAAAAGTATGCACTTTTTTAATATTTAGAGTAAGAGGGAGTTACACGATGACTTTTCGCTTGACTTTTTTGGGATTATAGACGAAAGGAGTAAAATAACGTTCAGCGAGCTAGCAACTACAAAAGAGAATTCAAAGAAACTCACGCAACAAAGTCATCGTGTAAATTCCGTATAAATGAATCTGATGCAAAAAATATTTGGCTTTACCATTTTTAAATTTAAAAGTTATTTGATTATAAATAAAGTTTTCGTTTCCTGCAGAAACAACTTACGGAATTGAGAGCACTTTCGATCGGAATTGTATTCTGTCACATAGCTGAATATCTAAATTAATTGAGATCAATCGATTTCAAAACGATAATTTTGAAGTGGTGTAATAAATTTCGAATGATTTCGGAAATCATTTATCAAAAACTATCTATAAGATATAAAGGCCGAAATTAGAATATTAAAATTTTTCGGCATTAAATCGTTTCGTTTTCAAAATAAATTGTTATCACATTCCTGAAAAGCTTAACTTAAACTGTAATTCGATATAAGATGTATTTGTAATTTGATTTATTTTCATATCTAAAAAATAAATAAAAAATTGAATGTAACGCGCATCTCTTAGGTAATGGTTCTAGCGCTTCGCGTCCATGTTCCAATGAAAAATTTTCGAGACGCCCATTAATGGCTCAAATATATGAACATCAATCCTACGAACAAAATGTCCAAGATAATCCAATTCAAAATAAGCCATTTATGTCACATATAACCTCATCTACAGCGGATAGTATGGATTTGGATTGGAAAACACCAGTATCTCTAAAAGCATACTCTTCAAGCCCACAATTTCGAATTGAAAAACAAGAGCAAGATTTTTTATCCAAACTGCCAGTTGTCTCAAATTCATATAATTTGACTCAGGATCAGCAGCAAAATATGATACCCGGCATACCCAGTTGCAGCGTTAGCCGATCCACTTCACAACCAGTTATCAAAAACTCGGATAGCAACTACGAACATATACCAGTACCGCCCCTGAATACCATACGTTTACAGCCTACACGCTACAAAACTAAAAATGCCATAATGAGTATTTTAAAACATGGTGAAGTAGTTATTGAATTTATTAAATATCGCGCTAAATTCAATTGTGATCGCATAACTGATATTTGTTGGATTTCCGGCGATGGCATGCGCATTATTATCTACCAACCTGACCCGGGGCGAGGCCTTCCCATAGGAGAGCATCCACCAGAGCTACCCTTTAATTCGTCAGACTGTATATTCTACTATGACAATTTGCCCTCGAAACATTGGAAAAAATATGTGTATGCGGCCCGCTTTGTGGGTTTGGTAAAAAGTAAAACACCTAAAATCACTTACTACAGCACTCAAGCCAAGTGTGCCTTAATGGAGACACTAGAAGACTTTGAAGCTTGTTTCTATACCGGATGTAAAGTAACCAAATCTCCAAGTGAAGGTAATAAAGTTTATGACAAACATGGCCGACAACTTAATTTGGAAATGGAATTGCAACAGGCTCAACCTTTAATTGATCATCAGCAGGCATGCTTTGAGCATTGTCGCAAAGTTTGTGAAGTATTAGAACTGACCGAACAATCAACAGTTCATACATGTTTTCCCATTGTTATTGGAAGAAGGCCAACCACCGATTTGAAATCACAACAAATCACTACAAATAGCAGTTGCAACAGTAATGTAATGATTTATTCGTCTACGCCGAAAACACAACATGGATCATCGATTAATTTCTCTTTGAATACCATGCCATCATTGCTCTATGAGAGTAAAACACAACAACAGCAGCAACAATTAATGGCAGCTCGGCAAAATGTTCCCATAAAAAGAGTAAATGTGCCGGGCATAGGCGTAGCCACACAAGTATGAAGAAAGAAATTTAAATAATACATAGATTGAAACATCATTTAATGCTCTCTATTTCCATTGCAGCTTTCTCATGGTGTTGTACAGCTGCAATTCCATGATAATTCGTTGATCTCCATTATACCAGCTGCACAGGGTGGTGGTATCACCTATACCCACACCACTGGTGTCTCCACACATTTTGCAGCCCATGACGATCTGCCCCTACAAGTCAGAGATAAAATTGCACACCTGCCCACTGTTGAAATGTTACTCAAGCAAACCGGCAATAGTGCAGCAAGTGATAATAATTATCGTGCCGCTCATCAATATGATTATGCTTGCATGACACCGAAAACCACCGCTCCTAATTTACAAACAAATAATCATCCCATGAAGTTTTTTCGATAAAAACTTTGTAAACTCTGATATGCCGGGCATGAAAAGGGATGGATTTCAAATTCGGTAATTTTTCAATCATTTTATTTCGATTTAAAGGGAATAAAATATATTGAAAAGTTTTAGCATATGTACTTATGTTCTTTGAAAACTAGAAAAGATGAGGTGGGTTCTAATGCTATTTTGAAATTAAAGACCAGTTTTTTAAATACATAAAATTTTTATTTTTTATAAATTTTGTATAGAAATTTTATTTTTTAATTAGACAAAAAATAATCAGTTTCTTAGATTATAATTACATATTTGTAATATATTTGAATTACATATTAAATGAAAGAGAACTTATAAAATATACAATATTTTTACGTACTTAGATAATTACAATTTATTTTATTTTGTTTTTTTTTTACCAACATAAGTTCTTTTACTTTATTTATATGTAGTATGTATGTAACTGAAAAATGCCATTCGAATTTCATTACAAAAACAATTTTACAGTTACCAAGTAGCGCATTATTGTTGTTGTCTAATTTTAAATTATTCAAGAATTTTGCATTTGTTTCGCTTACGCACGTGTATCACACATAACAGTTTATGTTGTGCATTGTTTACATCAACCACGTGTATCACACACAACAATGCACGATATAACAGTTTATGTTGTGCATTGCTCATCATCAACCACGTCCTTTTTTTTCACCTTAATTTGAGGTTATGCAGCGTGTTAATAGAACTCGTTAGGGAATCGCGTATGATTGGTTGGTTGTTCGTGCAGAATTAAAAATAAAGTTTGCCAAGTTGAATACATACATACTTATATACATATGTATGTATGATAAAGCAATTGATACATTCGTAAATTCAGTATTTGTGGATTGCTGTGAAAGTTTTAAAGTTAGGTTTTCGTAAATGCAAAACCAACGGCTTGGTATGGAAGTAAGGTATTAGGCTGGATGTAGTTGTTTCCCAAAAAGACCTAGGCCTATTACCAAGGCCTATGCTCAAGAGGAGATCCTTCAGTGAACTTCAACCCTCAACTCCCCATAAATGATTTGAAGGTTGCTAAGGTGTTTGCAGCTCAAGGATCTTGGAAGTGTGCAATTCTGATCCTTAATCAGGAATTGTTGGCGCCAGTATAGGAGGGACACAGCAAGATCTACTATTTCAATACGATGTCAAATGGAGTCGCGTTCCGGGTACTGAACGGGTGCAGTCTGCAAAAAGCTCGCCAAGCAACAAAGCCAGTTCATATGATTTAGACGACGCTCAGCTCATCTCTGAGATGGTGAGCCACCTCTTTGAATACATAGACTCCGACCTGGAGTGCGTCAAAGTCACAGTTGTATACAACTGTCCCCTGGCAGTCCTCCTATGCGCGGTTAAGAAGAACGACTATCTAATATTGGTCTACGAACCATGGATCCATCAAGGACGGGTTTGTGAACTAAACCTAAAGTCTATAAGATACTGTTTGCCAGGGACACAGGTAATATTATAACTTGTATTCTGGCTAGAAACTCTTTGCACATCTTCATTCCATTTGATTACAGTGATAAGGATGCCGTAGCTGCGGCATGTGCGACCAGATCTGGTACCATATGTTTGGTCTTTCGGTTATATGACACTTGACCACTGGGAGCATTCACCGAATGACAAAGTATGAAGGCTTGTGACCAAGACAGCCGACACGAAGATGCCCATTATCATATGTGCTGATTTGCGCCACATTTCATGGGGTAGTAATATTAGCACCAATAGAAGAGGTGAGTGGCTTTTCGATTTTATACACAGTAATCTTTATACATACATACATATATAAATAGGCCATACAATTTTTTGTCGTACACTTTTATGTATCTTCCCTGCAGATATTATTCTGTTGGACTAGTTAAAACATGGTCCTATGTAATATAGTCATGGACCATGTTATTTGCAAACAAGACCTTCTAGTTAACCGACAATTGTTTTCGTTTTAACGACTGCAATCGTCAGAACACGAACACTTGAGCACTCCATCGAATAGTGGCATAGAGTAGTTTTAAGACTACTCCGATGTAATGCAGGCATTGACCATCTGATTTGCAAACAAGAGTTTGTAATTAAGCGACAAGTACTAGCGTTTTAATGAGTGGAATCATCAGAACACGAACACTTGAGCGGTCCATCAAGTAGTTAAATAGAGTAGTTTTGCCACTGCTCCAATGTAATGCAAAGCTGCGTTATATGGTCCAACCCTAGAACATCGTAATATTAAATCGACCACGATTTTTCCATACCGTTGGCTTATCTTTGGACTAGTCCTAGTCCTCTATGGAGTATACTTTATATGCGTGGATGGACTAGTCGCGTTATCTGCAGGGTTATTTTCCAACAATATTGATAAAACATATGTATTTTTCTGTAGATATGCACAATATATATGTATGTATTTTTTGCCAAAAAAACCCGAATTTCCAGCACCGGGCGGGATCCTAGCAACATGGAAACAGCTAATAGATGTTCAGAACCAACTTTTATAGTCTCCAACCGTAAAGTGGTGTTACACATTATGCCAGTCAGTAGCCAACACTCCATTTTAATTAGTCAATATACGGTTTTGGAGGACTATTGGTTAGACTTTTCTCTAGAAATTTGTGGGGTTAGACCGGATCCTATCGTTGAGAGAAGAAAAAATAACTGGAAGTGGCGGAAAATAGGGCCTGTTCGTAAATGCATCACTGCAGTGCATCATATAAGAAAACTTCACTTTGCAATGCCAATACAAGTATGATGATGCTCTTTTATAGCAGTAACCATTTTAATACTTCCTATTTGAGGCTTATTAGAGAGTCATCTGCTTTAGCAAAGTATTTTAGGGCACTTAAGTTTCATTTGCAGCGCATTGATTCATTTGCGAACATGCCCATATCCTCCTTAACACTCGGTCCAAACAACAAAAATATAATTAAATAATAAATATTGTTTCGGCGGTAGCGTAAGTGTAAATTGTGATGAGACTAAATGATCAGGCGCATGGTCGAGATACAAAACATTATTGAATAGTAAGAAGCATTCAAATGAGTTCTTAGAGGAGCTTCTGCTGTGGTGTGGAAGGATACTCTGAGATCAACAGAAACCATGTAACAGCTAGACTATGGGTAGTCATGAAACGCTTGGCTTATTACTTGATAGAAATTTTCCCCGCAATCTTCCAGTCCTGAAATAGGTGCTGGTACTGGCAGTGAACTTAAAACGTTCAACAAAGTCACTGTACCTTTGAGTGATAAGCATCTCTCATTCGTTTAAATCTAATTGGGCCAGATGGCCGATTAGTCTGATATCTTTTTTGCTCCAAAACATTAGAAAGGGATGTGGACATCCATTTGAGAATGGCCGTACCACTCTTCACTCTGTAGTCAGCCGTATAGAGAAATCTTTTGGCCACAAGGAATTCGCCATGGTGACTTTTCAGCTACGACAAAACTATCTCCATTGTTGATCTGATAGTACCGTTCGCAATTGATGTTAGTATCTGGCGGTTTGTCATAAGTGCAGTTAGTCGTGGTATTCCTTCCCTTTCTTAAACATATTCAGTCTGTTCAAAGAATCCAATAGGGATTGGTTTGGCATCGCTTTCTACACAAACCGGTTGATTGCGTTCATGAAATCCGTCTGTGCTTTGAATTTGCTTTGAATTTTAATGTGCTAGCTAACCTATCAGTGTGGAGGTTGTGGGTTCGACTCCCACCATTTTAGAACATAAGATACATGGCAATATGTGCGTTATATAGCCGGTAATATAAAATAGTCATACGTGTGGCAGTATGCCGTTTGCGGGCCGATATATTTACAAATGTCGTGGTGAAAAATGGTAATTTAACAATTAAATTTATTTTAAAATCTCATATTGGCAGTTCGTTTATGGTAATTTTTTTTAGTTTGTATAATTTTTTCGTATTATACAAAGTCGTTGTAAGTCGTTAGGCTGGAGCCCCACCCACGTTTTAAAAACGTACATTTCTGCGTTTTGGAACTAAATGTATGGTCTTGAGGACTATATTCACCTCCTCAATTCTAGTCTTTCTGAAAATAGTTTCTAAAACAGTAAATAATCTGAATTTCGTTCAAGAAAACAGGAGCTGGTGTTTTTAAGACGCTAGTATGGCTCCAGCTCTATTAGTTATATTTAAAATATACAAGTAATATTTTGTAATATGTGTTTTTAAAATTTGTTTATGTTATTAAAAATAAGCTTTGCCTTAAAGTTATTTGAATATTGCTTTTTTGTTTGTTTTTGTGATTGTATAATGTACATACATTCACACATGCATATGTATTTATATGTACATATGTATAAGTGATTTAAAATTTGGAGTTAAGCCTGGTACTGTGTTCAAATTTTGTGAAAAATGTTGGGCAACATTGATTATTTCATGCGAAAAATTTGATATGTACGTTTGTTATAATCTTCATGTGTTTGTTGTAAATTCCATGCGAAACAATTGTTTAAGTGCCACTCATATTATTTCGCATGAAAACTTATGTGTTTTGACAGCATTTCACGTGAAATATTGAACACAATACCATGCTTTAATACAAAAAATGGGTTAACTGTAAAAAATTTTCTATGCATTAAATTTAAATATGTATTAAGCTAAATGTTTACTTAATCTTTCTATGGACACATTAACATTATTTAAAACTTAGGAAATAATAACAAAACAAAAATTGATTGTAAAGGTATGCATTTTTGCATTATACATATAGTATACGTAACATAACTTTTTCCTTTAACTGTAAGTGAACGAAATACCACAACAGAACAGTGTGAAATTTAATATTAAAACTGCGAAGATCTTTCTCAGTGTTCTCAGATTAGGGAACTTGTCCCCGAATTGGGACTTTTTAATTTCGAACATTTTAAAAATTGCTGAAAAACGTAAATTTCACTCTTCATTAATAAAAAAGCAATTCCTTAATGTGTCCATATTCATTTACATACTCGTATGTCTTTTAAATCTAAATTTTTATTTCCAAGTAATGTAGCAAATTTTTACAAGTAAATTCAGAAGAATTCATTTTGAGCACAATATTAATAAATCTATAAATTACGCAGGTGTGTATGCAAATGTATTGTGTAATTTTTTTTAATCTGATAAAAAATAAAAACCAAATACGAAAAACTTGTTAGTGCCTCGTTTCTGTATTCCTCACATCGTAAAATTTTTCACATGGAACTTGTAAATTGGAAGAAAAACTATATATATTGAAACAAAAAATAAGACGGGGTTCACACAGTGCCATTTTTGTTGCTCAAAACTGTGCTGCTTTCTCCGCCTTTCTCGCGGCCAAATTAAAAAAAGTTGCGCAACAAAAATTGCCCTGTGTGAACGCCGTCTTAGTTTTCTCGCTCAAGTGTTTCTTTACATTGAGATTACGAGAACCATCTGTCATTTAGGCCATTTTCCAACAATTATTGGAAGGAAGGAAGAAAAAGCGTTTCTGTAATAACATTTGAAAACTACTCGAGAAGTATTTTTAAATTTAAAAATATTAAAGGATACGACTTTCAAACTATGTATATATGGATAATGTAAAATAGTTAATTTATTTAACTATTTTGTTTTAAATTAATTTTTTGATAAATATTTAACAAAATAAAAATCATTTTAAGGCTGATAGTTAGTCGCGGGCTCTTCTTTGTATTACGATCGCGCTCCGCCGATGGCAAAACTTGAACGAGTTTTCTTTTGTATTGAAAAGATGACTACAATTATTTTACAATCGTTTAATATGTCGTTAGAAAGATAAAACGTATAAAAAACATTCAAAAAAGTATTTTTTGTTTACTAATGAGTCGGTTATGGATGGCAACCGAACTTCAGTTGGGTTGCCAGTTGCTAAAACGTCATTACGGATGGCAAATGTCAACTGAGAACTGTTAATTTCAGTTACTATTTAGTGCTTTTCTGGCAACCACAAATTTCCAGTTGCCAGCTGGCAACGCAACTGAAGTTCGGTTGCTATCCATAATCGCCCCATAAATAATATAGCTTTGTATGCAAATATTTCAACTCCGCCGTAAAAAATTTTCCATCGGTTTGATGCTCTGTTTGACAATTGAATCATTGGAAGATTCCAATAAATTATCTAGCTTTTCACATTGAAATACAGAAACAGTTTCTACTCGCAAATCGAGAAACGATGTTTTCTTTTGTTTTACACTGCATGTGGGAACTTTTAGGATCCCAGAAATACAGAAACGAGTTACAGTCATGGAAACCGTTTTAAGTGGAATGAGGCGAAAAAGAGTCTTCTGAAAATTTTATAGTTTTTAAAACAAAACTTTGTAGTCCAAGAATGAAATTAGTTTTGTCAAAAATGGCCGAGAGAGGGAGATAGAGAGAGCAGAAACTTTTTCTAATCTGATATCACTTTATAATAAAAGATTTATAATGTACTTATGAATTTGTCAAGCATTTTTCATCAAGTAGGAACTAAACTAAAAAATGGCGTCAACGTTTTTCTACAAAAAGCAACATTTTTTGGTCCACTTTTTTTTACTTTGCGGCCATTTTTTATAGGAGAAGTATTTCATGGAGCCAAAATATAATTTTAATTTTTAATTTTTTCAGCGACCGTCACAATTATGACATATATAATAAAAATCACGATATAATTGTGATATATAATTTTTATTTTTTTGTCAGAAATAATTGTTATATTCTGATTTTTATTTTTTTCTGTCAGAAATATTTGTCATTTTCTGATTTTTATTTATTTTGCAGAAATAGTTGTTATTTTTTGATTTTTTTGCAGAAATAACAATTATTTCTGATTTTTATTGTTTTTTTTCAGAAATAATTGTTATTTTCTGATTTATTTTTTTTTGCAGAAATTAAAAATCATTCATGATTTAATAAAGATTTAATTTATCTAAAAAAGAAATGGAAATCAATAATGATTTTTAATTTCTGCAAAAAATAAAATAAAATAAAAATCAGAAAATAAAAATTATTTCTGACAAAAAAACAAATAAAAATCAGAAAATAACAATATTTTCAGACAAAAAAATAAAAATCAGAATATGAAAATTATTTCTGACAAAAAAAAATCAAAAATTTAAAAAACGTATTCAGCCCAATTATGAATTTTCCGGGGAGTTTTTTCTCTTCCCATTTCGGTGTTTATTTAAAGTTGTTATCCTAAATAAATGCTTATACCATTGTTTCACAACATTTTTTAATTTGAATTTAAAATTTTTGCATGTTCAAGCTTGGGAAAAAACTCGCAAGAATTTCTCCCTCTCCCTCATATTTACAAACTTACTTTTTTCCCCGGGAGTTTTTTCCCCGAGGAGATTGTAATTTATATAACAGGAGGAATGGGAAAAGAGAAAAATTTCCCGGGGAAATTTTATTTAGAATAGGGGAACAGGGAATATTGGGCTGACTATTTCATGAAAATATAGTGGAAAATGATCAAAACGGTGTGCTTCACTTGGCTCTCCAATATTTCCTTATGGTTGGTTTTTTCCGAATTCCACTTGATTATTGCAATGACTAATCAACCCTTTCAAAGTAAAAATAAAAAAAAAATCTGTAAAATCATATTTTTTTAAAGCAGAATTTATTTTTTAAATATTTATTTTATAATTTTCTAAGGACGGAGAAAATTAAATGAATCTGGATGGAATTTTTTCATAAAATAAAACATTCTGCTGCATAGATATTTATAAAAAGTAAAAAATAAATTGATATGTTTTGATTCGTTCGTGGCTTAAAGGCCGATAAACAATAATTGCTCATTTCACATCCTTTTGTGGGACCTGTAGGTTGTACAAATGTTGCTAGTAATTCTTAAATAAAAATGTTTCTAAACAAATGTTTGTATAGAATTTAATAACATTAATTTGGAAAGACACCATCATCCCACGTCAAATTTGGTTTATAATCAGACCACTTTCGGCTATGTGTCATCTTCAGTGTTCTTTTAAGTACTGAGTAATTAAGAGCACAAATTTGATAATGGGTGACGGAAAAGTGTTCCAAATTTAAGCAAATATTTCTAGAGACTACAGCTCCTACAATAACGTTGTGAATTGGGCAAATAAATAAAATAACTTAATCTAACAAAACGGCCTATATATTTTTTAAATTTAAAACTAAACTAAATTAAAGCAAAATTAAGAAAATAGGAAGGTGAAATATGTATTAAAAAAAATGAAACAAATTTGAATAATAATAATGGTAACTAACTAATATATAACATGCAGCCTTGACCAGCCATTGATTTGTCTTGACAGATGTCAAAGTCTATCTGAAACAAGGTGAATTGAGTACCAGGTGGCCTTATTATTACAACAACAACTACTACTTTAATAAACTGTCATGCTCAATGCATATATAAACATTTTTTGTTTAATTTTTTTAAATAGAGCTTAATGTTCTGGTAGAGTCAAGTCAGCTGAAGGTCAGCTACACCAACGAGGCTACCTGGTGAATTCGCATTGATCTGGAAAAAATAGCACTATTTTTATTAAGGCAGATCTAAGCAGGTAAACCTATTTGGCCAGCTGATCGTTAGCTGACTTATGCCAAGTGCCAAACTCCATAAAAACAATCTGTCAAACTCCATATAAAAAAGAACCATACAACAGTTTTCTATATAGTTGCAATATTGAGGGCACCTTGTTAGATACGACTTGATTTTTATTCTACTGTTTTCATGTATGAAATTTGACAACTGTTAACACAAATTTATGGCTCGCCAAGACGCCGCGTAATAAACAAATAAAAATGTGTTTTTGTAAATTTTCTGCGTTTTTTCTTGTTTGTTTATTAACTAAAAAACAAAAATATTTACGTCTATAGATGTATAAAAATGTTGGCGGCATAGTTTTTATTTTACTATTTACTTCTCTTTAAGCTCAAAATGAATCTTCTGAAATATGTCCTAGAAACGATCTTTAGATGTAGCGCTATATTCTAGTTCATTAAGATTTTGTATTTCTTGTAATTCCTGGAATTTTTCATGATCGCGTATGTGAGCATAGTTGGCTGACAAACACATCAGATAATGCACCAAGCTGAGAATGACCAATAAAGTGGCCAAAGTGGCTAAAATAAACATTACCTCAGCATTTTCAACGCCATCTTTGCAAAAAGCTTTTATTTCATATTTTTCACATATTTTCATATCCTCTGGTTTGGTGTTGGCGGGAAACATGAAATCTGTAAATAGTTTAAAGAAAAAGCGAAATATTTTTTTAATATGTAAGATTATTTTTCGAACTAAATTGGATTTTTTAATCCAAAGTGATTGCTATCAGGCTAAAGTTGCTTGTTTGGTGTACGCGATTACCTGTACCTGTTACGCGCGTGTATTCAAGTTTAATCAAAATGATGCCGTTTTGACAGACCACTCCACTCGGAAAGGCCTAGTCTACTAGCATGTCTGCCGATCGCCCATTATCAGATCACCACTGCGACGGATATTGAGATGACCTTACGGTTTCTCTTTATTAATTGTGTAGAGCGCTTGTAATTATATCAATAGATATCTTACAGGTGTTCAGCTAACGCCATCTATCTTCCGCTTTTTGAAGATATTGTGTCTACTAGTGCCAAACGGCAGGGCAACCAATTCAGTAAAGGAGGCATCTAAAGCAGAGACATCCCTGAACAGATCGGCCGCCTGTTCAGATAGGAGTAACGTCAGTCTGGCTACCTGACCTGGCTAGCACAACCTCGCACTGGTTAACTAGAGTTCAAAAGGTGGTGTGTGACCTTAGCAATAGAAGGGCCGCCTGGCTGTCGTCAAAAATTCCGATTCCTCTATGGACCTTCCTGCTAATCAACACCCTGTTCACTTCCCTTATAGTCAATATTTCAACCTGACATATAATTGTTCCACCTGAAAGTCGGGAGCAGTGTCGTACGTCAATATCGTCCGAAAATATTCCAAATCATCCTTGGTCCATCAGTATACATCCCTTAAACTCCCGCCTGGATGGAAGTAAGACTGAAAGCGCTATGAAAGTTCAGTTGAGCTAACATGTAATCGGAAGGTTTCCTCATTACTAGTGGTATCAGATCACAGATCTTGAGAGTTCTTGATCTTAACCACCCAGATGCAGCCAATCTCGCCACACTACTTGATGATACAGCCAATACATATAGGTCAATCGGAATTAAGTTAACTATAGCATTAACAGCCTCTAAAGGACGTAATCCCTACTTGAAGCCAAACATCCTACGATAGGAGTAGTAAGCAACCGTGCCGAGGATAACTCCTAGATATTTTGCTCTATACTATAGGGACAGTTCCTGATTCTGCAACCGAGGGAGTGTAAGACTAAAGTTCGTAACATTTTAAGTCAGAAAGATTACACATTAGGAATTACTCCTAGTATCCACTGAAAAAATTACGTTAATTACACATTTAAGCAGAATATAACGATCGGCAGCGAACGGCAACACTTGCTCATCAGCATTTATGTGTATTTCATGTGTTTCGCCACTGTTAGGTGGCTTGGTTGTATATGAGTTTAAATTTAAATCTTATTTATACAAATCATGCCTGGAAATATAATACGAGAATTATTATGACATTTTTCTTCCTTCTCTTTGTTCTTACTTTACAACATCTGTGCTAACGTGTGGGTTGTAGAATTAATTAACGTTAATTTTTACCTTAAAATATTGTCCCATGTCTAATTCTTTACGACTTTAAATGTGAACGAACTTTAGCCTATTTATTTTTCGGTCCAGTTTAATTATAAACATTTATATTTAAGTTTTAAACTTGCATTCAACTTACGAAATTGTGACAAGTCTATACAGCTTAAAGAGCGCTCCACACTCGAGCACATATTCCAGAACATGGTATAAATGAAGGTGCAAATAACCAAAAAACACAATATTAAAGTCCAAACAAAATTCAGCAAATATGTTAAACCCATAAGCTGGAAGTAGAAGAAAAATAATAATTTTGTTAAAAATTACAACAAATAATTAACTTTCACTAAGAAAGGCTCTTTCTTTATCAAGTAAACTTTGTCACTTACCACTGCACATGATATACGACCACCGACACGCGAACGCCATGCTCTGTAGACCTTGTAACGAGTCGCTCCAGTTGCCAGAAAACCAACAAATAAAATCATAAAACCCAAAGCAGCCATGGCAGCGGCAATTGTAACAAATATCATTTGCACTGCTTCAATCCTGTTCAATGTGAAATTCCAAAAAGAGAAACAATTAAAATAATGACAATCTTTTATTTGTTTTAGTTTTTTGCTCATAATAAAGTTCAATAAACTATTTGTTCACTTGCCATATTAAACGCAAATGAAAGACTTGATCCACCATGATGACGGTTAAAGAAGCGCCTCGATACATGGTACCACAAAAAATACCCACACCCAAGAGACACATTAGTGTCGCGATTAGGGTGGCATACGGTATTCGCGCCATACATGACTGACAGCAATCACCTGGAAAGAAAATAACAACAAAACTACAGCACATATTGTCAATATTTCAATAGAAATTGTAATCAATGGATGTTTTTGTATTTTGTGCTGCTAGGATATGTGGAATAATTATGGCCAGAAGCTAAATAGAGTATTTAAAGTGTAATTAAAAAAAAGGTGGGAATAAAAATATTTAAATTCGGCTGAGTATATTGAAATAATGGCAGTGAGTTAAAAAAATGCATTAAAAAACATAGCAGTAGAAGATATTAGCTTTAAATTTGAAATATATTAAAGTATTAAAGCCTGAGGATGCTTATCTCCGAGTAGCCTAGCACGCCGAGATTCCGAATGAGGTCGGATGAGATCTTTACGGAAATTAGCGCGGAAACCCTGAATATACTCATGAAAACTTACTTCGAAATTAAAAGATTTTCCTTTGTAGACTCCATTGTATAGCCAGCTAAAGTAGCTTGGTCTTTGACTTCTTCAAAAGTAATCCTACCATGGTTGATATCCATTTTTAAAGTGAGCCTAGTGGAATGAGGTGACCGTGGTATTCATTCCAAAAAAAGGAAAGAAAAACCACGGTACTGCGAAGAACTATAGACCAATTAGTCTGTTATAGTTTTTGTTGAAAACACTGAAAAGTCTGGTTGATGTACACATCAGGGGACTTCTCTCGCCAGAGAACTTCTGCGGGGCACAACACAGACACAACATGACTACTAAGCCATGTTGTGTCTGTGGAAACAGCACTGCATGCCGACGTAGGCACTATAGTATAGGATACTATTCACAAGAAGGAATATGTTATGGTATCCTTTCTAGATATCGAAAGCGGCTTAAACAATAAGAATATATCCCCGATAAACGATGCACTCTCAGACGAGGAAAGGAACATGCTCAAAACCAGGACCATAATTTCTAGTCTTGGTATGAGTACGAAAAAGAAGGTTGGAATCTTGTCTTGAATAAAATCCTCAAACTGAATGGAAACGGCACAAAAGTCGTAGCCTATGCAGATTACCTAGTGCTCCTTATCTGAGGTAAATATCTACCAACGATTAGTGAACTCATACACTCAACAAACTACTTGAATGGGCCAAGGAAAATGGTCTGGGAATCAATCCTACAAATACCGAATTACCAGACTATGCAGAATTTCCAACTACCATGTTTTAGTGGCATTACTCTGGAACTCCCGAAAGAGGCTAAATACCTCTCTGTAATCCTGGGCTCCCTTATGTGGAAGACAGGATGAAGAAAGCTATATGCGCTTTCTATGCATGTAAAAGCGCCTTTGGGAAAAAATTGGGGCTAAAGCCGCATATCCTACATTAGATGTATACGGAAATATACTCAGAGGGTGAGGCGATATAAGCCATGACCATATTGGTCATGGCACCATTGCATTAAATGTAGGAAAGCAAGTCATGGAGAGACAAATGGAGTACATGACTCCTGTCATGAGCTTTGGCAAACCCTTCTCAGTCGAGATCCCTATTAAGGACTACTGGAAGGGAAATTATGTAACACAAAATAATGCAGTTTTGGTATTTACGGACAGTTCTTAAATGGACACTGGTACTTGTTCGGGGATACTCTTTGAGGGTCTTGACCTTTCCGTCTCTCTCGTGTTACCCGACACCTGCATCGTATTCCAGTCGGAGATTTATGCCATAACCGAAGCTGTGAAAAGAATTAACAGACTCGTCTCAGATAACACTGCTATAGAAATTTTTGTAGATACTCGTAGTTTACCCGAAATTAGGGCCCTAAATTCGAAGGTGGTGCAATCGAAAAGTGTTCTGGCATGCATTCAATCTTTGGCTCTGATTGAATAACATAATGTCAGGTTAATTTGGGTTCCGGGACATTAAGGCATTGGACGCAGCAGACTCACAAAATAATATTCATACCTCCTTCGTTGAGCTGTCAAATGCGATTAAAGAGTGGGCGCTAAGGAAGACGGCACTCAGGTGGTATACAACTAAGACTTGTAGAGTATCCAGGATACTTTAGACCAAGCCGATCTTGGCACTTGAAAAAAGGTCGCTTGCACTGCTGTTTGAAGTCATTACGGTGCACTATACGATCGGACATATATCGGAACATCTAGGCTTTTCCTATGATGGCCACTGAAGGAGCTGCTTCGACGAAGAAGAGTCAGTCCAACATCTATATATGTGATTTTCCGGCTCTGCGGGAACGCAGGCTTAATTATCTGCAATCGGTTCCTGCAGGACCTGCACAGTCTCAGGCATGCACCACGGGCTGATTCATTCTTTCTTTTACATTTCATTTCACATCATTCATATTTTATTAAATTATGTTATCAAACACGAAATTTTTTGAAAGATTTTAAAAATTTCTCGTACAAACAAATTTCAATTAAATCGGTTTATCAAAAATTAGAAATACATAATTCCTTCGTTTAGTAATAAATATTATATAAGTACTTCTACAGCTTTTTTTTTGTATGGTGACCTATAGTGAAATTTCGTTTAAAACGTATTTTTAGTACAAACTAGTGCCATAAAAATGTTATCACTAATTCTGAATATGTACGAAACACATTTTAAGTTTTGACACATTTTTTGCGTTTAAGTTGAATTTTTATCCTTGGTGTCCAGGCGCGGATCCAAGGGAGGGAAAAAAGGGATATTCCGCCTCAAAACGAATAACTCATTTCTATGCAGTTTCTAAAATAAATTTTACAAAATGGTTGCAGTTAAAAGCTCAAGCTGGATCCGCTCCTGTTGGTGTCTTAAGACTTATACATATACCATATTTACACTTTTACACTATGCAACTTTGTTGCATGCAACTCTCTTTTTTCAGTGAGAAAGACAGAGAAGAAATACAAAATATGTACATTTCTATTTCAACACTCTCACTTAAAATGAAAATTGCATGCAACAAAGTTGCATAGTGTAAATATGGTAATAGTAGAATTTTATGACAAACATTTTTATAGGATATTTCTGCCAGCTTTAACTCTATTTCCATTTTTTCAAGAACGGTACAAAAAGACCCATACAGCAAAAAATGTTCCTCGTAATGTTTTACATTAAAGCGTTAAGCACATCCTATACTGAAAATGTAGAAATTACAAGATTTCCTATGCCGATTCACTATAACAATGAGAAGAAGGGGGGAACATTAACTCTCCCTAAAATTAGTCCGACATGTAAATTTTCAAAACGCTAATACACATATTTTTTGGTCCCCTCTACCATAATCAGTCGTTAGAAACCTGCTATTTTTTCTACAGTGTAATTTAAGTTCAACAAAATCATCTGTGAAAATTTTGCAACTGTGAAAAGTTACAGCAAAATCTATTTTAAAATTCAAACTTTGTCTTGGAAGTTGCTTGTAGGGGCTACTACACGATATTAACTGCACTAATATCGTTTATTGTCGTTGTTTTATAAAGCTTAATTTTTTTTCTTATTTCACACTTCAAATGATGCTAATTTTCTTTAATTTGTTTTCCTTCAAAATATGTGTGTACAATGTACTTCAAAGAAGCACAAGTTAAATACGGAACTTGATTATGTTGACCATTTAATTAACCCCATGTTATATTGAAAAAGTTAAAGTTAAACGTTAAACATAATGAATGACATTACATTTATACCCACATAAAAAGAAAAAAGAAAAATTGATTCATTTAGTGATTAGAGCAGCCATTAATTAAGTTAACCCATTAATTAGGGATACAACATGACGGAAAAGACAATCAATAATACGTTAAGAATTAGAATAAAATAAAAAATATGTATTTTAAACAAAACACTGTGCAAACTTATCTTTCTTCAGGAAGCAAAAAAAAACCCGCTATGTTGTCTCCTTATTAAATTTTGGGACAATCAATCTCAGTGTTGCCAGACGGCGTGTTTTCCACTAGATTTGGAGATATGTAATTCCATATAAATAAACCACACTGATAAACCTTCTTATAAGAATTTATGTATATTATTAGAAGACTGCTGATTGTCCAAATCTTTAATAATGAGAAATCGAACAAAAATTTTTTTCTAACTACATGTTCGTCGATGTCGAAGGAATTCTTTCTTTCGTACAATTACATTTAAAACAAAATTTTAGAATTTGTTTTTGTTTTAAATGTATTTGTAAGAAAGAAAGAACTCCTTCGACATCAGGGAACAGGCAGTAAATGAAAATTTAATATGTATTATTATTGTTGTGGAAACTCCGATCATTATTGGTGAATTTAACTAGATGCTCGTTTCTCTAAGTGCAAAAGGCAAATTCTTTCGAAGATTTATATCGAAAACTAAATTTTTTTGTTTACATTATAATGTTTGAAAAATATTTTCTTTCG
The DNA here is from genome assembly GCA_956483635.1 of Panzeria rudis. Classification (NCBI taxonomy): domain Eukaryota; kingdom Metazoa; phylum Arthropoda; class Insecta; order Diptera; family Tachinidae; genus Panzeria; species Panzeria rudis. The sequence continues at coordinate 4,257,976 of OY101451.1, forward strand.
CATTTAGAGAAACAGGCAGTTAGCATATGTGTAATGCATTATTATTAAAAAAATACATGAGAATATCACAATTAAAAGGGAGGAAAGATAGAGAGAAAATCTAGTAATAGCGATAAGATAAGAAAGAGGGAATGTAACCATACACTTTTTAAAGTTTTTGCCATTACTCATACGTACATATGTATGTATGCACGTACATAGCAGAAACATACATAGTTTAAAATAAAGAACTGTTCGCTTAAAATTTGGACGCATTTAACGTTAGATTAAATAGATTATATTACATATTAACTGTTTCAAAATTCGTAATGTTACAAATGAAATGTTATAAAAGTTGAGTATGCTTTCCTATATTTTTCCACTACGAGAAATTTGGGGCAGTTTTATAGCAGTGCATCGAGAGAGACGATTTCTTAATTTAGTAGTAGTGTTTATGATCATGTGTTAGTAGTATTCCATTGTATGTAAAAACCAGGGACTGAAGACTTTGAACCCGAACCCGTTGAACCCTAAAATTCAGCAAGGTTCGGGTTAAAAAATATAAAAAATAGAAAAATAAAAAACATTCTTATATACAAAAAAATTTCAAATAAAATCAAAATAAAATAACGACCAAGGCAAATTCATGTCAGGTGGCAGCACCCCAACAGCTGACTATTTTTTTTGCAATTTTTAAAATTGCCGAATGGTTGCCAAAACATTTGCTTTTTCTTGTTCTGGGTATTTCTAAAAATTTCTAAGTTGAAGTATATATTCTTATGTCAATCAGTACGTACGTTACAAAGTTCAAAAAAAAAATTGGAAGTCCTTTTTGAGGAACTACATTTTCATTGCTTCCAAAGAATCGATATTCAAAAAATGCATATAATTAGTAGAAAAGTAAGTCAAAATTTATTTTAGTCACACAAAAATTTGTAATTCCTTTATAGTTTTAAAAAATATCCACTATGCTTTTTAAAAATTCGATTTTTTAAAAGAAATTTATGAACTAATTTTCGTCTAAAAATTAACAGTTATTTACTGAAATTTACATAAAAACACCGTTTTGCGTTTAAGTTCGTATAAAAAGAAACACGTTGCGAAAATGTGTAACTTTGTACTCTTTTTCCTAGAGAGAAATATTAATATACAACGCCAAAAAGGAAATATTTCTTAACTTCGCTTCCAATTCGGTGATTAGGAATCGAAAAAGAAAACTTCTTGCAATGACAACACTATGTAAAAATCATTAGAAATTATCCAAATTTGCACTGCTTCCGGATCGCAAACTCTACATTTTCATTACTTCTTTGGTGTGTATTTTTTTACTGGGATATAAACGTGAATGTAAAATTGATTTTATTGAGTTTATTATTAAACAAAATAATCGCGCGTGTTTAAATTTTTTGTTTTAAACGCGAACCCGAACCTGAACTTTATATTTTGATTAACCCGAACCTGTCCCTGGTAAAAACCAACGAGCTTTCATACAACTGAATGAAGTTTTTGTTTATTTTTTACTATTTCGCAGGCGCGGATCCACCTTAAGCTTAGAAACTCAGTACAAATGAAGTATATTTTATTCGTTTTGGTAGTTGAAATATCCCTATTTCCCCTCCCCTGGATCCGCGCCTTCTCTCTGGTGAGTACTTTTGTTTTCATTCGCTTGTATACATATACGAGCCGATTAATGTTCGGCACACTGGTGCTAGTATGAGCGACTATGTTTTATAGTATCAGTCGTTTGTGTTTAATGTCAATATTGTTGCCTTTTCACCATTTCATCACCGCAAGTTGCCAGATTTTGCCAAAGTTTTGTTGGGAACATGACAACAATTATATTTCTTCCGTGTAAAGTTGGGACATACATATGACTAATTGTAGCTAAAGGCTTGCTATTTAAACTGCTGCTATAAATTGCTTGTCAATCAATAGCTTGACATAGCAAAATCATCAATTCGCTTGTTAAATTTTTTTAGCACTGACAACCATTGTTAAAATTAAATAGAGAATCGCACTACTGATATGTTTTTTGTCGTCGTATTGTGTTTCTATTTTATTAAAACTTAACCAGATTCGATTTTCGCGTAAAATTTAACCCATAAATTTTACGCGAAACTGTTTTCAATTTTACACTAAGAGCAAATTGACAGATAACGGTACATCTGTGGTGAATAATAAAACTTTAAGTTTCACCGGCAATGCAATTTCATAAAAAGTAAGTAGTTCATACAAAGGGACTTTTCACATATTACGTGACTCTCTAGGGGGGAAGGGTTAAATATTTTTTACGGAGGATATAATTTATACTGAAGATTTTGCAAAAGCGTTATGAAGGAGGATATAAAAATTCCAAAGCTAGCGTTACGTAATATGTGAATAGCTCTAAAGTAAATATGTATCCCACTTTTTAGTTGTTTAAAAGTCCGGCCAAATTTTAATTGAAATAAAAGAATGAGAACACACTTTTCGTGAATTTAAAAAAAGTTTTCAGAAACTCTACAACATTTATAGGACTAAATTTACATATAAAAAGACAGACACAGTTCATTTTTAAATCTATAAGTATCGAATGACTTAAATATTAATTTTGCAAGCTCTACTAAGAAATTGTCACAGAACAGAATATAGGTCACAAGTGGTGACTGAGAGTAGTATGAAAGCATGAAATAAGCAAACAGGTGCGAGTACATTTAATAAAAGAAAACAGGCTAAAAGAATTCTAAGCTGAAGCTTTTATGAAAGAAAACTATTAGGAGTAAAAAAAAAAATCAACTGTTTTACCTTCACTACCATCACGTTCTGTATAACGATCTAATGAGGGATCGGAACGGTATGTGGGTCTACGGCGATTATTATATGGATGATTATTATAGGCTCGCGTTAAAACACCATCATCTTCAAAATTTGTCTCCAATAAAATTTCTTCACGAGGATCTCGTACACGATCACGGTTGTTAAGGCCAGCTAAGGACATTTTTTAGGAATATATTTCTTTACACTATTTATAAAATTTTTTTAATACTATGTATTTTGTAGAACAACATATGTAGATATTACACCATTAAAATGCTTTTTACTTTTGGTTCTACGTAAACAAATTATTTATTATTATTAATTTTTTACACAAAACTGAACTTGATAAAATAAGTGATTCATTTGTTATTTTTTTATGAATGAATTTTCAGTCGTATTCAAGGCAAATCTGAATTCGCTTTCAGCGTATTGCCAATTGATTCGTTTGCATTTTTTGCTATTTAACACTCGCTGAATTTTTGCTTTTTGATAATAATTTATTTGGGGCTTTTCACGTTTGAAACCAATTTTAATACTGAATTCAATATATTAATTTAGCCGAATAATTTCATAATACTGCGAGTTAAACTAAATAGTGTTAGATAGAGTCTCATTTACAATTGTTTATCTTATCTTATGAGTAATACTCTCTTAAACGTTAAACATGAAATTTTAGAACTTTTAATGCTGAAAGAGAAACTAAATTTAACCCTTGGTAGCTCATGTATTTTTTTGGGATCGAGCCACATACAATTGTTTATGATTAAAACGCTTATACTTTTTACTCATTACTAAATTCAATCTCTGAAGTCACTTTTAAAGCATTTTTTTTTGTTTTTGGCTGTGGTAAATTTTTGTTAAATATTGGAAGTTATTGCCCGGCGATGGAAGAAAGCGCGTGTACCAATCGTGCGCATAATGGGTATAATGATAAAACAGGAAAAAAGTTTGCAATCCAAAAAAAAAATATTAAAACATGTTATGTGTATATAAATATGTCCAGTAAAGAATGTTTTTACAAAATATTGCACACGATTTTTTATACAAACACGGTCACTGCAAATAAACAAACACTTCTTCCAAAACTTTATGGAAAATGAAAACAATGCTACGCCAATGCAATGGAAATATTCTTCTTTAACCGATTCTTATGAAATTTTGCGCGCGAATTGGGTGCCGTCCCCTGTCTGGTGGAGGGCAGTGGTCAACAGTACATATCTCTCCACGCTGGGCCAGCTGCAATGGATAGCATATCTCGTAGTTATTGGTGCAATGAGGTCAGTCAACTCCTCAGCAGCTGCGGAACCAGTTTGAGCTTTTGAGGAGGGAAACTTTTAACTCAAACATACTATTTTGCAAAATTTCTTTTAGAACCTCAATAGAATTGGGGGGGTTGCGGAATATCTCATTTTCCTGTCCCAACAATGCTTCTTTAAACTTACCTTCATTTTTGTATCAAAAGCATATCTGCGAGTCGGACAACATAAGGCATGATCGTATTGGGCATGGTACCATTCTACGAAATGTAAAAGTGCAACCTCTGAGGAGACAAACGGAATACATGACTTCTGTCATGAACATTGATAAATCCCTCTCAGTCGAAATCCCGAATAGCGAAGAGTGGAAGGCAAATTATGTAATTCGAGATAATCTTGTTTCGATCTTTACGGATGGCTTCAACATGGGCGCTAGTGCTCGGTCGGGAGTGTTCACTGAAGATCTTGACCTTTCGTCCTCACTCAGGATGAATCAACACTGGTTGGCCTGATAGGGTTTAAGAAAAGTTCTGGAATTCCACAGCTTCACAGGAATGTGTAGTGTGTAGATAGCCTTCTGGTCATCACAATAGACATGACCTAACCTAAACTCAATTCCTGAGGATATCTCCAATAAATAGATTTAAAAGGGCTTTTAAAATTAAAAGATTAAAACAATTAACTTGCTTAACTTAATATAGATTTATTTCAATTGCATTAAATTCAATTTTAAAAGAAATGTCAATTTAAGAATCTAATTGCTTTTCAAATCACAGCAATACAAATTTAAATAAACAATTTAAGCCTGTGGGCTTTCTTAAATACTTTTTTGTTGGCTTTGTTTGTCTTGTATGTTGAAGTAAAGCATATTTTGGTTAAAATGTTTATTCATTTGTTGTAAATTATCCAGCAGAAAGTTTGAACGAATAAGATGCTTGATTTTACGAATTAATTGAAATCCTCTCTGGCACATGTTATAAATGACAACTGCAAAATGAATTAAAACAGCAGGAGATTCAAGTCATTGTAAGCGATGAACTTTTATCGTACAGTGTCAGGAGAAAACAAAAGATTCCTTTTGGCTTAGTTCCATGCCATATTGTGCCATCGTATGTATCATCCGCACATCACATGAAATGCTCTTTCTTTGTCAATGTCGCCAGCGGAGAGAAAAGGGACAAACGGGGTTGAGGAAATAAGGCGTCAAATTACTGGGAAAAAAAACTATATTGTTCATGCAGCAGCACACATTTTCCAGAAATGAATAGATACTTAGTTAGAAACCATAAGATACATAATTACTTGCCACAGCACATCATAACTCTAGACCGAGAAAACTAAAAGGATGTCTTTCTTTACACTAGCCCACATATTGAGTTCCTTTATAATTTGGCATACTGCATTTATAAACTATAACTTCAAGCATAGCATGGCTACTGCAGTTATTAATAAAATATTTCTTGCTAGTCGGAACACATTTTTCTTATTCGGCTTAAGTCTGAAATTAACATAAACTTAAGCGAAATAAACTTTGTTGAACTTATTTAAGAGCATTTAGTGTCATTAAAATACATAAACACAAATCTAAACATAAACTTGTGCTTGTAAATCCAGCCCAGCCAGCCAGCCTGCAATTCGTTTGAAAATAATGCTAAATTACTTTTTCTATACATATTTCATTTTTGTTTTTTTTTTGTCAAGTTTAGAAAATGTTCCATTAAAATCTTAAAGAAGATTTAATGCAGTACATACTTTGGTTTGATAGAGATGATGCAGAACGCAGGGTGGGTGGAATGAAATGTACATAAGTAAATCCTATAGTGGTTTTTATTATCATCATAAATAAAGTGAAAAATATACAATTCAACCCGTCATTGTGTGTCATTTCAACTGTAAACAATACAAAACTGTTTTAAAATAAAATGCACACAAAGAAATAAAAGAATAAAAAAGAGGGTTTCAAAATGTTTGGATATCAAATATCTGGGTATGTGTGTACTTTGCACATACTTTTTATGTTTGAAAAAATAAACACAAACTGCAAAGCCGTTTTTGGCTTATCTAAGTTAACTTCATTTAAAAATTGGTCCGCCAACGACAACTTGGATTCAGTGCGGTTCAAGCAAAAATGGGAGAAGCTGGAAAGATAGAGCAATTGGAGCACTCAAAGTCGATGCATATTTTAAAGAAACATTCAAATTTAAGACGATAGATTAACTGGCTTAAGCATCGTTTGAGCAGATGTGCGATCCTGGAAATTAATAATCGCTCAGAAGGTTTAAGGACGATAGCTCAGGAAACCAGTTGAAACAAACTCCGCCAGAAGAAAAACTCCACACGCAATTTAACAGCTGAGATTTGTCTAACGCCCCATCTCCCGGAACCGGTCCAAAAGCTCTAATCCGGAGAGCCCAGAGTCTAAAACGCGATTCTGTGTCCCAATCCTTCATCCCCAATAAAATAGAGAGGATAATATCTAAAGCTAAACCTTCTAATGCTCTTGGGACTGACGTTATCTCAAAGTAAATGATGAAAAAATTCATCAAAGTAGCATTGGAGTTCCTAACACGAGTTCTAGAGCTTCCGATTCGCCAACTGGTGATTCTATATACCTGGATAGTTGCAAGGATTTTCAATATTCTAAAACCTGACAAACTCGCTATCCAAAGGGACTCCAAATTTCTTCCTATCACTAGTAGCAAAGGTTTTAGAAGCCCTACTGTAGCCACCGCTGAAGGAGCATTTTCCGCTCGCCACACAAAAACATGGTTTCAAGGAAGTCTATGGCACCACGACGGCTTTGAATTTGATAGCTACTTAGATCGCTAATGGCCTTAATCAGCACAAACCTATCCAAGGCATTTGACACGATTGATCAATCGCTGTTGATTAATGATATTATGATCTCCTCCCTTGCCAACGATATCAAACATTGGATTTCCAACTATCTCAATGGTAGGAAAGTTCAAAGGCCAAATGAGTACTGTCATTTATACTCTTCAATATTTATCTTGCCAAAATTCCCATTCCACTTAGGAAGTTTCCCTGGTATAATACGCGGATCACTGCACTATAATATCATCCGGTGTAAACATGCCTGATATACATACATAAGTGGCAAAATAACCCAATACATAAGCACTCTTGCAGACTTCCTAAAAGAACGTAACTTGAAGCGATTTGTCGCTTCCTCCTAAATTACTCTGCCCAAATATGGACCTCCTTCCTTAGTGACACCCAATGGCGAGCATTACAAAAACAATGCACTCCGAATTACAATAGGATGTGTAAAAATGAAAAACGTGACCACCTTCATGAGGAGACAGAGGAAGCATAATGTACTGCTAGCAAAGCATTCTCTGATGGCATGCTACCCTGACAAACCACCCTAATCATCAAATTCTGGTGCATAAACCTCTCCCAAGATATATTCGAAAGATTTTCGACGCTATCGTGAGGCCATCACAAACGTCATTCCACCCGACGTCAACTCGATGTCTGTAGCGAACGCCATTAAATTGTTGCATCAACAGTCGGTTGTAAATGCATCAGGATCATATTTATAAAAAATCTTACACAATTTTTAATTGTAAAGCCCCGTACAGATCGTTGTCAGATCTTACTATATTGTCTGATCTGGCAATGTACTGACAACGAAAAATTTCGAGCACAAGTTAGATTGTTAGTTCACACGGTTTTATTGTCTGACAATAAATTTATCTCACAACATTATAAATCTAGGTTCATACAGGGCAAGTTTTCTTCCGCAAGCTTTAATTCATCTGGAAGATGGAGAAAGACTGCATTGCTTCCTCTAAGCTGTTTTTAGACTATTATACAAGCTTTTCAACTTCTGCACGAAATGCAACCCTGAAACAATGTATTGTTAAGATTTTTTTAAAACTCCATAAAATCATTAGATCAGGGTTGCATTTTCTACAGAAGTCGAACGGCTTGTGAGATAGTGTAAAACAGCCAGTATCAGATGCAAAAATTGTCAGATCTGTTTTTAGACATTGCCAGACTCCAATCATTTGACAGAAGTGGTCAATTATTAATCGTCTGTGTTTGTGTTAAATTTAAAAAGAGAAAATATAAATTATTATAAAACATAAAGAAGCTATTGCAACGTTTTTAGCTCCATCACTTTTTTTAATTTTCCTTTTTCCTTAAAAAGAGATGTGTGCAGTGATGCCAATAGAAAGAAGTCTCTGACAATGATGCCATTGTCAGATGCACAAACTTTGCACAACTGACAATAAAAAATTTCTGACGATTGTTAGATGTCTGACAATTTGTTGTCAGCAGGTAGTCTCACAATAGACTAACAATGCTTTTTCTGGCAACGTTGTCAGACAAAAATTTCCAGCTCACACGGTTGTAAGAAATTTTGAGTACATTTTACTGAGAATATTGCAATAACTGACAATCCTCTGTAAGTAGCTTCAGTTGTATTTGTTTTAATTCGGGTAACTCAATTCATTCCCTTTATTTCTTTTAGCGTATTAACTATTTACTTCCACCCTCGCAGTATTATATTTACTTTTTAGTTTGTCTTATGTTTCAAAAACTGTCTTTTAAAAGAATTCACATATACGAATGAGTATTTATGTCATTCCAAGCATTTCTACTGTTTCATAATTAGGCTCTAGCATTTTATCATGTGCAACTAATGGTTTCTTTTTTATTATATTTTTTGTTCCTTCTTATAAGATGAATAATAATCCAGTATATAACACGTTTTTAATTGCATTTCATTTCAAACATTTGATAGCGAAAAGGATTTCCTCTACTTTTGTAATTCTGTAGATGTGATAATAAAGTTTTGCAGTAAAATGCGACAAATAAAAAAAAGGAAAAAACTTACTTGGGTTTTAAGTTGTGGAATATTCTCTATTATAACATGAATAAAATCTAGAGGAGATAATTTGTTTTTTAGTTTTTATTACGGCTTTTTTAAGGATAACCATTTAGAAAATAAAACAGAAAATTAAAAAGAATAGTAAGCAAAACTTGAAGTGTGGTGCATTAAGTACTTATTTTTAATAACAGAAGAAAATTAAATTTAAAATTTTAGATTCAGCAAAAATTAATTTAGGCTCTTTTACTAAGGGATTTTTTAGGGGCGGGCTACTTTAAAAATATGACAATAATTTAAGACATACACATAAAAAGTGGGGAAAACAAGCATATGTACGCTTTTTTCTTTCTTAACAATATCAATTTGTGTTCATAACTACAATCAACTCATTCAAGTCAGATATAATAAACGTTCGATTAAAGCGGCCCACCTACTTGCAATATAATTGTGCGGTTTTTCGTATTGTACAATAAGACTTTTGATTTTTATTGTACAATCAAGACAATTGTGTAATGTAGTGGCAACATGGTTCAGTGTTAGTTTGCTTTTTCACAGTCAGGAAAATTGGGAAAAATTTTCTGTGAAAATATTGTGCGATATATTGCGTAGTATAGGTCAAAACGGCAATAATATGCACAATACCATATGCAATAATATTGTATAAGGGATGGGCCGCTTAATATAATAAATAACAACTACTAAGTGCTGCCACACAATCCATAACAAGGCGTATTTAATCAGGTGACAGCGTTGTCATTGTTGGTAGGTTCCTACCAAATTTGGTAGGAATTTTTTTCATTTGGTAGCATGGTAGGCTAATAGTAAAAAAAAATTCGAAGATGAACCGAGAAAATCTAAAACTTTTCGAGCTTTCGAAATGGAAACGAATCTTTATTAACATGTGCAACTACATAATAACAAAAAGTAATGATTGAGACGGAAATATGGATTTTAGTAATACATATCGATGTCTTAATATAGAAAAGGCGTATCTCGAATTTTCGTTATTTTAGAGAAGAAAAAAAAACTAAATAAAATCTAATACACTTACATAAAAAAATTGTTTTTAAGTGGCCATAAATCCATTATTTCAAACGTATCTTACTTAGTTCTTTCAGGAGGTTGTTGACTACCATAAAACGTTAAGAACACGATTTGGGGAAAATTCGAGATACTGCCTTTTCTATATTAAGCCAGCGATATGAATGTTCGAAACTAATTTCTAAAATGTATTATTATCTAATCTGTGTTTGGATTTAAAGCTATCAATTTTAATGTGTTGTTTCTAGAACCCAAGCAATCGACTTGAGTAAAAAAATTTTATGGAAACCACTCGAAATACTGAGTGATTTCATGCAAATTGTTCACTCAATTCGATTTTTTTGGTTCTATAGACTGCACATAAGTTTCAAATAAAACGAAAAATTTCATGCAAAATTAATAATTTTTTAGCTATAACCGAAATTTTAATATCCCGAAAATAATTAGTTTTAACTCCAATTGATGGAAAGTGCCAAGGTATTGATTTTTACAATGTTCGAATTTTCGAACTTAAATTCGAAAATGCCTGTTACAGTATTTCGAAACACTAATAGAAAAATGTAAAAATATTTATGTTTTGAGTTTCGAAAGGCCAAATTTTGTTAATTAAAATTTTAATTTTCGATTGCATAATGTTACGAAATATGTATTTTCGAACTTCGAATTTTTAGTAACCTTAAACTTTTAATTCGGTAAAATAGTTCCTTCCTTGGTTGTTAAATTTAAGTAAAAAGTGTGAATCAGATAATTGTATGAAATAAGGAGGGCTTTTGACTAGCTAAACTAATTTCGAAATTTGCTTAAAATTACATACATACATACATACATACATACATACTATAAAAAATATTCTGTATTTCAGAGAGAAAGGTTCAAAAATCAAGCAGAAACTTTTTTCGAATTATGATTTAAATTAACATAATAAATATCTGAAATCATTGTTTACTTTTTTATCAAAACATGAACATAAACATGAAACCAAATTGATTTCTCTAATTTGATGATTTCCCTTAAAAAATATATATAAAAAAAAGAAATCAAATAAAGGGTACAATCCGACTGGAAATGTAACTTTTTAACAAACAATATTGGGGTAATACAAGCACAAAGCATCTGCACATAAAGATAATCTTCGCTGTTGGGCAAAGAGAAAATGAAGTGTTATTTTTATGAGGGTGGGGTGGTTGGGCGTTAGATAGTACGGGTGCGTAAAACCTTTCCTTCTTTTTTGTTTGTTTGCTAATAAAAAAAAGAAGGAAACAAGAAAAAGTTTAACATCAATATCCAAAGTTTCAGGGCTTCTGTATATTTGTATGAACCTAAATATGTAGATTTTTATTATTATTCGGCTTGTGTCCGTTTATATTCAATCCAATCCAATTGTAATGAATTTACCCTAGAGGCATAAAACGAAATTGTACTAAGAAGATACATAAAGTACGCATAAATACATATTTACTGTGTACAAGAGAATTTAAGGAGACATGAAGGCTCACAATCATAGCAAGGCGGATTTATTTACCAGGTAGTCGCAGTTTCTTGAAAATGTCAAATTATTAAAACACATACACAACATAACTTGTGTATTTTGATACAAAATTGACAGCCAGGAATAAAAAAAAGAGTAAACAGCTGTGGAATCAACAGCACCTGTTAAATAAATCTTCCTTGCAATCACAATCATAAAGAAAGTATTCTTTAAGAGTTCTAAAGTTTACTTTTAGGAGCACCAGATATAGCTTTTCCTCGAATAAATAATATATGTTTTTGATTATTACCTCCTGCATTAACTCTATTATTAGTAAGTAGTATAGTAGAAAACGGAGCTGGAACAGGGTGAACATATAGATCTACCTCCAACTCTTTGACAAATAAGACTCCATCAGAACAGTCGACAGCTCCGAACTATATTATCTGTTTTGTTCTTGAAGAGATACAAACCGTGAAAATCAAACAAAGTTCAACAAAAGTTCAAAGTTCCAAGAAATTTTGTTGGCGGGCAAACGTTTATATGATGTATGATCAACAATATTATTGAGAATATGATGTATTACATAAGAACGAAAATCCCGATTGTTTGAAGATATTAAAACCAGAAATGAATATTGAGCAGTAATCTAAACCTACGTCTCTACGTAGCAATATTTATTGCTAGCAATAGCCAAATTCCACGTAGAAAATTGCGCTATTTTTTTAGTTTATGTTTTTTATATGAAGCTTGGCAATTGCCGCAATAAAAATTGCTACGTGCAGACGTAGGGTAACAGTGTCTTATAGCGATCTAATAACATCTGAACACGATTCCCACTGGATAATCATAATTTCTCTGGACTTGTTATCACAGTTAAAGCTTCTTAAACTTCCCCGTTTAACTTATACAAATTCCTCTAGGCTTTTTTCTATAACAGATACAGGTTCTCTCAAGTGTTTTCAAGTTTCCCCTCTTATTTATTTTCAGGTTTATTATGAAAGGAAGTAAAGCAAGTAAATTCTTGTACATACAACAACATTTGAGTGGGTTGTTTTGTCCTATTGTGGTTGTTACCGATGAAATACTTCAGTAACAATAAAATGGATTAAAAGTGGAAGTAGAAACCCTCTAAACATTTGAATTTAAAGCCACAAAAAATATTTATTTATGGCTTGTAGGAATACTTTAAAACAAATTTTCATATAGAAGTAGAGAAAGGAAGTTGAAATATTAAATCAATTTGAAATTTACTTTCCAGCTAAATTTGGTAGATCTTTTAAATTGAAAATGAAGCGATATTTATAATATTAATATTTATGTTCATATAAATAAGTATTAAGTGTGAGGCGATTTGAGAATGTTCAGATAAATTTACTTCCTGCAATAGAAGGATTAAGAGCATTTCTGTACCAAATGTTTATTATGGTATAATTAATGCATATAGAGATTTTAAAGTTGAGCTTAAGGTTCTTATTTCTTATATCGAACTAAAATATTTACATGTATAATAAGTATGTGCTAGTCCGTCCATACATACTAATAATATTATGTACATATGTATGTACATATATGTATGTAAAAAGGAGGAAAAGTTTGTAAGCTTGTATGATAAAAATCCCGCGAAGAGATGGATTTCTGGCAGCCCTACATCCTTTCCAAGAACGCCTTTTCCAAAAGAACCCTTTCCAAAAAGTATCATTAAAAAAATTTTTTTTTCAAAAGTAATTTTTCAAATATGTAAGTACCATTTTCAAAAAGTATACATATTTCAAAAAAAAATTTAATTACCTTTCAAACTAAATATTTTAGCAAAAATTTCCTTTAGTATAAAGCTACGGTCAAATATTTGACGAATTAAGCGTAACCACTATTTTTGCTAAGAGTTGCTGTGATTCAACTTGGTTTTATATTACAAAATAAAAATAAAAAGCTATTTTTATTTATATAGCTTTTATTGGAATTGAAGGAAATAAAATTTTACTTTGTCTGCTGGTCGCGTTTTTTCGTCATATATTTTCCAAGTTTGAACGTAGCTTAGGGTACCTTTTTCCAAAAGTACGATAAAAAAAGTACGTTTTCCAAAAAGTAAGTATGTACGTTGTTCAAAAATAACTTTTTTTCCAAAAAGTACTTTCTCAAAAATTACTGCATTCAAAAAGTGCATTCAAAAAGTGCATCTACCACAAAGAACATTTTCAACAATGTTTCTCTCCCTTATTATCCCATTAGCATTTGAATTTCCATTTCAATTAATTTAATTAACAGTTGTTTTTGTTCAGTGTACGACTTTTCTAAATGTTCTAAGTAACAGTAAAATGGATAAACATCTGTCTGCTCTATCAGTTTCCGTTATAAAAAACAGTTTTTATTAAATAACAAAAAACGGAAATGAAGGAATTTCTTGTTCCTGTTTTGGCAAAACAAATACAACTCATTTAAAACGTTATACTTAATGAACATTATTTACGGGAAAAAACTTAATTGTTACAAGATGGCGCGTTTCGCATGAAGACAATTAGTGGAACAGACAGACAAAGAAAGAGCAAAGTAATGGAATATAGTACACAACAATGAAGGAGATTACTTTATTGCAATTTTACTTTTTGCTTTTTATAATGTTTAAGAAAATTCATTATTTATTAAAATGTTAATCAACTTACCCATGATATCTATTGGCTTGAGTTGTGGATTAGTTTATATATGTATGTAGATATTAGATTTTTTTAAGTCAACAGTGTCGTAATAACATGAAAGAAACACCTATTTCAAGCCATAATGGAGATGAAAATAACAAAAACAAATATAAGCAAGAAGTAAGCTTAAAACAACTTAGTTTTATTTATTTTTATTCTTTGTTTCTTAATTCTCTTTCTATACTTCACTTTGTACGCTTTCAATGTATTTCTTTTAGCTTTACTATCTTTCTGTTGTAGTTGTGCGGGTAACTGTGTGCGTATGTTAATTAATTTTTTAAGCTAGGTTTGGTTTTCTTTCGAATATTAATATGTATATTGAGACGTTTTTGTTCATCTTTTCACTTCTAAATTATGCCTGAATTAAATTTTTATGCTAATTAACATTTTAGCTAAGAGTAAGCAACAAGCTTTTTCTACGAAATGAAGTAAATCTATGAATGAATGCAATTTTAACACAAATTACTACGCGTAAGCAGAATTAACAGAATAAAACTTCTCCAATCGGAGAAAACAACCACCATCAAACTTTGCTACCAGTAAACTAAATTGCCATTTACTAGAGTTTATTTATAGTACGTTTCCTTTTAAACTCCAAACACATGTACACGTATCCAACAACTACATGTAAAGGGCTAAGAGTTGCACTTTGTGGCAACAACAATGGAAAAATATGTTAATTTAAACGATTTGCAACACTATCTCTTCTATCATTGCGTAAATATACATGAGCCATCCTGTGATGAACTACCACTCTGTCTTAAATACAAAAGCAATTAGACGTTATATTTAAACAAATTTCCATATTTAATATATTTTGACCCTCTTTGTTTATAAAATGAAATGTATTTTATTTTAAAATTTTCATAAACATTTTTCTTAAAATAGATTTCAAATATGTAGTACATATAATTTTTTATGATAATGGGGGTTAGTTTTTATTAAGGGAAATTAATACCAGGTGGCCTGATTATTACAACATACATGCAAAATTGTCGTAGGATTATTTCTATATGAATGTTGACAGTTGGGGTCAAGGCGCATCCAAGGCAAATTCATAACAGGTAGACTTGCCTCAATCCGCTTTGGAAAATACCCACTTTGATAGTAAAAAAATATACTGAAAATATGTCAACAAAGTATTTGACATCCGAACTAGATCAAAAATACAAGCGGCGAAAATATGAAAACTATAATCATCTGTTATGAATCCGCCTTGAGCGCATCCACATAAGGTAATAGTGGCGAATTCAATCCGCTGGGACCTAACACAGCGTCTTCACGAGACATTAACTTTGAGATAACATGAGAGAAAACGTCGGCAGAATACTAAAAACAAAATGTCGAATTTTCTCTTAATCTCATACTAAGGGAAGACGTAATTGTACTTTTCCGATAAGATTTCATTTTATGCAAATGCTCATCGGGTTAACATGTACCACTATTGCATAATTAGTTGTTTTATTTTTCATTTTTCACACAAATTTATATTTATAAATCAACTTAACACATTTATTAATTTATTTAACACAGAAATTTTATCAAAAACATCGCTTTTCATTTATTTTAATAAACACTCACACATGCACACTATTTTATTTTTATGTACATGTGTTTTTTGACAGTTCATCTCATAAAATTGTTGTTATAAGAATTCTTATAACAACGCTCCCATAAAAATTCCTATAGCATTGAGATAACACTAATTTGAGGTCTACACGTAACATAATTCTCTCTGCGATTAAATTTGACAATCTCATCTTACATATTATTTTACGTGTAGACCTCAAGTAATACATGTTAAACTTCATATAAGAAATGTAAACAAAAATTGTTTAAAATTTTTTATATGGAGTTGACATGTTTGCCGCCGTAGCAACGCCACGTGGTTGTCAATGCGCCTTGCGTTCGATGTCAAAAAAGCCAAAATATAATCACCTGAGCTACCCTGCTACGAATTCGCATTGGTTCCGTTACTACGGAAGTTAATTTTTGCTCGTTTTGCTTAAACCGCATACATGTTAAACTCCATATAAAAAAATTTAATATTGTTTACAGCATGTATGCAGTCTAAGCGAATTTATTGCGACGAATTGAGTTCGCCACTGACATCACCTTGTATGATGATCTTGCTCAAGATGAATTCATACCAGGTGGTCGGAAGAGAATTTGCCTTAAAAATGCCTTCTTAGGATGTCAAAAAATGTACCGAAAAATGTGCTTTACCAAATGAAGGAGGTCTATATTAGAAGGGGCGAAAATAAGCTCACGGGCTGCCGAGGTCACCTGTTATGAATTTGGCTTGAACTTGATATACACAAATCATCTTTGGATGTCAAAAAATATGTCAACAATGCTTTTGACATTTGAACTAGGTCAGAAATACAAGCGGCGAAATAGCCTCCTGATCTGTCGAGGCCACCTGTTAAGAGTTCGCCTTGCAGAAAATGGAAACAAAAGTGACAAGGCGAGTTCATAACAGGTGGCGCTATCAGCACAGCTGATTGTTCAAGGAACTGCCAAACTCTCCTTATAATTTTTTTTTATTTAAATAAATTGAAAAAATTTTAATGCAAATTCGTTAATTTGTTTTGACAATTGCTTGAACAAAAAAGTTGGTTTGTTGTATCAATTCGCCGATGACTATACCTTATTGATCTGCCTTGAAAAGTGGTATACAATTCTTTTTGTATTGAGTTTGATACACATGCGGTCCACTCAACGAGCAAGAAATATCCGACTGCCGTAGTAACGCCACCTGAATCCAATTTATATGAAAATGCATCCAACCAAGGCGAATTCATACTAGGTGGCTGCAAGAGCCCAGCTGTTTACGTAAATGTTTACACATTTGGCCTGTCAGCAGTTAATGTATCAGCTTTTTTGACAGCCAAAATGTAAATTCTCCACGGCGAATTCTCTTGCGACTACCTACTGTTCAAGGTAGATCAACACTAGCTAGTTGCAAGAGAATTTGCCGTGGAAAGTTTACATTTGGGAAGTCAAAAAGCTGCTACATTAACACTGCTGACAGGCCAAATGTGTAAACATATACGTAAACAGCCGGGCTCTTGCGGCCACCTAGTATGAATTCGCCTTGCTGCTGTTGATCTACCTTGGCATCCAACAGACTGTTGATTTAATAATTTGCTTGTCTGGCATCTTTGTTTACATTGAAGAAAAAATTTTGCGGATATATATTCTTCTTCTTAGATTTTTCGTTGGTCATCGCGCTTAAATTCGTTAGTGTGTTCTTTCTGTTAAAATTTAAGAAAAATGAACATAATCGAGGTAAATTAAATAAAAAAAGCATATCTTATTTCCCCACTAAATTAAAACATAACTGCAGTTGGAAATTCATAATATTTGCGAATGTAAGCAAGCAGTTCTAAAATTTCCTTCTAATTTACAAAAATCGCCAGTGTATCTTGTGCATTCTAAAAAAAAGTGTGAAATTATAACATTGGCCTTGCAACTAATATGTGGCGTTAAGTATACTCGTTTCGATGAGTTGCATGAAATACGCCATAAAATCTTTAATGCCAAAGTCAGAATTACTTTTTCTTTGTTATTGCAATCGCCAGAGCAAAATGCAAAAGAAAGTTCTCAACAACAAGATCACAGTAGCGACAGTGACGTGCCCTGCACTTCGCGTCAGGCTCGCCAACGAGTTGAACGGCGTTTGGAACGAAGACAAATTGAAATGACTAAAAATAGGGTGGTGCTAAATGCATGCCGTGATTTTTCTTTAAACCCAGATCTTATAGCTTACACCGTTGATGGTGGACCAGCCATAGAATGTTCTGTTATAGTATTTCAAACACGCTTTTTCACCTGTACTGATGTTATATTTCCCCGTTTAACGAATATAACGCATGGCGAGTACTGTAACGGCAGATGGCTAGATCTTTTATCTACAGACTTCGTTGATAAGGGAATCCATCGGTATGTGAATTACTTTTAAACATTCAAATTTCTTTATAAAATTAAAGATTTCAAATCTTTTTCAGAGACAATTTACTTAAAGAATTTTGCCAATTATACGCCAAACGTAAAATTTCCCAGAAACATGTTCTCTGTGAACTAACAGCATCCGTTTTAACTGGTCGAATATTTTTGAATAATTCCCGTATTTCTCATTTGATTAATATTTTCAATGATATACGCTGGGTTTTTGAATACATAACATGTTCAGAATTTACTGTGTGGTTCCTCTTGCCCGGTGTTTTTGGCAATTTGGAAGACATAAGTAAAATTACTGCAGAAAATACCAATTTTGATTTAATGCAAACTGAAATACAGCTAAAACAAGCAAATTCTAAGCCGTTTATCTGGGCACAAGCCGAAAAATATGTACAGGAGTTGTTATTGGTGGCTGTGCAGTTAGCATTTGGACATCACTGTCAACAGAATATTATATATTTGCATAGTTTAAATTATGTAGGTCAAGATTATTATTTCTATTTAGTGTGCTATACGTATTGTATTTTATATTTTATTTATTTCTTTTAGCTAGAGAAACATCAAAGCTTTGAATATTTAAATTTCTCCTTGATACAATGTTCCACAACTAGGCAGGTTTGTTAGTGTTTTTGCTATTGCCTAAAATTTTTCTGTACATTTAAAAAATTTTGTTTTTTCAGTTATTGTTTGAGAAGAACTATTTCAACAGGATTTTCAATGTTTGTACCAAATTGAATATCTGTTGTGTTTTGGAGTATTGCGGCGGTTTATGTTCTTATCCAAGTAAAGGCTTTATTATTAATTGCAGTTGGCTAGATTCTTCAAAAGAATGGAAAATAATTGTTAAAGATTATTTATCAACTGCATCAACAAATTCGGATATTGCACACAATTTTCTGCATCAGCTTGAAGTAAATTTAAAATAAGGTATTTATAGAGGTGCGTTACAAAAACAACACTCGTACGAAAGTGAAAACGAAAACATGTTTACCTTGTTAGAAAAAAAAAATCAGCAGAAATTTTGCAGTTTCAAAAAATAGAACTGTGTTATGAATTGAAGAAGCAAAACTATTTCACTTTCGCACAAGTTCTGTGAAAAACTTGATGAACAAGTATTATTACTTTAAATTTGTTCTGCAAAAAAATTTTTTTTAAACATCTATTTCAATATTTAAAACAACTTTAAATACCAATAACTTATATTCGTTTCAAACAATGGTTACATTAAACTACCCAATTATCTACAGATCAACATTATTTACTCAATCATTCCATGGTTTTTGAGATTTCGTCTTCCCTGGCATTGCGATTTTTCAATATGCTTGTTATAAGAAATTCTCCAGCTTTATAGGAACTTCTTACTAAGGGACCGCTAGCTGTATATAAGAAACCTAATTCATTGCCTCTATTCTCCCAGTGTTTGAATTTTTCCGGTGTAACATATTCAATTACTTTAAGATGCTTTTTAGTGGGTTGCATATATTGACCCAGTGTTAAGCATTCTACATCGGCTTCACGTAAATCGCGCATTGTTTGTTCTACCTCAGCATCTGTTTCGCCCAATCCCAACATTATGGAACTTTTTGTTATGAGTTTAGGATTGAAACGTTTAGCTTCTTTAAGAACTTTAAGCGTTTGGCGATAATGGGCGCGTCTGTCACGCACAAAGGGTGTTAACTTTTCAACGGTCTCAATATTGTGGGCGTAAACATCCAGGCCAGAATTGGCAATAGTTTCTACACATTTTAAATCACCACGGAAATCAGGTACCAAACATTCCACAAAAATTTTAGGATTTCTTTAAGAAAATATAGGAAAAATTTCAATTTAAGAAATTCCAATTAAAAAGTTTTTTATATGTACCGGTTTTTAATTTCCCTAACAGTTTCGGCAATATGTTTTGAGCCACCATCTGGCAAATCTATAACAAATGTAAAAAAATGTATTCAATCATTTTAAAATAAAAATCAATTTACCATCTCTATCCACTGATGTTAGTACAATATAATCTAAGCCCCAGGAGGCTATAGCCTTAGCTGTATTTACTGGCTCTGCAGCATCGAGAGGCGGCGGTATTCTGGCAGTTTTGACGGAACAAAAACGACAGCCACGCGTGCAAGTATCTCCCATCAACTAAAAATAAACAATAATATCAATCAAGGTGTCAATAGGTTATCTATCTATTCATGAGTTTGCTTACGCACCATAATTGTGGCAGTTTGTGTGCCATGTTCGCCACCACCCCAACATTCTCCTATATTAGGGCATCTAGCCTCCTCACAAACCGTAGCCAGTTTCAGTTCACGCAATTGCGATTTAATCTTAGCATAATTCTTTCCCATCGGTATGGTGGTCTTTAACCATGGTGGGAGTCTTAATCTTTCATTCTCTCCCTTTTCACGTTTTAGCTTGCCCTCAAACTCGGTCCATTCTTCTTTGGTGCTATCGGGGTTTTGTACAAAATCCTGAAAACTAGGACCCTTTGCCAATCGTTCACGTATTTCTTCTATTTTATTTGGAGCGACAGCAGCATCCGAGAAATTACGTTGCACCAAAGAGGCAGTATTCTGCTTTGAAGTTATTTAATTTATTATATTGACAATTTCCCGCTTATTTTTCATTACTTACTAATCTTACAGGAGATTTAGGTAAATGTCTTAACATTTTTTAAATTGAAATAAAAATATTTGGCTTTACTTTGCGTAGTTATGAAATTAATAAAAGAAAAACGGAGAAAAAGTGTTCGTCGTTCTTTAATTAAAAGAAAAACAATGAACAGCTGTAGACAAAAATAAATCAAAACATTGTTGCAGGGTTGTATTATTTACGTGTTAAATTACACTGAGAGACAAGCATTATATATAAAATAATAAATTTTAGGATTTTTATAGTATGTTTCAAGGTAGATCAACACCAGGTAGTCGCAAGAGAATTCGCCGTGGAGAATTTACATTTGGGCTGCCAAAAAAGCTGATACATTAACACTGGTGACAGGCCAAATCTGTAAACATTTACGTTAACAGCTGGGCTCTTGCGGCCACCTAGTATGAATTCGCCTTGGTATGTTTCCACCAACTAAATTACGTAGATTTAGGTAAATTACTTCAAAGTGTTTCCACCGAGCTTGTGAGTGATTTGGTTTTCGAATTTTCGTAGTCGAATGACGTACACTTTATAAAGTGTGCGCAGCAGCTTTTATTGAATTTTTTCCATATATAGTTTGACATATAAAATTAATGAAATTCTTTAATGACATTTTTTCGAAATTGTCAATCACAATTGATGGATGCCCAGAGATGAAGCTTTTAATTTTAAAAGCAACGCAGGGTTGCATAGATAAATCCAGTTCAAGAAAGAGTATTTTCGACATAATTTAAAATAATCACCTACTTTGAGATAATTTGATCGTATTCAAAATGTATGGTAAATTATCTATAAATCAACATTATTTGCTCAAATCACCATGATTTGTCGAAATCATGCCGGTGGAAACATACTATTAGAATAGCAACACTTAAAAACGAACTGCAGTTGCGCTTTCAAGTTGATCACACGTATTGCTCGTTAAAATTAATTGAAATTGACGCTGTGACGTAGGCTGCAAGTAACTTGATAGTTAACCCTACATTTACACTTGAAAGTACTTTCATGAAATTTTTGTATACGTGTTATCAACGAAAAAGAAAATAGTATTAATTTCTCTGTCTTTCTCATAGCTCAATCAAAAGTGTGTTAGTGAAAATGTGTGAGTGTATTGCGACTTTCTTGCAATTACTTTCATGTGTAAATGCTAAGTAAATTTTGTTTGCAAGATGCCGTCGTTACTTGGAGGTTACTCGTTCAAGTTTTGCTTTAAGTTTCACTTTTCTACTATCACACTCAAGCATTTTGATATTGACTACCAACTTGCTTTCAATTTTTCTTTCAAGTTTTATTTAAAATTTTCGTTCAATTTAACAGCTGATCACAATTATTGTAAATAGATTACAGTAAGACTCGGTTATAACGAACTTTGTGGAAGCATAAAAAAACCGCTCTATGGAAAGTTCGTAATAAGCGTAGTTCGATACAAATGAGGCTCGTCAACGGCAACCAAAACGTCGGGACTTTAGACTTAGTTCGTTACAACCTAGAATTCGTTATGACCGAGTTTTACTGTTTCGTATGTATACATACATACCATAGGAAATTTTACTATTTTTATGGCCAAAATTAATTACAGCCAAACGGCAAAACCGATTAAAAGATTTTTTTTTGGATACGACCTTTAGGAGCAACCCTCTTAAGGCCGTTAAAAGTTTTTATTACTTACTATCACGTAGAAAAAATTTTTATCACACGCTTAGCAATTTTTAAGCAGTGTTTATTTAAATCATTTTAATTTGTTCATGCATGAAAGAAAATTTGGTTTTAAACCGATTTTTTTAAATTTGATTTTTGATTTCTCCATACAGTAAATATTTCAGATTTTAAAGCAAATATTTCAGATTTTAGAGCATTACCTAGAGAAATTCTTTTTTAAACAGGTTTGCAAATATTTGCAGCTGAAATATTTCAAATTCGGAAGATAATTGGTTGTCCTAGAGAACTGTGATCGTGTTATAGCAATCATCAGCAATACTTTTTTTAATTCCAAATGGAAAGAGACTTTATAGTTCTATTAGTGTAAGTTAAAGTTACTTTGGATATAATAGACCTAACATACGAATTCATCAAAATTCTATTATACAACAAAAAAGTACTCACTTTTCACCTTATGTTTCATTTCTTCACTTTTAGATTCTATAAGTGCATATTGCTGAAACCTTCGTCTGAAATTTACACTTTATTCACTTAACGGTAAAGCAACGTGGAGGAAAAATTTAAGAAGACATGTTTAATTTCTTCTTTTTTAAATATATCAATGCAAATATAGTTGCGATTTTTAATTTTTTTCGTTTTGGCCAGAAAAATGGAAACATTTCCTATAGTGCATTGGTTAAACCACCATCCTTAGTTAATTAAATACTGTAAATTTTACCATAGGAAATAACGAAATACATTAAAATAAACTAATTCAATTTATTGAACTCTCTTCCCTTTTACTCCTAAGCGTTTCCTATAACAACACCAATTCAATGCAGAGAAAAAATATGTCATTGTTATTATTTTTGCAAAAGCAAAAACCACAAACATAAATTTTTTTTAAGTTTAAGCTAATACATACACATATGTATGTCTACTATATGTCTACTATATTAGTGAAAAATTTCAACGCTTTTAGCTCTAAAAATACTGAACCGATCTTAGCAAAATATAGACTACGCACATCTGTCAAGAATCTATTTGTAGTGAACTTTTAATTCTAATGAAAAATGTGTCTCCGTTTGAATTTTTCATACACATAAAGAGCGTCACTTTAGAGCCTTATTTGTCCGGAGCATAAAGTCAAATTTAAAAGATAAACTCGTCAAGACTTCCTTTATAGTTGTCTGAAATGTTATTAAAATCGGACAGCCCGTTTAGAAACTGCTGATATATTTAATTTTCTTATAAATCCACCACTGTGGATCTTGAAACATGCACCTTAAATTTCTTTAAAGTCCAACACTACATTTCATCAGCTCGTTTATTATTGTTTTACAGTATCCATGCAACTATTTAATTTTTGAAATTAGAAATCGATAGAAAAAATTAAATTCCTGCAAACGACTAGTAGAGCAGTTAAACGGAAGAGCGGAAAGTCATTTAATATAAAAAGTAATTATGTTTTTAATAATCAACAAGTGTGTAAAAGGGATGGAGGCCGATGGAGGCAACAATCATTATATCCGTACTGCGCAGGCTCCATAATTATTGACATTGAAACATCTGACGTCTTCATTTATCATCAACCATTGTAGTGGGTGAACCGTCGTATAAAAGAGTTTAACAGAAAATACGAAAAAAATCTATAATAAAAAAATAATAATTTTGAAAAAGAGTTTTAAAATATATAAAAAAAATAAAACAAAATTTGAATGTTAAGAACTTGTGGCCCAGTGTGTTGTGGTATTTTAAATTTATGTAGCCTGAATGTATGCAACACTTGTTAATTGTTCACATATGTTAGCTAATCGGCAGATGTATCAGCCAACAACGTTTACTTTACTTTAAAAACTTGTTTAAATAAAAAAATAAACAATTGCTTAAAATTATAAAGATTTATTGGCAATATGCCTGGTACCAGACGCATTATATTGGGTCACGTTATGTCCGGCTTGTGTGGTAAAATGAATCGCACCAAGCCTTTGCCCATCGATGCCATGGAGACACCATTGAAACGTTGTTTAAATACCTTCGATATAACTTTATTGGGTAAGTGGCTAAGAAAAAGCAGTTAGTAAAAGACGAAAACTTTATGATGATTTTAACATAAAACGGTGCCTTCAACAAGGGGCCAAGTTTTTGTTTTTTATTGAAATCTTTTTTTAGAAAAACTAAACTAAAGATTAACGTTCTTCCAGGTATCGGCCATATGGTGGGTGCTGGAATTTATGTGTTAACCGGTACCGTAGCTAAAGACATTGCTGGTCCCGGCGTCATTGTCTCTTTTATACTAGCTGGAGTCGTTTCTATGCTGGCCGCTATATGTTATGCTGAATTTGGTACTCGTGTGCCCAAGGCAGGTTCGGCCTATGTATATACCTACATATCCATAGGAGAATTTTGGGCCTTTATTATCGGCTGGAATATTTTACTGGAACATATGCTGGGTGCTGCCTCTGTTGCCAGAGCCTGGAGTGGTTATGTAGACTCTTTGCTTGGCGGTTGGATTGAAAACACCACCTTATCATTGTTGGGAGAATTACAAGAACCGCAGTTATTTGCTCGTTATCCGGATATTTTAGCTTTTCTTGTTTGTATTTTATATGCTTTGGCCTTGGCTGTGGGCGTTAAAGCGACAGCTTTAATCAATAGTATTTTAACCGTGGTAAATATAGCGGTCATGGTTTTGGTAATATGTGTAGGCTTTTGGTATGCCGATGCCAAGAATTGGTCTCAATCGGAAGGCGGTTTTCTGCCTTATGGTTTTAGTGGCGTAATAGCTGGGGCGGCCACTTGTTTTTATGCTTTTGTCGGTTTCGATTCGATTGCCACAGCCGGTGAAGAAGCCAAAAATCCAGCCGCTTCTATACCTTTGGCTACACTTTTGTCCTTAACTGCTGTTTCGGCTGGTTATATACTGGTGAGTGCCGCTCTAACTCTCATGATACCCACCAATGACATAAATCCTTCAGCTTCCTTGCCTGAGGCTTTCGGTCAAATGGGTTTACCTTGGGCCAAATATATCATAACTGTAGGAGCTTTATGTGGCATGACCACTACCCTATTGGGCTCTTTGTTTGCTTTGCCGCGCTGTATGTATGCCATGGCATCGGATGGCTTGTTATTCAGTTGTTTTGGCAAAATCAACAGTGTAACGCAAGTGCCGGTATTAAATTTGGCCATTTCTGGTCTTTCTAGTGCTTTGCTGGCCTTAGTGTTCGATTTGCGTAATTTAGTAGAGTTTATGTCTATAGGTACCTTGTTGGCCTACACCATAGTCTCGGCCAGTGTTATTATTTTGCGTTACCGACCCTTGCCCGTTTTGGAAAATCCCATTTATGCTCCCGATACTCCGGAAAATGAAGATGATGATGATGATAACGATACCACTTCTCAGTATAGCATTGATACGGCCTCTCCCACCAGTGACTTGATAGAAGGCATGTCTGCTGGCCGGCTCAAACCCAAATACAAATGGCTGGAACCTCTTTTGGGGCGTTTTGAACCTGGTAGTGCTGTATCGGCTGGTGTTTTGCTCTTCACTGTACTCAGTTTTACTTTATGCTTGCAATTGAAAACATCTTGGTCGGATAGTGAAACTGTTACATCCTGGTGGGCTTTATTAATGTATGGATTTTTATTATTTATAATAATTTCTTGTGTTTTCATCATATCGGTACATCATCAAAATATCCGGGGTCTAAATTTCAAGGTACCTTTTGTACCCTTGTTGCCAGCTTTCAGCATTTTCTGCAATATTGCTTTAATGGTTCATTTAAGTTTTCTAACCTGGTTGCGGTTCTTCATATGGGTATCTTTGGGCATGTTAATATACTTTGGTTATGGTATACATCATAGTAAAGAAGGTGCTGTGTGCTCGGCCTATTCCATGTTAATGTCATCCAATCCAGAACCGAAAAAATCTCCCTGGGCTGTAACAGGAGATGATTTTGATTTTCTTATAGGAGCTGGTGGCTCCAATAGTCGTACAGTATTTCAACGTTTTATTGGACGTAAAAAGAGTGACAATCAGCCGATAGTGGAAGAGGAATTGGTAGAAGATGAAACTGATGAAAATGAGGAGTCTTAAAATTATAAATTGAAAGGTCTGATGGATCTTATATCATTTACAAAATTATAAAATTGCGCAAAAATAATGTATATTATGCACAAAACTGAATGCATTCCAAATATGTATGTAGACTTATGTACAGTGGGAAATAAAAGTGAAAGAGAATGGGTTAGAAAGTGTAAAAATATGGGGAAAAAAGTTCTCTCAGTGCGCGGCAAAGAAAAAATTACAACAAAGCTGGCGCGGACCCACCTTAAGATTTTCTCTGGGGATGGCCAAATTACATTTCCTCCGCTTATCTGGATCCGCTCCTGCTGCTAACATGCCTTCCTGAATCAAATAACAGCATTTTATTTATTATAGATCCTTTTATTTATTTAGAATGTATTTAAAGACCTATATAGCATGAATCCGTCAATTTTTAACTGTTAGTTTTGACCAAAAAAATACCGAATACGTTTTAACCGTCATCTTTAATAACAAATTTAGGTAAAATGTTAACTGCAATTTTTAACCTAAAAAATTACGGTTAAATTTTACCGAAAAATATTGGTTAAACTTGAACACTCATTTTTTACGGAAAAATAGCGGTTAAACTTTTACCGAAAAATATCAGTTAAGTATTTTTTACCGAAAAATATCGGTTAAATTTTTATTGGTATTTTTTAGCCGAAAAGCTATCGAATTGGTTCATATTCATGTGATATTTAAGTTTAGTCAAAATCTTAAGAATGTGGAAAACTTTGTTAACATCGGTTAATCCGTTCAAAAGTTATAAGAGTGTTACATACTTGCCAAACACACAAATATACATCCGTACGGAGATCATCACAAAAACTAGTCAGAATAACTTCCTAGAACCTCAAAAAGTCGAGATCTGCTGAAAACAAATTTTTCGAAAATTGAGGTGAGGGGCTGTTCACATATTCGGTGTTTTATTCGCCACCTCCTCCTCCTTCCGTAACGTAGTCTCTCACATAAAATTTTAAATTCCTATAGATATTACTTTGATTTATTTTACGAATCGAAAAATTCCCGCCGCTGCACTTTTATTTCTCAATATTTTGAGGATAACTACTAATCAATTCAATTAAAATATTTTATGTGTTAATACAATATAAATTTACCATCATATTTCTATAAATATGAATATTTATGTTAAATCATGATAATAAATTGTATTTTAAAAATATAAATAAAATTAAAATGTTACATATTTAATAAAAGAAGATTAACAATAAAAACCCAGTTTCATTTAACATATTAATATCTTGCACAATCTAAAGGATATCTTACTGAGGCATTACATTCTAAAAGATTTCTTCCGACTATCTTCTTCAGCAGATGTGTTTCTTTCTTTTCATCATTTATCTGCAATTGAGGTTGCTTCACAACCGCCTCGACACAGTTTAACAATTAGATTTCAATTTGATTTTCATTAAGTTGCTCTGCAGGCAGTGATTGCGTGCGTAGCAGCAATAGCAACAGCAACAGCACCTTGTTTTCTTTTTGTTGAACATGTTTTTTACATCATATCCTTGCAGGATACATTTATAGTGTTCTATTGTTTTAAACGCACTAAGCAACCTCAGCTTAGAGCTATTTCCAGTAGATACTACGAAGCAGCCGTCAAAAGGCAGACAATCAAATTTCATTTAATGACCATCAAAGGCATTCGAATGTATTTTCTATGAAAAGGATACAAAAGTGCATGACGTCAAAGTTAAACTTAAACCTTAATTTAACTGATAGAATAAGTTATGGTGTTTAATTATATTTTATTTAAATATTAATTTAATTTCTGTCAAATTACAACAACTCTGTACCGGAATTTAAAAAGGGGTTCCATACTGATGGAGGGTCCAAATAAAAAAATCGGGTTTTGAAACTGGATCCGAATCTGCTATCGAGTTAATTTTGCTTTATTTTATTTATTTCATTTCGAAAATTTATTAAAAACTTTATCAGTCATCGCTTTTCGTGTTATTGTTTTTACGAAATATTTAGTATTTTTTGCGATTTTTTTTAGTTTGGCTTTTTTTGTATTGGTCCTTTTTTCGTTTTGGTGCTTTTTTCGTTTTAGGGATTTTTTCATTTCCACTATTTTTTTCGTTTTAGCAATTTTTTTAATTTTAGGCTTTTTTTAGTTTTGGGGTTTTTTTTTAGTTTTGCCGATTTTTTTTCGTTTTAGCAATTTTTTTTAGTTTTGTTGACGATTTTTTCTGATTTTCTTACGAAATTTTTTTCGTTTTGGTGCTTTTTTCGTTTCAGCGCTTTTTGCATTTTGGCGATATTTTTCGCTTTAGCTATTTTTTTAAATTGTTGTTTTTTTGGCTTTGGCGCTTTTTTAATTTTGGCGATTTTTTGGTTTCGGCTATTTGTTTAAATTGTTGAATTTTTTTGTTTTGTCGCTTTTTTCATTTTGGGGGTTTTTTTCGTTTTGGCAATATGTATGTATATTTAATTTTTGGGTTTTTTTTTAGTTTTGGTGCTTTTTTCGTTTTGGTGCTTTTTTTCGTTTTGGCGATTGTTTTCGTTTTGGCAATATTTTTAATTTTTGGATTTTTTTCGTATATTTTTTGCGATTTTTTTTTCGTTTTGGTGCTTATTTTCGTTTCAGCGCTTTTTTCATTTTGGCTATTTTTTCGTTTTGGCTATTTTTAAATTTGTGTTTTTTTTGTATTTTGTGACAATTTTTTTCGTTTCAGTGACTTTTTCATATGGCGATTTTTTTCGATTTGGCGATTTACTTTTCGGGTTGTTCCTTGCATTACTTGAAGGGATACCCTTTAATTATTAATTTACCCTTTAATTGTTAATTTTGTTTGTTTAAAGTGTCTAATTATTGCAGTTCATAAGATACAAATTAATTTCAAAATTATATTACCTGATAGAACACCCCTTAATGTTTACTTTGAGTGTTTTTTAGCATGCGTTATATTACATTACATGTTTCGTTGCTCGATTTAGAACACCCTTTAGTTTTTAGCGTTAATAAACTTTTAGTATTTGCTGTTGTAGCGGTTACTCATATTCTGTGAAAATTTCAAGACCATACTTCTCACAGTTCTCGAGATAGAAGCCTGTGACAGACATACGAACGGACAGACAGACAGACAGACGGACGGACAGCGTAGGGAAAACAATAGGGTCCGTTTTCATATTTGGTGTACGGAACCCTAAAAAGCACCAATAACTCATCTTTTAGTAGAATTGGTTTTTTGAAATCGATTGATTTTAAAATCATATACGAGAAATTTCTTTCAGATATGATATTTGAGGCTCTATGTATGTATATAATAGAAAAATTAAAAAAAGATTGAAAAATTTTTGTATTAGCGGAGTCAGTTGTCTAAAATCGCACGATTTCAAGTCGACTCGATATACAAAGCAGGGCAGTATGTTTTTTTCGCCATTTCAATTTTTAATACTACTGCATACATTCGCTTTAAGAGTGTGACCATTATTTAAAGTGTTTGTTTTTTTAAGAGAAATATGTTTTTATATTTAGTAAAACCAAAAATAGAATTTGATTGATAGTTTTTGTCAAACAAGGACTTCTATTTCGTACATGCAGATGTTTAAACAACATGTATAAATCTCATTACAACTATTGTAACAGCTGTAACATGTTTGAAAATAGAGTAATTATCACGAAAAGGACATTTGGTTTTTTTAAAGTTATATTTACTTGCTACTAGTTTTTTTTTTGTTTAAGGAAATAAAATGAGTTTTGAAGAAATTAAAAAAATTGTTTTAGGGAGGGCATTCAATGTCTTCAAATAAAACTGAAGATAAAGACATGGCTAGATAGGAAAAAATCACTATGCAACAAGAAAAAGCAAAAAAGATAGAGGCTAACCAATTTTATTACAAAAACCACTAAAAACTTGAAATAAAATTACCTTAACCCGTTCGAATATTATATTTTAGGATTCCGTACACCTATTGTTTTCGCTACGCTGTCTGTCTTTCTGTCCGTCCGTCTGTCTGTCTCAGGCTTTTTTCTATCTCTAGAAAGTTAAAAACTTGACATTTTTATTAATATAGTCGCATATGGGCATTTCCATGAATATGACAACCACGACTGAAAAAATGAAATCCCTTAAAACTTTTTTAAGATATGGTATAGAGGAAAAAATAATAAAATTTTACTATACAGAGGTATTTATACCTTTTATACAATTTTTAAATATTATAAATAAATAATCAAACTGAATATCTCTTTGACTAATTTTAAGACATTGCAATAAACAATTTTCGCTTTTCTAGCAACTAAATTCAATTATTTGTAATATTGCAATTATACTTTAAAATTAATGTTCCAACATAAACGAACAAGTTCGTGAGGAAAGATAAAAGATAGAGATCGATTAGCTGCTGTATATTTTTGATTTTCTTTGGACGCTATTATAATGTCACGTACGTACTGTAAAAACTTTATTTATCTACGTCATTTAAATTTGACCGGTCGCAACTGTTTCAAAATAAAAGTTTAAAGCAAGATATTTGTCACAAACAAATTTTTTTCAGTTACTCCTATTTTTGCAAAATCTATTTCACTTTGTAGGCGTGCAAATGTCACGTACGCTGACATGGAAATGCCCATATACTATAAATAAAATAAGCTTTATTTCATGAAAAATGATAAATAAATATTGATTTTATTCATTATAAAGTGAAATTACCTGATTTTTGAAAAAAAAATTTGTTTTAAAGAGTCTCTGCTCCACGGATTTTATTATAACTCGTCTAATTTTCTTAAAAGTTAATTTAAATAATTAAAATTTTATTTCAACATTATTTTTTTATGAGCGTAAACGTTTCGTAGATATTCAGAACGAACTAATAATAGAAAAAATTTTTTTTTGTAAAATTTTTTATATTTTGAAAATTCATAAAAAGTAAAAAAATTGAAAAAAACTACCATTTTTACTATTGGATCATGAAGCTACTTAGGCTGAGTCCACATGGGCGTTTTTAAAACGCGGTGTGTCTGCTTTTTTATTAAATTTGAAAGTTCTCAATTTTTTAAAACTTCAAATTTAATATAAAAAGCAGAAACGCCGCGTCTTAAAAACGCCCGTGTGGCCTCAGCCTTATACCTCAAATGAATTATGGTATATGCCACGAAAATCGATTAATAAATGCCGATTTCATTCAAATAAAATGAAGTTGCCTGATTTTTGAAAAATTTACAAATATTTACACTTTACAACAAAATATTTTTTTTAATAACAAGGATCAAATGACTGATTCTGGTAGAGGGCACAAAAAATATATATGTTCTTATATTGGCGTTTTTAAAAATTTACATCTGGTATTTTTTTTTGGGGGGGGGGAGTTAAATTTCCACCCCTTTTGCACATAGTTATACTGATTCTTGTAGGACTTACATGTAATGTACAAAATGTGTTCAGCACGAGGAACATTTTTGTGTAACATTTTAACCCTCTAACTGTTCGATGTGAGGGTCTTTTGCCCCTTTAAAAAAAAACGGGAAAAAACTTCCCTGTTACTCGTGATGTTTTACATAACACATCTTATTATACTTTAAACGTAAGGCTTACAAGATTTCTTATACCGAGTCATTATAACTATGTTTGTGCATGAAGGAGTTAACTTTAACTTCCGCTAGTTTGGAAAAAAATGATTTTGCTGTTCACTTTGGATTAAAGATAATTTAATCATGTTATGATCATATATGGGCACAAGCGACCAAGCTGCCAGGTCCTTTTCATCGCGCTCCCCAAATTTGGAAAAAATATTTCCCCGAAAAATCCCCTGTTAAAAGGAAAATCCCCCAAGAAAATCCTCATGAAAAAGCTTGTTTTTTTTTAATTCTAAGTTTACACGATGAAATATTTTATGAAATTTACTGCATGAACATTTTTTATGGTTAGGGAAGAAATTTGGTAGAAAAAGTAGTATGAAATGAATGCTTAGATGATTCTTGTCAAGTTTCGTTCCCCATTTGCATCTCCATAGTTGCAAGAAGCAAATAAAAATGTTTCATGAAATATTTCAACATGTAAATTTAGTCTATATTATTCCCGGACTTGTATATTATGTATCAGGAGATAATTGTTATCACATACAAAGTGTTACGAAAGTTTACATACGGCTGAAAATTAAAATTTTTTTTAAATAAATTACTGATGATTTGGTAAGACACTAATAAAATGTTAACGATAATGTTAAAATTTCAGATAGAACTCAAGTTCAGGCAAACTGAGAGTCAGTAAAGTTTTAAATAAAATTGATATGACTGAACTTTGTGTTAATAGGGATTAGTAGAAATCTCTCAATATACTCTTATCTATGTATGTTAAAAATATTTTAGATGAAGTAGTTTTAATTATAGATCAAAGGAAAGAAACTTTTAAAGAATTTTCCCAAAAACCCCATGTATTTTTTAAATAGCCCCAATAAAAACCCCAAATGAAAATTTTCATCCTTTTTTGTTATGACAATTCCCCTAATTTGGGGTCAGAACCCCTAAACTGGCACCCCTGCAAGCGACCACAAATTTATATTATCCTCACGACAAGCACAGCACTCGTACATACAATTTGCAAGTTTTTAACTTTTGACATTAAACTTTTGTTTGAAATAGTATAAGCGATCAGATATTAAGCTTCTCCTCAAGGTTTTAGTTTGAATTTGAAGTATTACAATAAATAATTCTGTTATATTTTTTGTCTTGATTTAATACCTCCATTTATTTAGGGGAACCAAAAAAAAAAGTTACCAAATCAAAATTATAATAATTACAAAAGGAAGAAACAAACGTAAAAAACATTTACTTTTGGAAAGCAGATGTTTCTTTCCTTTTGACAAAAAAAAAAGAAAAAAAACAAAACACAATATTTTTTCGTACACCATCCATCCTTATAAGAAAATACCAATAATATTTGAAATAATATGTACAAGTTCCTCGTTGTTTTGACATTCAAGCATGTTCCATTCGAATACGCAAGAACCCAAAACTAAAGCAAGAAAAAAAAAAACATTTGTGTACAGTCAACAGTTGTTTTGGTGAACGCATCCAAAATAAAGATGATGATCATCATCATGATCACTATATTCAACATTCGTAGGCTCGCACTCACATCTATACCCTGCTCAAAAAAAAATGTGTAAACAGGTTATACACTGCGAGTGTTGGCGGCTTTCTTACCAAGGTTTGCATGTAAAGGATCGCAAGGATACGTACAGCGATCAACGATCATTGACAATGATAAGGTGGTAGTTTTTTATTCTCTCTTTCAATTTTCTTGTTGTTATTATTATTCCTCTGCTGTTTTCATCTGTCTTTTGTTTTTGAAAGACAGATGCTTTTTCTACAACTATTATTTCGTGAAAAAAATTTGTTTTGTAGCCGTTTTCTTATTCGAAATAACATGCATTGGGATTTCCTTTGTCGAAAAGGACACTTACACGCACTCAGTTCATGACTATTTTACTATCTTTGTTATTACAATAATTTTGGAATAAAATATAGAAAATAGAGATTCCTTTCAAGAAGAAGAAAAAAAAACTAAAACAGACAGCATCCTTCTCATATGTCGAAGGTACATATTTTGAAAATAAAACGGAGCATCTGTTCTAGGTTGCTGATAACAACGGATGAGATATGACTTTGTTTTACAATAACCGACCAACTGATAGGCTCTTAAGTACAATATTATGTGAGAAAGATAAATCATAAAGTTTTTTTATGCCTTAGACTGCAGCAGTTTTGGTTTCCATTGCAAGCAAGGTTAACTAATTCCTCGCTTTCGTTGACTAGAAGGCTTATTTATTTATCAGAGTTTGAAATGTTTAATTCTGTTACTCTTAGGTACAAGTCGCAGATCCAAAAAAAGGGGAGGGGGGGGGGGTGTGATTATATCAACCTAGGGGCTAGAGGTTTTCTTTCGATGATCGACCAGTAACCTACAACGGGTTCCGGATGACCTGCCTTCTAGAGGCTTAAAGAGATGATTATGTTTGCGAAAGTCATACGCTATTCGTATGGGAATGGAAATGCTGGTGGACTTCGTCTTATCCTCTGTTGCTTTAATCGCTGATGCTCAAACAGTGCTAGTGGCTGGTTGGACTTCGGATCATCAATATAAACATCTTTGTGCTGCTGCTAAACCAACAGAGGCTACATCGGGGCGGGGCGGGTGCTGGGGTGGACTTCTAAATTGCTGGTTATTCTTTGTTTGATGTACTAAGGGTTTAAATAGCTCAAACACTCCATGCAAAAGAAATTCGGATGTGGTGGTAAATACTCAACTGCACCTAAGGTCTCCCTAAAGATCAAAGTCGAGAGAAAGTTAACCTCTGAGAGTTTTCTTTCGAAGCTTGATCAGTAACCTAACAATGGTACCACGGGTTCCAGTAGCCCCACAGATAACCTGCCTTCTAGAGAGTTTAAGACATTATGCTCGCTATTCATCACATCTAATGGTGTTCGCGGAAGGCATACTCTCTTCATATTGGGATGGATGCGCTGGCTTGCTACCAAAATCGCTGATAGACGTGTTGGTTTAATGAGTGCTAGCGGCTGGTTGGACTCTGGACAACCAATAGAAGTTTGTACTGTTGCTAAACAAACAGAGGCTGCATTGATGGCGCTTTGTGGTCGGGTGCTGGAGAAGGTCAGTATAGCTGTCGTCTGCCTAGTGATAGACTTTAAGCTTGCTAGTTATTTCTTGATTGAACTCTCCCAGTAAAAAATTTTCATGTTTTTTGAAGCACTACAGAAATAAAGCGCTTCATAATTCGCTTTAAAATATGACCTTGTTCAGAAGCTGATTTCATAGCGTCACAACAATGCAGGTTTTTAAGCGAGAAAAGTATTTGCTTTTTACTTATACAAAAGCTTCGTACACAAGCTATATAAAAATGCTGATTTTATAGCGCTGATCCAAAGCAGGTTTTTAAGCAAGAATGAAGAGTAAGTTTATTTGAGTTTCTTGGTGCCGTTTTCAACAGTGTTTTTGGTCGAGTGATTGGTATGTCGGACTTCAAACCTGAAGGTTCTTAGTTCGATACTAGTTGAAGTTAAAATAACAAACATTGAGTAAAAGTATGAAATTAATAAAAATAAATATAGAAACAAAATAAGAAAAATTCAAAATGGCATCAACGACGCCAATCCACATCGAAGCATTTTTTCATATATTTTCAGTTCTAGTGCTGAAAATGTTGATGATTTTCAGCGCTTCAAAAGCGCTTTTGTGAGCACAAATGTAGTACTCCAATCCGGGAACTCGCCATACAAAGGTTCTTAGTTCGATACTAGTTGAAGTTAAAATAACAAACATTGAGTAAAAGTATGAAATTAATAAAAATAAATAAAGAAACAAAATAAGAAAAATGAAAAATGGCGTCAACGACGCCAATCCATATCGAACCATTTTTTCATATATTTTCAGTTCTAGTGCTGAAAATGTTGATGATTTTCAGCGCTTCAAAAGCGCTTTTGTGAGCACAAATGTAGTACTCCAATCCGGGAACTCGCCATACAAAAATCAGCAGCGATATCAGCAGGTTTGTCAGCGCTACTTTTATTCTGTAATAGTAGAAACCTGCTTTATTGGAAGCAACTTTTTTACTGGGCTGCTGCATCGTGCTGCTGATGTAGTTAGAATTTGGATAGCTCAAACACTTTAACAATGTGTTTGTGCATGGTGGGCCAGCCATTCACAAGAAGTTGCTACCTGTATGTTCCTTTTTAAACTACAGACAAATCAAATGGTGTTTTATTATAAATCTCTCCTCTATGCAATAAGTGAGAAATTTAGAAAGGGAACATGCATGGCCCAATTATTATGTCTATGCAACTCGACAGCTGATTATTGTATACAATCGTCAATATATCAAACTTCATATAAAAAACCTAAGTAAAACTTTTTATATATAGAGTTTGTTTGACATCTTGACGATGGTATCATTTTTGTTGTATACATACATATATGCATACTATGCATTGCATATACCTAATTATTTGCCTATGTGAGCAAGCCTTAAATGTTTTTAAATGTGTTAGTGTTTATTTGAAACAATGCGTGCGACAATTCTTTAGAACCTACTTTGTTGAAAGCTACAATACTACTGAATACGATTTTTGTCATTCTGCCTTCTTTTTGAGAATCTTCGGAAGCGCTTCCAAACATCGCATGTGGGAGAGATGAAACTTGTTTTACTGAATTCAGAAACATAATATTTTTTTGCTGGGTACCAAGGTATATTGAACAGGTACCACTACAAGAACAGCTGTTTTAGTAAATTTGAGAATGTGTGCGTCACACAGACAACAGATTTTGACACATGTCTGGGATTTTTCTAATAACAACGGGCATATTTCTGGGGTATTTCTACCAACAAAATACATGTGTTTTTTGGTGTTGTATTTGTTTTAGTAATGGTGTTACCTGTAATGAATATGCCTTGCTGGGTACTGACAAAACTCTTGAACAGATCTGTCCGTTATACGTAACGAAAAGTTAGCAACAAAGACCTGCTAGCTACAATGTCGATTATTATAAAAACATGAAACGAAAATATGGAACGAAAAAGCGTTTAATGGATAAAAGTCGTCGAAACGATTGAAAATCGCTAAAAACGGAGATAAAATCGCATAACGGAGAAAAAAGCGCTAAAACGAAAAAAATCGCCAAAATTGCGGGAAAAATGCAAAAAAAATGACCAAACGAAAAAATATCCTAATCACAAAAAATTTCCAAAATGGAAAAAAGTGGCAAAAAAAATATCACTAAAAATGTCCAAAAGCTCCCAAAACGACAAAACGAAATAAAATCGTCAAACATGAAAAAAAATTACCCAAACAAAAAAAAAATTTCCAAAAAATCGGGCAACACCCTTAAGCGAAAAATAAATTGCCAAAAAACTGAAAATTTACGATGAAAAACGTCAAAATGGAAAAAATCGCTAAAATGAAAACATCGCGAAAAGTGTGAAAAAAACGCTAAATCGGAAAAAAATTTTAAATCGAAAAAAATCTCCGAAAATGGAAAAAATTACCAAAAACAAAAAAAATCATTGTCGAAGGATTATAAAAGGTTTATAACCACAAAGTCTCGAAGACTTTTAGGAATTCCAAGAAGCAAACTAAGTTGTCATTTTTTATAATTTTGTCATTTGTCACAAACAGGAGTGGATCCTGGGGAGGGGAAAATGGATATTTCCCCCTCCAAAACGAATAAAATGTATC
The DNA here is from genome assembly GCA_956483635.1 of Panzeria rudis. NCBI lineage: Eukaryota > Metazoa > Arthropoda > Insecta > Diptera > Tachinidae > Panzeria > Panzeria rudis. The sequence goes on from OY101451.1 coordinate 4,295,622, forward strand.
TCATTTCTATGGAGTTCCTAAAATAAATTTTACAATATCGTACGTTTCATTTAAAAGTTCCGCTTCTGGTCACAAAATTCACAATAAGGGTGTTGTTATTCTAAATAAGGCTGTTGTTATTCACAATTAGTACTCGGGCATAAGAAATCTTGTATGTCTTGCGTTTAAGGTATAAGATGTGTTCAGCACTTTTATGCAGAGCAGCACGAAGAACATTTTAGCCCGCTATGTTACCGCCTAAGGGGATTTTTTCCCCCTGATTTACGAAAGGGGCAAAAAGACCCACACCATGAAGAGATAGAGAGTTAAAATGTTCCACAAAAATGTTTTCTCATGGTGTTTTACATAAGAGTGTTCAACACATATTATATTTTAAACGTAAGGCTTAAAAGATTTGCTATGCCGCGTACTAATTGTAAATAAGTGTGAAATTAACCCTTAAACACAGTTTAAGTTTTCTATGAATTCTGGCATAGAAGTTGAGCCTGGAGCTTGGCTGTCTTTAAAGACCTATTTTAGTGCAAACATTTTTGAAGAGTGTTTTTTACGATTTGTTAGAATAGAGCTAAAAATTACCGTTAGAGGGTTAATATGTATCACAGAAATATTTGCCTTACTGAGGGTCTAAACTAGCCATGAACTTGGTATGAGCATCATGTTGGACATCGCAAATGGCTAATGTAGACCGCTCATGTCCATGTTTCGTCCATGCTCTGACATCAAGGTAGATTTATTTACCAGGTACTTTTGATTCCACAGCTGTTTACTCTTTTTTTATTTCTGGCTGTCAATTTTGTATCAAAATATACAAGTTATGTTGTGTATGTGTTTTAATAATTTGACATTTTCAAGGAACTGGGACTACCTGGTAGATAAATCTACTTTTCTCTGACATCGATAACCGAACATATGGCTGAGCTTTAATGTTCGCCATGAGATTCGCCGTCAACAACCATTTTCAATAGAAAGAAAAGAGGGAGAACAAAATTGACAAATAATCCGTTTCTATTGCACTACCAAAAAATACAATGATAAGGCAGAACATGGACATCGCTGATGGCTCGTGAAGAAAAGAAGAAGAGGAAACCTGTTGAACATACCATACACCTCGGATGTAAAGAACACATAGTTTCATATACCGATGTGCTGGATGAGCAGACCAAATGAGGTAAACTCTAACTTAAAATAAAATTCCGTTGTGATTTTCAAAACGCCGACACTGGTATATTTTTTTGTCTCCTCTACCAGAATCGGTTGCCAGAACCCCGTAATTTTGAAAAAAGTTCGAAATCGTTGTATAGTGTTATTTATATTATATGCCATGTCAATGTTACATGACTTTTGTCAAGACAAATCAATGGCTCGTGAAGACGCTATGTTACTTCATGCATGCATGATGTTGTAACATAATTTTGATACATATTTATGACAAAATTGAACTTCTGACACTCATAAGTTTTCTAGAATTAAAAATCTACCAAATAAGATTAATTTTATTAATTGGTTTAAAAGAAATTCCTCCAATAATACTCTTTCTTTACTCCCAAAAGAGTATTAAAATCATAAAAAACTAATGTTAAACACAAACTGATAAGAAATGACATGTACATTTTCAAATATTTATCATACAAATGACTTCAGGACACATAAATTGTTGAAATTCCCACAACATTTTTGTTTCTTTTCGCTGAGTATCTAATAAGGAAACTAACTGTATTCAAGTGGAACAAATCAAAGAAAAATATTACCAAAGAAATAAGGTACGATACGAGTACATGACTAAATAAATAAATACTTATAAAAAAGAAAATTAAATCATATTAAACTATTTTCTACTTCTGTTGAATTTTGGTATGTAAAAATGCCATAATTTACATCTTACATATTTGTGGGAGCGCACAATGAACTCAATTTAAAATGCGGTGAACAATTGATAGGAAAGAAAAAAACACATAATCCTTGAATGAAATGCAAACAAATGTAGTGTCTCGATACTTAGAGATGAAATATATCAAAACATTAGGAGCATATCTATTGTTTAGCTCTGGGTAAAAAAACAACACACAGAAAACATATTCTAGATAGTGAAAGAAAAAGGAAATTCTTTTAGTTTTCCGAAAGAAAGAAAAAAAAAACAAATCAACAATACTTCTTTGAATGCTGATGATGAAGAGCAGAGAAATATGTATTACAAGTATTAGGAACATCTTTTCATATCCCACAACACATTCAAATATGCACAACACAATTAAATCCTACTAAACTCTCAAGGTGGAAAAAGGTACACATGGCGTTTAACAAATTATGAATGAGCATTTATTTTAAGGATAATAATGTGTGTTTGGGGAAGGCATCCTTCAAAAAATATAAAATTTTATTCTTTAAGAAGAATATGTATAAAAAAGTTGAAGATAAGTAGCAATTTTTTCATGAATTTGTTAAAGCAAATTTTTAATTATTTGGCATATTTTTGCTTATACGAGCATGTTTACCTTCTTCCTTTAAAGTTCAGTTTTTTGTAGCACGAAATCTCTCAACTAGTACTATTTTACAATTGCTTTTCTGTAAAGGTAAATTTATTTAATAAAATTAATTTCAGAAAGATTTTTTACAAAGCCTACCTTCCCTTTTTCTAAATGTGTTAAAGAAGGAAATGTTCATTATTAATTTTTAAAAATAAAGAAAAATAAAAAAAAACTCGTATGTAATATGATGTAGTATGTATTACACCTACGACTCCTGTGCATATTCAGGTATAATCATATGCCGCAGTTGCAGTAACAATAAAGAAAATTAAATCACATACATATGTTTTCTTACATATATTATCCCTGCTGTTATTAAAATGGGAAATATGAGAATTGATTTCCTTAGAAATCAGGCATATCATACAATTTTGTAGCATTTTATGGGAAAAATAATATCATTAAAATATAAAAAAGAAATTGCAAATTATTATTAGTTTTGCTCTCACGTTTTCTTACCAGCATGATCTATCTATTCTAGTTCGTTCATCTGTGATTGTGAATCCTTTTTTTGGCGAGGGAAAGAAAGGGTGATTTTGAATGACAATGACAGATAATTGTATGTAATGCGGGTTGCTATTTAATTCACAGCAAAAATTTCATTTATTAGCAATTTTATAACATATTTTATTTGCCAAGTATATCTTAGAATTTCTATTGATTTAACTAAATTGGTTTTCTTAAATGTGTTCTCTTTTCATTCAATATATCTACACCCAGAAAAAAGATTGGTTGGAAAATGCTTAGGTGAATAGACCATATTTCAACCAACCCATGCTATCAATTTTCTATGAATCTAAAAATCAATCCATGTTCATTACAAAAAGAGCAAATTTGTAATTAGGATATGATTATGGCAGTTTGTAAATTGATTAGATCAACCGATCGTATGCTTTAGTCATGACTAAGTAACGAATATGATGAGTACAACCGAATAAAATATTGTGAATTGCATTTTAGTACCAATTATTGGTATTTGCAACTAACAAAATTATCTTTCTAAATTTACTTTACTTTTTATCGGTTGTTGCAACTAACTAGTGGTTAATTTTATTATCATTGATACACCTCAACCACAAAATCGGTTGTCTCAATGAATCTGTTTTCTCTGTGTGCATACATTTTTATGGAAATCAATATTAGAAATAAATAAAATAGTTCTGGCAAAAAAGCGGACTTCAATACAACGACCCAAACCTTTCATGCCCACTCATATAAAAAATGTTGAGGCTGCTGTTGCCTGAATGGTTAGAGCGTTTGAGCACAAAGCCTGAGGTCTTCTAGTTCAAGACTAGTTTCAGGCAAGCCAACAACATCATGAATTTTTCTGATGTACATTGGTGTGTTATTGGGTGTTGGACTGTTAAGGTGATGAAGGATAGCACTGATATCTTTGGTAGTACCGGCAGTGATTAATACTAATACATATATCCTAATGCACTTCATAGCACCCTCCTTGGTCGGCATTATAGCAGAACCGTCGGCAAATTAATGCCTCTACTTGACACCAGATGGGACTACAACACTTCTCTCTTGTTGTATGAATTAAGCCTTCTATCTCTCTCCCACTTCACCACCTGTTCTCTCTACACTATCCCTTTCCCAAAGAAGGTAACAAATTAATTAATTAACTGGTAGGCATTAATTGCTTGATTGTGTTACTTCTCTTAAAAAAATGGCGGAATTATGCCATAATGAATATTTTGGTGAGAGCCGGTAAATTATCCGTCGGATTGTCGCAAAAAAATTATGGGACCAAACTGCAACCAAACCCTTTCACAAGATTTTCGAACTGATTTTCGAAAAAAAAACTATGGGATCAAACTGTAAGAAACCCTTTTAAACAAATTTTGAAAATCGGTTGAAAAATGACAGAATTATGTGTGGGGAAGCAAATTTTTCCACCGCTTTCTTAAAAATAATTATGTGACCAAAAATATTGATTATCTCATAACTCCTTCATTTATGGACCGATTTTCAAAATTATTTTTTCTTGTTTGAAAAGAGTTACGACCACCACAAAGGGAGGGGTCGTAACTCCTACATTTATGGATCAATTTTCAAAATTCTTTTTTGTTTGAAAAGCTTTGCTTGCAATTTAATCCCATAATTTTTTTTTCGAAAATCTGACGGGCCATTTGCTAACCCCCTCCCTCCCCCCTCACGCAAATATTGATTGTCGCATAACTCCTGCATTAATAGACCGATTTGAAGAATTCTTCTTTTATTTAAAAAGGTTTGCTTGCAGTTTTATCCTATAATTTGTTTTTGAAATCGGTGTGGCGATTTGCGCCCTCGAAATTTGATTATCGCATAACTCCGCCATTTACTGACCGATTTTAAACATTTTTTATATGAAATAGCATGAAAGGTTTGACTCTTTGTATTGAAGTAGTTTTTTTTTGCCAGAACTATTATCCCTTTAGTATTCGATTTTTAAAAAATCTCTTCTTAGTGAGCTGGGTGATGATGAGTCAGTAACGTTAGTCTTTTATATACATATGGGTATTTCCACAGGAAAGTCCACTTTCTGTCACGTTCGACACCAAGAAAGTAAGCTTGTTTTTCAGAACCATGTGGTTAAATTTTTCCTAAACTTTTACTAACTGTAGAGCTACTTACGCCCTACACAAATATATGAAGAAGTAAAAAAAAATTGCATTGCTTTCAAAAAATCAACATAATTGCTTGGGGTCGAACGTGACAGAAAGTGGACTTTCCTATGGAAATACCCATATGTACATATTTATATACATATTTAACTTTTTGAGACCAATTTTTTATATTATTTCATATTTTGCTGCAATTGAACTGTTTGAAGCCAAGCACGATTTGCTTTAATAACAAAATATTACAATTATTCTACAATTTTCTTAAGCTTATTTCCTTAAATATTTACCCAGTCTGATTATACCTTAAGGTTTTCAACCTTTATATGTAAACATTTTATATAAAGTTCAATACTGTTGGCTCATCTTTTTATAAACAAAAAAAAAGTCCAATTTCTTCCAAATAATCTCTTGAAAACACCTGCCTACTTGTTGTTCAAACAGCCTTTGGCATTTTATTTATGTGTCTGCTTGTACTTTGTATAAGTTTTCAGAACAATACAACATCCAATTTGATAATTCCCTTAACCTCTCTGTAAAGTACACCTTCATTATTAATGCAGTTTTTGTTTTCAAACCAGAAGTTTTCAAAACTTGCTTTTTTGTGAATCTTAAAGATTGAACGTGTTTTTTTTTGCAGTCAACGTAATTTATTTGAAAATGTTAATTTTCAAAAGTGTAAAAAACACTTTGTTACAGTTTTTTTTTAGCATTTTAGTAGATAAACCTTTTTTCATAATATTAAACAAATAAAAATAATTAATATTAATTTAAAGTTTTAAGGCGAAGGCGAAGGCCACCTTTTTTCAAGGTTGATTGCAGTAACAATAAATGTGTTTTTTATTTATTTTTTAACATACAGCCAGACATATCAACTTTATTGTGTTACTACTACTGACTGCATATTTATTTCTACACACTGAAACCAAAATTCATAAATTTTAATTTGATTAAAGTTTTTATTTTAACAAACCCATAGACAATCGCAATATTGCTAAATGCCGAATAATACAAATTTAATTTATATTTTGACAATTTGAGGTCATGATGTATGAAAAGTAACGATGTTTTATTTTAAGACAAAGACAATAATTAAAAATCTTATAGAAGTTTCAAATAAAAGTATGTATTTATGAAATAAATATTCAACTAATGAACATTTTTCATTTAATTTTCATAGTACATACTCCTAAATTAATTGAAAGATATGAAATTTCGAAGTGTAAAGTTTTAGTTACTCTCTCCCATTTTCGCGATTTTTCCCCCGTTTTAGCGGCTCTTCAGCTTTTGGGATTTTTTTCGATCTTAGAGATTCCCCCCTTGGCTAATTTTTATTTGTTTAATCGTTGCTTCCTATTTTCGTTTTAGCAATTTGTTCCTTGTTTTAGCGGCTCTTCAGTTTTTGCGACTCTTTTTCGTTTTAGCGATTTTTTCCGTTTTGGCGATTTGCTTAAGCGCAGTTTTCTTTATCTTATTTTCGTGGCTTATTTCGTTTTAGAGTTTTTTTGCGATTTTTATTTCTTAAGCGTTGTTTTCTCTTTCCTGGATTTTCACACTGGATTTTCATGCCAAGAACATCAGATCTTCTGATTCCCTAATACATATGCCACCCATAATTACAGATTGAGCAGCACGTTCGGTCGTACGTGTGTGCGTAACCATACAGCAGTGGGTCTTACGAGCATTGAAATCGACCCTATTTGCAGTACCCCATTCAGAGATTGTTGTAAGATCGTGATTAATCGTATTCATATTTTGCCGTGTAGCCCTAATCTCCAACAGATTTGGCCTATTGCTGAATGAATATGAATGCCAGATGCTGCTGTCGTCTGAAAAAGAGTAGATAGGATTGGAACAGATGAAATAGTTTTCATCATATTGAAATGCCGAAAATTCAGCAGAATCTATTTGGGATCGCGCATACTAGATGGTTTAACAAGATATAACGACTTCTGTAGAAGATGTAATTTTTTCTGTCTCTCTTTGAGAAAATGGCGGTTTCCATGCTGCAAGATTTAGCAAACTAATGGAATTGACATATTAGAAGGATAAACTCGTTTATTCGATCGCCGGATTGGTTTAGCACTGCACTGAACGGGAAGTCTACGCCTTCTCTTCAGGTAACACAACGGGATCAACTAGGATCCAAGTGGGCTGGCTTTGATTTTGAAATTGACAAGATGTGCTACCTAATCTTGAAATATTGTCGTATTTCCTAATAATAATCACTTTAGAATAAAAATAAATTTATTTCCATAAAATTACTTATATTGTTTTAATTGTGTGGCCAATGTAAATTTGTATTTATTGTTTTTTAAAATGAGCTAATGCGGCCTAAATCTTTTTTGTCAGTTATTTGTAGATTTTATCAAGGGGTAGGAAATTTATTTAATTTTTCAAAAACATTTATGTTGATTTTTGTAAAAACCACAAATATTACATATGTAATACACATATGTAGGTACATTCATTCTTACATACAGTGGCGAGCACTTGTGGAAACATGTTTTTTTTTAATTAAAAATCTGAGTAAAAAACATAAAATATAGGAAAACCAGTTCAAGTTTTTATTTAAACTATTTAATAAAAATAATAATTTTAAAAAACAAAATTAAATTCAATAATATTTAAGGATAAACTGAAGATGAATGCAATTTCATGAAAAAGTCCTAAGTATCCACTTCTGCACGATTGAAAAAAAACTTTTTTCTTTAAATTTTCAATATTTTGTCCACAGTCCTTTTGCTTTCATCACACTTCTGACACGTCTTGGCATACTTTCCACCAAGTTTTCAATGGTATTCTTCGGAATATTTGACCACTCCGTTTGTACTCGGGACCAAAGTTCATTTAAATTTGTTGGCACGTTATCATAAGTTTTCGATTGGGTTGAGATCTGGACTTTGCGCTGGCCATTGCATTGTTTGAAATTTTTGACTTGACAGCCAATCCTTAACGGTTTTGGCCGTGTGCTTGGGATCCCCATCTTGTTGAAAAACAACTTCTTCCTTCGGGTAAGCACTTTGGTCCACAAAATCGGGTAAATTATCACCTAAGATATGAAGATAATCATCCTTTTTCATTATTCCCTCAATTTTTACCACTGGCCCAAGGTGCCACCTAGTAAAACAGGCCCAAACCATTAAACTTCCACCCCCATGTTTCATGATTTCTTTTACTTGGTGTTTTTTAAGTGTTTCATAAGAACGGTGCCAGTAGTACTCCTTACCATCTGACTGAAAACGGTTTATTTTGGTTTCATCTGACCATATTACGCGTTTCCAGTTTTCCACACTCCAGTTATTGTGCTCTTTACAGAACTTTAGTCGTAATTTTACATTTTTTCCGACAGTGCTGGTTTTTTTGCTTTATAGCTGAAGTGAGCCCGATTCTTTTAAGTGCCCTGCGTGCTGTACTTTCACTAACTGGCTTGTTTATAGCATCTGCTGCCTGTTTTGGTGTTTTTGCCTGCTTCGTAACCAATAAATGTTCCATGACCCGAGGATCTCTCTCGGTGAGCAAACTTCGTCGCGATTTTTGTGCACCTTCTCCGCTAATATTTTTTCTTTTTCTTACCTGAAGCACTGTTCGGTGGCAAATTTCCAATGTTCTCGCAATTTCACGTGCTGATTGATTGCTTTTTTTCATTTCAATAATTTTATTTTCTAAAACAGTGGAAATCTTTCGTATTTTTATTGAAAGTTCAATGTTTTTAAAAAAAATAATTACAATAAAAAAAGTTTGCTACTAGCGTAAGATATTTGTTTCATTTGTGTTACAATCAACTCAAATAACGGAAAAACAACTGATATTTGCCTACTTATTGTGCTGCTTGATCACAAAAGCTTAAGCGGGCAAAAGTGGATACATTGACTTTTTTCACGAAATTGGGCAAAACTTCGGTTTAGCTTAAGATCAAAAATAAATATATTTTTCTGTCCTTTAATTAGATCATAATAAATAGTTTTAGTAGAAAACCTGGTTGATTTTTACATATTCAGGTATGTGATGTAAATCGATTCCGAAAACTAAGCAATTTTGAAAGGTGTTTTTTAATAATATTTCTTTATGAAGAACAATTTTATAACAAATATTATAAAAATATTTCTTTATTACAAAAGAGTTGCGTCACAAAAATTATAACAATTTGATGAAGAGTGCGTTAAAAGGGACTTTCAAAAGTGCTTCGTTTTCAATATCGATTTCCATCACATACCTGATTTTGTAGAATTTGAAGCGGTTTTAACTAATACATGAGATACATGTATCCACAAGTGCTCGCCACTGTATGTACATTTGTACAAACGATTTTTGATATCTGTAACATGATGCTTAAAGGTTAAACCGCCTATAAATAATTTTGCTTTATTTTCCGCATTTCTTTGGTCATTCTTTATTTATCAAAGTACGCAATAAGTATAACAACCAACGATCAATGCCTTTCTGATTAACTAAAAGCTTTTAGGACAATTATACCATTGCCCTGATAATCTCAAATTAAAAGTTCAAAATAAAAAATTACATGAAAGCAGAACGTTAGTTTTCTAAAAATAACATTGTTCGCATGTATGTATGTATGTATGTATGTATGTATGTATGTATGTATGTATGTATGTATGTATGTATGTATGTCCAATATTCATACGATGATATTAAAAATATCAAAAGAAATTAACATAAATTTCGAGAACACTTAAAATTTTTTGCTCGTTTATTCACCCCAAAGTTATAAGTCTGTCTGTCTACTACGTCGTAGGAAAAGAAAGTGAAATTTCCAAATCTATCATCACAATATATGTACACTCGCACTATTAACCAGAAAGACCGCAAAACATTCCATAATCACGTTTGCTTTCGTCATTCTGTTTCTTGCATTTTCTTTTTTGGTTTTGTAATACTTGCGAGTCAACCAAACAGCAGGTATTCGTCGATGTTCGTATAAACTTCCATTTCTATTGAGAAACTTTCTTTGATCTCTACATACATATTTATATACTTATATCCAAAAACTAGTGTGTGCCAATCAAAGTTTGCAGTGTCATTGGCCTTTTTCTTTGGAAAGCTTTTTGCTGTTGTCGATTGTTTGAAAACGTGGATCTTGCTAAAGCAGAGATAAGGTCGAAGAAAACAAAAATAATTAAAAGAAAACTATAGTCCATACATACATACATACATACATATGTATATACTATTGAATGAATTGCCAGACAATAGACTCCAATGGCCCTTTGTGTGTAGTAAGAACGAGGGATGTATTGGAAATATTTTAAAATTCTTGTTTTTCAAATAAAACTGACATTTAATGGTCGGTTTAATATATGTAGTTTAACCCTAGAATAGTAATCTTCTTGAATTCGAAGATTAGCGCAGAGTTGTTGTCGACAGTTCATTGTTTTGTTAAGATAGTTTGTCATCGGTGGTATGCACAGGTCGATAGAACGGAGTGATGTGGACCTATAGGGCAATTAAATAGATGCGTAGTATCGTACGGATTTTTGAGACAATCTGGACAAGTGTTTAGGGCACCGGCAATTATTCGTGTCAGTTTAGAATATTGCTCCATCCGCCTTTTAACTGTGCCAGGATTGATCCGGAATCGCGCAAGGTCGCTTATTGAGAAGTTTGTTGCATCTATAAATATTTATAGTCTCATTGACCGATTGTTGATGCTAAACTCTCATGGTGTTCGCTGCAGACATCGGCTTAAAATCGGGAGAATGGTGTTTGTAATATCCTCACTGTATCGACGAAAATCTAAGCGGATGTATCTTGGGCAGTGTGGCCATAACTAAAAATATTTTGCGGCTAAATCAGATAAAAAATAATGTTGAAAATTGCTAAAACCAAATTTAAAATGCTAAAAAATAATGCAAAAATTTTAAAATTTATTTTTTAACTAATTTACTCCTATTTTCTGGCAAAAATTTGACTTTATTCGAGAAAAAAAAGAATGATTCAAAATAAATAAAATATAAATCTGGAACGATTTTCCGTCATCCCACGTCAAATTTGGTTTGTAAACAGACCGGTTTCGGCTATGTGCCATCTTCAGTGTTCTATTGAATACTTTTTAGTATTCAATAGAAGATGGCACATAGCCGAAACCGGTCTGTTTACAAACCAAATTTGACGTGGGATGACGGAAAATCGTTCCAAATTCAAAAAAACCCCGTCGGAAGAAAAACACAACACTCAAAATATAAATCTTTTATTAGGCCTGTTCTGTTTTCCATTCGAAAGGAAAATGTTCGCAGTTATCAAAGCATTGTTGTTATTTGATTGCCCATGTTCTGAAAAACGCATATCGTTTAAAATTGGCGTTTTCTATTTGAAAACGCCAAGCAGATGTTCTGACAAACGAAAACGCTAGTGTATACTGAAGCGGTTTGGTCTATTTTATTTAATCTGCACCTTAAAGAGAAAATAAAATGATGCATGATGCATAATTTAAATTTAATATGTTTTCTTTTTATTTGAAGAAAAACTTGTAACGTTTTTTTATGATTTTAGTTAAAAACATATAATTTAAAAATTTGCTTTAAGTTTGTCAATTGTATGTCTCAATTGTCTACTTATGAACTGGCGATAATTATAGTTTTTTTAAAGCCAGTATAGCAAGCAGGAACGCTGTAGGCATTTTAATTTAAAATTTATTTCTTTGTTTATGTTTTTTGTAATAAAGAATATGTTTTCATTGCTCGAACACAACTTCGGAAAATAGCAAAATGCTAGAAAATCGCCCGGTTTTCAGAACATGCCGAAATGCGTTTTGCAGCGTTTTCCAGAACATGGGTGAATATTTGCAACAACGATGGCATGACAATTCCGAACATTTTCATTACGCATGGAATACAGAACAGGCCTGCAAAGTTTTCCACATCGATATGTAGATGGAGCATTTACAACTGAACAAAATTGTAAAAAATTACAAACGAAGAAAATACAAAACAACAATACAATTTTGTAAAAGTGTTGTTGTTTTGTGGTTATTTCAGTTGTAGGTTTGTAACTTGTATTTTTGAGCAATATGGTCCAATACGTTTACAAAATTTATTGTTATTTTGTGGGTATTTTGCTTGTAGCTTGTAACTTTTAGTATTGATAGTTTTTAGTCTTGATAGAATAGTTGAGTTCTGGTTTATACAATCATGTTAACTTTGTTTTTGCAATTTAAATTGAGTATTTTTATATGAAATGTTCATATAATTTGATATTTATTTAAAAAAAATGCTAGGAAATGCCAAATAAATAATCAAAATATGCTAAAAAATAATGCTAACTGAAAAATGGAAATTATGCAGCTAAATCAAAATAAAAAATGCTAAATTTAGCTGCAAAAATGCTAAAATGGCCACACTGATCTTGGAAGATGGTCGCTTATCATCATTGGATGATTGGTGACATGCCATGCCAGTACAATATCACAGAATATGGAACAGAATACTCACTTTTGTCAGCTAAAAAAGGCTGTTATCATGAGTTATGCAGTTTTACATGCAAAATGTTGTTACTAATGCTGGCTTTAGACGACATGTTTTTTACATATGGCTTGTCAGGCGTGTGGAACATATCTAACTTCGCATGTTTATCAAAATTGTCAATTTACAGACGGTTTATAATTTTTGCTTTCCTACGTACATGTGCAATTACATCTGACATAACCTCTGAGTGTTCACAACAGCTGAGTTTTTGCACAATTTTCATAAATATATAAAGCGCTCTATGGTTTTTAATGTTTTTTTTTCAGCCAAACCACACTTTTGTTAACTCATTACAGCTGATGTCATATGCCTTGTCAGATGGAAATAGAACACGCTCTAATTGTATCTTTGAAACAACGGCTGCGATTACAAAAAGATGTGAAAAGTCATAGCGGAGAACCTAACTAAGCCTTCAGAAACCATCATGTCCTTCAGTATTTTCTAATTTCTTTCCACCAATTTTCTTCAAATTTATTTCCAGTCCTTTTTCTTTACACTCCGTCTTCACGAGACATTTGTATGTCTTAACACAAGCAGTAACGTCAGCAGAATGTCGTCACAAAACTGCTGTTACATTTAAAAAAACGAACACACATACTGCTAAAGCCTTTTTTCGGCTTTTCTGCAGGAACACGCAGGGTCTTGGCAGGAATCGAACCTGCTACCCCCGGCTAATAGGTTAGCGCATTATCCGTTACACTACGGGGGTACCCCGCTATCAATTCGTTATCAAGATAAATATTTATCAGGTATAGACTGCATTTATTAGTGTTATTGCCAAAGCTCAGACAAATTGTCTTGATAAAAAACGTAATCAAACTGTTTGACGTTTTAATTTATTTTCAAAAACTAAAATTTTTACATTTCTACAAAAAAAAATAAAAATGCTTTAATTAAATAAAAGCAGTTTAATAAAAAAAAAATAAGTGAATACCCTGCAAAAATTATTGGACCACGTAGTCCATTTTAGTTGAAATGGAGTAGTTACAGCATGGTCATATGTAATGCAGTCATGTACCATGTCATTTGCAAACAAGAGTTTGTAGTTAAGCGACAAGTGTTCGCATATTAACGATTGCAAATAACATAACCAATCGTTAAAACACGAACAATTTAGTGCTCCATCAAGTAGTGACATGGACTAGTTTCACAGCTAGCCTCATGTAGGTGCTCCATGGAGTAGTTACATAGCGGTAGTTTTTAGGGTAGCCCGATGTAATGCAAAGCTGGACTATATAGTCCAGTCCTAGGACATCACAATGTTAAATGGGCCATGTTTATTGCATACAAATGGACCACTTTGTAACTACTCCTGGTCCCTTGTGGAGTACTCTATACATGCGTGTCGCGTTTTTTCCAGGGTAGTGCATGTGTTCAACATTTCAAGTGAAATGCTGTCAAAATACATATTGCCATGCATTGTTCATGAAAAAATGTTGCGTAAGTAGTACTTTGTTTTTGTTGAAGAAAACATATGAAATGTAACAGCAACATTTTAAGTTTTCATGCGAGACACTATGAGTGGCATTTGTTTCACGTGGAATTTACAACAAACACATGTAGTTTTTTTACAAACGTAAGAAATTGGAGCATAGCTTAAGGGCTAGTTAATATTAGGTACATGTAAAATTTTTGGAACGAAAAAATCAATGTTGCTCAAAAATTTTCAGAAATTTGAACACAGTGCCAGCCTTTAAGCTTAGTACTATGTTCAAATTTGCGCAAAATGTTGATCAACTTTGATTTTTTCATACGAAAAATATGACAAGTAACCAATCATAACTAGCCCTTGAAAGTATGCTGCAATTGTGTACGTTTTAAAAAACACAATGTGTTTGTTGTAAATTCCACACGAAAAAGGGGTGCCTATATTATTTCGCATGAAGATTCATAAAGTTGTAGATACATTTCATATGTTTCTTACAAAATAAACAGAGTATTACTTCTGCAGCATTTTTTCGTAAGCAATTCGTGTAAATTTTTTTTATGGTCTTTTGACAGTATGTACTTCGCACGAAATGATGAGCAGAGTACCATGCTTAATACACAAATTTCCAAACTTATGCCTCGTGAAGAAATTAAGCACATCTGTTTAATAGCGTGTCAAATAACAAATGTTTCAGTGTTACATGCTAAAAAAAAACTGGTCCACCCTGGTACAGGGTACACATCACAAAATAGTTTGAATTAATACCGAAATACCGAGCTCAAGCTGGATTTTACAACTTGCAATTAAACCCATATAGTCCGAAAAATGATGCAAAAATAATTAAAACAAAAGTATGTACCTACCTACTTTTTACTAGTTCTATAATTAATTTTTCGTCTTACTTCGCATATTTTTTAAAATGAGAGTAAATGTGCAAGTATGTTTTAGAAGAAGGTGAGAGTTTTAAATTTAAATTTTATTGTTTTTATTATTGCTGTTGTTTTAACTGTATAAATTGCAGAGCATAACTGTTGTTTTTATGTTGTAGTAGAGGTAATCAGTAGTTGCCGCATAATGAAATGTGTCATGCATTGAAAGACGGACGGGTTATTGAACCAAAATGTTTTAGAAAGCGGTTTTATTAACAAACAAAGTTCAACAACTTTTAAGAGAAAGTGTATTTAATTATGTATATGTACATGTATGTATGTATGCAAGTGATGAAGAAGAAAGCTTAATTATAGCGGAAATTCAATGATATAACAACTGCAGCAACATTTTATAATGTACTTAGGTATGTAAGCATGTATTTACACACGTATGTATATGCTTACCTGTAAGAGCCAAGTACTAGTGTAAAATGGCTAGTAGCTTATCTGTTAAATATTTCTGTGTTAGTACCTATAACATCAAATTTTTGCATTAAATTTTTATTGTCTTTCTCTCTTTTTTTTGCAGACTTTCATTTACATATAACATCCGATCCTTCACATTTATGCCCAGATTTTTTACAAGTGAGTACGAAACTAGTTACTGAAGGCAAAAAAAATATTCAATGTACCTAGTAAACTTATCAAATTGTGCAATTTACCAGTAAAAAAAGAAAAGAAATTACTTTCACTTTCCTATTAAACTCTTTCGCAATATTTGCTTGTTATCTGCTCTAAGAAAGTTAACAACTTGCTTACGATGTTTTTTGAACAAAATAACAAATTGTGACGTTTTTTGTGTTCACAGATAACATTAGAAGAAACGCAATATCGTTTTTTTTATATAAATTAAGTTTTTTAGAGATAATGAAATGTGGTACATATGTACATACATATGTAGGTATTTAGAGTTTATGTAGACGCAGAATTTTGAACTATCTCCAACGTAATAAGAAAAAATATACATATTGTATGTATATAAGACTCGCCTCAATTTGCTTTAACAAATACCCATTTTGATTGTCAAAGAATGTAGTGCAAAATATATCAACAAAGCATATGACATCCGAACTAGATCAAATATACAAGCGAAGAAATGAGAAAAAAATAATCAGCTGATCTGTCCAGGCCACTTGTTATGAATTCGCCTTCGTTATAACATAATTGTTAGTACATTTGTTTTAACAACGCAGTCATAACTTCAAGTTATAATAGCATTTCATGTTAGATGTAGACGTAGAGTAACGTTTAAAGCGGCCCATACATTATACAATATTATTGTATATGTTATTGTACATATTATTGTCGTTTTTACCTATACATAGGTACAATGCAATAAATGACAAAATATTTTCAAAGAAAATATTGCCAAATTTTCCTGACAGTGTAAAAACCTTCTATTTTAACATACACATTTTCAATATTATTTCGCAATATGAAAAATTGCTCAATTATATTGCGAGTGTGTGGGGCGGTTTATGTTTCTACCACCGAAATCCATGTGCTTATCATGCACCGCGAAGAAATTTTGATTACACATCTTTATTGTACATGTTGCTCGCAACATTACTGTTGCGCAAATGTTTGAAACAAAACAAGCGTCTTACACACGCTTTCAATGCGAATTGTGTAGACCTCTACTATTTATCTAAATCTGGGGTGTAGTTAACATTTTATGTATGCAAATCGTATCCGAATTTCACAAGAGTTTTTAAATATGTACATATTACTAGTTCATACATATGTAGGTATGTATAAATACCTATGTAAAGATATACTACATATGCACATACATAACTTTGTATTCATGAAACATTTTAATTCTGTTTAAAGATCATAAAATAAATCTCTGTTTTCATGTTCGAAAAATTCCGTATTTTTATTTCTTCCGCATATCCTTACAGCCTTGAAATATCATTGAAAAATAAATTCGCTTATTACACGTAAACACGTTTTTGGTAATATCCAAAATATGTACATATCTACATATGTATGTATACATACTTATGTACATAGTATGTATATACACGTGTACACTCATAGAAAAACAGCAGGAAATCAACAATTTCAACCTTAATTCAACAAAAAACAGGCATGAAAAGCAGCTAAAGTTGGAAATTGTATATTCAACAATGTTCAACATAAAAGCAATGTTAATCCGAAATCAAGCTTGATTCAATGGTAATCTAAAATTGCTCGACATCACAACTTCTTTTTAAATTAGTAGCGTTTTTGAACTGAAAACGTTCAACGTTGATTTAAAGTTGGTATCGTTCTACTACAGTGGGACAATAACTTACATTTTTCAAAACTTATACTTACTTTCATTTTATTACTCTTCTTAACTGAAAAATACAACTATTATACATTTTTAACATTTTATTAAAAACATTTACATATTTGAAATAAATTTTTGGGCGGATATAAATTTTTACATTGTTTATAAAATGCAATGCATAGGAGCACTATAAAAGTAATTTTTATTTAATGCATAAACTTCATCAATTTCCTTAACTATTTCATATGATTTATATGTATATTCAAAATTTAACATACCAGTTCAGGAGGTCTGGAATCTAGCACTTGGACCATGCCGCTAGAAAATCGACGTTGCTTACACATTTTAAATATTTTTCTCTTAAATAATATACATATATTTTCGATTTTTCGCAGATGTCTTGCTAGTTAGAGCTAGAGAAATTTTTTTTACCCTATTTGACTCTCAGCTTACAAGAATATAATATTTTTCCTGCAATAACAAAGTTGTCGTCTTGATTCAAAAATGTTCCAACTTATTTCAAAGTTGCCCAACTTTAAATCTCTGTCGCGCAACCTTAAATTAATGTCGAACAACTTGAAATCAACAATGTATCATTAATTTAATCATGAATCAATGTCAATTTAATATTGTTTCACCATGAAAATGAATTTAATAATGCCCGACTTCAAATATTTCAAATATACAAAATCTTTAATTTAAAACCGCAAGCCTTTGAATTAACTAATAACATTTTTAATTCAAAGGCTCGCAGTTTCAAATTAAAGCTGTTGGATATTCGAATCGATGTCAATGTGGTTTTGAATCAAGGTAGACTTTGTTGAAATTTAAATCTTAAAAATCAAAGTTGTTCTTGCTTAATTCAATGTTGGATGTTTTCAAATTGAGAAAACACTTCTTTGTTTTGAGGACTAATACGAGTTTTAACATTGTAATACGTTGATTTCATGTGGTTTTACATAATTTCGAAGTTGTTATTTCTTAAGTTAACGTTGAAATGCTCAAAGTTGAAAATATTTCGTTTCAACAACGATATGCTTCGTTTTTAAGTTGCGATTTTTCTCTTAGTGTACCTATTTTCGTTTTGTTTTTACAAAACTTCTGCGAATCCGCGTAAATGAAACCGAAATTTCCTAATCCTCTGAACACATTTGCAAGGACGAAATAGCAGACATAATAATATTTTGAGGAGAATGCTTTATAGCTATATACTTACATTTAAAATTTAAAAGTTGAAATAAATTAACGTTTTATTTATACTTTGTTTTAAATACTAGTATTTAAGAAAAACAAACAGCTACTGTGTCTCTTATGCAGATGCGTGAAGTACATACCCTGCAGATATTTATAAAGCTGTTTTTAGAATATTATACAAGCTGTTCGACTTCTGCACAAAATGCTACCCTGATATAATATGTTGTTATTGCTTTCATAATACTTTCCATAAACTCATTAGATCAGGGTTGCATTTTCTACAGAAGTCGATCGGCTTGTGAGATAGTGTAAAACAGCTTTAACTAGTTACGTTTTGAGACAGTAATATTACTGTAACGATACTAGTCAGAAAAGGACTCATATTACTAGTTGTAATGAGGTTAGTAACGATACTAGTCAAAAAAACGACGTTTTGGATCAGTCATATCACTAGTTGTAATGAATCTGGTAATTTAAATTATCTTTTTATAAATTGACATAAATTGAATAGAGTAAGTGCCTTAAAATATGAGGAGTGTGTGTTCATACCCCGGTAGAGCTAATTACTTTTTAATACTCGTATTTAAAAGAACTATAAAAAACTAGTAAGCGCACTAGCCTACAATAACTAGTATTTTAACTAGTATATAACTATATACGAATGAACTAGTTGGTCTCCTAAGACAACCTAAAATCGATAGTTCGATATATGAAAAAAGGACAGATACGCACTAGTCTGAATTAAAATGCAACTAGTATATATCGAACCTAATTCTAGTCATTTTGTCTGCAGGGTATTTACAAATGTATTTGGATTTCCGCCTTATATGGCTTATGGTCTTAGGTGGTTGTGCTAACTGTGGAAAAAATAATAGCACTGATAATTTATTTGTGTGGAAAATTGTAAAAAAAATCATTTTAAACTATGCAAAGTTCAATAAATTAATAGGTGTTTTTTAGTACTTTCTCAGTAATAATTATCCAGTAAATTTTGGACAAATTTTAGAAAAAACGATCTCTTAGTTTGTATTTAAAAGTAAACGAACACAATCGAGTAAACCTCACAATAATAAGTGTTTAGAAAACGGCAACGATTTTCATTTCATTTCACAATTGCGCGCGCAGCACTTTCAACAGTTGAGGATTTGAAAAGTTTGAATTTGTTTTCCTTTTGCTTTTGGTTAGTATATCAAGTAAAAGCAGAAACAGTCTATATGCTATTGCAATTCGCAAACATTCGCAAACATTCGCAGTCGGAGAAGCAAAAACTCTTGCTTTTAGAAGTTGTAAGCAATCGCAGTCAAGTGCTTTTTGTTTTGCTTCTTCTCTTACGTGCAAAAACGTGTCAAAACCACAAAATAATTTAATGAACCTGCAGAAAACTTCTAAAAGCAAGAGTTTTTGCTTCTTCGACTGTGTGCAACTGCTGAAAAATTTCTAAAAGTAAAGACAACGCTTGTGGTTTTACTTGCGGTACTAACCAAAAGCAAAAGAAAAATAAAATCCAAATTTTCAAATCGTCGACTTTTGAAAGTGCTGTGCAATTGTTCATAAATTGTTTTCTGCTTCGACTGCGACTGCAGTTTTTTCTTTCTTCATGAGCACAAGCAAAGGCATTGGTTCATTTAAAACTGTTGGAAAAAAGCCAAATCAGTGAAAATTAAAAATTTTACTTTCGTTACTTCGACTTAAGTTATTTGAACACTGAATAATTTGTACAAATTATTTCAATTTATCAAGTATTCAATCACAGCTAATGTTTAAAGAGTTAAAGTTTTTAAACTTTTTTTGTTTCATGATTATATATTAAATTTTACCTTTTTTCTGACATGTTTTTATATGAACTACACTGTCAAGAAGATACGAATTTCAAGACTTTGAGATTATCAACTTTCTTTATCTATGCATATTAGAGATCCAATCCGTAGGTGGGATCATATCCGTAGGTGGGAGGCAAACAGCATTGCCAATTTAGCATATTTAATGCTAGATATAGATTTTAAAACCATTAAGTTTTTACTAATTTCTAATTAATTCATTTTTGCAATTACATAATTAAAATATTGTGTTGCTTTTTTTTCATCAGATATTTTATAAGCATATTTTTAGCAAATTTTTATCATATTCTAGCATATTTTTCATAAATATCTAGAACTTTTTCCTCATTAGAGTTTGGTAACACTGGAAGTAAACTATTCCAAGTAGCATTTATTTCGAAATACGTTTTACGTTATTGCCATCAAAAGTTTCCAAAAGGTTTTTGTAATAAATTCCGACCAATAATGCAAAATTTCTATTGGTATTTCAGAATTTTCCAATTGCCTTACAGAAACTTTACAGAAATTTTGTTTCAGACCAATGCAAAACGAAACAATCACGCGAAAATCGCACTAATGGACTTTTAGTCACGCCTACATGATTGAAACATAGTTACTCACGATCGTTCGGGCTCACGCGTAATTATATATGATTAATGCCAGCGGATTTGATATCAGACGACGGTGTAGTCTTCAAAAAAGATTAGAACGGTATTTATGAGCGTGTCTTCAATTACTTGACGCACGTACTAAATTTTATAACTTTTCACAAAGATATGTGAGTTATGAGGCTTTTTACGTTTTCGCCACCTTCTGTTTGAACTCGAAATGAAAACCAAATTTTTACTCTATTTCTTTTTCGTTATTTCGTATATTAATTTTTAATATTTCATAAATTTTTTCATCTTGAAGTGCCTTTACACTTTAAAAAGTCCTTAATTTCTCTCCAATTTTCAAAAATGGACCATCCTGGTTGTGAAACTCATGTTACATTCTTCTGAACTTTCATACTATTATATGGTAATACGCTTCAACCTATAAAAACTCCTAAAAAAAATCTCTGGAAGGGGTTAATGGAAGCCCTAATAAACAAAAATTTATATGTTTATTGGAACTTATGAATGAAAATTTGTTTATAGTACATCACAAACGGATTAGTTGCGTTACAATGGTGCCTGTTTCATTACAAAGAAACCAGTTTTGCTCGGAACAAGGTGAACTACACATAAAATTTACATACGTATGTAAATATGAATAGACGTTCATTCATTTGCTATCATTAGTATGTATTCCAGTACAGTTTTCTTTTAACATTACCTGAATTTTTTAATGCTGTAACACCAGGTAATTTGTTTGTGGAACAATTGTTTTTTTTATTTATGGAAGAGAAACAGAAAATGGAAATAGAAACAATAAATAAACCGAAAAACCGATATAATCCTTTTATGGACTTTTGCAAACCCAGGATTAACTCCTTTGTAAAAGTACGTTCACGCCTTGCAAATATTTGCCGAAAAAATGTGACCAACAGACAAGCTAAAATTGTATTTCTTTTAATTTGAATATTTTTTTTATATGGGTTCGCATTTCTTAAAAATAATTTAAAAAATATTGCCGAAAATTAAAATATGTACATAAGTACATATATTAGAATTGCGATCACACTCAATTGACCCACCAAAAAATTGGTGATAGCCGGGATGTACACTGACGATGGGAGCGTGACGCCTCTCGAAAGCAACGTTGTTCTGTTTTGCTGTGTACGTTGAAAATTAAATTGTTGTTGATATTTTCCTTGTTCCTTGAAATCACGTCTAGTTCTTATTCTGAATATAAAGTTACGAACCTTAGCCTATATAATCAATTTTGACTGAAAATTACAATGCTTTTGATTTTTATTGCATAACCAAGAAAAGTGTTAATGCATTAAATTAAATTATTAGTAAATTATTAAAAAATGAATCATTTGCCGTGTCGAATCGCTGCCACCTTGTTAAATACGTTTATGATATAAAACTCTCCACGCTTCTCATTAAGTTTTAAATATAATAAATATCTATTTTCTTTTGCTAATTTCAATTTCGCGTGGACTTGAAATATTTCTGAATCAGTATTTTATCTTTCATATATTTCTTAAAATTAGCTCATTCATGAAAAATATTTGTTAAAAAAATATATCTGACAAGAGTACCCAGTGGTAAAAATACTCATTATGTAATCGCTGATGTAAGCAATATTTAGTAGCAGCTAGTAATAACGCTTTGGCTTATTTTCCTATTTAGATTTAACATAAGCGTGTCATAGGCTGTTTAATCGGTGCGTTCTCGCTTAAAAAATAAGCTACGATGTCAGTAGATGTCGCTACTGTGTGATTACATAATAAGTCGAAGCAAGCTTTTTGTTGAAATAAAGTCCAAAAGTAGGCCACGATTTTTTACTTTGTACATATAAGGGATAAATTCCATGAAATAAAATTAAATTCTGACATATGTATTAGATTACACCTACATTACAATCTAAGTACTTAGTCGCTTAGAACGTCATCCTGACATCATTGATTATTATCTATGTAGGTACTTCGTTTCATTTACCACTGGGTACTTACTGCTTTAAAATCGAATGTTTTAAGGCCGTGTCAGATACAACTTTGTCGCTTTGCGTGACGTTTCTAACTTTGATAGAAAAGTGTAAAGCAAAAGGTGTATGACACAATGAAAACTTTGACAACACTCGCGCATTGCTCCTTTACCAAAAAAAAGTAGTTGATAATTTAGCTATTTATTTATTTTTTGTTATAAAAATAAAAGTCAATTATGTTATTTTACGATTTATTATAAATAAATAAATGGCACATACATATTTACCTCTTATTAAAACAAATTCAAACGCACGATATGTTTCGTTTGGCAATATAATAAAATAAAATTATTTCAGCTGATTGTCAAAGCAAGCACAAAGATGAGAGTTGCCGAACTTTCCGCTTCACGCCGCGTTAAAAGTGCTTTATGTAGCATGTTTCGTATAAGTATGTACATTTCATCTTAGATGTCAAAGCGAATCTGTAACGCAACGCGAAGCAAAAGTTTTATCTGACATGGCCTTTAGTGTTGCTACTTTTCAGCGTTGTCAACTTTTAGAATTCAAAAAGCACTGAAACAAGTAAAAAAGCGCGTAATTCTTGAAAAAAAGCACTGAATTTTATTTTTTTTTAGTTTTATTTAAAAAAGTTGCTATATATCTGCCTATTCTGTAAATCGAGCCGATTTAAAACGAATCCACTAAAAGCAAAAAAATGTTCACACTTTTTTGTATTTTTCGATTTTTTTTTAGAGCTCAATATATCATATCCGATATTAATTCATTATATATGATCATCATAGTTATTGCTACAGGTTTTTCATAGAAATTAGCGGGTTATCATAAACAAAAAACTGTAACTTTTGAATCTGTGTTCATTCCTACTGTCAGTTGTAGTTAGCTCTGTAATAACTATAATTACATATGTATGTAAGAAAAATCCGACTTCAATGCAAAGATCTTATGTACCAGATTACAAAACCAACGCCATTTTGCGTTAGATCAAATGGTGTGGCTGTCTACAAATGGGGTGTCCCCCTCAATTTTTCATAGTACCACACCACTCATGTTCTTTAAAATAAAATATTTTGAAAATCTGTCAAGAAATGTCGAAGTTTTGTGATAATTAATATATCGGGCTACCACTTTGTCCGCCCGATTTTCACTTCTATGGGATCAAACTGCAAGCAATTCATTTGAAACAAGAAAAAAAAGAATTTTGAAAATTGGTTCATAAATATTTCCGGGGGAGGGGATAATGCCTTACAGACTTTCGAAAAAAAAAAAGAATTTTGAAAATCGCTTCACTTATGACAGACTTATGCTTGGTGGAGTAAATTTTTGGAAAAAAATTATGCAACAAAACTGCAGGCAAACCCTTTTAAAAAAATCAGTTTACAAATGGCATAGTTTTGATTTGGGAGGGGGGGAGCGAATTTCGTCACCAAACAGCAAGCAAACAAAAGAGAACTTTGAAAATTTGTTCACAAATGACAGAGTTATGCCATTACAAACATAAAAAATACACACGAATTCATAACCTCCTTCTTTTTTTATGTCGGTTAAAAAATAAAGAAAATTACAAATACCTCTTTCAGGATACTTTGGCATTTTAGAGGACTTTCTAGCGGGAAGCTATCTAATTTTTAATCAATACTCATTAGGAGGAGACTGAAACCTTTCGAATGAGATAAAATTTATTAATGTATGATGACGCGCTCTAAAGTTATTCAATCATGAATATGACGAACATTTCGCAAAAAATGGCCGAGATACCCAAGCTTAGACGAGTATAAAAAGAAACCATAAAAAGTATTGGGCTAGTTCTTACGCCACGTGATGCGCACGTAAGCGTAGAATATACATATGTTTATGTAAGTCAAATTTCGTGAAAACGGAAAGATTTTGAAATCTGAAGTGCTAAGCAAACGAAATATGTACAAAAATTAGTTTTAATGGGGTTAGACAAAAAAAAACGAAAGATGAAGCACCACTGATTGCTCGAATGAATTTTTTCATTCTTCTGCAAGACTGCAAAACCCGTGTTTAGGAAATAGATGCATTAGCAAAGAGTTTTACACTTGAAAAACATTTTTTTGATAAAAAAAATTATTTTTCAATTTTGGGTTTAGTGCCACCGTCAAAAAATAAAAGCACCAAAAATTAGACTAAAAAAGCACCGAGCACTACCTCCAAAAATTTTCGCGTCGAAAAGTTGAAAAAGCACTAAAAACGGTGCGAAAAGCACTCAGTTGACAACGCTGCTACTTTTATCAACCGAACTGTACCTTACTCTCTTTTTGTGCTTATCAGGGCTGTCATATCTTTTCTGGCATATATCACCGGATCGATTTTAAAAATCTCCAAAAGTCGCCAAAATATATTTTATGCAGTTTTTCTTAATATATATTTTATAATAAATGTGTTTTTATATGATAGTTTTTCTTTATAGACATTTTTATAAAATGAGAGCAGAAAATCGCCAAAAGTAGAAAAAAATCCCCAAAAATTATTTATAGTAAAATTTTTCGTCACAATTCAAATTTCATTAATGATTACAATTAAATAAACAATCGCGCGATCTGCCAAATATGAGATGTGTGCTAAAAAGTATTATTTGTGTGCTAAAAAAGTATAAAAGATTATTTTGGCAAGTCATGCGATTTGAAAAATTTATTCATAAAATGATAGTTTCCTAAACATCAGATGTTTTTGCATCATTTCTGTATAATAGTATTGCACCTACAACGCCATTTTGAAGCGATCTTTTAAAGTCGGTCAGACTTCTGTAAAATTGGTAAAAATGGAAGTATTCAGTGCTTGGTCTTGCGAAAGAGAAAATGCAAAATATTGTAGCTTTGTTGTAAAATCTAACAAAAAATATCTACACTGAGTTGCCGATAGATTTTACAAAAAAGCTACGACATTGTTCATTTGTAATTTTGTTGAGTCATAATCGTTTGGCATAAATTAGTCTTTGTTGAAAAGTAATCATAATAATCGTCTACAAATTTATTTATCGCCAGCAAAATCTCCATGTCGCCAAATCAATGTTAAAATTTGACACATCTGACAACCCTGGTGCTTATAAATTCTTCATACTAGTAAACTTCCTAAACATTTAATTGTGGTCAAAACTAAATAATAAAATTTAAAAAAATACGATAGCGTTCATAAACGTTCTCCACGTTTCCAGATTTCTTATAAAAATGAAATTCATACATACATACATACATATGTACATATTTTTGTCTCTGTGAATGTAAACGTTAAATTATTTGCAAAATTCAAATCTAGAGTCTCAAGAAATTTAACACGTAAGTATGACGCATAGCAAAGCACACGCTATTAAAGGTTAAATGGAATAATGAAATAATGTATGTATCGGGTGTCCCAACAAGAGCGCCAGATTTAAATTTGCCACCATTATTAATACGAGTTGTATCGGGAAAGGTTAACGCAGGTTTTGAGGCCCGAATTGGATGTAATTGATGTGGAGAATATGTATGTATGTTTTCTCCAACAAGGCGGAAAAGGTGTATGTGAATAAGCCTTGAAGAGTTGAACATCTTAAAGAGGAAATACGGCGCGTTGTTGGTGAATGATTTGCCAGATGTTGTAATTCACGTTCAATCGGAACTATTTTTCATGTTGAAATAAAAATGTTTGCTTAGTCTGCTTTTACACAGATCAGTTTTTCTTGAAGCAACTTTTATTTTCTTGTGAGAAAGAGGAGCGAGAGAGGAATATATTTTATGTATTCCTCTCTCGCACTTTTACACTAGAAAATAAAAGCTGCTTCAAGAAAAACTGATCTGTGTAAAAACAGACTTAGGGCATATTCACATATTACGCAACGCTATTTTCGGAGGTTTTATTGCCCCTCCCCCTTTGGTAACGCTTTTTACAACATTTTCAGTACAAAGTATCTAATCCGTAACAAATCTTTAACCACCCCTGGAGCGTTACGTAATATGTGAATGGCCCCTTAGTTCAAAATATAAACGTGCGTTTCTTTAAAACTAAATCCGGCGCTCTTGTTGGGACACCCTTTATGCATGTACATTAGGGGATAGCTATACCTTTTAGAATTTTTGTAAATACTACAATTTGTCTGGCAAGACTGAATATTCCATGGAAAAATATGAATAATTTCGTTTTTACTTTTTCGCTGTCGTTAAGAAAGGTTCCGCACCAAATGCGATGAAGTTTAGAATTAGGAGTTTTTATTATGGCACTATTTAAAATAATTGTTCATATATTAGTTACACTAAGCTTGAAATTTCTTGTAACACCTAGTTCTAACTTTTCTTATACCTAATGTACATGTGCTAAAGCTGGAGAATATATCCAATATTGCTGTTGGTGTTTGTGTAAAAAAGCGTAAACAACTTTGAGACTTCTCATCATTTTGTCATCATTCATATTCACGAATACAACTAAACTGATGGTTCCCCCCTCATACATCATTAATCCCTTTTTCCTATAAATGGAGCATACGGATACTTCGTTTTTAAGAAAACAATAAACAAACGAAGTCCACTACAATAGCAAGAACAACAGGAATAAAATGACGATGACGATGGAAAAAACGTGTTTTGATGAAAACAGTAAAACATCAAGCATGATCGAAAATAAATTTAAATTTGTGCAAAGAACGTTTAAAAACCGTTGAAATTTAAAATAGTTTAACCAACGAAATTGCGCTTTTAAAGTTTTTATGGCAAAAATGTGCTTAATAACGGCTGAAAGGTGAATCATTTCGTTGGCAAGTAATATGTACGTACATAGATAGGTACTAAAAAAAGATTTTAATGTTAAATTTATTACTTCATGCACTAAAATGTTACACATCCTTTTGCGACATTAGACTAACAAATTTATAAAACTAAAAATACAAAACCCAGGAAAAGTTTCTTAAAATAAATCATGACAATAATAAAATACTGCAAATCCCTTAAAATGTTGTTGCTTCCTCAAACTGGGTTTCCCAGAAACCACGTGAATCACCTTGCAGCAGCTGCAAATTGCAACTTTTGTTGTAAATAGGTATGCATTATTTTCTACCTGTAGCCAATATTGGAAGTGTAGTAAAGTTTAAAACTGAACTCAAACAAAAGATTCAATAAAAATCACAACACAGCACCAATAACAACAAAGAAGCGTGTACGTGCGTTTGGCTGAGAATATGCGTGTGTTTGAAAATTTACCAGTATAACGCTTGCAGGACGAATGAATTCCTTAGGAAGTTTCTTGTTGTTGCTCAAATAGCGCAACTGTACTACAGTAAAGAAATTTCACATTGAATTTCCCTTGTTTGTTTTGACATTTGTTAATAGGGGTTGTTTCATTGCTACTCGATTCTCGTTAATAAGTTTTTCTCTAAAAAACTCCAGAAATATTTTATCTCCCACTATTTATAAAATATATGTAAATAAAATACTTCATAAGTATGTATGTATGTAGTATAAGCATCTCCACAAATAATTTTAAGAAACTATTTAAAAATTTTTGGTTTACGCATCATTTTGAAATTAACAAAATAGCAAGTAGGTATTTATTTTAAAATAACGTTTTTATTAAAGCTAAACAAACAGTATTTTCACAAGTTTATACAAAATCTCTGGCTCCCTCTCTTTTGGTTTGTCAATAATCATCATTAACTAGTAATTGTTGCTCAAATGACTAAGGTTAGAAAGAGACAACTATAGACAGAGTCACCTAATATCTTTAATGGATTGCTTTGTTTACACGCAGTTTTTCTCTTATTTTTCAAATTCTTACAATATGGCATCTCTATAATATGACGTTTTTAAATGTTTTGCTTGTGTATGAGTTCATGTTACTAAATTGCCAGCCTGTTGGTATCTTCTGAATGGATTGTGAATACGTCAGTTGAATTTTTTCAAGCAAGCATTGAACACGTTAAACGCTGGGCGCAACGGATATAGTACGGGAGAGATTTTCGAAATAGAAGGAATGTACTAGTACATATTTCTTCACTTTAATATAAAGCTACAAGAAAAAAACAGATTTTGTTTTAAAAATCGCCACCTTAAAATGTGCATTAAAAAGATTTCGTAAGAACATATTCAGCTTGCATCAGCTTATTTTATAAATGAAAAAGTTTTGAAAACGTTGAAATATTTAATAAATTTCGTTTCTTTTTGTACACCCAAAAATAAAAAGAAACTTCATTAAAATTAAGTGCGAAACGTAGCAACACTGCTGTCATTCATGCTCTCAAATTTGTAAACGTCGTGTGGCTAGAAAATTGATGACAAAACAAAGTGCGCATAAAAATAAATAGAGAAAAATCGAAAAAATTAAGTGCATTTTTCGTAAAACAACCCAAGTGGTGAAAAAATAGAAGCTAGTGATATTTTTGTTGCCAATTATAGTGTTAAACACTTTAAAATTTATTACATTAATAAATAAAAATCAAAAAATACAATATGGATAACAATACAACCAACACAACTGCCTCCTCGCCACAAGCCACTGCAACACCACCTGCCTCTTCAATAAATAGTATTGTAGTTACAAAAATAACATACTCTCAACCAGGCTCTCCTGTTCCAAGTGATGCTACAGCAGCCACTAACTCGAGCAGCAGAACTAGAGCAACATCACCCAGTACACCATCCTCCAGTTTGTCTACACCCAAGAAGAATTTTCTGGATGCCGTAATGCTGCAAACAATACGCAAAAAACTTTCAACTCCTGGTGGAGTCTTTGAATTGCAATCCCTGCGTTTGGACTCTAGCTTGGATTCGGCGGTGAATGTGGTCAAAGATCGTTATATTATATGTGCGAAACCTAAACATATACCTGCAGCTTCCTTTGCCAAAGCACCTTCCTGCTATCGCCACCTAGTAGATATGAATATGTCTAATCTTAAGTGTACAGATGTGTTTACGGGTGAACAGTTCCTATGCAAGGTAATCAATGAACCTCTACATAAAGTGCAGCAGGCTTATTTTAAACTTCAACAAGAGCCTGATCAATGTCGCAGTTCGATCTATGGCCATCAGTTAATACGTGGTATTAAGGATATAGTGCCGCTGAATAAGCAACGTACTTATGTGATATTGACGCCACCCCAACCGCTCAACGCCTGTGATAGTACTGTAGGAGTATTCGAGGATTTACATACGTATCTGCGCGATAAACATCGTTTGTCTGAGGCTGAAGCTCGTTCCCTTTTCCATCAGATTTGTGAAACCGTGTTGGTGTGTCATCGTAATGGTATCATTTTGCGAGATCTCAAATTGAAGCGGTTCTTTTTTGTTGACCAAGCTAGGTAAGTTTTTTTAATTTCGAAATTTTTATTATTAATAGGTACATAGTACTAAATTTTCTTCTTGCGTTTATTTGAACTGTTTGACTCACATCCCGGATTAGAGTTATTATAGAGAGAATAAATGTAAGAAATGAAGAATTTTATATATTAAAATACCTACATATGTATATATATATATACATACATATGTAGATATTTTGCAATAGCATTCATTGAGAAATAGAACTTTTATAAAAGAATGCATTTACCATAACAAAAGCCAAACTATTATGTATCCCTCAAAAATTTTTAATCAAAAATTGAAAATGTTTTCAATTAATTTCGTAAGTGAATCAATTACTGGTGTGACGAGAAATAATATTTCCTAACAAATTTTACAAAGTTTTGAGTAATTGAAAAATTTTATTCGAACAAAATTTTTGTCTGGACAAAATTTATTTTATAGATAATTTGACGTCTCTCTCAATAATAGAACGTCAAGCTACATATAAAATAAATTTTGTCAGGACAACATGGGTGAATTCAGCTTTAGTCTAAACCCGATATGGTGAACATTTTAGTTGAATCGGACAACTCTAAGCCATGCAAGTTCACAATTTCTGTATTATGTATATTTTTGCAGCCGTATTCATGAAGTTGGCATTAGTGATAAAATTCAACCTTTTTTAAGAATTTTTATATTTTGATGTTATTGTGAATTGACATGTAGTGCTTGTTCATAAAATGTAATTATTTATGGCAATTCTGTTCAGAGAATGAGAGGCAAAAACTTAAAGAATTCCGAAGTAGTGCTGGCAATGCCGTTTTAGCCTGCCTTTTTTGACAATTCTCTTTTAAAACCCCTACGAAAAGTCAGGCACATTTGCATTACAGACTTTTTCCCCATGCCTTTTTTGACGTTCATACACATGCTTAATGGTGAGAGTACGTCTATAGCTTTCTTTAGTGTCCGGCTGAACGCAATTTTTTTTATCCAAACCGAAACCAGAACTTTGAAATATATTTTAGGCAAAACCAGAACAGTTCGGTGCTCGGCGAAGATTTTACCGAACGCCAAACATGGACAAAAAATAGCTTTTTGCCAAACTCCATCATCAAACCCGAACGTTCGGTCGGAAACTATCAAATCGAAGTAACAGAGACGAGTACAATTTACGTGATAGACATGCATGAGCACACGTGACCAGGCATGTTGTCAAATCGACTGGGGTTGTTGCACTAGCTTAAAGGAACAAACAATTTTTCTTTAATCTACTAAATAACGAATGCATTAAGTCGGCCCCTGGTTTTTCTAAATTTTGTACAGTTGTGATTTCGTGAATTAACTTTCGCGAGCATATCGTGACTTCGTGACATAAAGCGTGTCCTGTATTCCATGCGGAATGTAAATGTTATGACAATTTCGGACATTTTCATCCGCTAGAATTCTAATTTTAAAAATTTTCTGACGATTTCATACCTTTACAGCACTTATTTTAATACAGTCTCTCACAGACTTCTACGACAAAAAAACGTAGTGGCGTAAAACACAGACACAAAATAAAAAAACATCCACACATGGACAAGTTTTCTCAATAATAAAAATGACATGTATTTACAACATAATTGTTAATATGGCAACAACAATCACAAGCAGCGAAAAACAACAATGAAACATTTTAAACTCGTTATTGCTATTAACACACAAAC
The DNA here is from genome assembly GCA_956483635.1 of Panzeria rudis. Taxonomy (NCBI): domain Eukaryota; kingdom Metazoa; phylum Arthropoda; class Insecta; order Diptera; family Tachinidae; genus Panzeria; species Panzeria rudis. The sequence goes on from OY101451.1 coordinate 4,327,453, forward strand.
ATTGAGATAACCCTAAAAAGCAAAACAAAACAAAAAAATTTGCAAGTTAAAAAATGTATGAAACTGCCATTCTAAAAAAAATAAACAGTAGAAAAATTAAGAAATAAAAACCGCTAGAAATTTTGAAAGTTCAAGTAAAAATTTCTGGAAATTTGTATCTATAATAAATATGGCTTTTTTATCTTTCAAATTATGGGAATTCCGAAATATGTAGGTTTACATATCCAAATACCTATGTAGGTACCTATGACATAGTTTTAGTGTACAGTTTCCGCTTTCGATAAAATATTCTTTGTCAAAATTCATGAAAACCTACGTAGGTACCTACTGTGTACATATTTTGTCGACAACTGTATGTATACCCATTAATTTTTGTAATTTTAAAACATTTGTTGTTATGACAACATTTGCAGTAACATTGAACGTATTTTTGTATGTATGTACATATTTTCAAACTAAATAATTTTGAAATCAATATGTACTACGAAATACTCAAAACGAACGCCAACAACAAACACACAACCAGCAACAAAATTACACACCAACCACAACACTACGTTACCAAAATACTGAGGGCCAACAATTACAAAATAAACCAAAATTAACACAGAGAATCCCCCAATATATTTTTATGAACAAAACACAAACACAACTATTGTTAACACACCCGCAAATCATAAAATATCATGAGTTTCCCTGCCGCTCTTTTATGGCTGAGTTTTTTAAAACAAAAACTTGATTCTTATGAACAGCCACAAAATAACTTGGTAGATGCATTTTCAAAACTCTAAACGGCTGCAAAATTGCATTTTGTATTGTGTATTACTACACAATTTAGCAGCTTGTTGCATATACATAAATTGTGATCGCAAGCGAGACAAAAAAATAATAAGAGAACAAAAAAATAGCAAAATTGTAACAGTTTTGGTAAAACTTTACATCATGGGGCTCTAAATTTCTTAAGAGAATTAAGTATGTTTACTATTTGTTTATTTGGAGAGGGGGATGTTTTTTCATTGACCCCTACACAACATTTACACACAAGTAAGCGGTTTATACATGGGACAATACCAATTTACATGCACACGATTTTCATATGGGTGGTAATGTATGCACATTTTACAATATGTGCATTCGATTCTGTAATATTTTTTTTTATAAAATCAATCAACTTTCGGTTAATTTAAGAAATTACCCTCGTAAGTTTTTATTTCATTTTTTCTGACTTTTTTACATTTTCGTAATTCACTTTGATCAATTGCTTTTATATACAGTGAACTCGCGGTAATGTGAACTTCCACTATAGCGTCCCATTTTCGAACGGGAATAAGGTTTTAATTGCTCTTATGGCGTTCTCTTTTCTAGAATAATTTAACAATTTGTACTTTTTATTAAAAAAATTGCAATTTAAGATTCCTTTAAAGCAAAAGTTTACTTTCGTAAATAAATATACATATGTATTGGGAATTTTCATTGGAAAGTGCAAAAAAATGCAACATTTTTGGTAGAAAAGAAAACGCCGTAAGTAAGGAACATATTATAGTAATTCCATTTAGCCGGGTGTGACCATTTTACACACATTTTCAGATATAAATCAAAAATATAAAATTTTGTTAATGGTAGACACTGAACAACAACGAGTTCTGCCCAAAATGGTCGTTAGAAAGATGAGACGGGTGTGACTTTACACACCTTGGTTTTAAAGAATTATGACTCATGATAAAATATGCAACATTTTGAGTATAAAGTACACAATAATTTTAGGAAAGCTAATTGATCAAAATCTTTTTGAATGTATTAATTATATATGTACTGTTTTTTTTCTTAACAAACAGGACGGAAATTTAAAAAATTCAAAGAAATAAAACTATTGATTTCATTAAAATAAATAATGTAAAGATAAACTCAAGAAAATAATAAGACATTCAAGTATTTGCTATCCGTGCTTTTATAATAGACAGCGGGATACTTCAGCAGAGTATTTATTTTTAAATTCAATAAAAAGCAAATTGTTTTCAGAGATAGCGGTTTTTATTAACCCTTATGTGAATACCAAGGTACCCGGGTACCTTAGGGTGCGAACAGAGTGGCCGCTTGTTGCCGAGCCGAGCCGACTGACGCTTATTCCGAGAACCAATGCGAGAAAACTGGTACTATACAAATTAGTACAAATAAGAGCGAACAGGTCATAGTGGACGCCGAGCTGGTCAGAGCGCAAAGCTGATTGAATGCGAGAAAACAGTTCCAAAGCGTATTTCAGCGCCGAAAACATTGTTTATGTTATGTTATGATTGGAAAACATAAAAAAATTAAAAACAAAAATTTAAGAAAAAGTAAATAAAACATGCAATCAAAAAAACTAAAAAAATAATAAAAATTAAAAAGAAAATAAAAATTAAAATAAAAATTAAACAGAAAATGAAAAATATGGAAAAAATACTGTATTGGATGAAGATGAAGCATTTTTTGTAACTCTTGCCGCATATTCGGAAGATAATAGATAAAATATCAGCTCTGATTCTCGCATCCACTATGCGCACTCAAACTTGTTTCTCGTATGAACAAGTTCTCTCAATAAGCGTCAGTCGGCTCGGCTCGGCAACAAGCGGCCACTCTGTTCGCACCCTTAGCGTTTTAAGCTTAATTTTTTTTACAGAAGCTGATGATCCACATACTTAAAACTTCTTGAGAACTCCTATCTTTTAATAAATTTTCGATAAATATTCTATTTCGTTTAATAAATTGGCTAAACAATTGATGTTCCTACTCACGAATGTCCAGTCTGACACGTGGTTAAAACAAGCAAAGAATGTTGGTGTGTAGCGGCCTCTTCAAATTTAAACTTTTATTTTTGACCGAAAAATATCAGTAAAAAAATAACAGTTATTTATGTTTTGACTTTTTTGAAAAAAGTAAAATAAAAGTTTTTTCATATTTTTTTATGAATTAGCTCATAACCATCATAATGCTATACTCAAATATCGTATAGGCAAATTCGTTCTGTCTGACTTTCAAACGAAATTTGACAATAACTGTTATTTTCGATCCGCGCATATGTTTAAAGAAAATCGGTCCAGGCGTTTTGAAGTTGTTATCCATTTTATTCGGTTTTTTTAATTTTCAATTTAATGCATTTTATATGAAAAATTAATTTTGAAACCTATAATTAAAATAAATGTGTTCACATAATGGGGAATTCACTGTTCATAAATATATTTCTAAATAAAAAAATTGTTTGACTAATAGGTGACGTATTGATGATGATGATTGTGGGGGTAAACGAGGTCATCTATTGTTAAACGGCCTGTAGAAACTTTTTAAAGATTTTTAAATAAATATATGTATATATTTTTGAAAATTTAACATTTTGAAACTTTAATTTCAAGTACTTACACAGATACGTACAATCCATATGTACTTAAATTTTTTAATGTCAAACAGTTGCCTAATTTTGATTATATTATACAAAATTTGTTTGTCGATGTTTAATAATACTACACACTTGTTTATTGTTATACTTCGCTTTTTATATATTTTTAGTATCTTCATTTATTATCATCTTGTTTTAAAAAATTTTTAAGGTCATTGAACACATTGCCTATGACCCTGAGAGGAATAAAAATAAAATTTTTATTTTCTTTTTTCATCGAATAAATGAAATACAAACAAAGTATTTATTAGAATATCCGTAGGAATTTCTAAATATAATAAATAAATATACTGTGCCAATTGCATACATTTTCTTAAACACCATTTCCCTTGTTGTATTAATTTGCAAAATTTAAAATTTTTTCTCATGTATGTTTGTACTTTTTACATTTTTAACTTTAAAAAATATGAAGAATAAATATTTTTTCGGGAATAGTATATCTAAAAAAAAGCTCTAAAATCAATATACATATGTACATAATATACTTCTGACTATCAATTTTCTATAACACTTACCATTGACGAGAAATATTAAAAAAGTGACACTTGGCTTTAGGACATGCTTAACCTATATATTTAAGTTGGGCGGTGGCTATAGAAAATTATAAATTTCGTAACTATTTTTATGTTCGAAAATGCTGTGTTCTAAATTCGCCAGAAACACATAATTGCTCTAAAGAAGTCGAGAACTTACAAAAAATTAAGCTACTCCGAAAAAAAATAAAATTTTCGACAATTCGATCTTAAATCCACCACTACGAATAGAAACAACTGTGAAGAAATTCGCAATTTTTCGGAAATTCAAAATGTTATATACGGCCATGTCACAGAGTTCAATTCCGTTCGGAAACGGAATTCAACCTACCCCATTTTTGTAGCAGCAAGTGTCTAAAAAACAAAACTAAAATACTTAAATTAGTCAGGTTTGTCCAGACTGTTGTCGGCGCTATTATGCTGACGTATGCTCCAGATGGGCCTGATATCTTGGGGTGGATTGAATTCCGTTTCCGAACGGAATTGAACTCTGTGACATGGCCGATAAATACATAGCCGAAAATGAACGAAAGTAATCCCAAATGTATCAAAAAATATAATTTCACTAAAAAGTAAAAAATAAAAAAATCGGCAAAAACGAGTTACTCCGAAAAATTCGAAAATTCGTAATATGATATACATATGTACATATGTATGCTCGAAAATTCCACCATAAGTACTTTAAATCCAACGAAAATACATAATCTTACTAAAGTTTATCTTAAAAATCTAAAACTCGACAAAAACATAAAACTACGAAAAAATCTAAAATTTTTCGAAAATTTTAAACTTAAGGCCAGATTTTGTAAATACAAACGCCTTTTGCGTTTTGAAATTTGTATGGAAAAAATACTTTTTTGAAAGGTATTTGCGTTATTTTTCATAAAAATTTTAAACATTTAGAAACGAATTTTTTTTACAAAATCTGCCTATTAATAATACATGGCCCAAAACGCACCGAAAGCGCCTTAAAACTGAAAGAATCGCCCGACTTCATTAATGAATGAGAAAACCCCAAAAATGGAAACTACAAAAAAGTTTTCAGTTTTTCGAAAATCCAAAATTAAATACATAGTCGACAATGCAGAAAAAGTACCTTCAGTCCACCAAAAACACATAATTTGATTAAAGAAACTGAAAAATTAGCAAAATCTAAGTTATTGCGAAAATGATGAAGTTGTCCGAAAACTCGAAATTTAACCGATACGAAAGTTCATTGAAAATACTTTAAAAGCACCAGAAACAACTCATTTACAAAAGAAATTGCAAACTCACTAAGAATTTAAATTAGTCCGAAAAAATTTACCATTTTCCAAAAGCTTGATTGAAAATGCGGCTAAATAAATAATTTATACCGAAAACATTGATTTTTTTCGAAAATTTGAAATTTATCACTTGAAACTGCACAAAAAGTGTCCTTAATTCACCTAATAGACATAATTTTGGACATTTTTTGAAAATTAAAAATTAATCGAAAATTCGGGAAAAATCAAAACTACGAAAAAATCGAAAATTCGAAATTTAACTCATTTGTAAATGCACCAAAGTAACCTAAATCCGAAAAAACAAGCAAAAGTACTTTGAAAAAAAAAATGAATAACAACATAAAAAAATGCAAACGAATTGTTCGGCTGCTCAATTTCAAAACAAAATATGTAACTGACAAAAATTACATTTTTCAGGAAACGAATAATCATGTTCACAAGACTCCACGTTAAAAAAAAAATCCACGTCATGCAATTAAATTTGTAATTTTTGAACGTATTTCATAATATTAATCTTTTGAAATTTTGTGTGCGGCAAAGTAATGAATCATGTGAAGAAATAACAAAAAAGAGAATTTATTGTTAAAAATGTCCATAATTTTTTAAATTAAAATTGCACTGCTGGAAACGTTTATTACTTTTTAAGCAGAAAAAATTTCCATTAAATTTTTAGTTCGTAAAAGTTCTAACTCCAGAAGAATTTTTTTTTATTCAAATCTGTTACGTCAATTGTTACTACCCGATGTCTGTCTGTCGGTCTAAACTTCTGACCACCTGTCAGTTTCTCGGTATGTACCCAGCAAAAAATAAATGGAGTACTTCTTTATGAACCACTTTTTAATTACTTCCAAAGAGCTAATGTTTAGTTTTAGATACCAAAGAAGTGGTTTCTAATCACCTATAAAATTAAGTTTTGAATAACTACTTTGTTTTCAACAATTTCATAACTTTATTTTAAAAACAAAACAACGTGAAGTTGGTTGGAGTTGATTTATTTTCTGCAAACGAATTAAAAAAGACGCGTGAAACTAAAAAGGAGTTTTGTTAAGTTAATTGACTTTTTAATTAAAAAGTTTTATATAATAACAACAATAATAAGAAAGAAGAATAATTATATTTCGTAAAAGGAAAAGCTAAAAAAGGATGGTAAGGAAACAAAATTAGTTCGAAAATATTTTTGAAGAGAGATCTCACGATAGATACCTAATCATATTTCTTGTTTAGATGCCGCATATGATGGGACTTCTTCCATCGACAAGTCGACTAAAGCAACTTTGAGGGATGAACTAAGATTGTCAAATAGCTGCTATTTTAAAAGACAATATTATTTTCCCTAAGTATGCCTAATACTTCGAGTCAATTAAATAAATTTCCTTTTTTAGTCTTTATATAATAAAAAAGAAGTCTTCCTTCATTTTGAGTTATTAAAAACCTATCCAAGTGGAACTATAAATCACTGAATAAGCACCACTTCCTAAATCAGAAATTTAACTGCTTTGGAAAAGTGGTTAATAACCACATCCTAAATGTAAAATGTACTAAATTTACTTCACCAATAAAAAATCACAGCTTATTTTAGATTTTTTATAGCAAATAAAAAGCCAATTTTATTAGCTTACGGGTTGGCAAAAACAAACCACTTCGCTCCAATGACACGCTAATATAAAATATCAGTAGTTGTGGGCTTTTTCTACTTCTTTTTCAACGCTTTTTTTGCTGGGTACATATATCATTATTAGTAGATTAGAAAAATTACTTTTATTGAAAAACATACAAATATTTGATGAAAGAAATGGGCACTGCCACGCCCACATAATGTAAATATTATTTTTTAACTTTTACTTAACAAATTACTTTTAATTAGACGATTACATACTACATATGAGATATTACACACACAATCAGTACAACATTACGTTTATATGCCTTTTTTTGGAGTCGGCTTTTTACAAGAACTATTTATTGCTTTATTTCTTTTCTCCCTTTAATATTTTTAATCATTTTCGCCCAAGTAAAAGTCAACTAACTATATATTCTATTTTTGCAAATTCCATATTGGTTTTAATTTATATTAAATTCATTATAATTTCTAGTAATGGTTCAATTCAGAAGTTTTAACAATGGTCCCATTTAATTACATGTAATATGTTTCGGTTGTTCTTTGTCTCCTTTTTTAACGTTTTTTTATGTACTGTTAAATTTTGTCCAGCTGTTTACAAGTTATTGTCAGCTGTTTTCTAGTTGATAATGGATGATACCACTTCAGATTGAGTCAAAATTTGGCCTTATCTTAAACTGAGTTTGTAACCTTGAACTAATGCAACTTCAACCATACTTTTGAAAAGTTTCAAAACTCTTTTTATAAACACAGTGTATTTATTAGGGTATTAATTTTAATCGACTTTTCTATTGTTCTATTAATCACAATCGAAATTGAGGTTTTTAAATTACTCGAACAATCGAGTAAAACTTTTATTTTGTTCGAGTTATTCAAGTAATATTTACTCTTAAAAACTATTCGATTTAATCGGTTGTTCTTTCATTCCTTCCTCCCTATTATTGTTGTTCTATAATTGACTAAATTCTTTGATATCTACAGCAAGGTGTCTAAGTGCCACTTAACGTTTGCATTTTTATTAAGATATCCACAGAAAGTTCACATCAAATGTTTTACTCGAGTTCGATTAATTGACCTAAATAAGTCGAATAAATTTTTACTCGAAATTGGAAATTACTGTTTGGTCGAACATTATTTGCCTTAAATGGTTCGATTAATCGATCAAACATTATTCGAGTGAATACCCTAATATTTATTCTATTTTGTATGTATTCCGTTTGTCCCATTATCTCTGGGTGTGCTCTCTTGTTCTACTCCTCTGTTTTGCTCAAAAAATTATTGCTACACTAACACGAATATAACTACTACAACTATTGGCCCCATCCATACATCATCACTCAACAAACAAACGAACAAGCAGTCATGATGATGGTCTTGCCTCATTCATGTTGATTTTTTGAAAAAAAAAATAAATGGAATATACCACATGAAAGAAAAAAAATTTGCGAGGTCATTCATATTGTAATTGTGTTTTATCATTATTATTATTTTTATAGTAATTGTTGTTTTTCTCTTCTTCTTTCGGCTTTTTGAAGCTCTTTTTTCAAAATTTAGTTTATTTTGCCTCGATTCTTGTTTTAGTTCATGGAGTTATTGTGCTTTTTTGCTCTTCTTCATCGTTTGCATTTCATTGTTGGTTATTTGAGTTGTTGTATTTTGTTGGTATTCGTTTGTTGTATTGATATCAGGGTCAGTTCGAGGTTTCATATTGTTGTAATACTTGTTGAAATTGTGTTTTTTGTATTTTTTTAGTTTTTTTTTTTGTATGCCAAGCTTTTGGGTGTTGCTTTGCTAGCTTGGCTGGTAACTAATAATATGTGCAAGAGTGTATGCAGTTAATAATCATCATACACAGCATTTAATTTGTATTTTTTTTGTTTTGTTTTAATATGATCTTGCTGGCAATGAATTTATTACAAAATTTAAGTTGTATTTCTTATACCAGCATGTGGAGGTATGGGGCGTTATTTTTGTAATTTTTGTTTGAAGTTTTAATACTTTTAAAAAATTTGATATGGCACTTTAGTGTTAGGCATTAGAACTAACAAAACAAAAAAGTTCAATTTCAATTGTTGCGGTTGTCAGTTGTCTGCATTTAAAACTTGTAATAAAATTGAGGTCAAGTTACGAAAGAAAAAAGAAAAAAAAAATCAAGAATAAAATGCCTTTTAATAACAAACAGCAAAAAACTGTGCTACACGGAAATTTTAATAAGATGGCCACCCTATTACTACAGCTAATTCAGGTACGGTAAATTCAATAGTGCAAGCCGTTGTTCGAATTTGGCTCCCGTAATCGCATTATTTGCGATTTATAATTTTGATGCTAAAGTACCGTAAAAATGAAACTGCATAAATTTTATTTGTTTTGAGAACTGATGTAACACAGTTTAATTTTAAGTTGAGGTACGTCGACTGAATCTTTCCAGAGCCGTATAAAAGGTGTGCCTCCTTTGAAACTAAAGCTGAAATAGCCACGTTTCTGCATAAATAACACTATAAGTGCAACAATTTCGAACTTTTTTTTTTCAAAATTACGGGGTTCTGTAAACCGATTCTGGTAGAGGAGACCAAATGTTATTTTAGGGGGGTTAAAGCTTCCCCCTTTTGGCCTGATCGTGCAGCATATCGGTATATGAAACTATGTGATCTTTACATCTAAGGTGTAGGGTATGTACAGCAACTTTGTAGAAAATATTAGGGCAAACATTTTTCTGGAACATTTTAACCCTCTAACTCTTCGTTTTATGGGTCTTTTTGTATACTTCTTAAAAAAGTGGCAATAAACTCCACTTCATCGGCGATATAGCAGGAAAAAATCTTCTACAAACATGTTTCTCGTGGTCTTCTTGTACATAAAAAAGCTAAATACATCTTATATCTTAAACGTAGGGCTTACACGATTTTCTTTGCCGAGTACGAATTGTGCGTAAATACGAAATTAACCCTTAAACACATTTTGAGCTTTGAATGATTTCTAGCGTCCGAGCTGCTTGGGTCTCTTTAAAGACCTGTAGTAGAATTTTATTTTTGTAGAATATTGCCGTTGAAGGGAGTTTTTTCCCCTTTTTTTCAGAAATATACAAAAGGACCCATAAAACGAAGAGCTAGAGGGTTAAAATGTTCTAGCAAAATTTTGCTCGTGGTGTTTTAAATAAAAGTGCTGAACACATCTTATACCTTAAACGTAAGACTTACAAAATTTCCTATGCCGAGTACTAATTGTGAATAAGTATGAAGTTAACCCTTGAACATAGTTTAAGTTTTCAATGATTTCTGGTGTACAAGTTGAGTATTGAGTTTGGTTGTCCTTGAAGATCTATAGTCAAATTTTATGGTCAACATTTTTGTGGAACATTTTATCCTCGCACTCCCCCTTTTTGTGGGTATTTTTTACGATTTGTTACGAAAGGTATGTATTTAGAAATTATTTTTGCATGCAAACAAAGAAGTGTATGTTTTCATATTAAAATTAAAGAAAATAACCGCTTAAATCCTAAACATTTAAACCTGATTATTTTTCTAAAATATAAAATTATTTCACAAACTTGTTTATATTTTAATTAATAATTATTTATGAATAAAAAGATTTATTTATTGCGAGTTAAGCAATGTCTGTATGCGTTTTATTGATGCTTTACCAAACAAATCATCAATAAACTTCAACCATACTTTAGAAAAGTATCAAAGCTAAAGCCCGATTAAATGAATACTCTACCTTCTAGACAGCTTGGCGTGTCTAGAACATCTCATCGGAGGATTTTATATCGGCATTTGCATCCATACAAGTCCTCATTGGCCCAACAACTTCTAGCATTTGGCCGCCAGCAGCAAATAACTTGGGAAAAATGGTCCCTGGAGATGTGCGCAAAATATATAATGCGTTTCTTAACAATTTAATTATGAATGATGAAGCACATTTCCATCTTAATGGATATGTAAAAAAAAACGATATTCACCAGCGTCAATTCCACTCGCTCAAGTCTACAGTATGGTGTGGAGCGTGAACTTTTACTTTGGATATGCTCGATGCATCAGTAAAATTGGGTGTCCGTTGTAAAAGTGAAATTCTACAACTTTGGTCCATTACTCGTTCGTGTAATTTTGCATGTTGGTGTAACAAGGTTCGATGAATAGAATCTGAAACAAATATAAAAAATAAATAGTAAACAGGAAAGTTATTAAACTTTTGCACGCAGGAGTGACTTGGCTCACCCTGTATAACTCAATGTTGATAATAATCTGGCTAGTGAGGATCATTAACTCATACTTAGTTAATAAACCCAGGGGAGAACCATCTGTAACTGAATATTGATATTGGTGGAGATCATTTAAACTGTAGGAGGGGCTTCAGGAGACCCTACTTCTCATTCGAATATAGAGATCAATTGGTTATCCTTAAGAAAGCTCCTGGCGAATTGCTATATAAGCAAGCAATAATTTTACTAAATTAAAAAAGAATGGTTTTTTGTGGTAAATTAAAAAATAAATAAATTTTTGTGTACATATACACAAGGCTACATGACTTTTTTTGAGTAGAAGTAAATGCAAAACTCCAAACATGAAATCTTTTACTATAACCAACCATATTAACCGTGCTATATTTTATTTTCTTACCATCAGGGTGCCATCTCATATCTATGGAACCTGCTTATTTGCCATTCTCTTGCTAAGTACCATCATAGCTTTGCATCCTTGCGAAATTTTTTGATAAATTCTAGTATTTTGCAAATTATGATGCGTATTTAAAGTAAAAAATTCCAAAAACCGTAAAATTTTAAACTTTACATAAATTTAAAAGTCGATATATTCATTATTTTGTTTTTGTGGCTCACTGAGTTATTGCACTAAGCCTCCCAGTTGTTTTAATAATAATTTTTGCAAAAGAAAAAATCGAGTACAAAATAGCCGTGGCACTGCACACATATTTGATCGTCATCGCATTGTGTGTGCGAAGTTTCATACGAATCGGCTAAGTAGAAGTAGTTAATACTAATATTTACTTCTCATGGGCGTGGCACTGCCCACCTTTCTAGCCACAATGTTATATTATAATGATAAATAAATGTGTATGCAAAGTTTCATAAGAATCGGTTTGATAGAAGTTGTTCAAAAATATATTATTTAATTTGCATGGGCGAGGCGCTGCCCATTTTTTTAGTCATGACTCAATCAGAAGCTTAATGGTGGCTTAATGAGTGTGTGCTAATTTCCATAAGAATCGGTTGAGTAGAAGTAGTTGAGAAGGATTGTTTGTTGACTTTGTATGGGCGTGACCCTGCACACTTTTTAAAGGGACCCATTTGAAAGTACATCATTTTAAACATAGAAATAAAAATCTGAAATCGTTTTGTACATGGCGGAGTTTTGATTTCTTCTTTTCTTTTTGAAGTTGGCTAAAAACACATTGAAATAGATTACTGTGTGGTATAGCTAGATCCTATGCGCATTTCTGTGTTGCTAATGCAGATCATTAGGAAACCTTTGCCCAAAAATCTTATAGAAAAATTAAAGATAATATATCAAACTTACTTTCAAACAAACAACGCTGGTCTGCAGAGCAAATTCGCTTAGATAAAAAATGTGGATATGTATAAAGATTTTAATGCGCTAAACTCAAATACGCTTTCAGTTTTTTTCTATCACGTACAGACTTTTTTATATGGGCATGGCTAATATGATACACCAAATAACTTGGTCACGTTAACGCTAATATTTCATCACAACTCGAGAACGGTCTGTTAGATTTAGATATACAGTGGTGATCATTAGGTTAGCACAGTTCATATACTGTTCTGCTTGTTTTACTGTTTCTGTTTTGCGGTTTTTATTTTACTAGGACCACCGGTGGTTGAGATTCGACCACTTGATCCTTAGCAGGGTATGTTAGTAACCGGTTTTTATAGGCAAAAATATATATTGTCCATATCTAAAGAAAAATACCTTTTAAACCATATATGTTTCATCAATATTGGTGGACAATAAGACACTTAAAAGTATACGACAACAAATTTTGTGGCTTATTTATAGTATAGAAGATGTTCGATTAACTGCAGTAATTATACAGACTTTCAAGGAAATTCCCTTTTGAACAAAACTAAAATTTTTCTAATCAGTTTGATGCCCTAAAACAGCTGTGTCCTAAGTTTTTTCCTATTACTTCGAGATTTTCTTATGGGCGTATCTAATGTTTCGACTGGGTACATCAGTATATTTTACCCTAACTCGAAAACAGTATGTCTGATTTCGGCCAACAAAACACCAGCAGATGCACGATAAAATTACCTTCAAACTACCGTAACATAGTGGATCCAAATTGATTATTAGGCTAAGGCTCTTAACGTTATATTCAGAAAGAATTGGGCATGATCAATATTCCAAGGAACAAGGGAAAATTTAACATCAACTTAATTTTTCAACGTATACAGCAGAACAGAGTAGCACCACTTTCGGAAGCCGCTACACTTCCATCGTCAGTGCTCACGTGTATTTGCTTATCACATGCTTATAACATAATTATGTAAACAAATCAGTGGTTTCTTAGTTATTCACAAATTAGTATGAAAAAATACTGGACTTTTATAAAAAAAAATTTCGGAAAGCTCTTATAAAATTTAAAACTGCAAAAATTTAAATTTGTATGTAATACTTTTAAGTACACATGCTTTACAAACAAAATAAGTCATAAATCATGAAAATCGATGGACAACTGTTGATTTGATTCACAATTAAGTAAAGGAAGTCAATAGACAAAAATTGCGTTTTTCATACAACACACATACACACCAGAGAATAACAAAATCAAATTAATCATTAATCATACACATACATACAAACACACACGTGTAATTTAGATGTGAATAAACCCATGATTAAATTCAATTTATGATTAAAGCAAGAAAAAAGGTGATTTTGTCATTCACTGTCTTCAGTTAATTGTGAATAAAATCAATATCATAATTTATGTCTCTTTTTGTTCGCAAGACACATCGCGTTAGCAAATATAATTAAAACATTTAGTTTTTGCAGTTTTATATTTTTTTTAACGTTTTTGAAAATTTTTTTTTAATTTTTCATAAAAAATCACTATTTTTCGATACTAATTTGTGAATAATTAACCTAAAAGTATTAAGATAGCTTGAATGTAATTTTAGCACGCATCTGTTGATGCTTTACTGGTCGAAATCGGACATATGTACTATTCTCGAGTTAGGGTGAAATATGCTAGTGTACCTATTGGAAATATTAGATACGCCTATAAAAAAAATCTCGAGTTATAGGAAAAAACTAGGATACAGTTTTTCTAGCGTATCAAACTGATTAGAAAATTTTAATTATGTTCAAAACGGAAAGAAAAAATACCAATTTGTAAGCCTGTGTTATTAATAAGTAACTTAAGTTCTTTTTTGGAACGGACTTTCGTAGTTCTTTTAGACTACCAAATGAATGTTGAGATCCTAGCGATCATAAGAGTCACGGAACTGGTGGCCAGAAATTTAGCTGAAAGCGAGGAGGTAGCCTTCTACCTCGAAAGTCAGGCCGCGCTAAGAGCTTTGAAGGGACAAATTGTCAAACCGAAAATGGTCAGTGACAAAAACTTGCTTATGCCGGCTTTACACTGTCTGAGTTTTCGTCTGATTTCAAAATCTAACTTTAAGAATATGACATTTAAAACTCATATTGTATATTAGATGGAAATAGATTAAGTTCGATTTTCAACTGACCTCAGACGAAAAATTAAAAATTGTATATTACACACGATATTTCACTTTTACGTATTGAAATCCGACGAAAACTCAGACTATGTTCCGTTCCTGGTCACTGCAATGTTGATGGAAATGAAATTTCCGTTGACCTGGCTAAGAATAGGATCGGCGTTAGATGAGCAAATGTGTGACAGACGGGGTTAAACTACCGATGGGTCATTACTACAGGGTGTTTTTTTTAGAGGTATAGAACTTCGAATTGAAATAAAACACAAGAAAATCGTTTTAATGTCCATCAATTTGGCTTTATTGGAAGGATAATTTTATGCCATTAATGTTTAAATATGATTTCGGGCATGTGGCCGCCGCGGCTGGCTCGAATAAAGCCAATTCTACAGGTCCAATTTTCAACCACTTTTTCGAGCATATGGGGCCGTATGTTGGCAATAACGCCACGAATGTTGGCTTCCAAGTCCCCTAACGTTTCTGGTTTGTTGGCGTAGACGAGCGACTTCACATATCCCCAAAGAAAATAATCCAATGGTGTCAAATCACACGATCTTGGTGGCCAATTGACAGGTGCATTCCGCGAAATTATGCGCTCATCGAATGTTTCCTTCAATAAATCGATTGTGACGTGCGCTGTGTGGCATGTAGCGCCGTCTTGTTGGAACCACAACTCATCCACATTCATGCCATCCAATTCGGGAACAAAATAGTCGGTTATCATGGCTCTATACCGGTCTCCATTAACGGTAACTGACTCTCCAGCATTATTTCGGAAGAAGTATGGCCCAATATAGCCCATAGAGCACACCAAACAGTCAGTTTTTGTGGATGTAATGGCGTCTCAAGGGTCTCATGTGGATTCTCTTCACTCCAAATGCGGCAATTTTGCTTGTTGACGTAGCCATTCAACCAAAAATGAGCCTCATCACTGAACAAAATTTTGGGATTTTGCTTGCGGTAAACTTCGCGAACTGAACCATTATTTTCGAAATAAATTTGCACGATTTGCAAGCGTTGTTCTTTTGTGAACCTGTTCATGATGAAATGGCACACCAAACTAAATATTAATCACTTGACAGCTGACAAAATGGCCGCCAGTTAAAAAAGTGATGCCAACTTAAAGTTCTATACCTCAATAAAAAACACCCAATATAATGAAATTTGGAACTGGGCCAACCGTTCATGGGGGAGTAGTGAGGGTTGTAGATTCTCGAGGGCTATATGGCCAAAACTTGACTTAGGAAGATCCGAACTACTACTGAGTATGAATAGGAAGGTGGTAGGGGTCTTGATCGGTGCATTGACTGGTCACTACCCGGTCAGAGCGAGTACCAACATTTGGTAGATTGACACTCCAGATTTCTGTAGGATGTGATTGGATGAAGAGGAACCAGAAACTATTGAGCATATCTGCCATTGCCCGGGTACAAGTAGAAGGGAATCACAATGGATCCAATTGGGTCTCCGAGTGCATGTGTGTTGCAACACTAGCCGTCCTAAGCTAGCCCAACCTGAGTTGAACACTAATTTATCATATTTTTCAAATTTGGAAATATTTTTTAATACTTTCGTATTCCAAATATTAAATTGGTAACTTTTATAGATGCATTTGGTAGGTGGTAAGAAAAGTGGCTCTCGGGTTATGATGAAATACATATATTAGCGTGATCGCCATATTTCTGGTGTTATATAAGTCATGCCCATAAAAAGTGTAAACATGATTGAAAAAAAAACTGAAAACAGATTTGAATTTAGCGCATTCAAATCTTTATATTCCACATATTTTTATTTAAAGGACCCAAAAAAATTAATTCTTTTGCACTTACTTTACTATTCAAAACTTATTATTCAACACTTACAAACAAAGTATTTCACAAAACAATTAAATTTACTTACCTTAACTTGATGTTATTTTTATTAAGTAAATCACACAAGCTATATTTAACCATATTGTTGATTCAGCAGGACTATATTTAAAACAATGAACATTGAGTTTCAATGACTTAAAACGTACTAACTTTATCTAAAAAATTTTAAAACTTAAGTGATCCACTAAAGTTCTTAATACTTTATCAGTCTACCTGTTTATATTCTTATTATGTGCATTAATAATTAAAACACCCTTAAATATTGCACATGAAGAATAGTGTGGAAACCCCTTAATCCCTTGCTACCTGAATACTACCTGAACCGCGTGTACATAAAGTATTAACTATAATTTAATTATCTATTAGCGTGTATATTGAAACAACTTAACGATGAAAAATAACCGAGATTGAACCTTTTACCTGCCAAAGTGCAGCTGAAAAGGTTCGTTGCTATTAAATAAATTACTAAATTTGCTCTTAACCTTTTATTATATACCATAGATGCAAATAATTTTATGAAGGCTCCTACGTCATAAAAAATCTGTTAAAAAAACCCATACAATACAAACTCCCTTCAAATAAGCTAATTCAATTTATTGAACTCTCTTCCCTTTTAATCTTATGCCTTTCCTATACCAACACCAATTCAAAGAAGAGAAAAAATGTTATATTGTTATTTACAAACACTCGTAAATGTTTTGTTTGTTTATTTTGTTTTAAACCTGTGAATAGGTAACTTCCCGTAAAATGAAACTCTCACATGAACGTGAATTTTTTGGTCTCTCTGCCAGAATCAGTCGGTAGAACTATGTTATTTTGAGAAAAGTTTGAGTTTGTTGAACAGTGTTATAAATAAAACATTAGTGGCCCGTTACTCCACAACTAAGGGTGCAAAATCAATAGTACTGGTGAACCAAATTTAAACCTTTTTTTTTTTTTTGGTGAATGCTTTCTTTTAGTCTATTTTTCCATCTATAATAAATTTTTAATTAGCAAACATTTACTACATTCACATCGTTCTTTGTTTTTCAGAACCAAACTGCAGTATGAATCTCTGGAAGGTTCCATGATTCTCGATAATCCTGACGATGATACACTTAGTGAAAAAATTGGCTGCCCTCTTTATACCGCTCCGGAGCTGCTGTGTCCCGAACCCACCTATAAAGGAAAACCGGCCGATATGTGGGCCTTGGGTGTGATTTTGTACACAATGCTGGTCGGACAATATCCGTTCTTTGAAAAAGGCAATAGCAACCTAATTACCATAATACGCCAATGTTTTGTACAACTGCCGGGTCATTTATCACGTTCAGCACGATGGCTTTTATTAACGCTTTTACGGAAAAATATCACAGATCGTGTACCCATCGAACATATTTTCTTGTCGCCTTGGCTGAAGGAGCAAAAACCTTTTCATATGTATATACCAGTAGACGTGAGCATACCAGACGATGAAGATGATTGCTTGAGCAGAGGTGGGGAAAACATGGCTTGCATGGATATTGATGAAGATGATGGTGTACAGCCGTTGGATTACTCTTGCAGTACGCTGAGTATGAATTTCGTTAACGATTCGTATGCTGAAATGGGTTGACGCTGGTTTGTTTGTTGAACATATTTAAGCAGCCGGCATAAGCTGCTTTTTTCTTATGCTCAAAGCTTAAGACTTAATCTTCCAGCGCTGGCGCGCTAGCTTTGCCGTTTTAGTTGCTTCACGTCAGCACCAACTAAAGTGTGACGACCGAAATTCGCCTTCCTTTTACAACAACAAAAAAGCCTAAACTGATTTGGCGTTATTCCTTTTCCTCCTGCTAAAACGTCAGCTCGCAAAAAAGACTTGTTAAGGTCTTTGGTGTTGCCCGCCATCCAAGAGACAATTTTGTTTAAAATATGAACATCATTTGCAAAAAAGATTTAAAACATCTACCAAGTGAGAGAGTGTGAGACTGAGCATTTTGTCTGTCAGACATCACAAGCCCTTGAGTATTTTACGCTGTGGCATTGTGTCTTATTTTTTCCACCTTCCCAAGATTTCCAAGTTTTTTTGTTTTTCTCTTGTTTAGAAAACAGTTTTGGGTTTCCTATTGTTTTTACAAGTTTAGTAAATTAAATAATTTGTTGATTTTTATTTAATTTTATAGTACAATTTTGTTGTTACTCTGTTGCCTTGAATTTTTTGAAATTAAAAAAAAAAAAAAACAATAGTTCGAAGTTCTTCCAAGTTCTATGACTTTGAAAATCATTAAAAATGTATTAAATATTGTAATTAAACTAAAACTAAAAATTATTGCTGTTCACATTTGTGAAAGAAATAAAAATAAAATTGTATACAATATAATTAAGAGAAAAAAATTACAGAAAATATCTGCTGCCCCTTGAACATAAAAAATGGAAACTATTATAAATTGAGTTGATTTTTTACATATTCAAAACAAACAAAAAAATATAAAATATTTAATAAAAATAATAATTTGATCTCAACATTAATTAAATTTATCTTTTGTTTGTTTTTTGGTTGGGAAAATGCTATTTTTAGACACTTGCCAACCGAAATCGGTTGAAAAACAAAGTCCAAAAGAAACTTTAAATAAAATTGTTGCGAAAATATTTTTGGATGCAGTGAAATACTTTGGGTTTTAAAAATAGACTAATGGGCTATAAAAAAATTACGTGTGTATAAATAAAATTAAAAATAATTAATAACACTGTAGAACAAAATAAAATTTTTTTCGAAGTAAAAAGGTTTTAACGACTGATCTCCTCGTAGAGAGAACATACAAATATTGTACGAGTTCCGGTGTTTTGAAAGTTTGCTCCTGGGACTCATTTCAGAGGGAGTTAAAATTTCCCTCTTTCGCACATTGTTATGGCATAGGAAATTTTGTTATTCTTACATTTTAGGTACGTGGTGTGTTTAGCACTTATGTAAAACACTATGATATGATAAATACTTTTGTGGAACATTTTAACCCTTGAACTCTTCTATATGGGTCCGTTCGACCCTTTTATAGGCTTTTAACTAACACCTATATGATAGGTTTTTAACTTAACAAATTCGGAATTATCCAAATGAAAATCTGGGCTTAAATCGTCACATCCGTGATCGTATCGACAATCGTACGAAAATAATGTACGTGATACATCAATTGTATAGAGTACGTTCACGTATGTCATAATCCGAAAATTGTGTTTTTACGTGACGAGCTCGTTCATGGATGTGACGATTCGACCATAGGTTAAAAAAAAAACATCCAGAATTTTACAAACCAAATTGAGTAATTTACAAAACAAATTCAGCATTTTTCAAACCAAATTCGGCATTTTAAAAACCAAAATCAGGCTTTTTTAAATAAATTTGATTCAAAAAAAGTGATTTTGATTTTTAAAATGCCGAATTTGGTTTGAATAATGCTGAATTTGATATGTAAAATACTTAATTTGGTTTGAAAATTCTGCATTTGTTTTTTAAAAATCTGAATTTGATTTGGAAAAGGCCGAATTAAAAGTCAAAAACCTATAGGTCTACAGTTTTCTTTTGTATGGTGATGAATAGTGAAATTTTACGTAAGATATTGTGGTATATTTTAGCACTAATTGTGAATAAGTAGGAAATTAAGAACACATTCAGGTATGTGATGGAAATCGATTTCCAATGAAAATCTACACAAAAACGAAGAAAGTTGTGATTGCTACTGAAGTATTAGCGGTTTTCACTCTTGATGATAAAGTACCCTTGTAGATCTTGTTAATGTAGTATATGTAGTTAAAGTACTAGTATTTACCACAAACAACAACAAAAAGTACCGAACTTTAGTTTACCGCGCTTTGGTTAAAAAACAACACAAAAAGCTGTAGTAAACACGCGTGTTAAATTTACCAGGACAAAACATTGACGAAAAACCAAACAAAAAACAGCTCACGCATTAATTGTTGATGCAAACGAAAAATAGATTCACGCTTTCTAGTGATAAATCTTAGTAAATATAACAAGAGTTAACTTAACACAAACTTAACACAAAGAGTGAAAACCGCTATTGTTTTCATATAGACTTTACTTAAAATCGAATTCGATTTCATTTTCTATTTTGTTCTATGAAAATATCAACAAAAATAGATGTGATAGAAAACGAAATTTCTATTGAATCTAAATTGATTATTAGGCTAAGGTTCGTAACGTTATATTCAGAAAGAATTGGGTATGATTAATATTCCAAGGAACAAGGGAAAATTAACATCAACTTAATTTTTCAACGTACACAGCAGAACAGAGTAGCGCCACTTTCGGAAGCCGCTACACTTCCATCGTCAGTGCTCACGTGTATTTGCTATCACCACTTGTCAGGTGGCTCTGTTGAATGTGATTTTAATTCTTATATATACAACTTTTTCGTGAAAATTGAATACGAGAATTAAATCACTCTCAAGCTGATATTAAAGTGCACTTTCCCAGCGTTGCCATCGGTTTATTTTTCTTCATTCCCATTTTTCTGATTTTTGTTCTACTCAAGACAAACTTTTTTGGTTTGATTTTATACTTAAGTATATATGAACATATAAACATGTGAAAAGCTCAAGCCAGTAGCTAATTGTTTATTAATATGATTATTTCGAACGTATTTGCTTTGTGAATCTAAATTGATTATTAGGCTAAGGTTCGTAACGTTATATTCAGAAAGAATTGGGTATGATTAATATTCCAAGGAACAAGGGAAAATTAACATCAACTTAATTTTTCAACGTACACAGCAGAACAGAGTAGCGCCACTTTCGGAAGCCGCTACACTTCCATCGTCAGTGCTCACGTGTATTTGCTATCACCACTTGTCAGGTGGCTCTGTTGAATGTGATTTTAATTCTTATATATACAACTTTTTCGTGAAAATTGAATACGAGAATTAAATCACTCTCAAGCTGATATTAAAGTGCACTTTCCCAGCGTTGCCATCGGTTTATTTTTCTTCATTCCCATTTTTCTGATTTTTGTTCTACTCAAGACAAACTTTTTTGGTTTGATTTTATACTTAAGTATATATGAACATATAAACATGTGAAAAGCTCAAGCCAGTAGCTAATTGTTTATTAATATGATTATTTCGAACGTATTTGCTTTGTGAATCTAAATTGATTATTAGGCTAAGGTTCGTAACGTTATATTCAGAAAGAATTGGGTATGATTAATATTCCAAGGAACAAGGGAAAATTAACATCAACTTAATTTTTCAACGTACACAGCAGAACAGAGTAGCGCCACTTTCGGAAGCCGCTACACTTCCATCGTCAGTGCTCACGTGTATTTGCTATCACCACTTGTCAGGTGGCTCTGTTGAATGTGATTTTAATTCTTATATATACAACTTTTTCGTGAAAATTGAATACGAGAATTAAATCACTCTCAAGCTGATATTAAAGTGCACTTTCCCAGCGTTGCCATCGGTTTATTTTTCTTCATTCCCATTTTTCTGATTTTTGTTCTACTCAAGACAAACTTTTTTGGTTTGATTTTATACTTAAGTATATATGAACAAAAATCAGAAAAATGGGAATGAAGAAAAATAAACCGATGGCAACGCTGGGAAAGTGCACTTTAATATCAGCTTGAGAGTGATTTAATTCTCGTATTCAATTTTCACGAAAAAGTTGTATATATAAGAATTAAAATCACATTCAACAGAGCCACCTGACAAGTGGTGATAGCAAATACACGTGAGCACTGACGATGGAAGTGTAGCGGCTTCCGAAAGTGGCGCTACTCTGTTCTGCTGTGTACGTTGAAAAATTAAGTTGATGTTAATTTTCCCTTGTTCCTTGGAATATTAATCATACCCAATTCTTTCTGAATATAACGTTACGAACCTTAGCCTAATAATCAATTTAGATTCACAAAGCAAATACGTTCGAAATAATCATATTAATAAACAATTAGCTACTGGCTTGAGCTTTTCACATGTTTATATGTTCATATATACTTAAGTATAAAATCAAACCAAAAAAGTTTGTCTTGAGTAGAACAAAAATCAGAAAAATGGGAATGAAGAAAAATAAACCGATGGCAACGCTGGGAAAGTGCACTTTAATATCAGCTTGAGAGTGATTTAATTCTCGTATTCAATTTTCACGAAAAAGTTGTATATATAAGAATTAAAATCACATTCAACAGAGCCACCTGACAAGTGGTGATAGCAAATACACGTGAGCACTGACGATGGAAGTGTAGCGGCTTCCGAAAGTGGCGCTACTCTGTTCTGCTGTGTACGTTGAAAAATTAAGTTGATGTTAATTTTCCCTTGTTCCTTGGAATATTAATCATACCCAATTCTTTCTGAATATAACGTTACGAACCTTAGCCTAATAATCAATTTAGATTCACAAAGCAAATACGTTCGAAATAATCATATTAATAAACAATTAGCTACTGGCTTGAGCTTTTCACATGTTTATATGTTCATATATACTTAAGTATAAAATCAAACCAAAAAAGTTTGTCTTGAGTAGAACAAAAATCAGAAAAATGGGAATGAAGAAAAATAAACCGATGGCAACGCTGGGAAAGTGCACTTTAATATCAGCTTGAGAGTGATTTAATTCTCGTATTCAATTTTCACGAAAAAGTTGTATATATAAGAATTAAAATCACATTCAACAGAGCCACCTGACAAGTGGTGATAGCAAATACACGTGAGCACTGACGATGGAAGTGTAGCGGCTTCCGAAAGTGGCGCTACTCTGTTCTGCTGTGTACGTTGAAAAATTAAGTTGATGTTAATTTTCCCTTGTTCCTTGGAATATTAATCATACCCAATTCTTTCTGAATATAACGTTACGAACCTTAGCCTAATAATCAATTTAGATTCACAAAGCAAATACGTTCGAAATAATCATATTAATGAAATTTCTATTGTTTTACTGTTTTCAAATCGAGTAGAATATGTTTGCCGATTTCAAAAGTTTCGTATGATATGTATGTATTTCACACATATTTTTGCAATAATTTTTGTTAAAATGTTAAATTTGTTTGTCACTGGAGTGTTTTTTGACATTTTAGCATATTTTTTGCTGATATATAATTTTTGGATCTCTTCTTAATAAATATTCACTAGCACTTTAGCAAAA
This sequence comes from Panzeria rudis, assembly GCA_956483635.1. NCBI lineage: Eukaryota > Metazoa > Arthropoda > Insecta > Diptera > Tachinidae > Panzeria > Panzeria rudis. The sequence goes on from OY101451.1 coordinate 4,350,991, forward strand.
TTTCCGTAGGTTTTTCTATATTTAGACATTTCTAATACATTTTAGAGCTTGTTCCCGATTTGTTCGCGAATTATTTTCGCGCAAAATTTTATTTTTTCCTAGTTTTTATTCTTTTTACGATTTTCAATCAATTTTAGGACTTCTTTTCTATTTTGCAATCTTTCAGGGATTTTCGCCACTTGTGGAACTAGTGATTTTTGCAAGCTTACACTTTTTTATAGTTTTATCGATTTTTAATCAATATTAGATATTGCTATTTTTCGATGCTGGCAAAATTTTGCGAATTTACGACACTAGCGGGTTTTAATAAATTTTAGGTCTATTTGTCATAAATGTATTTTTCGCGAACTTTCGGCGTAGAAGCAATTTTTTTCCGAAGTTTAATATTTTTTACATTATTATCGGTTTTTAGTCACTAATTGTTGATTTTGGGCTTTCGCAATATTTTTGCGAGTTTTCGCGTTACTAATTTTTTAAGTTTTAACTGTTTATCGGCATTTTTATATAAGCAAGTTTTTGGGTTACGCAACTTTTAAGCTCAATTTGGCTTTAGAAAAAACCGTGAAATTAAGAATATTCGCAAAAAACTTGCTTATATATGAATGATTACAATGTTACGATTGATTAAAAGCCCAAAATATTGAAAAAAAACCAACAACTTTGGAAAACTTACGCGTATCGCCAAAAATTGCAAAATTTTAAACAAGCCATAATTTTAATTAAAAATCGCTAAGACCGTAAGAATTGCCAAACATTCGGAAAAAATCGCGAAAATTCGCAAAAATTTGCTAACAGCGGCATGATAACTAAGTCTAATCGTGTGAACTATAAAGAGATTAAAAATTTGCAAAAAGACGCTTCTATCCCGAACGTTGTTGAAATTCGCGTGAAGTTGCAATATCGAAAAAAAGCCCTAACATTTATTAGAAACCGCCAAAGCCGCATGTTCACGAAAAACCGCTAACTTTTTTGAAATAAATACCCAAAAAAGGAATATACCCACCCATATATCGGGTAAATACTGGATAGAGTCCCATCTATAAATATACCATATATGTAAGTGATTTCCGTGGATTCATTTGAAGTTACATATTTTAAAATCTGCTGAAGACTATTAAATAACATAACTTATTTTTTTTACAAAGAAAGAGTGTAAAACAGGAACTAATGCCAGCAATGTACCAACAAGCTAAAAGATTTTTAGATTACTTATTGCATACTCATCCTAAACTGTTATAAGACATATTAGGACATGTAACCTTGTTGAAAGATTATGCGGTTGCGTATAAGAACTCCAAATTTTGTTAAAAATAAGTATAAATACTAAAAACATAATAATAATTTTATGTCAAAAAAGTTTTTATATAAAGAAATACATGGAACAGAAACAAAAGTGGAAAATGAAATCGATACGATTTCCATCACACCTAAAACTATTTCATTCGTTTTCAACTTTCGATTTCATTTGAAATCGAGTCGATTTGTATCACATACCTGATTGTAGATTTTCACTTGTAGAATTATATAACAAATAGTTTTGTAGGACATTTTAGTCCGCTACATAGCTGTTTAAGGGGAATTTTCCCACCTTTTTTCAAGAAAGGGACAAAAGGACCCATATCGCAAGGAGTTAGAGGTTAAAATGTGTTACATAAAAGTGTTTAACACATCTTATGTCTAAAATATAATTACTTTTTTTTTATAACAAACTGCATTAATTTTCGTTTATGTTGGGGTCTGAGTGGTGCGTCGACCATCACGTTTCTTACGACGATTTTTTGTGATGCATACATAGTACGCTTACATTATACAACCGATTTCCATACAACTTATACCATTTTAATAATATATTTTTACAGTATATTTTGATAAAATCGGTTTAGTATTTTGGTAGCTATAAACGATTAAAGTTGCTACTAAAAAATGAGGACAAAGAGAAGAACAATACAAATTTTTTTCTCTGCTTTGAATTGTAGTTGTTGTAGGGAAGGTATAAAGCTTAAAAGAAAAAGGAGTACAATTGATTGAAATAGCTTATTTGAAGATACTTCGCTGTTTTTATTTTACGGTTGTTTCTTAACTTCAGTTCAAGTCAGCTAAAATGCGAAATCACGCAACTACACTTTTTTTTTTAAATTTTATAGAAGAAAGAATTAGATACCGATACAGTCTAATCTCGATAATTTGAAATTCAAATTATAAAGAATTCAAACGATCAAGAAGTAGATAGACAAAATTCAAATTAAGAGTTTGATTATAATTGAAAACTAAAGCAAACACACGAACACATTCACATTACCAGTTCAAATTGTAGAATGTAGAAAAGTCAAACTTCAAAATATAGAACCTCGGCGAGCAAGCTGACATTCCTATGCATAAAGCAATGCATATAAACTAAAACATATATGATTATTTGGTTTCTGTTTTAGTTTTCATAAAACACAGCACATTAAAATAATTCTTGCGAAAAAAATCGACTACAAAATAGGCGTGGCACTGCACATAATTTTTATCATACTGAAGTACTTTCACGAGAACTAATTGTGTGTGAAGTTTCATAAGAATCGGTTAAGTATAAGTAGTTTAAAGGAATATTTACATTTCATGGGCGTGGCACTGCCCACTTTTCTAACTGTCATGTTGTATTGTTCCAATTACTAAATGTGTGTGTGTGTGTGTGTGGCACTGCCCACTTTTTTTAATCATGATGTAGTATTCGAACAGAAGCTTAATGTGTGTGTGCTAAGTTTCATAGGAATCGGTTGAGTAGAAGTAGATGAAAAGGCATGCGTATTTACTTCGTATAGGCGTGACCCCGCCCACTTTTCCACGAGAAATCCGAAATCGGTTTATAAATGGCGCAGTTTTGAGAGAACATCCTTAATATGTACAAGACGACCTTTCTCCTTTTTTTTTAGTCGCTTAATAGAGTTAATAGAGCCGAAAAAAAATTCAAATTATAGCGTGTCGGTGATGAAGATGCCGTTCAAATAATTAGAAATTACCGAGGGCACCAAATTACACGGAATGTTTTTCAAGGGACCTGGCAAAAAGTTCAGATTAATTAATTAAAAGCTACTACAAGAGGTAGCTCATTTTCGCCCCCCTGTAGCTCCGTCCCCGATTCAACTGTTGACTTCATAAGACATGGGGTAGTATGAATAAAAAAAAGTATTTGCTTTTTTCTTAAAAATTTGTTTTAAAACCGAAAAATACTTAATTTTATATTGAATAATTCCCGGAATTTTGTGTTTTAAAAAAATTTTCAAGCAAAAAGCAATACTTTTATTATGGTTATGAAAATTTTACTTTAAAATTATTTCAATTTTACTTCTCTAAAATCATTTCACTTTAAAAGTTTCATAGTTATAATTTTTTTACACCACTGTGTGTCACAACGGATTTATTAAAATAATGTGGCCGTAGTTTTCTTCAAAACTAGTTTTTTTTTGAGTTATGACGTTGTTTGAGTAAATGAGCGAAATAATTTAATTGAATTCTTTAAAATTAACTGCCTGACCCACGATGTCGAAAGAATTCTTTCAACATCGTGGGACAGGCAGCTAAATTTTCAAACAACTTATTTCAAATTATCAGAGTTACAAAAATTGCTTTAAAAATATTGCAATCTATTGAAATACCCAAAAACAAATTGAGTTGAAATGTCTTCATAAAAAAATTACGCACATATATTTGACAATTCTTCAATGAACTTGAAAACTTAATAAAAAAATTAACAGACATACCTTTGTAATATATACATATACACACATACATATGTATGTATGTACATTAGAGTGATCGTTAAAAATTAAAAGTTGGATTTCTTCAAGTTTTGTACCCCAAATCGATGGGTATTTATAAAAAATTACTCTGACAAAAATTTTAGTTCGAGCAGCTAAGATTAAGGCCAAAAAAGTAATAAATATAACGAGTGATTTTTTTGCTATTATCTTTTTGGCAACACTAGTTTTGACAGCTCACGCACGTTTTGTATCTTGTGTCACTGTCAAACATCTTCAGTTTGGTCTATAATTTAATCATGAATCGTCTTACAAACGAACAATGCTTGCAAATTATTGAATTTTATTACCAAAATGCGTGCTCTGTTAAGTTAGATGAAGATCCACTTTTTTATCGAAGAATTGTGTTCAGCAACGAGGCTCATTTCTGGTTGAATGGATACGTGAACAAGCAAAACTGCCGTATTTGGAGTGAAGAGCAGCCAGAAGCATTGCAAGAGCTACCAATGCATCCACAAAAAACAACCGTTTGGTGCGGATTATGGGCTGGCGGCATCATTGGGCCGTATTTCTTCAAAGATGATGCGAATCACAACGTTACTGTGAATGGTGAGCGCTACCGTGCGATGATAACAAACTTTTTCTGCCCAAAATGGAAGAGCTTGACTTGCATGACATGTGGTTTCAACAAGACGGTGCCACATGCCACACAGCACGCGAAACAATGGACCAATTGAGAGGCGAGTTCGGTGAACAGTTTATTTCACGCTTGGGACCAGTCAATTGGCCGCCCAGATCGTACGATTTAACGCCTCTAGACTATTTTTTGTGGGGCTATGTTAAGGCTAATGTCTATAGCGACAAGCCCGCTTCGATTGACGCACTGGAAGCCAACATTATTCGTGAGATACCGGCCGAAATGTTGGAAAGAGTATGCCAAAATTGGACTAAGCGGATGGACCATTTGAGGCGCAGCCGCGGCCAACATTTGCATGAAATAATCTTCAAACATTAAATTATATCGATCCAAATAAATATTTCATGCATTTTTCTGAATTTTATGTGTTTTTTTTTTTACTTTCCGATAGTTCTTATAAAATCACCCATTAGTATTCGAACAGAAGCTTAATGTGTGTGCAAAGTTTCATAGGAATCGGTTGAGTAGAAGTAGATGAAAAGGCATGTGTATTTACTTCGTATAGGCGTGACCCCGCCCACTTTTCCACGAGAAATCCGAAATCGGTTTATAAATGGCGCAGTTTTGAGAGAACATCCTTAATATGTACAAGACGACCTTTCTCCTTTTTTTTTGTAGAGCCGAAAAAAAAATTCAAATTATAGCTTGTCGGTGATGAAGATGCCGTTCAAATAATTAGAAATTACCGAGGGCACCAAATTACACGGAATGTTTTTCAAGGGACCTGGCAAAAAGTTCAGATTAATTAATTAAAAGCTACTACAAGAGGTAGCTCATTTTCGCCCCCCTGTAGCTCCGTCCCCGATTCAACTGTTGACTTCATAAGACATGGGGTAGTATGAATAAAAAAAAGTATTTGCTTTTTTCTTAAAAATTTGTTTTAAAACCGAAAAATACTTAATTTTATATTGAATAATTCCCGGAATTTTGTGTTTTAAAAAAATTTTCAAGCAAAAAGCAATACTTTTATTATGGTTATGAAAATTTTACTTTAAAATTATTTCAATTTTACTTCTCTAAAATCATTTCACTTTAAAAGTTTCATAGTTATAATTTTTTTACACCACTGTGTGTCACAACGGATTTATTAAAATAATGTGGCCGTAGTTTTCTTCAAAACTAATTTTTTTTGAGTTATGACGTTGTTTGAGTAAATGAGCGAAATAATTTAATTGAATTCTTTAAAATTAACTGCCTGACCCACGATGTCGAAAGAATTCTTTCAACATCGTGGGACAGGCAGCTAAATTTTCAAACAACTTATTTCAAATTATCAGAGTTACAAAATTTGCTTTTAAAATATTGCAATCTATTGAAATACCCAAAAACAAATTGAGTTGAAATGTCTTCATAAAAAAATGACGCACATATATTTGACAACTCTTCAATGAACTTGAAAACTTAATAAAAAAATTAACAGACATACCTTTGTATATATACATATACACACATACATATGTATGTATGTACATTAGAGTGATCGTTAAAAATTAAAAGTTGGATTTCTTCAAGTTTTGTACCCCAAATCGATGGGTATTTATAAAAAATTACTCTGACAAAAATTTTAGTTCGAGCAGTTAAGATTAAGGCCAAAAAAGTAATAATTTCCTTAAAAAACTTGTTGCCTGTGAAGTTTTCAACCGCTTTTGCCTTGCCGACGAAAAAAGTTCATAGCTAAGAAAATGTCAATAAAGTTTTTCGTTCCCTAAAACAACGGTTCTCAAATGGTGGTCGGTGGACCCCTGGGGGTCCGTAGCTACTATCCAAGGGGCCCGCGTGAAGAGCAGAAAAACAGTGTTTTCAAAAATAATAAAAGTTTTTATTTTCGATCTACATACTTCTTTTTATGTTTTATTTATTTTTATTTTATATACGTACATAAACACATATGTATTTATGTTTTGAAATCTTCAAACACGAACAACAAAATATTAGTGCGATCTTTTGTTCTTCACTGCTTAATATAAAATGCTCCAGACTCTGTACTGACTGTTATTGCCATCACTATCAAATCGGAAACAAGCCCTAAAATTGACTAGATATCGTCAAAAAAAACTTTTAAAAATAAAAATGTGAAAGAATGCGAAAAAAAATCGCAAATCCGCGAAAATTTATAAAAAGTAATGAAGAGATTACTATTGTAATGTCTAGTAACCGTTCTTGTTGTTTAGCTTTGATATTGTAATAAGCCCCCATCACGGCAATTTAAATTTGTGGATGTTTTCTTGTGAATTTAACGTTAGAAACAAAATGTACAAAAGAAGCTATATTGAACTTGCGCGATATTTATTTTAAATATTTTTTTGTTTTCTGTACAGTTTAATATATGTTTTGAACTTTAATGATAAATATTTCAGAAACGAACAAAATAAAAAACTTTTTTCGGCCCTTGGCTTAAACATATTTATGAGTTTTTAATTCAACCTAAAAAACAAAATACAACCTGGGCTTCAGAGGGGGTCCGCGAAAAAAAAATTTGTTTACAAGGGGTCCGTGAATAGGAATTTGGTGAGAACCCCTGCCCTAGAACTTGAAGTTGTTTCTTTAGTTATTTGCACTCGATTATTTATCAGCTCTTAATTTCGGGATATACCGTTATTATAAAATTGAAGGTACTTGCATTACTTTACATATTAGCATAACTGGAAATGGTTTGCCCTATTCAATAAAAAATAAAAAAAATATCTTTCAGCTGTGCAAACATTGAATCCAAATCTGTCCATTAGTTTCAGAGATATCGTAAAAGTGTGACATCAAAAATTATAAATTTCATAAAAAGTTTTAAAATGTTTGTTTTTAAAAATTCATAAAAAAAACACCAACAATCACATTTATTTGCCCAGTATCATGTAGCTAAATATATTCCAAAGGAAATGAGCCCACTCCTTTTTCATAGAAATAGACATGCGATTCAATGTAAATAATACTCAATAATTAATTAATAATGCGATGTTAAATTTTTTATTAGTTACGTTGTTTTTCATATCAGCTAACGATATGGAAATGTGTAGTTGTATATATGTATTTATAAGAAATCTTATATGTATTGTCATAGAAATGTTGTAAATATTCCGCTTTCCACAAGATATTTTATAGAATACCGCTTTTTGTCATCTTTTCTTCAGAATACCGCTTTTCAATCCTCCATGTCCCGCTTTTCACTAAAACCACAGTCTAACCAGACGCGACACGAGCCGGAAGATATTGCCGTTTCAGCCAACGTGGGCAGCATCACAAAATAAAAATAAGAAAGTTTAGTGCTTCCTTTTTTTGTTTTGTTTTACGCATACATTTGTAAAATGTGCAACACTTTTAATTGGATAAAATGAAACACCAACAAGTAATTGTTGTCTCTTTCTCAACTGGTCGGCATTGGGCAATTTTTAACTGTCAAAGTTGACGTGTCTGGTTAGAGTGTGCTAAAACCTTGTGGTCACGTTAGGTATGAGACTTGAAGAAACTCATTTCTTAATTTTTAACGACGTCTCTAATGTACATCATATACATACATGTGTATATACATATCTATAGATATGTATGTATATATGTACATATCTATGTACATATGTATGTTTTTATAACGATATTACGACAGCAATTTAGTATCGAATTTAGCGAGAAGGTATGTAGAGTAGGAATACGTATGTCAATATGTTTGTATGTCTATGTCGGACTAATTGGCTATCTCGCTATCAGTATCAGAAATTGCAAGGGCAATATTCACTGTATACATATATATTGTGTAGTATGTAGGTACACAGAGAAAACAGATTCATTGTGGCAACCGAATTTTGTCTGTTGCGTGTACTATCACAACATTCGATTGTAACTATTGAATTAACAGTGGTCGCAACTCTTTAAAAAAATAATTCGAGTGGAGAAATATTTAATATTTATTTGAAAATTCTATATAAATTAGGCTGCCCACTCTTGAAAGTTTTCTTTTATTATAAAGCGAAAATATTATGATAAAGTTATATGTATGTATGGATGTATATGACTAATTAACATGAATGTATTTGCATCACTAAACCAAGGCGAATTCAGTATTAATTCGCCTTGCACTAAACAAACCAAATCAATGAAGTGGTGAAAGAAGGGAAAAACGTTTGAGAGCATACACAAATATTTCTAGATTGAAGGATTGGATGTTTTCATCATCATCCACAGCAATTCTCCAGCAATAAACGAAAGAAGTTTCACAATCAGTTTTCTCGACCATCCGTTGAATTTGTCATCGGAACTAGCTAATGTCTCCCTTCATATTGTCAAATGTGTGTTATCTTCGTATGGCTCTGCCAGATAGATAAGACAATAACACAAATGAGCTGATTGAACCCATTTATTTCTGGATTTCTGTGGAAGGGTAAAATAATGTTCAGCAAATCACTCCCCAATTAGCAATAGATATTTATCTTACCTTTAAATAATAAATAGGGGTTGTGGAGCTGTACAATTTTTAGATTTCTTGATTAAAATTTTAGTTTTTATTTGTTTTAATTATTATTTGTTTATTTATTAATTACATATTTTTAAATGTCAAGTAATACTACTATTTTATTGATTATCTTAAACTTCTATTCGGTTGGAAACTTCAAATCAGTACTTTGGAAATTATAACCGAATTTCTATAATACGGGTTGGTTATAACAACTGAAAATACACCTGAGGTATATTATTTCAGTAATAAGAATAGAAATATTTTTGAATAGACAATAAATCAGTACTTATAATATAAAATTGATAAACTTAGTTGAGTTTTAATAGTTGTAAGTTACAACTTGTAACTATTTTCCAACTAATTTGTTCTCTCTGTGTATATATTATACATATGTATAATATATTGTATCATGTGAATACCTCAGGCCCAATACACCATATCTCATTTAAGTCATAAAAGAAATATAAAAATTTCCGCTTGATAGTAAAAATTCAATTTCAAAATTCAGTTTGATGCAAATTTAAAATATCGTAGCTTTTTTAATGAAATTTTGTGTACATTGTTGTTGTATTTCATTAAAAAAAAGTTACGATATTTTGCTTTGCCACTTTTACAAGACCATTTGCATCAAATACTGAACCCGGCTAGTAAAATATTGTTGGATTTCAAAATACGTAGTAAATTTTGCAATTTAAATTATTTATTAGAATTGTTATTTCTTTAGGTAAGCAAATAAGTACATATGTACATTTCGCACACTAAATCATAAACAATCACAACTCAAAAATTCGCAAATGTTCAGGAGAAGCAAAAAACTGTTTTTATAATAAAGTATGAATTTTGGATTTTTGTAAGTAGGTGAGCGCGTCGATTTTATGATAATCAAATATCAAAATTTTAGTTAAAATGTAATATTAACCGAATAAGTAATGTCTACATAATTTCATAACATACATTTCAAATTTTGCATTCAATGAACATTTTATACATAAATCCAATGTTTTATTATCATTTATTTACATATGTATATTGAAATACATTTTTGAAAAAAAAATTCAAAATCTGCAAAATTTAGCGAATTTTAGAGGCATAAAAAAACTTGGCGACTTATCGCTAAAATTTTAGCTTTGCGCATAACCTAAGATTTGGCGGGTTTTGATGAAAAAAGTTAGCATCATTGTTCATAATAGGGGGAATTATTTTTGGTCTGTATTTGGAAAGACAACACGTTCGAAATTCATCATCACAGCTTTGTGAAATGTTCGTTTTAAAATCGATCGATATTTAAATACTTTTCAAGCTCACCTGCTTGTGCCGTGACTTATTTAAAACACTTGTTCGTCTCTGAACCAACCCAATTGAATAGAATTAATTTTAATCACTTGGAAATAGTGTACATTGTTCATTATCAAGTTTTTTAAATATATTTCCACTCTTACAAATATGTATACAAGTATATACATACTAACAAATATACATATTTGTATAAATGTGTCTGTTTTTAATTTATTTATATATTGAGGAATACGTTTTCAAAGTCATGTTGCGAAAATATTCGTCGTCTAATCACATTTTTCTCACCTTTATATTTTGTATTCGACTTTTGTTTCATTATTCATTTAACAAGCGAAATTTATTATTGTTTTTTCTTATAAATTCTCTGCTTATTTTTTTTTGTAGTCACTCTCTTGTCAATAGAGGGAGAGCTTTGAAAATTTTAATTAATATCCGACCAGCGATGCCATTTTTGGGGTTTTTACGATATAACAATAAAATCGATATGACATACTGTGTTGTCATATCGTAAGATTTTTACGATATGACAACATTGCGATATGACAACACCGTATATGCCTATCTTAATCATAGCTGCCAGAAATGCCGATTTTTTACGATATGACGAAAAACGATATGACATACTGTGTTGTCATATCGTAAGTTTTTTACGATATGACAACACTGGGAAAGCCATAGACGATGTATGGTTTTCTCAGTGTTGTCATATCGTAAACAACCTACGATATGACAGCACAGTATGTCATCGTTTTTTGTCATATCGTAAAAAACCGGCATTCCTGACAGCTATGATCTTAGTGTTGTCATATCGTAAAAAACTTACGATATGACAACACAGTATGTCATATCGTTTTGTTTGTTATATCGTAGGAACCCCAAAAATGGCATTGCTGTATCCGACAAAATTAAGCGCCAGCAAAGACAAATGTTTTATATGATGATGAAATTTTACTTCCTTTCCGTTAAAGAAATTGTATTCAAGAGCGTTTTGAACTATTTTGTGATTGTCTCAAAACACATGGCACACTCAGGCAAATTTCTTAATATCGAGAGCCCTATCGGCTCGCGTCGAAACTAATAGAACAGAGGAACTCCGAAATGTTTCATGATTGCATTTATGGAAATATAGGACTAGGGTCACGGTGGAACTGTACTTTTGTCACCCATCTAAACGGATGGATATCCCTTTTAACGGCTATTTCTCTAGTTATTACGACGAGGAGGTGGAGATCCTCCTATGCTCCTCATTGGATAACTACCGACTTCTCTTGCTAGACAAAATATGCTTCCGCTCTGAGTTATCTAATGTATAACTCAAAACCACAAGTTCCTTTATAAGGAAGAGCGTGTGGATCCACACTGACTCCCCTATGGCGCAATTTTTACTGCCTCTCATATTAATTGTATAGGATGGAATGGGATTTCCCACTATGTATTCTCATAACCTAATTCTATCTTTTTATTCTATCCTCATCTCTCTTCCCCAGGTAACGCAAAGGAATTAAAATTGTGGTTCCAAGTGGAGTGGAACATTTTACTTCAACTTCTCCAGTACGCTGGCAACCGAACCTAACATAAGTTCATTTATGTTTGAATTGAGGTATGCGCATATACACTGCTAGAAAATTATAGAAAATCGTCAATATGCTGATGTAATATGACATCAATACTTGACAAATATCTTCGTTTTTGACTCACGAGGCCGATTGAAAAGTTCTATGCATCTCTACAACAAAAACATTTGTACGTTTTTTTAATATATCGATGACTTAATATAGAAAAGGCGTATCTTGATTTTTGGTAGTCCACTTCTAAATACAGTCTCCTTAAATAACTGAGCAAGCTATGGTTGAGAATAACGGATTTCTGCTCACTTAACAATTTTTCTTGTATGTTTGTAAGTGTTTAGCTTTTATTCAGTTTTATCCTTCTCTTGCAAAATAATGAATATTCAAGATACGCCTTTTCTTGACAATCACAGCGAAAGTACCATTTTTTGTTGTAGAGATCCATAGGCCTTATTAATTGGTCTTGTCATGACACATTTCATCATTACGATGTCGACCTTTACATCAGTTGGTCATCTGGTCATCAACGACAATAATCACAATTCTATCATCAATGGAATGATTAGTAAAAAATTTCATTAAAATTTTTTTAATCTTGTTTCTATTTTATATTATTTTATTTTCTACAATTGGTCCTGATTTCAGGCTCCTCAATTAATCGAATGTTTACAAGGCAACACCTTTACCACCCAGGTACGTCATCATTTTATCGACAGCACAAAGTCATAAACTTTATTATTTTTGATCTTGGTGCGGTAAATACAAACATATATAATGACAAATTGTCATAAACATGAAGACTAAGGTCATTTTGAAGTTCTCCTACGTGCCTTGTCTGACATGTCCGCTGCTCTCTAGGATTGCAGAATTTACTATTAGTTCATACTAATGATAATGAATGAATGTATATCAATGCGATGTCCTTTATTTTTATTAACTTTTTGAAATTTCTTTAAATAACAAAAATCATAAATAAAACATTTAAATTTGTGCTTAAATACAGATGGCGAACATTGCAACAATATTTTGTTTTCTTTTACAAATATTTTAACTGTTAATATACTGCAGTCATAGCATAGATCTCACTCAAAATATGACAAAATTATGTGATGACATTTGTCATAAGATTTATGTAAGTTTTCGCTTTATTGATGGCATTGTCATAACATTGATGTCACAATTCTGATGACAGGGTCACATCAATCTGATTATGAATTTTCTATGAGTGTGTGTAAAGGTTTGTATTCTAGCAAATTAAAAATTTCTGTAAAATAATAAATTTATGGAAGTGTAACATTTACCTCCAACCAGCATTACTCAAATTTTTTATTAGTGCAACTTTTTTCCGACGAGATTTGCTTGAATTGGGAGCGATTTTCCGTCATCCGTTTAGGTTATGTGCCATCGTCAGTGTTTTCTTAATTACTCTAGAATATGCAAACAATGTGTCATGTCACGTAAAATTACGTGAAATTGTTATGTGTTGAAGATTTGTTACGGATAAGAAAATTTATATCGAAAATTTGCTTAAAAGCTTTAAGAAGGTGCGCGTGGCCCCTTGAAAATATTAAACAAAGATAATCTTTTCAAGAGCTACCTTGATTTTTTTCTTTTGAGTTAAATGGACTTAGGCTATTTTCAAAATAAACTGTTCATATATTGTAACGCAATCTATACATATAATAAAACTTTAAAAAGGGCGTGTCTTGACATAAAATATTTTTTGAAAAATTTTCTGGTGCCGCAAACAGTAATCGATGTAGAGAGCAAAATACCAAATTTTGGAATTTTTGTCTGTCCGAACACGCTTCACTCAAAAACCACTTAATAGATTTTCATGAAATTTGGTATGGAGTCCTGATTCAAACTTAGGATACTTTTTACCGCGATAAAATATCTCATTTCCAAGTTAAAATAGAAAAAAACGAAAATATACCATATTTTACTAATATAAATGTTGTTGGAAATTAGAAAGATGTTTTTGTTTTTTTAACATTGGTAGCATTCTTTATTTTGTATAACGGGAACTTTAAACAATATGTAAAAAACGTTAGCGGGAGCGCACCAGAGAAGGCCGAAAAGTTACTTTTTTAATACTCGTAACTTATCCATGCACATACGAGTATGAGTATTAAAGCATATGCGCACCAACAAGCATGAGTATATACGGGCATGCATACCTATCAGTATCGACACAAATAAGTGCGCATATCGATAGGTGCTAGTTCGATCAAACAAATATGCGGGAGGTGTTGGTATAAAGAAGCATGTGTATAAGCATGTATCGACGAGTATTACAATAAGAACAATGTTACCAGGCTTGGGGAGTAATGATTACATTTTCACTTCAATTGCACACAAATAATGTGTAATAATAACTTGGTGCAATTGAACTTACTTGTAATTGGACTGCATACTAACACATACAATTACTTCTGATTGTAATTGCTCTAGCACCAATTACAACTATAAATAATCGTAATTGTAGGAAGCCTATTACAAATTACTTGTAATTGTTAATGCAATCATGCCAATTGAAATTACAAGTATTTTGTATTAGCATGATTGCAATTACAATTACAAGGAAAATTCATTTTAATTACAATATACTCAATTATATTTTAAATTTCCAAAAGACATTTATATAGCCAAAATGACGAAAAATTTATATAGCTTGTAACAATAAGAAACAACCTCTTAAATTTTTTCATACTCACAACCTTGAATAGCAGCAAAATATCGTAAAACATCACTTTTAACGTGAAAATACGCGAAAAATTACCAAATTTCAAACAAGATGTAAAATTTATCAAACATCGCTAAAATTTGGGCCATTTTCGCGATTTTTTTAAGCAATTTTAAGGCTTGTTTGCAGTTTTGCAATTTTTCGCGAATGTTCGCTATTTTCGCGATAAAAGTGATTTTTTAGTCAGTTCTTCGATTTTTTATAGTTTTACAGATTTTTTTAATCACTATCAGAGTTTTCTATCCTTTTAGTGTTAGCATGTTTTTGCGAATTTTCATCATATTCGCGATTTTTTCTGAGATTTTGGCATTCCTTACAATTTTAGCGATGTTTAATAAATTTTACGGATTGTCTGCAATTTTGCGCGAATTTTTGCGAAACATTAAAATAACTTGATAGCATCGGCATAATAGCTAAGCCTAATATTGATTAAAATAGGCTGACTTCCCTAACGTCAGTTGCTTTTTATTCGAATTATGGATAAAACAAATTAATTGAATTTTGCATAAAAATAGTTTGAAAAAATTTTAGTACTTCAACAACTACAAAAAAATGTTTCTGGCAACACTTATCAAAAAAGTTGAAAAACAACGTGTTGCAAGGCATATTGGTATATCGATAGGTATGCGTAGGTATGCCAGGGTATAAACAAGATGTGTATTGATACATACAAGTATGAAATAAAGTACGCAGGGGTATACGTAAGTATGGGAATTAATGAGCATAAGTATGCACAAGCATAAAAAATGCTCGAAATGTGCTAGAGCACTCAGGAGGGAGGGCACATCTAATATACAATAATAATGAAAATTTTAAAAACTATTACATCTTATTGAAATTGATATGCTGGAGTTTTTTACGGCCTGTCTCACGATGCCAATAGTTATCGTTGGCTAAATTTCTAGACATAAAAATACTTATTTGCATCCCACTAACAACTGATTTTAATTATCTAACAAATTTATTTATTGAACTACTACATAAATAAAAAGGTTATTAGGAGGAGTGAACCTTTAATAACATTAATATAGAGGCCACTAGGGAGTCGCTAGAGATACTCAGTGTCCGCAAC
Source organism: Panzeria rudis (assembly GCA_956483635.1). Classification (NCBI taxonomy): domain Eukaryota; kingdom Metazoa; phylum Arthropoda; class Insecta; order Diptera; family Tachinidae; genus Panzeria; species Panzeria rudis. The sequence continues at coordinate 4,366,554 of OY101451.1, forward strand.
ATTATGGTAGAGTGGATAGTTGTTATGCTAAGGAGTAAAATTATCAGCTCGAGTATGTTAAGCGAAAGCATGAGGAAAATACTGCTTAAAAGTACGTCACAGGGAGGAATCTTATATTCTCTTTACGAGGGCGAGGACCAGCATTTGGGAGATTGGCACTCCAGATTTTTGTAGGATGTGCGATGATGAGGAGGAACCAGAAACTATTGATCATGTTATCTGCCATTGCCCGAGGCTGCAACGACACAGGCTTAGGTGGTTTGGCAGACGTTTTCATGAGAGCATTAGTGATATCGCGAAGTGTGAACTTGAGGATATCAGGGGCTTCATTATGGGAATAAGGTGGTTGAATGGCGGATAGCAGGATGCTCCTTTTCTCAGTTTTCATAGCGGGTATGAATAGAAGGGAATCACAATGGATCCAACTGGGTCTCTGAATGGATGTGCGGCATAGCACTATCCTTCCTAACCTAACCTAACCGTGTCTTTACCAGGAAGTGCAAAATCCTTAGATAGCTCTGAGCTACCTAGAATTGAAGGGATAGAGTTGAGGCTAGCAGAGGAGGCTAAATGCTTGGGTATTTTCCTAGATCGTAAGTTTTCGTAGACAAGAAACAGACAGGAAAGGCCTAAAGGCCACGAAATTAGTGATCCAAAATGTGACTGAAAGTAAGGAGATAACGTTGACAGTCATTCTTTGAAAGGACACAATATCAAACTGAAACTGGCTAGGTACTGTGTGAGAGCCCTGAGCGGACAAATATAGTGTCAGACTATGTTGGGTTCTAGATCACTGTAATGATACCGCCGACGAACTGGCAATAATAGGTTAGGCGTTAGAAGAGTGATGGATTGGTTAAATTGCCGATTGGTTACCACTAGGGCGAACACAATAATTAGGGGATGGATATCAATCATTCCTGGCGGAGTAGGGAGGATTGTGGAGGTCCAAACTGCTACTAGTTATGAATAGGAGGGTTCTAGGAGGTTTAATAGGATGATTGCTGCTCGATCAGCATTTGGGAAAATATTACGTACGCTCGATTTTTGTAGGCTGTGCGAGGAAAACAATCGTAATGCAACGCCATAGGTTTAAATGGCTGGGCAAACGTTTCCATGAGAGGATTAGTGATATCGCGAAGTGTAAACTTGAAGATATCAGTAGGAGCTAAGCGGCTTAATGACAGGTAATATAGTTTCTGGGAAAAAGCCTGCATCTTTATGTGTACGTGGATATTCTGCAGAAGGAAATCTCAATCGATCCAATAGGGTCTCAGAGTGGAAGTGTGTTTCACACTAACTTTCCTATTACTATGTTTCCATTGGCTTGGTTTTAAATAAAACGTGTAGTTTTATTCAGGAAAACATGTATAAAACTGCAGTTTTATTCAAAACGATGCCAATGGAAATATAGTATAACAGTATAACCTAACTATTGTTCAATATCACAAGAGTTGTATATTTTTAAACCAATTTTTCGCGAATACAAAAAAATTTTCAATTAACAAACTGACATGTTGCTGATAGATAACAAATCTTATTGCTTGGGATAAAAATTTAACGGTTTTAAATCATGATGTGGCAATACTGTTTTATAGACGTAAAATAAAAATGGTTGACGTGACTTTTTGTGCGGAACTTTATTTTGCTTTTTTTGCGCATTGTATTGAAATTAGCAAAATGAAGGACAGAATGAATAATTCACAAAAGTGAAAGATTATTTATATTATTTCTAAGTTAAGATAAGAAACATTTTATTGAGAAATGGAACGAACCAGTTCTATATTTTTTATAGGCAGTTATAAATAAATGTCAAAATTAAAAACACTTTCATTTTAATTGGATTTTTTTTTCAAATTGAAATTAAGATTTCAAAGCTGTTTGTTTCTTTTATTTAGGATTTAAATAAATGTACTTAGTTACTATTTAGGCCCATTACATTTATTTAGATTACAGTCAGTGTAAATAATTATGTAGAACGTTTTTATTTCCGTAAACGTACGAGTAGTATTAAGAACATAAGTACACATGACAGTATAATAACATTTTAGAACAATACATTTATTTACAATTTAATTTTAATAAAGAAAAGAACAAAGTAAAGAAGGCAAACGTGCTGATCAGCATTCAACACACATTAAATTTTAAATTGTGAGTGATCTAGTAGAAGCTGATAATAATGAAACTGGTTCCTTTCTTTATTTAAGTTAAACTAGAAGAACTGAACAAAAGTTTTATTTTTTTCAAAATGTTTTTTTAATAACGACCTACTTAAACTGTATAGTGCAAGCCAGTCTAGTGAGTGACCTATTGTACCACTTAATCTGCGCTACTGCTTTAAATTCAGGGAAACCAAAAATTTACTCAAGAAAGTGTTATATCGCATAAAAAAATTGAAATTATTTTCTTAAAGCGCCCCATACATTATACAATATTATTGAATATATTATTCTTCATATTATTGTCATTTTGCCCTATACTACTCAATTAATTGCACAATACAACCTTTCAAATTGAATATGGCGCAACTACTCTCACAATAAATATAAAAAATCTTTTGATTTTTTGCAATATATTTCCCCACCTTCGAACCTTTATTAAGATTTTATTGTACAATATGAAAAATTGCACAATTATATTGGAAAATATGAAAAATATGCCTGTAAAAAATAGCTTCATGAAAAATGGCCGCAATGAAAAATTGCTTCAAACTGAAAAATGGAAATACTGCAATATATAAAACAGTTTTTAAGCGAAGTAGCTGTTCGAAATACGATAGAGGTAAAAATCCTTGCGCCCGGGCAGAAGGTCGCCTATGCAGAAGGGAACCAGCCCAGTGTTCTCAATAAAACTGAGGAGAAAATTCTTGCACCCAGCCGCGGTGTACCAACGCAGTGTTCGTAAAAAATTTAAAAGAAAATTCTTGTACCCATCCGCGGACTGGCTATGCCGAAAATCTTTCTTAAGAGACGCGGTTGTTCAAAACACTATGAGGAGAAACCCCCAGACCTCAGCAAACGGCCGTCTATGCAGAAAAGCTTTATTAAACGAATTCGGTCCTCGATCTACTGCATATGATTTTTCTGCTTTAAAAAATACCAGAATATACCAGGGATCGTAAGGTTATAAGTTTTATTGAAAATTACTTTTTAATGATTATTTTTCTGAATTGTATTATTTGCTTGGAAAATAATAGTTATTTTTCAAGTTTTTTTTTGCTTGGAAAATAATAGGTATTTTTTAAGTTTTATTTTATGCTTCGTAAATAAAATTTTTTTTCTTATGTTTTATTTAATTTTTGTCAGACAGCAAAATTGATTTAAATTCAAATTTATCTCCAGAGTTCGTATATAAACTTTTATTTAATAAATTGATTCAAATATACACAGGCAGAAAAATACAATCGGCCCAACGTTGGCAAAGCATTTCATAAGGTGTTAGAGACGTTGGTAAAATATTACAAGTTATACTTTTGAAGTGTTTTGCCAACACACAAATGATAAACTCATGCTGGGGTCGCCCGATTGTTTTTTATATCGTTGGCTAAAGACTGTTAAAACCAAAATTTAAGTGTTGTCCCAATATAATTTTTTTTGTTTAGTACAACGTTTTCCTATTACTTCGAACTCCAAAATTACAGTGTTTTCCCAAATTACCCATAACTAAAAATAATATAATATTCTATTAGTTTATAGTCTTATTACAAGTATATACTTGTAATAAGACTATACACTTGGAAATATTATATAAACAGCAGAATTGTAAGTTTTGTTTTGTTATAATTTAGAAAAAGAAGGTCATATTCATAAAATTTTATTAAAGTTAATGCTGGTTTAATGTACAAATTTTGTATGGAAACCCGGTTTTAATGCATAGATTAATTTTACTAATCGTTTATGAATATTGGGGATAGAGTATAAATTTACTTCCATTCCCCACATAATGCATGTTTACTAAAACCGTTTCACACTATAATACACAGTATTAAGACTTGTCAAAAACTCTAGTAATATGCAAATGTATGATAGTGTGAAAACAATGCCTGGGTAGTATTAAATTGGAAACAAAAAAATAAAACTTAAGAAATAACTATAATTTTTCAAGCCAATAAATAACTATTATTTTCTAAGAAAAAAAAAATAAAACTTAAAAATAACTATTATTTTCCAAGCAAAAAAAAATCACTAGAAACTCGTTCTACGGAACGAAAAAGTTTACCGAAATTTGCAATTTTATGGGCTGTCTTTGTTATTTTAAGAGTCATGGGCTTTTTCGATATTTTGCTGTTTATTTTGCCAAATATACGATTTACAAAAAAGTTGGTAAGGCAAAAGCTGTTCGAAACTTCACAGACAACAACTTTTTAGAACAAAAATTTTCATGATGTGATCATATTTTTCGACTTGTGGGTCAGTCATCATGCCTCAAAAATATAATTTAATAAAATTTCAACCGCAAGTCGGCACGGGAAGGCGTAGTCGCAGGGACGTGAAATTTTTTGAGAATACTTTTTGCATCAAGCCATCACTTTTGGGGGGTAAGACCAAAAATATTTCCACTTTAAAAAATAACGGAGCCCCTAATATGTATGTATGATATTCCATTAATGCATATAAAAAATCTACCAAAATAAAAATATCTTAAGTAATTAAAATTTAAAAAATACTTTTTTAACACGAAAAATGTGTGCTGAATTGTGTGCTTATTTTTTTAGCTGTTGCAAACTTTTACAACCTATTTTTAGTATATTTTAAAAAGAAACGCATCTGACATCACTTAGAAGTATTCTGTATATATCAACGATTAGGTATTTTGGTATTTAGGTGGTATTTGGAGCAGATACGAGAGCTGAGTAAAAATAAATAGTTGACATAATTGGGAGTTATCAACGTCAATTGTACAGAATATACATAAATATATATGTACTTCATTCTATTTACATATATAAAAATAAACATATAAAAAGTAGAAACAAAGAACGCTAATAACTGCTTGCTATTTAAAAATTTTTTTGCCTATAAATTTCTAGATGGTTGCAAAACGTAACGTATGTAGAAATATTTCAACTGCACTATTCAAATTTCCATACAGTCGCATAGAAAAGTAAATTAGTTTAATTGAGTTTAAAATACGGGAACTATTGATACATACTTATTTACATACACTGAATCAAACAATTGCCCGGCGTACACAAATATGAAATGTGAACAATACATTAAGGTCTTGTAAGCCCCTAGGTAAATGAAACGTTTCCAAAATCAAACATAAAAATTTCTCGGTACAGCAAGGAAAGAATAAAAAATACAGCTTTAAAATGTAACGACTCTAAAAAAATTTTTGTATTTCTAATGTTGCCACTGACAACAACTTGTCGGTAGTGATTTGAAGCTTTCCGGTGAAAAATTGCTATAATTCCCATTCACAGAATGACAGTAAGGTTTCAATATCAATTTGATCTTGAAAGTGTGATAGTGGCAATAAATCACAATTTCTCACAGAAATGAATTGCCATGATAGTTCTGTCATGACAGTTACTGTAATGGTGTGAACGGATCCTTAAAATGCAAAATGAAGAAAAAAAGTTTTTGGAGAAATCTCCGAAACTATCTCAAGCCCTCGATCTTTAGTTCAATATTTCGTTGAAAAGTACAAAAAGGTGGAACATTAGAAACTTTTCCAAAGGAGGCCACAGAAAAATTATTTAAACGCGTTAAGTACAAAATTTTAAAAGTATTTTGAAGCTTGATCCAAAGATTAGTGCAGCGCAAAAGAATACCTGATGCCTAAATATATATTAAACAAAGTGAAAAATATGCTGTTAATGCACACAAAACATTTTTTTCATCTCAGAACACATATATATATATATATATATAAAGAAAAAATTTAAAGTTTGAAGGATGCGTACAATTATGTAAATAAGCCGGAATATGTAATATTTTGGACAGTTTTATCTGATCCGAAAATGTGTATTAAACTTATTTTCGTCCGAAAATACTATTTACATAAACTAACCACTCCATAATATATTTTTAAATTAAAAAAAGTACATAGAACTTTATCATTCTAATGTTAACGGTAAGCAGTGTTCAGTACAAGTCATCTGGCAACCTCCTATTCATAGTTAAAAACTACGTTTCTATGCAACCCTGAACGGAAACTTGACAAATAAATAAAGAAAAAATAAAATAGATTACACTTGTGTGAAATAATGCGGAATGCATTTGTTAGATTTAAATACGGATTGTTTGCTAAAAATATTCAGTTATTGTGATGAAAAAGATTTATTAAACTTGTGCCGCTCTCATCGACTGCTTAATAATGTAATAGATAATGATATATTCCACAAAAAAACTCGAGATCTATTAATGTGTGGTCATAGAAATAGGCCAACAATATTGGCGCGGTAAGTATAATTGTTACTGTAAATTGAAGGATTTATATTACAACCCTTGTATTTATTTCCTCTGAACATGTAACCAGCACCCATTCATATCTTTCCTTTGCCGATCGCTTGAAAATAGCTAATAATTGGCTTAATGGCTGTTACTGTGAACAACAATATTTTCATCACTCCAAAATGTTTGCCACTAAATTACATTTGGAGCGTAACTGGTTATATGTCACCTATGCCGGCTATCTTAGTCAACATAAACGTTTAAAGGCGGAGGCTTTACAAAGACGTTATCATCGAGAAATAGTTACGGGCAACAAAGCAGACATAGCTGATTTTGTTAAAAAGGGAAATACCATATTTGTGGGACGAGTTACAGGCAGTTGTTTCATTTACGAAGATGACTATGCCACAGAACAACAATTACATCTTGCGAAGGAGTACTTAAGATGTGTAGACTTTGCAGGTAATTTGTATGCAACAAGTACTGATTATTGTGCTAAAATTTGGCGACGTGAAGAGGAATTGGGTTTGACAAATTTGGAATTAGCAAAAGATTTAAAGGAATCCTACAAGACTATGCGTTTCAATGACTCTGGAGATCGTTTGTTTGGTGGTCTATATACTTCAACCAATAGATGTGCCTTGAGAGAAATTGATTTGGAAAGGTGAGTACATTGTTCTGTTTCTTGTGTTTATCTTTGAAAAATTCATTTAGCTAGAGCATTCATTATGACACATACTTTTTTAAACAAGTTGAAGTGATAAATCTATCAAGGCATCTTAAAAACTAATAAGTTTGGTTAATACTAAAACTGATACGCGTTCTCATTACCTTACAATTTAATACGTATTGGTTTGGCATCATTTTCTCTACAAAGCCGGTTGATCCCGTTCATTAAATCTGCTTGAGCTGGAATTTGGTATATTTCCGTTCAGAAACTGAATAATTTGTCCATAAATTTTTAATGGGTATTACAAATATTTGCGTTAGGTACATTGATATATTTCACCGTAACTCGAGAATAGTTCATGCGATTTGAACAAATTACATTCAATTTTTTTTTATTTTATTTTTTGATTTGATTAACTCTTCGGAATTATTCACAAATTAGTATCGGAAAAAGTGCTTTTCATGAAAAAGTAAAATATTTTTTCTTTTTTAAATACTCATAAAAATTTCAGTGTGAAATCTTCATCTTTTAACTGTTGTTCTTAAAGACAGGTGTCTTAAGAACAAAATAAGCCATGTATCATGATGGATAAATGTTGATTTTATAGGCAATCAAGTGAATATACCCAGACATAAAATATACTTTCGCTATAAATTAAAAAAAAAAAAACCGTGATCAAATCAAAAAACTATCGGTCATGTTCTGTAAACCGATTCTGAGTAAATTTCTCGTTTTCCAAAACTAAATAGTGCCGTATTTTAAATCATATATTAAGCTCTAAAAAATAGAAAACTACAAAAAAGTCTGAACAAATTTGCTATTAGTGGATTTAATTCTTCTAAATCGAGCGTTTTGAAATCGAATCGATTTACAGAGCACACAGGTATATTAAAAAAGTAATTTTGTCATGCGTTTTTGGCGTTTTTTTTTTGTCGAAATCGGTCATACCGTTCTCGAGTTAGGATGACATATGCTGGTGTACCTAGTAGAAATATTAGTCAAGCCCCTTTAAAAAATCTGTGCGTGATAGAAAAAAACAGATAACGGATTTTAATAGACCGCATTAAACTCTTTATAGTCCAAATATTTTTATTTTAGGGAAATTTTCTTTGCAGACCATTATAATTTATGTGTTGCGTAGAAAATGATAAAATAAATACATTTAGTAAGTAGTCTTTTTCATTAAAAATTTTATAAAAATATTAAAGTTCTTATTGTCCAATTTTTTTGCATAACAAATTCATCTTTGAAAAACCAATTTGGAAATTCTTCAAAATATTCATTCACAATAGTCATTAGTCATGCTCCATTAGTGTTACAGCAAAAATTTCAATTCCTAATTATTTCCTGCCTTCCAAATTATATTGTAGTGGCTACGAACATGCCCTTAATTCCAACACCATCTCTATTTATGACCTCAAACTGAAGGATGATAATATTCTATTCACCGCTAATTTTGATACCAGCTTTCGTCTTTATGATCGTCGTTCCGATCGTGATGAACTTATTTGGGAAGATCCCTTTGATTCTTCCTTTTACTGCCTGGAACATGATGGTCTATATGCAGTATTATGTGGTACTAAATATCACAGTCGTGTTAATCTGTACGATATACGAATACCTGGCAAACATATGCAGTTGTACTTTCCTCAAGTCCAGTCCAGACGTCGGGGAGGAGATTTTAAATCATCACCGGTCTACAGTTTAGCCTGTGATAGCCGTTATTTGTTTGTGGCCACTGATCACAATGTGCATGTACTTGATTTTAAAGTGGACTGTGCCGTAAGCAGGGATTATCGTGATCTATTTCGACAAATGCATCGTATTTAAGTTAACATGCCGTGAAATATATAGAAATACTAAGTTTTACAATTACAAACGGTTTTAATATAATTAACAAAATTTAGGTAATAAAATTCCCCCTTCAATTAAATATGAATATGCATTTTTTTATTGCGTTTTAAAGGGAATCGCTTTATTTTATTCAAGTTTTAACTTTGCGTTCAATTTATTATTTTCTTTTTTCATTTATATTTCCATAAAATTAATAATAAATTTTACAATTTTAACTTAAACAGTGCAAAAAAAAGAACTAAACACAAACGTATAAATTAAAGTAAAAAAATAGACATCTGCAATAAAATTAAATTATATACGAGTAAAGTTATCAACTAAATGATTTTAAGAAGTGATTCATACCAAAAATACAATAATAAAACTAAAAATTTGTGCCGGTAAACCTGCCTAGATATAAAGTACGTACACTATATGACAATTCTACTTACATTAACTACAAAGTTATTTACATACATTGTAAGTTTATGTGTAAATATGTCCGTTCTATAGCAAAAAAAGTGAATAGTTGTTGGTATAAATATATATTTTTTTCTCTAACTAAATTTATAATTTAATTTAGATTTTTTTAGACCTAAACTTATAACAACAAAGAAAACCTATAGTGTCCAAATACGGTCGGTCGAATTAAACTCGGTGTCAAGATTAAAGAGTAATAATGTTGTTTTATGTGTTTTGATTCGTGTGTGTGTAAAAACTAACTTAAATATTGCTTAAAACTTAAATAAAGGCACCACTCTCTAATCTAAAATAAAAACTATCTTTGAGTTTCTGTTGACGTTGAACCTGTCGTTTCTGTTTGGGTATCATGGGCTGCTCTTGCATCATATGTTATCTTAGTAGACTCAATATTATTGGAAGAAGTGTGCTGAGAAGTGGACGATGTATCTGTTGTAGTAGCTTTTTCTGGGGTTTCATTTAATGCGGCAGCAATCTCACCATTGAATTGTAATAGACAACCCAATGCTCCAAAGTAGCCTTCATGCTCCAGGAATAGACCTTTAAGGGTGCCATTTGACCAGAACTCCATGGCATAAGCCAATAATTTCATGGCTATGGGATTAACACGCAGGAAATTGCCGACAAAAACTACCTAAAAAGATAAATGCATAAAATGAAGGGATTAATTATGTTATTTATTCAAACCAGGGAAAGCTGAAATACGTCCCAAAAATACGTTTTATTCGCATTAAATATGCAAAATATATGTCTACAAAATTATAAAATATATATGCTCTTAAAAGTGTATATGTATACAAATTGCGAAAAACTGCAGTTTTTTTGGGATTTTTAACAGTTTTCGGATTTAGCGAGTCGAAACAATACAGCAAGGTGGGTGGGTCTGGTCAAATAAAATTTTTAAAATTCAAATTCGGGTTTTTTTAAATCAAATTTAGGTTTACAAAAATTTTCAAATCAAATTCAGAATTGCAAATCAAATTCAACATTTTTCAAATCAAAGTTGGAATTTTAAAAACCTAAATCTGGTCTTTTCAAATGAATTTAATTTAAAAAAAGGACTATTGATTATTAAAATTTGATTTGTGACATACAGAATTTTGGATGTTCGAAAATTCTGAACTTGTATTTTGAAAACCTGAATTGGACTTGGAATAGGTCGATTTTGAAGTTAATAACCTACATACAGCCCACTTTTTTATTTTTGTGTGCCGGTCTTATTATTCTAGTGATTGTCACTGTCTCAGACGTTTGAGAAGTGAATGAAAAGCAAATAATGGAATTTAAAAAGTTTCCGAAACATTTAAGCGTTTCATGAGGACGCGTATTATGCAATTACTTTTATTACTTTGTTATTCTTTCATAGTAAAACTTTTAAACGGTGTATTTATTTTATCATTTTGTTTGCAACACATTTATTTATTTATCATAGCTTAGACTACAATTACTTGAAGTATTTACCGCTACCAAATTAAGTCAGGCTGCCTTCCTAAACGCCTGTATGCAACGTCAAAGCAGTGTTTAAATCAAGCCATTATACTTTACAATATTCTAAATCATGGCCAATTTAAATAGTGCGCTAGTTGCGTTTATTTGCAGTTCAGCTGCAAAACAGATGACTTTAGGAATGTAATTATTTAATAAAAGTTTGCACGGTTGGGTTTGGGAATACCTGACAGGAAGGCAGCCTCATTCAATATTAATCGACGGAGCTGGATAATTTGAAGCGCAAAGAGATCGGAAGAGGGTGCTGTTTGCTGAGTAGTTAGCGCGTTTGACTACAAACCCTGAGGTCTTGAATTCAAGACTAGTTTCAGACAAGCCAATAACATCATACATTTTTCTTATGTGCATTGGTGTGTTATTGTGTTGGTTGTTGTTGGACTGTTAAAGGAATAAAGGCATATTGTAGCAGAACCGTCGGCGAAGTAAAATAACTATTAAAATGGCTACACAGCTTAAACAACTCAATGCCTTTACTTGACACCACTTCACCACCTGTTCTCTCTATACTATCCTTTCCCAAAGAAGGTAACACATTAATTAATTAACTGGTAGGCATTAATTAATTGCCTGATTGTGCTACTTCTCTTAAAAAAAAAAATCAAATAATACGGTAATATAATAATGGTGATAAGCAAAATACACGTGAGCACCGGCGATTTGAAGTGTAGCGGCTTCTGAAAGTCGCTCTACTCTGTTCTACTGTGTACGTTGAAAAATTAAGTTGATGTTAATTTTTCCCTTGTTCCTTGGAATATTAATCATGCCCAATTCTTTCTGAATTAAACGTTACGAACCTTAGCCAAATAATCAATTTGGATTCATATCTTCAACTGTTCACGAGTTACCGAATTATTTCCACAAAAAAGTTTTTGAACCACTGTGCGATGTCATTTTCTAATTTAATTACATTTTGGTTTCGATCAGGAACATATTTCTCAAAACTACAAGTTACAAATCTACAAGTAAAATACCCACAAAACAACAATAAACGACGAAACGAAATCGAGACATATAGATCAGCTTGACCCACAACAAATATGTATATTTGAAACATAAATTCCTGAGAATATCTCAATTAAATTTTAAAACCTTTTCTCGAGGTTATCATTTTTGAAAATGCTTTCAAATTGCAATATAAGACTAAATTTACTCGAGGAAATATTTAAAAAAAATTTTGGATGGACAGGAAAGCAAGTTGGGTGGAAAAAGTGTTTGTGAAACGAAATTCAGATGGTTTTAGGCAGCTTTCTTTATTCTATTTCTTCATACTTGTAAAAAGCAACAAAAAAGGTTTTATGAAGAACATTTCATGAAATATTTTATCTTGCAAATTTAGTATAAATAACATACATTTTCGAATAGTTTTTCTTTCGAATAGAATTACAAAGTAACTCCCAAGAAAACTCTCAAGGACCTCTATACGCCTTCATCTGATGAAAACTCGATTTTAGATAATTGCTGTAAAATCAGTAACTTTTTATATATTTTTTTAATAGCGGGCGGGCGTTAAAAAATAATATTCACCCACAATAAATTAAAAAGAAACAGAAAGCTTCAATAACAAATACATTTCTCAAACTTTTATCTCTATTTGCGAACGCACACAAAATTCCCAACCTTTATCATCGCTTAGATAACATAAATATTTCCATGAAACTTTTATTGTTTTAAGTATAATTATTGTGGCAATAAATGCAAAAAAATTAGCAATTTCACGTACCTTATCAATTTGTTCATTGACTGCACACATACGTGCAATTAATCCGATATTATTGGTAATCGTAACCAGAGTAGCATTGGCAAGATCTTCTCTAGAAACCGAGGCTCTTTTCTCTTGTATATGCATTTGGCCAAAACTGCAAAAATCAAAATGTTAAAAAAGAAATTCTGAAAATGTGTTTTTTTTAATATAAATCAGCATTATTTACCTGGAGGCCACCAAATCGCCAGTCAAACCAAAACGATCATAATCACCGCCATAAATATCACGTACTAATTTATCAACTTTACGGCTGTCACCCTTGGTGGCCAATTGTATGGCCTCTTCAAAGGAGGTGCAGCCAGTAAGAAGACAACAAAGACCCAGGAATGTACCACCACCCAAACTGTTGTATAGAAGATAATTCCAGTTTTATTTTTACTTTTCTTAAAATATTTCAAATTAAATCTCACCTAGTACCCGACACACGCTTATAGTTGTCAGGGCCATAAACCGCTAAAATGGAAACACCAGAGCCCACATTAACCAATATGAAGGGATAAGGTTGGGAGAAATCAAAAGCTTTTTTCTCGCTTTTGCTGGAATTTAAAAAATTTTTGGAATATATATTTAAAGTTATTAAATCGGGCTTGAGTTAGTTAATTCAAATTGCATATTTTTATATTTGCAAAAAAAAGGAATGCAGAACATGATAACATGATGTCTTCGAAGGCCGCTACACCCCTCATTAGCTATTTAGAAGTTTTAAATACTACTACTGATTTATTTAGGGATACAGAGTAGCAGAATTATTACTTCTTCATATTCATTTCATAGAAAACTATTAGTATGAATCGTTTAGTATGAAATTCCTTTTTCTGATACTCAACTTTTTTTCTTTTTCATATTGAAAAATATAAAAAAACTAATAACATTCTTAACTTACTTTATATCCCGGGCATTTTCGTAGTAATAGCATTCTGTGCGATTCTGTATTTCCGAAAATAGTATGCCTTTTATTAAAGTATCCAATTCATCAAATTTAGCCAATTTCATATTGACTTGCTACAAAATATTGTTTTTAGTTTTTATTAAAATCGATTTTTTTTTTTAATAATTATACGAACATCTCGAAAATCATTTTCAAATTTATACGCTCCTCCACCCGTGGCACATACAGTTGTAACCAATTCAGCCATACCCTTTTGTTTGGCCAGAGATAAAAAGTTGCCCATATCTGTGGTTTGGAAACGTATGAAATGCAAAGATCCTGTACGTTTACGTATTTCTACATTGTCCATCTGAAAATGAAATTAGTTGTTGATTTTGTTTGAATTTATACACATTTTATAAGTTTTATCGTGAAAAAAGGCGACGAGATTTTCCCAGAAAGCAAAATTACAAAGGATAAACAATCCCTATAATATTTGTGGGTAAAATTCATTATCATCGTAGAAAAAGGCAAAAAAATATTCACCCTTATCGGGAAAATAGTTTACGTGAAATGTGTTCCCTATTTTGTTATTTTTTTCAAAATTTTTTTGTCATGAAAAATATTTCACGTGAACAATATATTCGCACACTTATTATTGAAATGTAAACTTTATTATTTCAAAATTTTAAAATAAATACTGAATGAGCAATTGTCTGTAGGTTGTGGAACACAACAGTCTCTATACTATATCAACGCATATTTTTTGTCATTCGTTACCTTACTTTAGGAAGATATGATTTCTTCATTATTTCACTTTGTTTTAATTGCTTAGATCAAAGCTAAATAATCAACAAATAAAATAATTTGTCTAGCTTTACTTTTTCTCTTTAAAGTTTTTGGGTCTCTGCTCTAATTAATTTAGTTTTGTTGTTCTTTAAAATCCAAAACAACAACAAAAACATCGAAATCTGATATGAAAAACAAGTGATGTCAACATTAAAATTTAAAAAGGCACTACAACCGAGAAAAAGCGCATAATTTTTCAAAAAGCATCAAATTAATTATTTTTTATTTATAATTCAATGAAAAAAAAGTGAATAAAAAAGATTATGGTAATAACTGATAACGCTGTGTGACAGGCGAAAAAATTAAATTCTAGCTTCAGCCCACATCTTATAAAGTAGCTGCATCATTTTCCTATGAAAATTCGAAGACCAAATACCTTACAAGCTCGGTAGAGTCATAGCATTATTTTGGAAAGCCAACATCACATGGAAAATAAAATTTGGGCCCCACGTTGGGCGCAACTTCACAAAAACCTTTGCTTTGGTGTAAAAACTCGGAGAATAGCGTTAAGTAATATGTGAATAGCCCCTAATGCAATGCGTAAAAAGAGTTATGACCATTTTTCTATTTTTGATTTGAAAACTCAAAATTTTGGTATGATTAATTATTTGAAATTGACATAACTTTTAACATTGTCGGTCGATTTTATTAAAACTACTTTTATTTTAAAGAACAATTAGCTTGCTTTTCTTTTGCAAAACAAACAAAATTTTTAGTTTTCCATTTTTTTTTATTTTAGAGAGTAGATATATAGTGCTTTCAAACCCTGTACTCACTTTTCGTATGAACATATAATAGTGATTCGTCATTGTTAGACTTTTTTCTAAACAGGTTTGTATTTTATTTGAACTGCAATAGTTTGCAAGGAGAATATTTTCTATTTTAGACCAATTATAATTTGATTTCTATTGATCAAAATCCATTAAAAATCTAACGACAATAAGAATACAAGTGTAAAAGGCACTTTATGAAGAAATTTCTGCATTTGTTTCATCATTAATTTGTGTTACCCCTTATATTGCTGGTTTATCATAATGATTGTTCTATAAATAATAATGGATTTTGTTTTAAAAATTCCCAACTTTGATAAGCACTTAAAAAATATTTCCATCAGTTTTTAATCATTTATTTTGTCAATCTTTTTTAATGCGAAATAAAAAATGAGCAATAAAATTTATTATTACAGTGTTTATAAAATATTTAAAACACAAGCATGGAAAATTTTGTACTATTGTACCTTTTGATTTTCAAAAATTCCATGTAACAGAACTGCATAGAAAGTAATGAAGTTATAAAGGCAGGCTTACGGCCCTTTTCATAATGTACGATTAAGAGTTAATATGGACTTTAACGGCAAGTTTTATATGTCGAACTTGCCGTTAAAGTCCTCGTTAGCCTTTAATCACACATTGTGATAAGGGCCATTAATTCAAATTCTTTCTATTAATACAGAAATACATGAAAACTTAATTAATTCTTGTATTAGGAGTGAATAGAGTATGTAAATCTTATAAGCTCTGGCAATATTAAATCATAATGTACCAAAATATTGTTTTCGGAGTCCGCTACATCTCCTTCTCAGCGATAATGGGTTTTTTATTCCACTTTTTAGAATATCAACTATTTAACCGAATTCTTTAATGATACGGAATACGAGTCATTACTTCTTCATACTCATTTTATAACATTAACTTAGGCCTCTATTATGATTCACAACTAAATTGATAGTTGAGTCGTTGTTGTCAAATTCTTATTATGGATTACAACTTTCAACAAAGTGAGACAATTATTTTTTAGCAGTTGTGTTTTGGTTTTTATTTCGACTATTGTGTTACTTTTGCTTACTTTTAAAATTGTGATTTTAGGCGCCAATTTATCCCATTTGTCAACCAATATTGTTACCATATCCATAAATATAAAATCTCAAGAAAAAAATAGTAAGGCCAAAACTAAAAATATTTAAAATATTTGTGATGGCTACTATGGTTTCAAAAAACAAAGAGTATATTTAAGAACCTTTTTTTTCGAAAACAACTAAAAAATGGTTGAGTTGGGTCGTCACAACTCAACTTAGTTGAGTTGTGAATCATAATAGAATCCTTAAGTTCTGTTTAACTGAGAAAACTGATTTTGGAGTGATTAAAAAAAAACATATTTTTCGAATTTTGTTGACGATTAAATAACTCTCGAAAATATCATTCAATTTAAATGAAATTTGCAGGATAACACCTAATTCGATCAGAACGTAGCTTAAAGTTGATTAAAAAAAAGGTTTTTTCGAATATACTCGAAATAGCTAGAATGGCTTCGTAAAAACTCAAAAACTCGACTTAAGAAAATCGTGGTGAAATCAGTTACTTCTAATTTTCTGATGGCGGAAAGTTGAAATAGTTTTCTAAAGAAAAATAAAGCCCCGATTACCATTTACAACACACAAATGTTGTGTGTGATTTACAATATCTAGTTGTTGTGTATGTTAATAACGGTTTGCAAAGAAATCTGTATACATACTTACAAAATTTTTATCCATTTTAATTTTTCATCTTGCCACGGCAACAAGACAACAGGTAATGAGCAGTTGCAAGTTTTTGAACGTTTTTACTACACATAAAAATACATGTTGTAAACGATAATCACACTAAATTAACATAGACAACTCAAAGTACAACACTACCGATAAATGTTGTAAATCGTAATCGCAGTTTACAAAATACAACATTAAAATAATTTGTGTTGTGAACGGTAATCGAGGCCTAAATAAGGTTGCACAGGTTGACAGTATAAAAGTCAAAACTAGCCCGCTTAAGTCTTAATTGGTTCCGTTGTGTTACCCTGAAGAGGAGACGTTAAGAGAGATACGATTTCTACTACGCTTCTCCATTACTTTCAGTGCTAAACCAACCCGACGATCGGATAAACGAGTTTATCCTTCTAATATCGCAATCCGATAAGGCTCATAAATCATGCAACAGCGTCCTGCACGTGCTGTGAAAAAATTATTTTACATAATTTCAACGAATGATATTCATGGACTTAGATTCATTAATTTTTTGCAAAAATACGTTGATTCAATGTACGCCTACAATGTTTCAATGAAAGTAATCTCGAAGTTCAATGTAAAACGGTTCATTGAAAGTATTCATTGTTGTTATTCTTTAAAAAATTAATGAACTAATTCATTAATTTAACGTACTAGTACGTTAGGTCAAAATTAATGAAAAATTCGTTGAAATAACGAAAATTTTTCTTAAATTTTTGCCTCAGTATGGAAGCCGCCCTACATTCTATTCTCTGCTTCCTCCACCTATACGGAAGTCATTATACGGTAGATTCAATCTCCGAGCATGTGTACATGTAAAACTATGGCCTGTAATTATCGCCATTAGCGTGCGTACTTGCCCAAGAGGTGTCTCCTCTAAGATTGCAGATATACTACAACCATATTGGGGCCATGTAGTCTGTAGACCATATAGTTTGCGCGATCCCAAATATATTCTGCTGAATTAGTTTTTCAGCATTTCAATGGGATAACAACCATTTGATCCGTATCCTGAATGTGTACTCGGGTTCCGGATTTGGCTAGTTCGCAAAAAATATTTCCAGGCTAATTGCTATGGCCTGGAACCCAAAATAGCTCCAGGCTTGAGTATCTCGTTATCTCATTTAGAGACATCCCGCATTCATACATCAAACTCGAAATTTGGATATCCTCATCCAGTTTCCTGCACTTTTTATGGCTGATATTTCTGCCTGCTATATTGATCATGTATCTTAGACCTTATCTTGTTGGTAACGAGGAAATAAGCGGAATAAAGACGCCTCCACCCACTCCAAAGCCTGATTTAGATCCCTCCGTATAGATATCTAGCACGTTCTCACGATGATAAGATGACGTGATTGAGAGCTTTACAGTAAATTTTTTTTATCAAGCAGAGCGCGGTTAGTAATCAATATTTTTCGGCAAACCGGATACTCCCACAACTTCGGACTCTGGTGGCGCTTTCCATTCACCTGCTGCCACGAGCTTGATCTCAGAACTCATGGCTAACTGTTTAACCAGGAGATCAGCTCGCAGCGAATGCATCATAGCGGATCCTTTCTATGATCCGACAGTAGATGATCTTGCGTAATGCATCATACGTAAGTATGGGCTAAAGAAAACAACTATTCAAACAATTTTTAAATTCCAACTTTAAAAAATTCATTTTTTTGTAGAACATTTTATTTTAGAAAAACTATTAGACCTAATTAATTATTTTCAATTCTGTATTTCATTATAAAGTTTGTACACCGCCACTTATGCTAAAAAGTTTTGTATGGTACAAAGAGTTGCATAACTTTTCTTTAACCCAAACACTAAAAATAAACCTTGAACCAACTCTATTAACAATTTATAATTATTTGAATGAAGTGCTTGAAATGAGACCGGGTTAAAACCTCACAAGTGCCTATGAATTAACAAACAAAAGCGAGTACATTAAATATTTGTGTTTAACTAATAACAAATATGGAAATATAATAAAGTTTAATTAGTATTCGTAAAAAAATTATGTACATATGTAAAAAAAAACCAAATAAAGCATGTCGATTTACAAATGCCTAAAGTGTGAATGCTTGCAGGAACCCAGACATATTTTGCTTTGTTTTCGATTTTAAAAATCTAGAATTGCTTTGCATTTTAAACATTGACGACAGCAAAACGTCTCATTTTAATACATACACTCCGAGTTGTTGGTAAAACCAATACAAATTTGTGTTTTGTTGAAAGTACATACATGCCATTTACATGAAGAGCCAAAGTTGCGGCAGTGGGAGCAAGGGTTAACAAAATTAAAACAATCAGGGTTGTTATGGAATGTGCTGGCTGTTATAGACAGTGTTGCCAGAAAAGTTTTGCCTCATGTCCCCAATTAGAAGAATGATGTCCCCAAAAATTGCCATTTCAAAAGTAAAAATCCCCAATTTTGTCCCCAAAGAAATATTTTTATAATAAGCATTATCATTCAATAAAAATAAGAACGACTCCGAGGTGTTTAACTTCTTTAGAAAACCTGATAATTGAAACATTTAGAATTGGTTCCGCTAGTAGCTTAAGTCGACTTAAGCTGATTTTGCTTTATCACTGTTTTATTCCTTAAACATTACCATATTCTGTTTAAGGTTGCAATGGTTACAATAACATCTAAACCAGGAAGGGTCTCACAAGAAATAAATCATATAAGCCTATAAATCTCTTAGAAATGATTTACATTGAGGGTGATACCGATGCGACAATGCTTACGTTCTCCTTTGGAGTCCCTTCTTAAATTTGCGCGCATTTACATAAACTATTTTGTTGCAACAATCTGGGAACTTTTTGACGTTCAATTGACTAAATGTTCTTTATTCGTTCATTCGTAACAAGTGTTGCCATAAACTAACTATATAATTGGTAATTGGAAATATTCCAGAAGAAATAAGCAGAACTGGCAACACCACTCATATATAACATAAAAATAATACGAATGAAAGAAATATGTAACAGAGAAGTGTCAAAATAGTCCCTTCAATTTTCATTTCGAGGGTCTTTGACTACACCGGTAGCGCTGACTTACACTGGGAAACATTGTTTCCAGAAAACTTTATTTTTCAGTGCAAAAGAGCCAGATAGGAATACAAGTTGTATATATTTCTATTTCATCACTCTCACGCAAAAGAAAATGTTCGACGACAAATGTTTCCCAATGTAAACAGCGAAGCTAACAGCTTCTCTATTCGTTTTACCATCAAGCACGAGTCGCAAGACTTTGCCGCAAGCAACATCACGCTTAATGTAAATCACCTCTTAGCATTAGCGTAAAAATTTTCGGAAAATAACTTTTCTTAAGACCACTTAAGCACTTTTTTGCCACAGATATGACGGCTAATAAGCGTTTGTTATAAATCTTTACTACATAAATATGTTTATACAATGCAAAATTCATTTAAATAATATTTTATTGATGTACGAGTATGTATTTAACACCAAGGTCAAGTTAACACATTTCATTTTATATATTAGTTGTTTTTATGTTTTACAAAACGGGCAAATAAAAGTAAATAAAACAACATGCAAATTACAACATTTTGAAATGCAAATTTTCGAATACAAAATGGTAAAAAAAATATATATCAAAATACATAACAAAGTTAGACTTTGATCTAAACTTGAAGTAAACTATTTTCTCTCTTTCCCCTGTTTTTCCCCGTTTATAATTTGTGTTTCTCTTTCTCTTAACTACTCACCTGTAAATGTGTATCTCGGTGGCCAGTTTTGCCATAAGCTGAATTTTTTGTTAAATAACGTCTAATACTTCTTAAGCTTTCGGCCTCTTGATCTTGTTCATCTGGTGTTATATCTTTGGGTTCAAAATATACCAACTTTGTCAAAGTGCCGCCAATATCCATTCCAAACCAGGGCATTGCTACAAAGACAAAAAAACAAATGAAATTTTCTTTAATGTTTTTTTTTTTGTTTCTTACAAAAAGAAAAATATACAAAAATTTTACTTTCTTGTAACATTTTATTCCAGCTCATGTTAATAATTTACTGATTGTTAAGATTGTTTTTTAACGTAAATTGCTAATAGAAACTATAAGTTTCTTTGCGTAATAAATTTTCCACTAGACCTTATCTAAGCGTCGTCCCCACGTCTGGCTATCTCTCCAATTTATTGAAAAGCGCAAATAATACAATAGTTAAAATGAGCTGAATTTTAACATCGTCTCGCAATGTGTGTGAATTTATAAGTGTGTATTTCTATTAGCATTTGTTTAATATACTATAAACAAATAACATACGATTATTTTCTAAAGATGAATGAAAGAGTTCAAAATAGAAATCTGTTTGTAGATTGAATTTTGTACTCGTATTGAAGAAATAAAAGAAAACTGCACTCACTCTCTTGCCATGGAATTTGATATTTATTT
Source organism: Panzeria rudis (assembly GCA_956483635.1). Classification (NCBI taxonomy): domain Eukaryota; kingdom Metazoa; phylum Arthropoda; class Insecta; order Diptera; family Tachinidae; genus Panzeria; species Panzeria rudis. The sequence goes on from OY101451.1 coordinate 4,387,868, forward strand.
GAAAACAATTTTTTTTCTAAATAGACGGAAATAATATTCTATGCACATATTTCATTTAATAATAAATTCTTTCCAGAATGCAGCTATTATTGAAATGCGTATTAAAATTAAATAAAAACTTCAATATTTTTAATTTTAATATACACACAAACAAATTTAATGGTACGATATTTGAGGTCAACTTGTTATAAGAAAAAAAATATAAAATTTAACAACGTTTAAAATTATTTAGTACTCGATTGGTGAATGTGTGAACTTGTTGAAGTTTAATACGAGAGTAGTTAGGAAGGCTAGGTTAGGTTACGAGGGCAGTCACAGCTCAACAAGTGACTCTTGGGTCTGGCAGTGTGCTAGAGTGAAGCATTCTTGTCTTTTAAGCTGGCTGGCCCCGTACATTGACATAGAAGGTAAAGAACCGTTTCCTCTTCAATATTACAACTTCTGCAATAGTTGTTATAATTTAGACCCATCCTTCTGGCATAAGTTTCAATATGATAGTGCCCTGAGAGCACTGTTACTAATTGTCTCATAACCAACCTTTACCAAGTCTGAGCAGGTCGTAGTGGGCCCAAGTAGACCTAACCACTCGGCAGGTGCCTCCCTGTTCTCAAATATGTTTTGCAAGTCTTTATGATTCATGCTCAATCAACAGCTTAAAATGAGATAGGGTAATGCAATAATGTTTTCAGGATAGTCCGAGTGCCCTGGAACCCAAACTAGTCTCACTCTCGAACGTCTTGCTATCGCACTAAGAAATACCCGGTAAAACCTCATTAATTAAAAAAAATAATAATAAAATTCTTCGCGGATATCTCAAAAACGGGTCGTAGGAAAATTAAACAAGTTTCAATTACGATCCATAATTAGTTTATCCATAAGCGCTTTTATTTTAAGATTTATTTATATTGCAAACTACTGCAATTGAAGATTCTGTTAATTTTTCGAACTTTTTCTGCAATTTTGTCTATGACTTTTTATATAATAATTTTACCACTTTGGGGTTAAGTAGTTTCGGTAGACATGCATCAAAGAACCAAATTCCATACCGAGTTTCATTAAAATCGGCGAATGAAATACAGAAAAAGGCCTCAATATTTCAAGCGTTAAACAAAACAGTTCTTTTAAATTTGAAATTAATTAATTCTCTTTACACGATCAAATATTTATTGCTCTACCCTCGTATTACCTTGCAGTAATGAGTGAGTATGCTTTTTAGTTTCGCTGTGATAATACATACATAATAAAGAAAGGTATATACATTTTCTTATCAATGTCGACTGTAAAAAGTAAATAAATAAGAAAGTAAATAAAAATTAAATAAAAGCAAGAAAACAGAAAACTTGATCGAAAAACTTCCACTTTTCATAAAATAAATTTACTATCTAATCGAGATTAGCGAAAAATATTCGAAATATTCTTACTTACACAAAATTCCAAGACCCTTTAGTCGTCTATTGTTTTCCGTATCTTTATTAAAGCTATTTTCATTCGGTTTTTCACTTTCCTCATGATTTTTATTATTAATTTGAACTTGATTTTCATGTGAGACGGTCACGTTGTTTAAATTAACTTCAACTTTTGTATTTTTAATGTAATTGGTTTCTTTGGTATTATTATTAGCATTTGAATGGGAGTTTTTATTTTGATTTTTGCTTTTTATACTTTGTATATTATTGTGGTTAGCCAACTTCCAGGCATTACGCCATGAATTACGTTTCCGTTGCATGGTGGGCAACATGTGTGGCATGGGTACAACTAAAGAAGATTTCTTTTCGCCATTGGCGCTCGGTTGCAGTTTAAAGATTTTCAAATTAATGGAATACTTGCTACTATCACGATTGGGTGGCATTTTCATGGTTTTACTTTTTTTGATGATGATTTTAGTTTTTGTTTGGGCTTATGATATTTTTTTAAAATAAATCATGTATAAATTTATATCACAGTTTTTTTATGTTAAAACAAAATAATAAATTTAATTATATACAGCGTAGCAAAACATTTTGGAAAGATTTTGATTTAATGCTTATTGTTTTTTAAATAAAATGTTTATAATTTGTACTTTTGTTAAATTAAGTTGGTTTTTCAACACTTAATATAAGCGTCTGCTGGGTCAGCCAACGTTTAGCCAACTAAACAAAGTGATCGATGGAAAAATATTTTAGTAGAATTTCAAAATTTAATGCATACAATAAAAAAAACAAACGAACCGAACGATCGGCTGATCATTGTCGCAAGACCTTATTAACATACTAGAGTTTAGCAAAAAAAAGGAAAAAAAAGAAAGCAAAAATATTGCTTGCTTATTAAATTTAACAAAAACAGCTTAAAGACTATTCGAAAGAGATCTACCGAGAGCGGAAACGCTTTTAGAGAATCACTTTTTTTTCAAAACAAGAGATTAACAAAATTAATAAAGCAGAGTGCGTTTTCACATATCAAATAGGTTTAAAAAATGTAGGAATGAATAGGCATGGCAGGTGTATGTAGTTTGATTGTACAACAAGTGCTCCAGACTATTTATCTTCTTTATATTGTGTGTGCGTGTATGAAATGGGCACTAAATTGTTCAGTACACGAGTATCAACATTAATGACGTACATTTCGTTACCTTAATATAGAAACGGCATAGTTCATTATATTTTTCAAATTGAGTTTATTACATATTTCGATAGATGAACCTTTAATATTATCGAAATATGCAAAAAAGCTCGATTAAAAAAAGTTATGAGTTAGGACGTTTCTACATTAAGGTAACCATTTGTATGTTGAGTTATAAATAAGTATGTATGCATTAAATGTTAATTTTAGTTGCTTTTTATTTTTCACTATCTTAATTTATTTTTGAGGTTTATTTTGTATTTATTATTCCATCTATTTGTTTACCCAGCAAAAGATTTCTTTTTTTTAATATTTCTTATTCAATATTTTAATTGAATACTAATATTTTTGGTTTGAGTTCGTTATGATTCGTTAATTCTTTAGCAGTTATTTCTATGAACTTATTAAAAAAAAGTTTAAAATGAAAATAAAAAAACTAGTGATAACTGTACATATCGTTAGCTTAAATGAAAAACATATAAATGACAAAAAAAGTCAAAATCGTATTTTGATTGCGTATTATTTTAAAACTTATTGCTTTTAGAAATTTTTAGACTTCTACTTTAACATCAGCGATATTTACCCCAATTACAATAGTCTGAAAAAATATTTCTTTTGTCTTTTAAATGAAAATATGTATATGGATTCTAAAGATTTTAATGCGCTTAAATCAAATCCGTTTTCAGTTTTTATCCATCACGTATAGTTTCTTTTTTATGGTCCTGACTAATATGACACCGGAAATAGGGCACGTCCGCAGTCTTGTGTATTGAACGTTACGCTTTTTTAGTACGATTCATTGATCAGTTTAATTATTAAAATTGCATTAAAACATACACTAAAATAACAGCGTAGGTTTTGTACTTCTAAATATTTAAAAGTTTTTTGAACTTTCTTAAAAATCATCATCGTTTGTTTATATAAAAAAAATGTATTGAGTGTAATCCATATTTTTTCAATACATATCATTGAACTTTTTTTGGTGAATACCTAAGCAGGTTATATTAAAATACACCGAAGATTATACATCTTTTGGAACGATTTTCCGTCATCCCACGTCAAATTTGGTTTGTAAACAGACCGGTTTCGGCTATGTGCCATCTTCAGTGTTCTATTGAATACTAAATCTGATACATCTGAGTTGTATTGAATTCAAAATATATTGTGTGTTCTGAAAAAATATTAAATTCGTATAAAAATGTATTGAGCGTTACGTAAAAAAATTTTATACATAATTTCTCTATAAATTTTAGGAATTTAAAATAAAGTTATCAGCAGCGGAAGGGTAGAAACGATATAAAGAACATTATGTGTTTAAAAATTTCTGATTTTTTTTTTAATTTTTTTTCTCCCGCACTGTGGGTTGTTATATTTTCGAAGAATGTAATAGGTAGATCGTATTTTGCTACGAATAATTATTTGAAATTGTCGTAAGTTTTAACATTGTTGGTCGATTTATGAGTTAGGCTACTTTTCGCTCATGCATCAATGTTTGTAAAGAATTATTTTAAAAGGTATTCATATTTTTCTTTCTGAACGCAATTTAAAATTGAAACAGTGGTCATAACTTTTAACTTCGTTCTGCGATTATTATAATTTTTTATTTTTAGAGAGAAGATGTACATGGCTTTCAAACCATATACTAATTTTTGTGGTGTAAGTTTTGCGTAAAAATCACTCCGGAACAGCCGCGAAAGCAAATGTAACGCTTAATACACAAAAATGTTAAAAATCTAAAAATATAATCTTATTTTCGGATCCATTGAATGAGGCGAAAACTATATTTCTATTGGAAAAAATAAAATAAAAAAATATGCGTTTGGAATGAGAATCAGGCATATATAATTTTTTTTTTATATTTCCAACTGTTTCGAAGTTTTTCAGAAATGAGCAAATAAATATTCTACTAGTATGTCATATTAAAGTACAATATACTCATCTTTACCAAAATTTAAATTTGTAGTAACTTATAAAAACTTGGTTATTCTAACCGACATTTCTTTCGCTGGAAAGTTGCCCGCAGTTATCATCGATAACAAAAACTCGTACTATAGAAAATTGTCTTCTCAAGTACTTTCACTTTAAGATTATGAATAATAATAGTTCGATAAAGTAGTTTTATTAGTTTTAACGTAGACCTACATATTAAATTTATTTTAAATTAATCATTGCTTAACAAATTCAAGATAATTTTTAGCTGGGATCAAATACGAATCGTTCCGACTGTTTCGGAGAATAATATTTGCAATAAGCTTTGAACAATATTTAAAGGAATTAGAATTTATATGAACACCTTGATTAAACTACTTCCTCCCATGAACTATTTAAGTCACAAAAGTTTGCAGATACCTCGGTTGCTGCTAACATGATAATTTTTCGGCGTGTTTTTCGAAAGTTTATAAGAAAATTACTTATAGAAGAAGCTAAATTTGTCATGGTCAATAAATTAGCTATTCGAAATTAACTTAGATTTTTCGAACAAACCCAAAAAATTCCTTTTGCTTTAAATTTAAGCTTAAGTAGGATATTTTACTTAAATTCGAAAAGGCAAGTCAAAATTTCGAAAATTTTTAATACAGAATTAGGATATCTTGTATAAGAATTACATATTAATTTTTATAATGTTAATAACATTTTAATAATAGTAGTTTCATAATTTTCGAACCTCAAAATTAAATATGAATTTAGAAAACATTTAAAATTAAAATAAGAGTTTTTTTTAACAAATTGATATTTACATTGTTTTTAAACCAAACTTCTATTTCTGTAGTGTAGTGGATGATAGTGTGCTAGACTATTAACCGGGAGGTCGCAGGTTCGATTCCTGCCAAGACCCTAGGTGTTTCTTTAGCAAAGCAAAGTAAAAAAATAACATTCAAAAATGGTGTGACTGATAGTAATACAAAATTGTACATATAAAATTACAGTGAAACTTCGATATGACGAATCTGAAGGGGATCGAAAAATACTTTGTTATGGTTATTGACTCGTTGGTCGTATGTATCAGTAAAACGTTTGTATAACGAAATTTGAAGAAATATGAAAAAAATTCGTTATAACTAGGGCTTGGACTTTAATGCAACTAAAAATTGATTTTAAACGCCAACAAATGCACCTAAAAATGAAAAATATGCATTTACCTACGAACAAAGTACCAAAACTAAAATAATATGGATATATTTTTAGTTTTGTTTTACTATTTTTAGAGACAAAAAAATATAAAACAAACATAATTGAGTATATTATTTAATACAACCGAGCTTTAGTTGCGTTGCCAGTTGGCAACTGAAAATTAATGGTTGCCTGAAGTATACTAAATAGCAACCGGAACTGACAGATCTCAGTTGCCATCAGTAGTATCATTTTCAGCAACTGGCAACCCAACTGAGGCCCGGCTGCCATCCATAATCGGCCCATTAATATTTTTTTTCAAAAATTGGTAAATATGCACCAAACATTTTTTGTTACTCAAAAAATATGCATTTATTACCAGAAAATATGTAAAAATATGCACTTACGACCAAAATATGCAACTAAAAATTGATGCCAAAGTACTTAAAATTTGACGATTCGCATAGATAATTAGTCAATATCTGTTATCTATCACAACAAAAAACTTGAATTTCCATGAAAGTCCGTGCCTTGGTTATAACTATAGTTTTGACTTCGTTGTATAGAGGCATTTGAATGAATACTTCGCTATATAGAGGCTTTACATATGCACTTGCAAACATATTTATCGTTGTTTTGTAACGGGGCTTTACACAATTTTGATTTATTCTGACTTCGTTGTATAGAGGCTTTTGAATGAATACTTCGCTATATAGAGGCTTTATAGCTCAGAATTAGTTCGTTATAGGTTTAGTGCATGAAAGTGTATGAAAAACTTTGCAACAGAGGGGTTTTCAGGAGACTCAGAAAAAATTCGTTATATTGAGGTTTTCGAAGGTTATATCGAAGTTTTACTGTATAATGCCGGGCTGATAAAAAATGACCCAGCATTTTTGTGCATGTATTTAAATATACATAAGTATGTATGTGGCGCTCACAAAAGCATACAATTGCCAATGAAGAACACATTGCTCTATACGACAAGTGCATATCAGGAGATTTTTCATAAAATTTAATCTTTTGTTGAATCATAAATTTCAATAAGAATTCCTAGCAAAATTATAAAGTTTAATAGAAGCATAAATAAAATTAAAATATGACTCCTTTATTGTTATTTTGAATCTTTCAACACAAGTTAAACTTAATTATGAAAACAATTAAAAAATGAATGCCCATACACACCTTTGGCCAATTGTCTTTTAAGCGATGCAGCATCTTCCTCCTGTTGTTGTGACAACATGTTTCTTTTCTTAATTTATTCTGCTGTTGCTTTACCAATAATAGATCACTTTAACAGTGAGTGTATGTTTGGAAAATGATGGTTTTCCGCCCAACTTTTACCTCATACAGTATTTATTTTCTTCTTTTGCTTTTCGGTATACTTATGAATGATGAATCAGCTTCGATGTATTCCACAACACGCTGCACTTCTTGTTGCTTTTTCACCCAGTTCCGATTGGAGATCTATTTATCTTTCTGTATCTGTTGCGTACCAAACGACAAACAGAAACAAAAATTGGTAGAAATTTTGTTTTGCAAAGAGGAAAACCGCAGACAGTAACGGAACAAACACTTTCTGCTGTGAAATTTACGTGGAATGTTTGCGGTGTGTGTATGTATCCCGATTTAAGTTTCTTTTTCCGATATCGTAAATTTTTTGTTATTAATTACTTCGGGCATATACAAGAAACCAACAACAAAAACTAAATTATTCCAATTATCAAATTTTGCTGGTGTTTTCTTCACACTAGAGAAATTGCAGTAGAAGCTGTTATACAGACCTGTAAAAAGTTTAGACTGGCAATGCTTTAGTTGTACAACACTTGTTATACAAATTGACATTTAAAAACGTATGTGAACAAATCAAACTCCAACAAACCGTAACAGCTGTTTGTGTTTACATTTTTCCATTGTTTTCTTTTATTTGCTGTGGTGAGTTTTAAAAACAAAACAAAATCATGCAAAGACTTAAGAAACGTACAGTACAATTGTACAGTAAAGCTCGGCTATAATAAACACGCCGATATTTTAATACTTACTTGTTATTGATTAATTTCGTTACAATCAAAGTATATAAAATAATGACTGTGCACAAAACAAAGAAATACCAGTATACAGTTAAACTCCTTACAAAACGAACTGCGTTACACCCAAAAAGTATTTTTGCTGTAAAATCTAAAATAATTCTTGTGCAAGATTAAATCAAAAGCCAAAATCAAGCTTAGACCAATAGAAAACAAACTACGTACAGTTTTTTGGGTAAAAAATAAAACTATAGGGCGATAATCACCAACAAACTTTTCCATTCCGCAAAAAATGCTCAAAACACCCAAAAAGTATTTTTGCTGTAAAATCTAAAATAATTCTTGTGCAAGATTGAAACAAAAGCCAAAATTAAGCTTAGACCAATAGAAAACAAACTGCGTACAGTTTTTTGGGTAAAAAATAAAACTATGGGGTGATAATCACCAACAAACTTTTCCATTCCCCAAAAAATGCTCAAACACACCCAAAAAGTATTTTTGCTGTAAAATCTAAAATAATTCTTGTGCAAGATTAAATCAAAAGCCAAAATCAAGCTTAGACTAATAGAAAACAAACTACGTACAGTTTTTTGGGTAAAAAATAAAACTATGGGGCGATAATCACCAACAAACTTTTCCATTCCGCAAAAAATGCTCAAAAACACCCAAAAAGTATTTTTGCTGTAAAATCTAAAATAATTCTTGTGCAAGATTAAATCAAAAGCCAAAATCAAGCTTAAACCAATAGAAAACAAACTGCGTACAGTTTTTTGGGTAAAAAATAAAACTATGGGGTGATAATCACCAACAAACTTTTCCATTCCGCAAAAAATGCTCAAAAACACCCAAAAAGTATTTTTGCTGTAAAATCTAAAATAATTCTTGTGCAAGATTAAGTCAAAAGCCAAAATCAAGCTTAGACCAATAGAAAACAAACTGCGTACAGTTTTTTGGGTAAAAAATAAAACTATGGGGTGATAATCACCAACAAACTTTTCCATTCCGCAAAAAATGCTCAAAAACACCCAAAAAGTATTTTTGCTGTAAAATCTAAAATAATTCTTGTGCAAGATTAAATCAAAAGCCAAAATCAAGCTTAGACCAATAGAAAACAAACTACGTACAGTTTTTTGGGTAAAAAATAAAACTATAGGGCGATAATCACCAACAAACTTTTCCATTCCGCAAAAAATGCTCAAAAACACCCAAAAAGTATTTTTGCTGTAAAATCTAAAATAATTCTTGTGCAAGATTGAAACAAAAGCCAAAATTAAGCTTAGACCAATAGAAAACAAACTGCGTACAGTTTTTTGGGTAAAAAATAAAACTATGGGGTGATAATCACCAACAAACTTTTCCATTCCCCAAAAAATGCTCAAACACACCCCAAAAAGTATTTTTGCTGTAAAATCTAAAATAATTCTTGTGCAAGATTAAATCAAAAGCCAAAATCAAGCTTAGACTAATAGAAAACAAACTACGTACAGTTTTTTGGGTAAAAAATAAAACTATGGGGCGATAATCACCAACAAACTTTTCCATTCCGCAAAAAATGCTCAAAAACACCCAAAAAGTATTTTTGCTGTAAAATCTAAAATAATTCTTGTGCAAGATTAAATCAAAAGCCAAAATCAAGCTTAAACCAATAGAAAACAAACTGCGTACAGTTTTTTGGGTAAAAAATAAAACTATGGGGTGATAATCACCAACAAACTTTTCCATTCCGCAAAAAATGCTCAAAAACACCCAAAAAGTATTTTTGCTGTAAAATCTAAAATAATTCTTGTGCAAGATTAAGTCAAAAGCCAAAATCAAGCTTAGACCAATAGAAAACAAACTGCGTACAGTTTTTTGGGTAAAAATAAAACTATGGGGTGATAATCACCAACAAACTTTTCCATTCCCAAAAAATGCTCAAACACACCCAAAAAGTATTTTTGCTGTAAAATCTAAAATAATTCTTGTGCAAGATTAACTCAAAAGCCAAAACCAAGCCTAAGCCAATAGAAAACAAACTGCGTACAGTTTTTTGGGTAAAAATAAAACTATGGGGTGATAATCACCAACAAACTTTTCCATTCCGCAAAAAATGCTCAAAAACACCCAAAAAGTATTTTTGCTGTAAAATCTAAAATAATTCTTGTGCAAGATTGAAACAAAAGCCAAAATCAAGCTTAAGCCAATAGAAAACAAACTGCGTACAGTTTTTTGGGTAAAAAATAAAACTATGGGGTGATAATCACCAACAAACTTTTCCATTCCCCAAAAAATGCTCAAACACACCCAAAAAGTATTTTTGCTGTAAAATCTAAAATAATTCTCGTGCAAGATTAAATCAAAAGCCAAAATCAAGCTTAGACCAATAGAAAACAAACTACGTACAGCTTTTTGGGTAAAAAATAAAACTATAGGGCGATAATCACCAACAAACTTTTCCATTCCGCAAAAAATGCTCAAAAACACCCAAAAAGTATTTTTGCTGTAAAATCTAAAATAATTCTTGTGCAAGATTGAAACAAAAGCCAAAATTAAGCTTAGACCAATAGAAAACAAACTGCGTACAGTTTTTTGGGTAAAAAATAAAACTATGGGGTGATAATCACCAACAAACTTTTCCATTCCCCAAAAAATGCTCAAACACACCCAAAAAGTATTTTTGCTGTAAAATCTAAAATAATTCTTGTGCAAGATTAAATCAAAAGCCAAAATCAAGCTTAGACTAATAGAAAACAAACTACGTACAGTTTTTTGGGTAAAAAATAAAACTATGGGGCGATAATCACCAACAAACTTTTCCATTCCGCAAAAAATGCTCAAAAACACCCAAAAAGTATTTTTGCTGTAAAATCTAAAATAATTCTTGTGCAAGATTAAATCAAAAGCCAAAATCAAGCTTAAACCAATAGAAAACAAACTGCGTACAGTTTTTTGGGTAAAAAATAAAACTATGGGGTGATAATCACCAACAAACTTTTCCATTCCGCAAAAAATGCTCAAAAACACCCAAAAAGTATTTTTGCTGTAAAATCTAAAATAATTCTTGTGCAAGATTAAGTCAAAAGCCAAAATCAAGCTTAGACCAATAGAAAACAAACTGCGTACAGTTTTTTGGGTAAAAAATAAAACTATGGGGTGATAATCACCAACAAACTTTTCCATTCCGCAAAAAATGCTCAAAAACACCCAAAAAGTATTTTTGCTGTAAAATCTAAAATAATTCTTGTGCAAGATTAAATCAAAAGCCAAAATCAAGCTTAGACCAATAGAAAACAAACTACGTACAGTTTTTTGGGTAAAAAATAAAACTATAGGGCGATAATCACCAACAAACTTTTCCATTCCGCAAAAAATGCTCAAAAACACCCAAAAAGTATTTTTGCTGTAAAATCTAAAATAATTCTTGTGCAAGATTGAAACAAAAGCCAAAATTAAGCTTAGACCAATAGAAAACAAACTGCGTACAGTTTTTTGGGTAAAAAATAAAACTATGGGGTGATAATCACCAACAAACTTTTCATTCCCCAAAAAATGCTCAAACACACCCAAAAAGTATTTTTGCTGTAAAATCTAAAATAATTCTTGTGCAAGATTAAATCAAAAGCCAAAATCAAGCTTAGACTAATAGAAAACAAACTACGTACAGTTTTTTGGGTAAAAAATAAAACTATGGGGCGATAATCACCAACAAACTTTTCCATTCCGCAAAAAATGCTCAAAAACACCCAAAAAGTATTTTTGCTGTAAAATCTAAAATAATTCTTGTGCAAGATTGAAACAAAAGCCAAAATTAAGCTTAGACCAATAGAAAACAAACTGCGTACAGTTTTTTGGGTAAAAAATAAAACTATGGGGTGATAATCACCAACAAACTTTTCCATTCCCCAAAAAATGCTCAAACACACCCAAAAAGTATTTTTGCTGTAAAATCTAAAATAATTCTTGTGCAAGATTAAATCAAAAGCCAAAATCAAGCTTAGACTAATAGAAAACAAACTACGTACAGTTTTTTGGGTAAAAAATAAAACTATGGGGCGATAATCACCAACAAACTTTTCCATTCCGCAAAAAATGCTCAAAAACACCCAAAAAGTATTTTTGCTGTAAAATCTAAAATAATTCTTGTGCAAGATTAAATCAAAAGCCAAAATCAAGCTTAAACCAATAGAAAACAAACTGCGTACAGTTTTTTGGGTAAAAAATAAAACTATGGGGTGATAATCACCAACAAACTTTTCCATTCCGCAAAAAATGCTCAAAAACACCCAAAAAGTATTTTTGCTGTAAAATCTAAAATAATTCTTGTGCAAGATTAAGTCAAAAGCCAAAATCAAGCTTAGACCAATAGAAAACAAACTGCGTACAGTTTTTTGGGTAAAAAATAAAACTATGGGGTGATAATCACCAACAAACTTTTCCATTCCGCAAAAAATGCTCAAAAACACCCAAAAAGTATTTTTGCTGTAAAATCTAAAATAATTCTTGTGCAAGATTAAATCAAAAGCCAAAATCAAGCTTAGACCAATAGAAAACAAACTACGTACAGTTTTTTGGGTAAAAAATAAAACTATAGGGCGATAATCACCAACAAACTTTTCCATTCCGCAAAAAATGCTCAAAAACACCCAAAAAGTATTTTTGCTGTAAAATCTAAAATAATTCTTGTGCAAGATTGAAACAAAAGCCAAAATTAAGCTTAGACCAATAGAAAACAAACTGCGTACAGTTTTTTGGGTAAAAAATAAAACTATGGGGTGATAATCACCAACAAACTTTTCCATTCCCCAAAAAATGCTCAAACACACCCAAAAAGTATTTTTGCTGTAAAATCTAAAATAATTCTTGTGCAAGATTAAATCAAAAGCCAAAATCAAGCTTAGACTAATAGAAAACAAACTACGTACAGTTTTTTGGGTAAAAAATAAAACTATGGGGCGATAATCACCAACAAACTTTTCCATTCCGCAAAAAATGCTCAAAAACACCCAAAAAGTATTTTTGCTGTAAAATCTAAAATAATTCTTGTGCAAGATTAAATCAAAAGCCAAAATCAAGCTTAAACCAATAGAAAACAAACTGCGTACAGTTTTTTGGGTAAAAAATAAAACTATGGGGTGATAATCACCAACAAACTTTTCCATTCCGCAAAAAATGCTCAAAAACACCCAAAAAGTATTTTTGCTGTAAAATCTAAAATAATTCTTGTGCAAGATTAAGTCAAAAGCCAAAATCAAGCTTAGACCAATAGAAAACAAACTGCGTACAGTTTTTTGGGTAAAAAATAAAACTATGGGGTGATAATCACCAACAAACTTTTCCATTCCGCAAAAAATGCTCAAAAACACCCAAAAAGTATTTTTGCTGTAAAATCTAAACTAATTCTTGTGCAAGATTAACTCAAAAGCCAAAACCAAGCCTAAGCCAATAGAAAACAAACTGCGTACAGTTTTTTGGGTAAAAAATAAAACTATGGGGTGATAATCACCAACAAACTTTTCCATTCCGCAAAAATGCTCAAAAACACCCAAAAAGTATTTTTGCTGTAAAATCTAAAATAATTCTTGTGCAAGATTGAAACAAAAGCCAAAATCAAGCTTAAGCCAATAGAAAACAAACTGCGTACAGTTTTTTGGGTAAAAAATAAAACTATGGGGTGATAATCACCAACAAACTTTTCCATTCCCCAAAAAATGCTCAAACACACCCAAAAAGTATTTTTGCTGTAAAATCTAAAATAATTCTTGTGCAAGATTAAATCAAAAGCCAAAATCAAGCTTAGACCAATAGAAAACAAACTACGTACAGTTTTTTGGGTAAAAAATAAAACTATAGGGCGATAATCACCAACAAACTTTTCCATTCCGCAAAAAATGCTCAAAAACACCCAAAAAGTATTTTTGCTGTAAAATCTAAAATAATTCTTGTGCAAGATTGAAACAAAAGCCAAAATTAAGCTTAGACCAATAGAAAACAAACTGCGTACAGTTTTTTGGGTAAAAAATAAAACTATGGGGTGATAATCACCAACAAACTTTTCCATTCCCCAAAAAATGCTCAAACACACCCAAAAAGTATTTTTGCTGTAAAATCTAAAATAATTCTTGTGCAAGATTAAATCAAAAGCCAAAATCAAGCTTAGACTAATAGAAAACAAACTACGTACAGTTTTTTGGGTAAAAAATAAAACTATGGGGCGATAATCACCAACAAACTTTTCCATTCCGCAAAAAATGCTCAAAAACACCCAAAAAGTATTTTTGCTGTAAAATCTAAAATAATTCTTGTGCAAGATTAAATCAAAAGCCAAAATTAAGCTTAAACCAATAGAAAACAAACTGCGTACAGTTTTTTGGGTAAAAAATAAAACTATGGGGTGATAATCACCAACAAACTTTTCCATTCCGCAAAAATGCTCAAAAACACCCAAAAAGTATTTTTGCTGTAAAATCTAAAATAATTCTTGTGCAAGATTGAAACAAAAGCCAAAATCAAGCTTAAGCCAATAGAAAACAAACTGCGTACAGTTTTTTGGGTAAAAAATAAAACTATGGGGTGATAATCACCAACAAACTTTTCCATTCCCCAAAAAATGCTCAAACACACCCAAAAAGTATTTTTGCTGTAAAATCTAAAATAATTCTTGTGCAAGATTAAATCAAAAGCCAAAATCAAGCTTAGACCAATAGAAAACAAACTACGTACAGCTTTTTGGGTAAAAAATAAAACTATAGGGCGATAATCACCAACAAACTTTTCCATTCCGCAAAAAATGCTCAAAAACACCCAAAAAGTATTTTTGCTGTAAAATCTAAAATAATTCTTGTGCAAGATTGAAACAAAAGCCAAAATTAAGCTTAGACCAATAGAAAACAAACTGCGTACAGTTTTTTGGGTAAAAAATAAAACTATGGGGTGATAATCACCAACAAACTTTTCCATTCCCCAAAAAATGCTCAAACACACCCAAAAAGTATTTTTGCTGTAAAATCTAAAATAATTCTTGTGCAAGATTAAATCAAAAGCCAAAATCAAGCTTAGACTAATAGAAAACAAACTACGTACAGTTTTTTGGGTAAAAAATAAAACTATGGGGCGATAATCACCAACAAACTTTTCCATTCCGCAAAAAATGCTCAAAAACACCCAAAAAGTATTTTTGCTGTAAAATCTAAAATAATTCTTGTGCAAGATTAAATCAAAAGCCAAAATCAAGCTTAAACCAATAGAAAACAAACTGCGTACAGTTTTTTGGGTAAAAAATAAAACTATGGGGTGATAATCACCAACAAACTTTTCCATTCCGCAAAAAATGCTCAAAAACACCCAAAAAGTATTTTTGCTGTAAAATCTAAAATAATTCTTGTGCAAGATTAAGTCAAAAGCCAAAATCAAGCTTAGACCAATAGAAAACAAACTGCGTACAGTTTTTTGGGTAAAAAATAAAACTATGGGGTGATAATCACCAACAAACTTTTCCATTCCCCAAAAAATGCTCAAACACACCCAAAAAGTATTTTTGCTGTAAAATCTAAAATAATTCTTGTGCAAGATTAAATCAAAAGCCAAAATCAAGCTTAGACCAATAGAAAACAAACTGCGTACAGTTTTTTGGGTAAAAAATAAAACTATGGGGTGATAATCACCAACAAACTTTTCCATTCCCCAAAAAATGCTCAAACACACCCAAAAAGTATTTTTGCTGTAAAATTTAAAATAATTCTTGTGCAAGATTAAATCAAAAGCCAAAATCAAGCTTAAGCCAATAGAAAACAAACTGCGTACAGTTTTTTGGGTAAAAAATAAAACTATGGGGTGATAATCACCAACAAACTTTTCCATTCCGCAAAAAATGCTCAAAAACACCCAAAAAGTATTTTTGCTGTAAAATCTAAAATAATTCTTGTGCAAGATTAAATCAAAAGCCAGAGTCAAGCTTAGACCAATAGAAAACAAACTGCGTACAGTTTTTTGGGTAAAAAATAAAACTATGGGGTGATAATCACCAACAAACTTTTCCATTCCGCAAAAAATGCTCAAAAACACCCAAAAAGTATTTTTGCTGTAAAATCTAAAATAATTCTTGTGCAAGATTGAAACAAAAGCCAAAATCAAGCTTAAGCCAATAAAAAACAAACTGCGTACAGTTTTTTGGGTAAAAAATAAAACTATGGGGTGATAATCACCAACAAACTTTTCCATTCCCCAAAAAATGCTCAAACACACCCAAAAAGTATTTTTGCTGTAAAATCTAAAATAATTCTTGTGCAAGATTAAATCAAAAGCCAAAATCAAGCTTAAACCAATAGAAAACAAACTGTGTACATTTTTTTGGGTAAAAAATAAAACTATGGGGTGATAATCACCAACAAACTTTTCCATTCCGCAAAAAATGCTCAAAAACACCCAAAAAGTATTTTTGCTGTAAAATCTAAAATAATTCTTGTGCAAGATT
This sequence comes from Panzeria rudis, assembly GCA_956483635.1. Classification (NCBI taxonomy): domain Eukaryota; kingdom Metazoa; phylum Arthropoda; class Insecta; order Diptera; family Tachinidae; genus Panzeria; species Panzeria rudis. The sequence continues at coordinate 4,404,050 of OY101451.1, forward strand.
AAATCAAAAGCCAAAATCAAGCTTGAGCCAATAGAAAACAAACTGCTTACAGTTTTTTGGGTAAAAAATAAAACTATGGGGTGATAATCACCAACAAACTTTTCCATTCCCCAAAAAATGCTCAAACACACCCAAAAAGTATTTTTGCTTTAAAATTTAAAATAATTCTTGTGCAAGATTAAATCAAAAGCCAAAATCAAGCTTAAGCCAATAGAAAACAAACTGCGTACAGTTTTTTGGGTAAAAAATAAAACTATGGGGTGATAATCACCAACAAACTTTTCCATTCCGCAAAAAATGCTCAAAAACACCCAAAAAGTATTTTTGCTGTAAAATCTAAAATAATTCTTGTGCAAGATTAAATCAAAAGCTATGGGGTGATAATCACCAACAAACTTTTCCATTCCCCAAAAAATGCTCAAACACACCCAAAAAGTATTTTTGCTGTAAAATCTAAACTAATTCTTGTGCAAGATTAACTCAAAAGCCAAAACCAAGCCTAAGCCAATAGAAAACAAACTGCGTACAGTTTTTTGGGTAAAAAATAAAACTATGGGGTGATAATCACCAACAAACTTTTCCATTCCCCAAAAAATGCTCAAACACACCCAAAAAGTATTTTTGCTGTAAAATCTAAAATAATTCTTGTGCAAGATTAAATCAAAAGCCAAAATCAAGCTTAAACCAATAGAAAACAAACTGTGTACATTTTTTTGGGTAAAAAATAAAACAATGGGGTGATAATCACCAACAAACTTTTCCATTCCGCAAAAAATGCTCAAAAACACCCAAAAAGTATTTTTGCTGTAAAATCTAAAATAATTCTTGTGCAAGATTAAGTCAAAAGCCAAAATCAAGCTTAGACCAATAGAAAACAAACTGCGTACAGTTTTTTGGGTAAAAAATAAAACTATGGGGTGATAATCACCAACAAACTTTTCCATTCCGCAAAAAATGCTCAAAAACACCCAAAAAGTATTTTTGCTGTAAAATCTAAACTAATTCTTGTGCAAGATTAACTCAAAAGTGAAAACCAAGCCTAAGCCCATAGAAAACAAACTGCGTACAGTTTTTTGGGTAAAAAATAAAACTATGGGGTGATAATCACCAACAAACTTTTCCATTCCGCAAAAATGCTCAAAAACACCCAAAAAGTATTTTTGCTGTAAAATCTAAAATAATTCTTGTGCAAGATTGAAACAAAAGCCAAAATCAAGCTTAAGCCAATAGAAAACAAACTGCGTACAGTTTTTTGGGTAAAAAATAAAACTATGGGGTGATAATCACCAACAAACTTTTCCATTCCCCAAAAAATGCTCAAACACACCCAAAAAGTATTTTTGCTGTAAAATCTAAAATAATTCTTGTGCAAGATTAAATCAAAAGCCAAAATCAAGCTTAGACCAATAGAAAACAAACTGCGTACAGTTTTTTGGGTAAAAAATAAAACTATGGGGTGATAATCACCAACAAACTTTTCCATTCCCCAAAAAATGCTCAAACACACCCAAAAAGTATTTTTGCTGTAAAATTTAAAATAATTCTTGTGCAAGATTAAATCAAAAGCCAAAATCAAGCTTAAGCCAATAGAAAACAAACTGCGTACAGTTTTTTGGGTAAAAAATAAAACTATGGGGTGATAATCACCAACAAACTTTTCCATTCCGCAAAAAATGCTCAAAAACACCCAAAAAGTATTTTTGCTGTAAAATCTAAAATAATTCTTGTGCAAGATTAAATCAAAAGCCAGAGTCAAGCTTAGACCTATAGAAAACAAACTGCGTACAGTTTTTTGGGTAAAAAATAAAACTATGGGGTGATAATCACCAACAAACTTTTCCATTCCGCAAAAAATGCTCAAAAACACCCAAAAAGTATTTTTGCTGTAAAATCTAAAATAATTCTTGTGCAAGATTGAAACAAAAGCCAAAATCAAGCTTAAGCCAATAGAAAACAAACTGCGTACAGTTTTTTGGGTAAAAAAATAAAACTATGGGGTGATAATCACCAACAAACTTTTCCATTCCCCAAAAAATGCTCAAACACACCCAAAAAGTATTTTTGCTGTAAAATCTAAAATAATTCTTGTGCAAGATTAAATCAAAAGCCAAAATCAAGCTTAAGCCAATAGAAAACAAACTGTGTACATTTTTTTGGGTAAAAAATAAAACTATGGGGTGATAATCACCAACAAACTTTTCCATTCCGCAAAAAATGCTCAAAAACACCCAAAAAGTATTTTTGCTGTAAAATCTAAAATAATTCTTGTGCAAGATTAAATCAAAAGCCAGAGTCAAGCTTAGACCAATAGAAAACAAACTGCGTACAGTTTTTTGGCTAAAAAATAAAACTATGGGGTGATAATCACCAACAAACTTTTCCATTCCGCAAAAAATGCTCAAAAACACCCAAAAAGTATTTTTGCTGTAAAATCTAAAATAATTCTTGTGCAAGATTAAATCAAAAGCCAGAGTCAAGCTTAGACCAATAGAAAACAAACTGCGTACAGGTTTTTGGGTAAAAAATAAAACTATGGGGTGATAATCACCAACAAACTTTTCCATTCCGCAAAAAATGCTCAAAAACACCCAAAAAGTATTTTTGCTGTAAAATCTAAAATAATTCTTGTGCAAGATTAAATCAAAAGCCAAAATCAAGGTTAGACCAATAGAAAACAAACTGCGTACAGTTTTTTGGGTAAAAAATAAAACTATGGGGTGATAATCACCAACAAACTTTTCCATTCCGCAAAAAATGCTCAAAAACACCCAAAAAGTATTTTTTCTGTAAAATCTAAAATAATTCTTGTGCAAGATTAAATCAAAAGCCAGAGTCAAGCTTAGACCAATAGAAAACAAACTGCGTACAGTTTTTTGGGTAAAAAATAAAACTATGGGGTGATAATCACCAACAAACTTTTCCATTCCGCAAAAAATGCTCAAAAACACCCAAAAAGTATTTTTGCTGTAAAATCTAAAATAATTCTTGTGCAAGATTAAATCAAAAGCCAGAGTTAAGCTTAGACCAATAGAAAACAAACTGCGTACAGTTTTTTGGGTAAAAAATAAAACTATGGGGTGATAATCACCAACAAACTTTTCCATTCCGCAAAAAATGCTCAAAAACACCCAAAAAGTATTTTTGCTGTAAAATCTAAAATAATTCTTGTGCAAGATTAAATCAAAAGCCAAAATCAAGGTTAGACCAATAGAAAACAAACTGCGTACAGTTTTTTAGGTAAAAAATAAAACTATGGGGTGATAATCACCAACAAACTTTTCCATTCCGCAAAAAATGCTCAAAAACACCCAAAAAGTATTTTTGCTGTAAAATCTAAAATAATTCTTGTGCAAGATTGAAACAAAAGCCAAAATTTAGCTTAGACCAATAGAAAACAAACTGCGTACAGCTTTTTGGGTAAAAAATAAAACTATGGGGTGATAATCACCAACAAACTTTTCCATTCCACAAAAAATGCTCAAAAACACCCAAAAAGTATTTTTGCTGTAAAATCTAAAATAATTCTTGTGCAAGATTGAATTAAAAGCCAAAATTTAGCTTAGACCAATAGAAAACAAACTGCGTACAGCTTTTTGGGTAAAAAATAAAACTATGGGGTGATAATCACCAACAAACTTTTCCATTCCGCAAAAAATGCTCAAAAACACCCAAAAAGTATTTTTGCTGTAAAATCTAAAATAATTCTTGTGCAAGATTAAATGAAAAGCCAAAATCAAGCTTAGACCAATAGAAAACAAACTGCGTACAGTTTTTTGGGTAAAAAATAAAACTATGGGGTGATAATCACCAACAAACTTTTCCATTCCGCATTTTTTCGGAATGGAAAAGTTTGTTGGTGATTATCACCCCATAGTTTTATTTTTTACCCAAAAAGCTGTACGCATTTTGTTTTCTATTTGTCTAAGCTTGATTTAGGCTTTTGATTTAATCTTGCACAAGAATTATTTTAGATTTTACAGCAAAAATACTTTTTGGGTGTTTTTGAGCATTTTTTGCGGAATGGAAAAGTTTGTTGGTGATTATCACCCCATAGTTTTATTTTTTACCCAAAAAGCTGTACGCAGTTTGTTTTCTATTGGTCTAAGCTAAATTTTGGCTTTTGTTTCAATCTTGCACAAGAATTATTTTAGATTTTACAGCAAAAATACTTTTTGGGTGTTTTTGAGCATTTTTTGCGGAATGGAAAAGTTTGTTGGTGATTATCACCCCATAGTTTTATTTTTTACCCAAAAAAATGTACGCAGTTTGTTTTCTATTGGTTTAAGCTTTACTTTGGCTTTTGTTTCAATCTTACGCAGGAATTATTTTAGATTTAAAGCAAAAATACTCTTTGAGTCTTTGTGAGCCTTTTTTGTTCAAATGAAATTTAAAAGACTTACATTCCCCAAAAAAGTATTTTTGTTGTTAAATCTAAACTAATTCTTGGGTACGAAATAAAGAAATGTTTTAATATATCTAAGAGCCTTTTAAATTATTTATTTTATTATATTCATTGCTTACTGTACCTTTTCTCAGTTAAAATAATTCACCACTTATCAAATAATACAATAGCAACAACAGAAAGAACAACGGACAGCTGTTACGGTTTGTTGTGGTGAGTTTGATTTGTTCACGCCGATCATTTAAAACGGTCTGTATTTGTTCACAATGTGTGCTAGAGATGGCGCTTGCTATATTATACAGCTAGCGATCGTAAAACGTGTTTAACAAAAAAAGGATTTAGGCCATAGAAAACATGGAAGCCTGACTGGTCGCAAATAGTTGTCAGAAACCTAAGGCTGAAACCACACCGAATAAGACAAAACTGATTTTTGTGACGTATACGACAACAGTACATAAGTTCTTATGAGACAAAATACGCCAAATTGTTTTTTGATGTGCGTAATAATCATACGAGTGTGTTTGACGTACAAGACAAAAACGTTTTGTCGTATTTGGTGTGTTTTCAGGCTAAGTCGGTTGTCAAAAAAATCTAAGTCTAAGAATGTATTAGTAGAACATTTTGTATTAGTATTGGTTTAAATAAAAATTTCCCTACAGCCAAAACCATAATTGGTTGTACAAAAAGTATTTTACAAAATTTATATATTTTAAACATAAATTTTTAATTATTATATACAATTGATTTTGCATTAATTAATGAAAATATCAATTTAGAATAATTTTTAATTCTTTTGAACTCAAAAATGTTATTTTGATAACCATTTTTTAAAAATTTTTCTATTTGGTACTAACAAATTTATCCCAAATAGTAACATAAATGCAATATTGCTGAATGAAAAACTGGTTGAAAGCTTCGATAAAAATCAACACACAAATGTCAACAAAATTAAAAAAAATATTTTAAAATTACAGAAAGAAATCCAATTGCAATATAATTGTGCAATTTTTCTTATTGTACAATAATATCGCCAATGTGTATGTCATATTTGAAGGTGGCACAATATATTGGCAAAAATTAAAAGACCTTTGATTTTTATTGTACAATAAAGAAAATTGTGTAATGTGGTGGCAACATTGTTCTGTGTTATATTTACTTTTTCCCTGTCACGAAAATTGGGCAATTTTTCTTCGAAAATGCTGTGCCATTTATTGCATAGTATAGGTCAAAACGATAATAATATGTACAATAACACATGCAATAATATTTTATAATGGATAGGCCGCTTTAGAGAACGCAAAGGAAAGTGGGGTTATCTGGTTTTTTCTACCTTGAATTAATTGATTAATCATGAAATCAGTTTTGGCAGCACTTGTTTTTGGATCAATTCACAATTGTTTTTGGATCAATTCACAATTGTTTATACAGATTGTTGTCTTTGCTAGAAGTCATGAATATACTAGATGGCGCTGTTGTTTACAATATGCACAGTGGTGTATCATATTTTCATACAGGATATATAATGTAAGAATTGTATATTTTAGCTGCATTTATGTACCGTTTTAATTTAGTTTCGTTATTATTCTATAATTTAATTGATAAATTTTTTTCTTAAAAGTTAAAATTGTTATTTATTTTCCATGTTAATTTGAATGTCTTGCTAAAGTCATTCGCCGAGATTTGGCTTAAGTACTTATTTTTTTTACAAATATTCTTTTTGCTTCTATTATATTGATTTTTACAGAAATTTATAATGTTTTTTTTAACGGATAATAGAGAAGAGTAAAACAACAAAATAATATTTATCTACATGCTCGCTAATTTATTTTATTATTTTATGATGTCTGGGTTTTTTTCTTCAATTTTATGTACCTGGTATATTAAACATATTCAAATGTATGTGTGTACATACTTATGTACTTCCATTTCCCTTTTGTCGTTATTGTTACGTTGTTGTAACAGTCTGTCTTCCTTTATGTCTGCGCCAAAGAAAAAGAAACAAATTGTTTAGCACAACAATGTGACAATGACAACATGACAATTGTTTTGAGGAGTAATTAAAAATTTGCTGCCTAAATACATGAATCTTCTAGTATATTTGAAACATCTACATAAATGCATACAACCAATAATGCCAGCCAAAAATACTTGTGAAAAAAAAACAAGAGGCCAAAAACTAGGAAGAAGGGAAGGAAATAGTGGGTATTTTCAATTTTATTATTTTATGATGTTGCTTTTTTTTCTTGCGAAACAAACTATGGGTTGTAGTTATTATTAAAACTATCCTGCCTAAATACTTCAAATACGTATTTTCTGTTTAATTATCGTGACATTAGGAGTTAAAGGCGCGAGACTGATTATAAAAGTTCACGTATGTATGTGTGTGTTATTATTGAGAGATACATCACATATCAAGGATGTATCAAGCAGAACGTAATACTATGGTGTTTTTGGAGGCCGCTACACTAGTGATGTTAAAGCATTGAGTAGTGGTTACCGAGTATTTGTTTTTTGTTAGTACTCAGTACTGAAAACAAGTTACTCCATACTTTCAGTGTTGTATTTTTATTACAGAAGTTAGTGAAAACTTCAACATAAAAAATACAACCCTGTGTAATAATATATCTGTATTTGAGTGTGTACGCACCCGCATTGAGTTGCCCCGACAATACAATTTTATTGATTATGTTATTTTCCAACTACTGCTAATCAACCGATTCTTATGAAACTCTCCAAATGCATTGAATTCCTCCGACAATGCAATTTAATGATTAAAAAAGTTGGCAGCGCCACGCCCATACAAAGCAAAAGTAATTTTTCCTAAGCAGATTCTTATGAAACGTTGCATACGCATTTAGTTTCTCTGGCCATATAGTTTTGTGCCTAAAAAGTGGGAAGTGCCACGCCCGTAATAAATAAATGTTATTTTTCAACTACTTCCAATCAAGCGATTCTTATGAGATTTTCTAAATGCATTGAGTTCCACTGATAAAACAATTTAATTGGCCACGCCCATACAATGTAAAAGTCCTTTGTAAACTGCTTATGCTAAGCAGATTCTTATGGCTTTGATGTCGTCTGGCCATACAATTTTATGAGTAGAAAAGTGGGCCGGGCCACGCCCATGCTAAATAAATGTTATTTTTCAACTACTTCTACTCAAGCTATTCTTATGAAACTTTTCACACGCATTAAGTTTCCCCGACAAAGCAATTTACGAATTATAAAAGTGGGCAGTGGCACACCCATACAAAGTAAAAGTCCTTTTTCAACTACCTCTGGTAAGTGAATTCTTATTAACATTTTTCATACGCATTAAGTTGCTCCGAAGAAATAATTTAATGATTATAAAAGTGGACACGGCCACGCCCACGCCCATACTAAATGAAGGTTCTCTTTCAACTACATATTTTTATTTAATAAATTCTTATGAAAATTTGTATGTGCATTAACTTCCTCTAATAAGATGATGACTAGAAAGTGGGAGGTGCCACGCCCATATAAAGTAAATGTTAGTTTCAACTACTGCGACCAAAAAAATTCTTCTGAAACATTGCGCCTGCATTAAGTTGTACTGACAATACAATTTCATGATAAGAAAAGTGGGTGGGCCACGCCCATACCAAACAAATGTTCTCTTTCAACTACTTGTACTTAGCTAGTTCTTATGAAACCTTGCACTCGAATTGAGTTACTCTGACAATACAATTTGATGATTGGAAAAGTTGGCAGTGCAACGCCTATGAAAAGTAAATGTTCTTTTTCGCCTGCTTCTACCAAACAGATTCATCTGCATTAAGTTACCACGACAATACAATCGTATGATTATAAAAGTGGGCGGGCCACGGCCATAGTAAACAAATGTTATTTTTCCACTATGCACTTCTACTTAGCTTATTCTTATGAAATTTTGCACTCGACTTGAGTTTCTCGGGCAATACAATTTGATGATTGGACAAGTGGGCCAATTCTGAATAAATGTTCTCTTTCAATTACTTCTACTTAGTAAATTCTTATGAAATTTTGCACATGCATTGACTTTCTCTGACAACATAATATAATGACTACCAAAGTGGGCAGTGGCACGCCTATATCACGAAAATGTTTGCTTCAACTACCTTCACTAAACAAATTTCTTTTGAAACTTTGCGTCCGCATTAAGTTGCAGTGATAATACAATTTCACGATAAAAAAAAAAGTGGGCGGGCCCCGCCCAACCAAACATATGTTCTTTTTCAACTACTTGTACTTAGCTAATTCTTATGAAACTTTGTGCAAGCATTGAGTTAGTTACTCTGACAATACAGTTTGATGATTGGAAAAGTGAACAGTGCCACGCCCATATATATTACATGATCTTTCTGAACTAATTCTACTAAACCAATTCTCATGACACTGGATACACATTTAATTTACACAATATGGGCAGTGCCACGCTAATAGAGACACATTTAGCTTTTCTCATATTTTCGTAGATTGATTAGAAGCTGCATTTCGTGTGATTAAAATGTTAAACACTAGTTGAATATTATGTTCTTTTACACAACATTAAATACCTCAATATGTATAAAAAAAGTCTTAAAAATCTCTGTTGAAAATTAATTCACACCATTGTTCCTTCCATGAGCATTTTACCAAGTCATGAAGAAGGTGTAAGGAAGTATTTTATACAGAATTTTCAAAATGCTTTACACCTTTTTTTTGCAATCTGTCGCATTCGAAAATCAATGGCTTGTGAAAAAAGACAAATTAAAATTAAATTATACTATTAAAATAGGACGACAATAAAATTGAAATGATTGTGGGAATAAAAAATTTTGTGTAAATGCCAATAAATGTGTTCAGATGCAAAAGACAAATGCAATTTTCTTGGCTCTAAAAAAAAATCTCAATAATTATTGCAAGATTTTTTTTTGTGAAAGCATCATAATTTGAACGTGTTGAAGCGAAGTGAAATAATAATTTTTTTTTGGTTTTTTATTAAAAAACATAATTTTTTTTATTAAACTTATAACTCATGCTTAATTTAACCCTTATAATTAAAAATGCTAAAAGTAAAAATAAATCACACATTTACCTGAACAAGAGTACAAATGTAAAATACTTCAATATTTTTAACAGCATTTACGACAAATCTTGTATTTCATTGAATAAATTTATTAAGAAAACAATCAATTAAACTTAAGTCGATTTTTTTTTCTGGCTGTATATTGCGAAAGGATTCATGTGAACATTTTTGTTAAAGTAGAAAAAGGGGCTTTAATTTATTTCAATACCCACGTATGACATTTGCTCTAAAAGGAAGTTTATGCCAGTCAGTCAGTCAGTCATTCACTTTAGCCACTTGGAAAAGAAATGGCAAAATGTATGAAAGGATGGATGGCATGCAAAAAGGAATGTGTTGTGTTTTTTTTTTCTTCTTTAAACTCAATTGATTTCTTTAATTTTGCTTTTTTTTAAACACAAACTTATTAAATGCACATTTAAACTAAAATGCTTATTGTTGAAATCTAAACGGGCCACTTAAAATTATGACGACAAGAATTGAAAAAAGAACTTTATTGTTTGTGGTAAATTGAAAAATATTTTTGACTTGTGAGTTAAAAGTTTGAGATTATGTAAGAGACTGAATATGATGAGACAATTCTTTTGGACCAGCTCTCGGAGTATAACCACTCACTGACTTTGAAATGATTGTGTTAGATATTGGAAAATAGGTTACCGGTAGGATGAAAAGGGGAGGAGAGGTGATGTGTAAGGAAATTAAAAGTGACAAGAAAATGAGAATTTCCGAAAAAAGTTTGTTTATACCCTTTGAATAAGATTTATTAAGACGAAGATTTAGTATGGGCGGTATAACCTTATACATCTCTATCACGGAAGAAATGCCGATGCAAACATTAGTATGCCTGGTTGCACTGTTGGCAGCCCCAACACCAGGATAGAGCCCTTAGCTTAATCAGTCATTCGTCTTAAACTAAAATGAATTGCCTAAAACGAGCCAAGAAGAAAATCAATCAAACCCGATTTATCGATGACGAATAAGGACTAGAACTGGAACATGGAATGTAAGGCCGCTCGCTGAACCATCTCGCTTCGCCCAACTTTGCCGGGTGTTTGTAAGGTACAAACTTATTATGGTTGAGGTCTGTGAAATTTGTTGAATCAGTTCTGGCGAATTTACGCGGGTAACCGTCTATCCTTATTATACTCTGCGAAACCACGTAGCGAACCCAACTCCAATGGAGTTGGATTTCTAATTTCACATGACACAAGGAAGGCTCTGTTTCACTGGAAACCGTACACCGACAGGATCATCGTAGCCAGATTTCGAACAAGAATACGCAATCTGACATTCGCCCAGTGTTATGTCCAAACCGAAGCCGTAGACTCCTCCTCAAAAGAAAAATTCTACGAACTTCTTGGCAGAGTGCTGACGACCATACAGTGTGGGGACATTGTGATAATGATGGGAGACTTCAATGCCCAAATCGGGCCTGATAACACCAACACAGAAAGCAACATTGGAAAGCATGGATCAGGTCGACTAACGGAAAATGGTATACTATTGCTGAAAACCTATGTCACAAACAGGCGTGGTTACAAAGGGGGAGGGCGGGATACTGCCCCCAATTTCCACAGAGTTTCTAAAAGAAGTTTTGCAAAATAGTATGTTTCAGTTAGAAGTTCCCCCCAAAAGCTCAAACTGGATCCGTGCCTAATCACAAACAATATGGTAATCGGTACTATATTATTTCATCACCGCAGATCACATAAAGTGACCTGGCTATCACCAGATAGCAATACTGAAAATCAGATAGATCAATCACATCGCCATCAGCAGAAAATGGCGAGGACCCGACATAGCGAGTGACCACCATTTAGTACTCGCTACCCTTTGTGCTAAAATTGCGGCGATAAAGAAAAAGATATCGAACACACAGAAGAGATACTATGTGGATAAACTTAGAAGTTCGGACGTAGTTGACTCCTATTCTAATGCGCTAATGGAAGCAATACAGCAGAACCTTAACAACACAAACCTTATTTGGGAAGAAACAAGAAGCCTAATCACAGGAGCCGTAGAGCGACATATAGGCTTCAAGATCAATACACGGAAAAGGGTGGGTTAGTGACGGGACTTGGAAGCTTGTTCTTGATAGGAAGGATGCCATGGTTTCACTTAACTCTTGTTGAACACGAACCAGTTGCAACATCAAGACCGGTTAAACCGCGAAGTAAAAAGGAGCGCGTGGCGTGAAGGTGGGCTAACAACATCGCCAAGGAAGCCCAGGCGGCAAAGAACCTGGAGAGCTGGTGTTGACCATAGTGAGCTAATAATATCTAGAGACCAACAACTCAAACTGTGGCATGAATTTTATGAGACCATCAAGTGCTGTGCAGCTGTAACATACGCACGCGGAGCCCCAATATCTACCGATTGCCCAAATATCGGCGGTAAAATTGCAACCTACCAACAGCACGCATTTGGCGACGATAGAGCGATATTGAAGTTGGTTCAGTGAATAAATCGTGATCCGAAATCAGAAGAATTGCAGAAGATAGATTCGAGTGCCCTTACATTTTCTTCCCAAACATTCTGTTGCACAAATGAGGATGGCGTAGACTTCCGCCTGAACTGTAAAATCTAACCAACTTTATGGCTGCGAAACGTGGAAGTCAGCAGCAGTAAACGACATCCACAAAGTACAACTTTTTATTAACCAGCGCCATCGCAAAATAATGCGGATTTTCTGGCCAAAATCCAGTTAGTGCTGAAATAAAAAGACGCAAATTGAACTGTATAGGTCACGTGTTACGAAGACCCCAAAATGACATTACCAGAGCAGCTATGCTCTGGAATCCATAGTGCACATGATATATCGATATTGAAGTGGGTTTAGTGAATAAATCTTAATCCGAAATCAGAAGAATTGCAGATGAGAGGTCTGGGTAATGACGCAACATTTTCTCGTCAAACATTCTCTTACATAAATGAGGATGGCGTAGACTAAGGTTGAACTGCAAAATCTACCCTACTTTATAGCTGCGAAACGTGGAAGTCAGCTGTAACCGACATCCACAAAGAACCACTTTTTATTAACCAGTGCCTTCGCAAAATAATGCGCATTTTCTCGCCGCAGACAATCGCCAATATCCAGTGAGTGATGAAGTAAAAAGACGCAAATGGAACTTTATAGGTCACGCGTTACGAACACCGCAAATGCTCGGGAATCTACAGGGTAGTAGAAGACAGGGACGTCTAGCAAACTCATGAGGATAATAGATCGTTATTGAAGTTAGCTTAGTGAATAAATCCTGATCCGAAATCAGAAGAATTGCAGATGAAAGGTCTTTGAAATGCCCTTACATTTTCTCCTCAAACATACTGTTGCACAAATGAGGATGGCGCAGACTTCCGTTTGAAATGTCGTTGGATACTTACCCATGGAAATGACACTTTGAAAGTTAGAGCCGTATATACGTGTCTCCGTATCTCTATTTTCCTGCTTGGAGACGTCAGTGAATGTTCGTGCCACGGAGTGTAGTCCAACAGAGCCAATGGTTTCAGTAATTATAACATCAAGTTTTTGCTCAAAACTAATGTCGGTTGTATTTGGTCATTTATCCTGATATATGAGACCTTCACGAATTGTCCTTATATTTTCGTTCTTGGTCTGAGTCTCCACGCTTTGTTTCAATATCCTTTAACAGGCATGAAGGCTTTGTTGGCCGTATAGGAAACATAATGGTTCAAAGTATTTTTGTATTAACTTTGCTAAATAACATGATAATTGAACGATTTGAGGCTGGTTTCTTGAGTATAATCTTTCTTCTTACGAGTAGATGGACCCTATCTTTGAATTATTTGTCAGCTAGATTTAGGGCTTGTTGCATCCTTTCCGATGCAGTTCCATCCTCCCAACTTACTATGGATATGATAAGGTCGTCGGTGTCACTATATGCTCGGAAATGCAGGTTGTTGAGCTGTTCCAGTAGGTCATCGATAACCAACGTACACAGTGGAGTTGTTAGAACGCCATTTTATGGGCGACCTCTAGTTGCCCATAAGGTGGCACACATGGTTTAGCTTAACAACCCGGGATGACAAAATTTTTTTATAATTTGCGGAACTCCTTTCCTACCAAGAGCGTTACCGATCGCGCCGTCGGATGAATTGTCGAAGGCTCGTTAAATGTATAAAGACCCATAAAACTATTTGGTTAGGTCTAGAGCCTTTTGTATGACAGTGGTTATATGGTGTATGTTTGTCACCTGACCTATTGGATGCAATGTAAGGTAGTTTTTCCTAATACCTATAACTATCCAGAAGTTTCTCCATCGTATTTAAGAAAAAAAAGAACAGATGCCGATTAGTCTAGATGCTCAAATTTATATCCACAGCATTCTGTATAAAGACCACTTCAACTCCATGCCAAGGCTTTGGTACATAATATGCCAATAGGCTTGATTTGAAAATCCTGTATAGTTGGGGAGCAATGTAATCTTGACCCTGTTGAAGAAGGCATGTATCAATGTTATCCGGGGCTGGAAATTATAAAAGCTAACTTTAGATAAAGCCAACATTATTTGCTCCTTTCCAAAGTCCTCTCCGCTAACCTACGATCTCTGTTCTTACCATTGAGGAAGCGAAATTGAGTTTACTGGCAATGCCCCTGGAAAGTGTGTGTATAGAAGAAGTTTACATGTCTCATCAATTTCTTGGAATATCTCAAATAAATTCATTAAAAACTTTCCAACAGTTCCGCATAACTTTTCTTTGCCGAACTGTGTTATTAAAACGTTTAACTCTTTTGGCTACAAAATTAAACAATTCCTCAATTGAATAAAAAAAAACTGTCCATTCATCATTAAAGCTTAAATTTTGTTTCAATAAAAACTCTTATTTTAAAATTAACTTTTTACACTCCATTGATTGCAATCAGTACAAGATTCCTTCAAATTTGTTTTTTTTTATTAGCTTTAAAAATTTTATTTAACTAAAACGATTTTTGATAAAAAAACATGATTGAAAATTGTGATTTTATAAAAAATTTTTAGCAACTTTCAAAAACACAAAATTTAACTTTTCAGCTTTTGTTCTGGTTTGCTTTTTTTAACCTTTTTTAAGGGTTAGTATTTTTTTTTGCATAATTGTTGTACATTATTGTAGTTTTGTCAAGTACAGCGTATATTTATTACTATAATTTAAATCATTTTCCAAAATTTAGTTTAAAAATTTTTTTGTGAGGTAAATTGAAGTACACACTTGTGTTTTTATTGAAGTGTCATTAACTCGTTCCTTCAAAATCCCACGGTGTGTTTGTGACCACAATCACAATGGGGTAGTATTTAACAGCAATTATTTTAAACCAGAGAAAATGTGGAAATACTCATACTTATGTACATAAACTCAGAATGTATACATATGTATAATATGTATGTATGTTTGTATGACCATCTTTATATAGATGAGAATATTTTGTAAATAGTTTAGAGTTGAAGTTACTTACAAATTTAAAAACTTCTTTATGTAAGTACATATTTATATAAAAGAAATGACTGGAATATGCCTTCGCGACAGCAATTTAAGTATGCAACTTCCGGCTCTTAAGTTCTTCTTCGAGAGCTTGCTTTAGAAGAAAATTAAACTTGAATTGAGGCCAAGATTACGGACGGCATCAACTACAAAAAAAAGCTAAAGAACCGTAACAAACTGGAAATTTCCTTTCCAAATCTTTTTAGCCCCCGGCCGAAAAAGAGGGGTGTGTTATAAGTTTGTAGTGTGTATCTGTCTGTTCCCTCGAAGAGCCTAAACGGCTGTACCGATTTTGCTTTACTTTGTTGTGCTTGAAAGGTAACTTGATCGAGAATGTTCTTAGCTATGTTTAAAGAAAATCGGTCCGGTCTTTTGAAAGTTATCACATATTTTCTAGCGATATCCCCTTGAATCCATGTGTCTGTGGCACAGAAAAAATCGCAATGTAAAATCAATATGACGCAATTTTGATTGAAAATCAAATTCAATTTATGAGGAATAATTTGTTGATTAATTGTGTTGGTATTTATCGGCGTTGTCAACTTGGTGCTTTTAGCACTGTTTTTAGTTCTTTTTAAAAAAAATTCTCGAGCTGCTGCTTGGTGCTTTTATTTTTCATTTTTAATGCTTCTTACTTTTTTTCGATAAAACAAAGTCTTAATTTCAGATAATAGAAATGGACGGCTCAAACACCATAATTTTTGGAAGTATAAATTTAAAATCAGCCGATATTTGCGACAGTTACAAGACGCGAAAAAATTTTCACAGTTTAGTTTTAGCCTAATTTATCGCTCTCTGGCCTTAACCTGCACATTTTTGCAGGCCATATACTAAAAACTAACTCTACATCTATTTATATATATCAAGTTTCAAGTGAACCTTAACCAAAATTAGAGGTTTTAAATATGCAGTTCATACTGCTATCAGCTCCACATTGCAGAAGGAGTGTACAACTATTTCATATTAAAACTTTTTCTAAAATATTTAATATTATCAATTCGTAGTGGAATTTTTTAAACAAAGATTAACTTTAACCAGTAGAAAGTTGTTACAAAACCCTTTGTTTGCGAGCCGGCAAGTCGATAATCCTTTCCCAACTATCTCACGTATATTAGGGGAGGTAAGACCCGCTAATTCCGGCGAAAGCAAAGGTTTTTGTAATATGGGGCCCAACGTGGGGCCAGAATTTAATTTTGCATGAAAAGTTGACCAAAATAATGCTATGACTCAACCGACTTAAAAGCAACTAGATTGAAGTAAATTACTTCGAAGTGTTTCCACCGAGCTTGTAAGTGATTTGGTGAAAGAATTTTCATAGTCAAATGATGCACCCACTTTATAAGGTGTGGGCTGGAGCTAGAATTGAAAAGTCTCATGTATAGTTTTCATCTAAAATTATTTAAATACTCTTCAATATATTTTTTCGAAATTGTCAACTACTATTGATGGATGACCCTGGGATGGAGTTTGTAATTTTACAAACAATGCAGGGTTGCATACATGATTTTTCGACATGATTTAAAATAAATCAATCATATACGCAAAATATGTGTATAAATCAACACCAATTGACGAAATCATTCAGGTGGAAATATAGTAAAAATATGTACATAATTTTAAAAGTAGGTTTTTACTGCCACACGGCGTTATCAATAATTTCCTAGCCTTTTTTTAAATTAATTTTTGTTTACATTGAATTATAAATAAAAATAAAAACGATTTTAGAATTTGGTGCTTTTTTTTAATTACGCACTTTTTTCTCGGTTTTAGTACTTTTTTAAATTTCAAAGTTGACAACACTAGTGTTTATTTGCTTTGTTCATAGCTACAATGCCCTGTTGTGCTCAGTTATTTGGCTTGTTGTTGCTTATGTTTATGTTCTTGTTGTGTAAATGTAAATATCCGACAAACTTCGCTTTCCCAGCGAAAATTTCCTACCGCTGATTTGAAATTACTATTGTTTCATATTAATTTTAAACGAAAAATTATTAGATTAAACTCAAATCTCTTTGATTTAATATTTTTCACTATTAAAATAACATTGCTATCAACAGTACATTTCATTTCAAATCAACATGACTATAACTTTAATTTCAAATAAATTTTTTGTTAAATTATCAATTAAATCCTGTTGAATTAAAATTAAATTTATGTTACTTCTGATGGTTTTTTATTACTGTATATCTAAAGTTAGTGCAGTGATTATCGCGTTGAGTACCAAGCAAGTGGCCCGAGTTCAAATCTTGGCTGGGGCATGTTTTTTCAACTTTCATGTTGTTTCAGTATCAAATTCACGTTTTTTCAACTTGAAATAATTTTGATTCAACATGATTCTTCGTGTTATTTCAGTACCAAGTTCCTTTTGATTTAACTGTACATGGAATAGTTATTTCAAAAGGAAATATTTTCCTCGAAGGTTATTCTAACATCATGTTGAATTAACATGAAACACACCTATGAAGCAAAATCACTATCGAAAAATGCTAAATTTATCTTGTTTTCGACGATTTTAATGTGAACATTTTCTGTATGTAGCTCCCGAACGGCTGGATGGATTTTAATTTAGCTTATTCTAATTGAAAGATAACTTGATCTTATAAATCTTCTAACCTATATTTGAAAAATAAATCGGTCCAGCTATTTTAAAGTTATCATCCATTTTCTTCGGGGGTTTTCAACATTTTTATTTCAATGTTATAACCCTGTCGACTCAGTTACAACCATGTTACGTTGGTAGCATGTTACCAACGTTGTCATGAACGATTTTTGTGCCCTTTGTTTGAATATTCGAGTATATTTCATTCTAACTCGAGAACGGATAAATAAATCACCTAAAGATGGGGAACAAAATTACCTTTACATATAACAGGATCCGCGGATCCAGCTTGAGCTTTTGGGAGGGGGCGGGGGGAACTTCTAAGTAAAACATACTATTTTTCCAAACTTCTTTTAGAAACTATAGAAATTTACTCGTTTGGGAGGGGGGGGAAATATCCCGTCCCCCCCTTGTATCCACGTTTGATGTATAATTTCGTTATATCTCCAACTGTTTGGGAGTTATTCAGAATTTACCGGCGAACAAAATATTTTTTTTTGTATAATTAAAATTTTTTTGCTTTCAAAAATTCATAAAAAACATTTTATTCACAGTTAAGTGAACAAGCTTCTTTAACAAAAATTGAGATTTTCATACAACAAAGACAAATTAAAATTTTATCGTTGTATGGAAATTGGGATTTTTATCAATTGAGTTCCTTTATTTAATTGTGAATAAAATCAAGGTTTGTCCATCAATGTTCCTGATTTATGGCTTATTTTAATCTTAAAAATTTAAAATTCTTGCAATTTTTTCGCCGTTAATTTAAGTATTTTTTGTAGGGATGTAACGATACGCCGTTTTGCCGATCCGATACCGATATTTAAAAATAAATATCGCCAACGAAAATAGCGTTACGTAATATGTGAATAGGCCCTAATATACATACACTGTGTCGCCGGAACTTGGCCTGGCGCACTATTGTGCGCCTAGATAAATATGTATAAAAAAGTCTTAAAGAATCAAATAATTGTTAAGTCATGGTTAATAAAAGCTATACCAAAAATCAATTATTAATAGGTATATATATACCATTGGCGTAGCTAGAAAATTTTCTGGGGTAGTTAAAGCACTTATTAGTCCCTCTATTTCGCTTATTTTATCAAAATTGGCCTAATATTTTGAATTTCTAGGAGGGGCTAGAACGATTTCTGAAAGGCCTAGCTACGCCAATGGTATGTACAAAGTTAAGTGTAGATATTGATCCATTGTCTTCATTGTGCTAAGAGCTAAAGGACAAATATGAGTATTTGTTGCAAAACAAACCAACACTCAATAACAAAAATTAATGTGAAAGTACGAGTACGATAAACAGTGCAAAATTGAAACCACAATAAAGAAAAAATACATTCTAAAATAAAATAGGGATTGATTATACTGTTCTGCCTAAATATGAATTGACAAATACATATGTACATACATACACACACAAATGATAAGGATACATATAATGATAACACCTTTATGGCATACAAAAGTATAACCGTAAATTATATATCACAAGGTGTGTGTTTAAATAACTTCTAGGCAGGTACATATATATTTATGTTGCCGCATGTGCGTTTGTGTATAATGTAGCTTTTGCGCACAAAACAATGACAACAAAAGCTCCCACACCAAACAGCCATTGTGATTGGCTCAATAGCTTTAACACAGACACACAATTCGCACACTGCCAAAGAATGCAATAACGCCAATGGCAACACAATAACATTTCCAAGATGAACGAAAAGAAACAACCGAAGAATAAGAGGAACTACAACAACAACTACTACTACTTGCATAATAAGCAAAAACAAAAGCTCAGCCAACCAGCCCAACCATTTATTAAAAAAAATCTAAGTAAACATAAGTTAGTAAAATCCCTGAAGGAAGCCTGGGGACAAGTGTATCCATGTCACCACTTTTGTCAACAAGTTTGGTGACATTGTCAACGAATCTACTACATTTTTTACTTTGCCTCTAATGGAAAGAGACGTTTTTGTCAGCTACAAAACGATTTTCTATTGTCTCATTTTGCTGTGTTGAAAATAAATTTAATTACCCGATCTAATAAAAAGTTTTATAGGTGCTGGGTAGAATCATTAAAATGTACTAGGGAATCTCTGGTGCCAATGGCTAAATGTGGTCCCATAAGAACTATCTAGTCAATATTTCTGAGGTCACTAGTGGAATCTCAATGACAAGCACATGAAACAGTACAATTTCACTAACGACATTTCCTGCTGGAATTTCAAAGGTACTCACACTTGCACAAGTAGCCATGCATGCATCGATAGTTACGTTAGTGTGTGAATGCTCCATAAATGTGTCATCAATACAAGGCTGCCAGATAATATTTTAAAGCATCCCTAACCACAAGTATTTGCAAGATATGCCAGTGTTCGCACCTTGCCTTGTGTGGAGAGATATGTATGCACATTTGCTCACAGCCTTCCGCAAGCCAAGCGATACATAGGTGAAAATGAGTCCGACCACTGCCATGTACGTGCTCTTTGTGTCCATACCCATATGGTTCTTCCTTTGAGCATGTTCCCTGCCTAGTCCTTAATTAAACGGCTCGCTCAATCTCACAATGATATATTCACGTTATTAAAAGAGGTTTATGTATCCAAAAAGACGCCAAAACAAATTCCTTGCAGTTAAAGGCATCCTCTACAGTGCCTTACCTTTTTTTGGTAGCCATGCTATATATATGTACATATGTATATGAGTAGTTTTTCAATGTTTTCAATTATTATTATTATTATTATTATTATTATTATTATTATTATTATGTATAGGCCATAAGCACCTCAAATTAAAGGATCTTTTATGCAGCTCAGATGTTCACTGAAGTAGCTTAAGGCCCTGATTCACTATCCTACACGATCGCACGATTCATTCACAGGAAAATTTTACAAAGGTCTGACCGACTTTTAAAAATCGTTTCAAAATGTCGTTGTAGGTGCCACACTATTATACAAAAATGATGCAAAAACATATGTTTGTATTGTGCATGGTGAAATAAGTATACAGGTGGCCGCATAAGGGCAACAAATACAATACAAAAAACAAATAGATAATGCTTGTCAAAAAAATACACTTGCTGGACGTGGCTTGTGCACAAAACTACCAGAACAAAAAATAGTCAGCTAACGTTATGCTGCCACCTGTATACTTATTACACCATGAAATTGTGTATACACAAGGATCGCATGAAAACTACCATTTTATGAAACTTTTCATAAAATTTTGCCAAATCGCACGACTGGGCGAAAAAATCTGTCACACAGTTGCATTTTCAGTCCACACTACCATACTTTTCTGGCACACATGTCATATTGGGCAGATCGCGCGATTGTGTAGGATAGTGAATCATGGCCTTTAAGGCTACGCATAAAGCCAATTATTCAGGATTCCTGAAAGAAACTTCATTTCGTGCGCCATTACCGCCGGACAATCAAGGAGAATGTGTTCCAGCGTCTCTTCTTGCGTTTCACAGAGTCTACACAATTTGGTCTCGGAGTTACCAATAATAAATTGGTGTTATCTGAGACCACTGTGTCCGATAAACCATCTCGTTAGTAGTTTGAGGTAACTTTGGTCCATTAGCTGTTCTTCTCCTTGACACATCCACATAATATGCTAAAGAAGGGCACTAACTTTTAGGATTTCTTTTTGGATAATGTAATAAATCATTCTGCTTATCGTAGATCGTGAAGGGCCTCCTAACGGCGAGCAAACTCCATCTGATCCAACAAACTCCAGGATCTTAAGGATTCTCCTTCACATATCCACATGAGATCCAAAAGAGTGGTTCCGGTACTATATACCTATTTTGGGCTCCTCTGCTAGCTGGACAGTCAGCCCGTTCGCTTCCAGTATGGCCTTCGTGGTCAGGCACTCAGCATAACTTCAGTTTATTATGAGCGCCAAGTTCATTAAGAGATGTAACACATTCCATGACCGACCTTTCTTATAAGAGATTAAGCCCCTCAGTGCTGCCTGGCTATCTGACATCAAATAAATTCGTATACCCTTACATTTTCTCCTCAAACATTCTCTAGCACAAATGAGGATAGCGTAGACTTCGCATGGAAAATAGTAGGGTATTTACCCATAGGAATGACCCTTTGAAAATTAGGACCATTTGTCAGTTTGGAGTAGTCAGTGAACCATATCTGGTCAGATTCTTCGTGCCATGGAGTTTGCTTAAATTAATGGCTACTTTCAGTACTTAGAACATCAGTAATAAGAACATTAACACTGATTGTGGGGGATGGGTGGTTCAAAAACTGTCCTAATATTTTCATGTGTCCCACAAGATCTCCGGTTTCTTTTAATGGAGATATGTACTTGGTACCCAAAGTGCAATACTGCGGGCCTCGTCTTTCATTATAATGTGCAAAGGGGGAATGTACAAAATAGCACCAAGCCCATGTGCAGGACAGATTTTCATACCCCTGGTGATCAAAATACATATTAACCGGTAGACCTTATCGCGTAGAGCCCTAGAATAGAATAGAGTAGAATAGCGGAAATATCTGGTCCAAAGACCGACACTGCAACACCTAGCACAGAAAAAACTAAATTTTCACTTCAAATACCAAATTCCCTGAATTAAATGTAAATTTGTTCAATTTAGGTCCTATAAATAAATTTGTAAATTAAAATGCAAAAATTTGTAATAATTTTTTTTGAAAAAAAAATCTGATTTTTTCAATAAACTAATTGTTTCAATCAAAAAATGTTTTAGAGAAATTTAAAAAATAAATCAAAGAATTTTATAATTTTATCAGGTTGCCAACATTGGGGGTAGGTAAATGAAATGAAATAATAAGTCAAACAATATTATTTATCAAACTAAATAGAGACAATAACAAAGACTTAAACTCAGTTTCAAAAACATGTTTGTTTAAAAAAAAAGCTATCATAACTTTTTCTGTGAGTGGATCGTTTGTGCCGTTAGAAGACATGAAGTACCTTGATAGCTTTGTTGGCCGTGTAGGAAACATGTTGGTTCCAAGTGCATGACTTGTCAAGAATAACTCCAAGGTATTTAACTTCACTGAACTGTTTAAGCTTGGTTCTGTGAGCCTGAATTATCTTCGTCTGCTGAAAGTTAAAATGATTGTCTTTTTCGAGTTGATGGTCAACCCAGCTGTCTTTGCACCCTACTGTATAATGAGAATTTCGTCGGCGTAGTCATATGTTCGGAAACCTAGGTTGCTGAGTTGTTCAAATAGCGCAGCGATGACCAACGTCCATAGTAGAGACGATATTTTCAATAAAAACAATAACTGCCTAATTGGTGTGTAATCCTTTGCGGTGACATGGTTTATCTTTCTAGCTTTGGGAATGTTAGCTCTCTCCGTTCACTGGGAATGTACGCAGTTTCCAGGCTTCTCGTGAATATGGGCATTAAGCATAGTAGGATTACTTTTATCGATTGCTGCAGTTACGCCATTCACATGCCGTCTGACCTTTAAGGCACATTTTTAGTCCCTTGATTGCAATATGGAAGTCCTGGGTTCCAATTAAGAAGAGATAAGAAAAAAAAAGTTCCTAACCTTTGGAAGACAGTTGCTTGCATTCGTTGTTGGCATCATTACGGGATACGATCGAACGCATGTCGGAACGTTTAGGGTTTTCCCATGGTAGGCAATGAAGAAGTGAGTCCTTGAAGATATGTAACGCTTCAGGGACTCGTATCTGCAAGGCGAGGCGTTGGTTAACCTTCTGGTTCGTCCTCAAAAGGTAGACCTCCCAAATAATCCATCCAACATCCTTAAAAGGAACTTATTTTCAACTAATGTATGGCAACTACATTTCAGATCTAGTTTCAGTAGATATTCTCACTCTCTCTTCCTATCTCCCTCCTTCTCACAATTTCAAACAAAGCTTTACATTACATTCAGTGCTAACAAAAGCTTTAAAGAAAAACTTTGGTTAACAATCACAACTTGGGTTTTGTCTGCCTGAATATGGGGCCTCCTAACCAAATACACACACGCATAGTAATGTGTATGCTATAAGTATATGTATGTTATACATTGTCTATTAAAATGCTTATGTGTGTAGAGGCTTGTGTATGTGAAGATACTGTTATGTATATTAAAAGGTAGACAAAGAAAGAAAGAGAAAAACGCCAACACACTCATGTCTAACAATAGAAAAATAAAAGCTATTAGCACAATCAAACAAACATGTTTTATCTGCATGCATTAACGGTAATACAGTGTAAAAATGCATTTAATGTAGCCACACTACTCATACTCATGCCATAAAAGAGAATGAAAAACAAGGAACAACAACAGCAGCAACAACGAGGAATGAATGACTGTGTTGAATTCGTCCATAATAAAAGTTGGCAACAATGCGTTGCAACAATGGCTAAATAGAATAGAAACAAAATTTACCAACAACAGCAACAAAACAACTGAAGCAGCAAAATAAATGGAAAAATAATAACAAAAGAAAAAAGTTTAATTTTAGAAACGTTTTAATTTCAGGCTTTTATTCTTTCTACATTTAACTAAACTTTTCATGAATGTAGGCAGTAGTGAGTAAGTGAGCGAGTCAGTGGATCGGACTATTTTGGTATGAGAGGCGAGTACCACGAAAGTCCTGGCTTTTTTCTTTTGGTCTTATATTTTTGCCTCCTTTTTTATGTTGTTAGTATAATAAACAAAACGAACTTTTAACAACAATTGCAGCTCAACATTTTTGTACGTGTGTTTTTAATGCGGAGCACAAAAACAACTCAATGCCATTTTACTCTTTTCTTCAGCAACAACAAGCATGCTGCTGCCATTGTATTAAACACACCTCTCAATGATGATGGTACAATGCGCACAAAGGCCTCAATGCGAGACGAACAAAGATTGACGGCTGCATAAAAACCAACCAAACAACGCATACAATAAAACAACAACAACAACAAAAGATACTTACTCCTCTATGAATACATATACACAGGATATGCACACTATCTCACAAACAAACAGAAGAATGATTATATTATTATTGTTGTTCTTGTTGTTGTTGATGATAATAATGATGGGGAACAATGAGAGCAAAAAAGAAAGACTACACTACACAACAACTATTACCGTATTAATTTAACAACAACCATGGCAAACACATGTACAAAAGGCAAACCTATTCTCTGGTCACACAAAGGCAAAAAACATTTCCTAACCAAACGGACAATGCCGTCTCTTTTCTACTGCTTTCATCTGACGAATAAGTCACTTTCATTCTTATTCTATCGCTCTTTTGTATAAAGCCCAGACAACCGGTAGAAAAAAATCAAAACCTATATGCATGAATAGGGAGTAGACAATAATAGTTGGAAACTAAATACTCAGAATTCAGCTGTTTTATTCAGCATAACTGTTTATACAGAGAGCAAGAGAATTATCGGAACAATAGCACAAGAGAATTAAGAGAATTGAAGAAAACGCACACAGAAAAATATTTGGTTCGAATCGGGTCGGTAGTTGGTAACTGTGTGATTACATCAGTTAGTAAAGAGCTGTTGAGAAGAACAGTGGTGTAGTGAAGAATTGGAAAAAAGAAAATCGTACAATAAAATAATAAACGTACAAAAAGAAACAATAAATCGAAGAATAATATAGACAAAAAAGAGAACAAATATAAGAAAAGAATTAACAAAAACGAAATCACATTGTTAAAAAGACTGTTATACTGATTGAAAGTGATTTGTTAAATTGAAGTCATAAAAAAAGAAAGAAAAGTGTGTTGAAAGTCAGTAAAAAGTCTTAAAATTGCTTGCTTATATTTGAATATGGCAGCTTTATCGTCGCATCCAAATTATGGATTTCATTTAGGCGGCCAGGGTTTAGATATGCCCACTCCCGGTGATTATGCTCCGCAAACTGCCATCGGTCACTCAGATATGGATATCAAAGATATAAAACGTGTTATGCATTTTTCACAAACGGGTAGCTTGGCTGCCATATCAGCGGCTATGGGCGGCTCACCCGTAGGAGGCCACAGTGCTAGCAATGGTAATTATATCATGGGCACTGCCAGCATGGGTCACATGGCCACGCAAAATCATCATAATCACAACATTCATAATCACATGCAAAATGCTGTGGGCCAACAAACGCTTTCGCCTAATTCTTCTATAGGTTCTGCTGGGAGTATTGGCAGCCAGGGTTCCCATAATTCGAATATGCATAATTTACACAGTTCAGGCGGACAAGTAGGTCATCATCATCCCACCTCTCCAGGCCAAGAGGGTCACATCAAACGACCCATGAATGCATTTATGGTTTGGTCTCGTCTGCAACGCCGTCAAATAGCAAAAGATAATCCCAAAATGCATAATTCTGAGATCTCCAAACGTTTGGGTGCCGAATGGAAACTTTTGGCTGAAACCGATAAACGTCCCTTCATAGATGAAGCCAAACGTTTGAGAGCCTTGCACATGAAGGAACATCCCGACTATAAATATCGTCCACGTCGTAAACCAAAAAATCCTTTAGCCCAGGGTCCACAAGGAGCCCTACAGATGCAAGCCAATGGCCAGCAAAAGATGTGTAGTAACGGTCCTCCCGGTTCGGGATCATATAATCCCTTCCATCAATTACCTCCTTACTTTGCACCCACTCATCATATGGATCAGCCATATACGATGCCCTACTTTGGTGGTTTTGATCCTCTAGCATTTTCGAAACTACATCAGACACAGGCGGCTGCCGCCGCTGCTGCATCAAATCAAACCCATAATCTTCATGAGCCCCAAAAGGCTTCCCAACTACCTCCCACCAGCTTAAGTAGTTTTTATACCGGCATTTACTCAGGCATCTCAGCTCCTTCTCTTTATGCCGCACATTCCGCCACTGCTGCTGCCGCCGGTCTCTATAATTCCTCCTCCACTTCATCGCCGGGCTCATCACCGGGCACAGCGACTCCCAACGGCATGGAAGTACAAATGGACAATGCTTTAAGAAGACCTGTACCCGTTTTATATTAGAAAAAAATATAACACCACAATAAAAACCCCTTAACTAACCTAAAACAAAAGGCCAAGAGAATATCAGAGAGAAAAAATCCTCCAGCCCGCTCCCATTAACTTGAAGACAAATGTCTAAATGTAAATTTATTTTTAAGTATTTTTCATAGTTTAATAAGTAAACATATTTTAGCTTTTAAGAACTAAAAATAGATTGTTTGTTGTTTTGTTTTTTCGCCCCACCCCTATTCTTTTCTTTTACTTTATTTTTTTCCAAATTTCATTCCTGCACAAAATTGAGCAAAAGAAAAACAACTGTAAATATTTCATTTACAAAACTTCCATAATATGAAAAACGAAAGTATTATTTAGAAAACAAACTTTAAAAAATTGAAAAATGAAAAAAATAAACAAAAATATTTAAATGAAACGAAATTTAATGGAAAAAGAGGGGTTTTTATTATTACATATGTATGTATGTTGATTGCCTGTCTAGGTTAGGTCGATTGCCCTGAGATTATTTGCACTTTGAAATAAAATAATAAATCTACATTAAATTCGAGTTAATTTCATTCATGTGAATTTCTTTTAAGTTACCAAAAACAAGAAAAAAAAAAAGAAAAGTTCTTGAACGTTCTTTTTGATTAAGTAATTTGGATAAAATTCTCAGAAAAAATTAATGTATTTGCTGAGTTTGTTTGTTTGATTTTTATATTCTTCTTTATGCTTTTCAGTTAGTTGATCAGAAATATCACTTGTTATTAAATTAAATGAAGAGCAAAATAAAGTTACTGATAGGGTTCTCAATTTCCCGAACATACATATTCCATCCCCAGGAATCGGGATTATATTTTGATTATTCCCAGGATTTGGATAAATAATAATTTGTATATGAGCATTTCCAATTTTTGTCCAGTGCGACACCAAGCAATTAAGCTTGTATTTCAGAACCATAGAGTTCGATTTATGTTAAACTTTTAGTTAATGTAGATCTACTTACGGCCTACACAAATATGTAAAGAAGTAAAAAAAACTTTCGTTTTCTTAAAAAAAACAAGCAAAATTGCTTGGTGTCGCACGTGACAAAAAGTGGATTTTACAGGGGAAATGCCCATACATATAACAAATATGAGAAGTAGTTGACTTTGCAGGAACTTCTGGAACTCTCGACTAATTTTATGCTTAAAGTACTCAAAAATCTTCATCAAAGATATCTTTTGTCACAGTTAACCGATTTAGCTCCAACCGGTATTCGACAGCGTACAAAAACGTTTGCTACAAAAATCGATTCACCAAGAATTTTTTAAATAGGCAATTGAAAAAACAACTGCTTTCAAAAAGATTTCGATGATATTGCTTGAACAGATCAATAGATTTTAATGAAACAACAATCGACGCTGTTTTTTAAGGTTAAGGGCTGATTACACTGTGAAACAAAATGAAACTTTTGTCATTAACTTTGTTGACCACTTTATTTTTGCAAGTGTTACTACAAGTGTAACTAGAAAAAGAGTTAAAATTTAGAATTCTTTAGATACATTTTTTTAATTTTTTTTCTAAAATTTATGATTTTTGAAGAGGCTGATTAACCGATTTTACCATAACTTGGAAAGGAGTGGTCGAATTGTCTGAGAAAACCACTTAAAACCTTAAAATAAAATTACCTTTAAGTCGTTTAAATACTATTTTTTATATACCCACCGATTTCGGAATCATGCGGACCCAATGATAAAAAAATTTTTTTTAGACAAAATAGAAAAATTAATTTTTTCTGAATTTTATAAAAAATCGAAAACGACAAGAGCAAGCAAATAAAATAAGCTTTATTTCATAAAAATCGATGGATGGATTTTATTCACAATAAAGTGAAATTGCCTGCTTCAAATGCTATGACTCAACACCGTCAGTATGACTATGTGTGGGGAAATTTAACTCTGCTGAAAATGAATCCCAGATGTAAACTTTCAAAACGCCGATACACGTATGTATATATTTTATTGGTGCTCTATATCAGAATCTGTCTTTAAAAACTGGTAATTAAAAAAAATGATTTTGCTGTACAGTGTAAATATTCGAAATTTTTTGCAAAAATCAGGTAAATTAATTTTATTATGAATAAAATCGTCATTCAGCGATCGATTTTCGTGGAATATGTCATAATTCATTTGATGTACGTGTAGCTTCAGGATCCAGGAATAAAAATGGTAATTTTTGGCCATTTTTTATGAATTTTTAAAGAATAAAAATTTTTCAATTTCGAAAATTTTTTTTGTTAATATGATTATTTCGAACTTATTTGGTTTGTGAATCCAAATTGATTATTCGGTTATTAAGGTTCGTAACATTATATTGAGAAAGAATTGGGCATGATTAATATTCCAAGGAACAAGGGAAAAATTAACATCAACTCAATTTTTCAACGTACACAGCAGAACAGAGTAGCGCCACTTTCAGAAGCCGCTACACTTCCGTCGTCAGTGCTCACGTGTATTTTGCTTATCACCACTTACTTGTTAGGTGGCTCTGTTGAATGTGATTTTAATTCTTATATTCTTCATACTTCACATTCTTATATGCTTCACATCATTATGACAAAAATTATGGGCAGTGCCACGCCTATTTTGTAGTCGGTTTTTTTATGCAAGAATTATGTGTTATTAAAAAATTTTATTCCAAATAGTTTTCTTTTATAAGTTCAAACTTTTTAATTCGAATTGCATTCGACTTTTAAATTTAAAACAAAAATTTGTTAACTAATCAGTGAAAGAGGAACTTCCCATGAAGTCAATAAGATCCTAATTTTGTGATCCGGAAGTTGTGACTTTTTCTATCTTTTTGGAACTCAAAGAGTGCTGACAAAAAAATCCCTAGAATTGATACATGAAAAATTGGTAGAATTCCCACGAGTTTTGTCCCGTTATTTCATGGTATAAAAACCCTAATTGTATACTATCGTTAACAAAAACTGTAACAGCTGACAAATTTTGGAATTATCGGATCGTAAATAGTTAAAAAATGGCACCAAATAGTTTGTGAGAGCAGTGGACGGGCGCTCACACTTCATGAGCATTATTTGTATCATAAAACAAGGATTCCGTTGGTTATTTCTGCGGAGTATTATAATACATATAAAGCTTCTTAAAGAGTTTTCCTCTTATAAAAAACTTATAAAATTTACTTAATTTAGTACTGGGATGGAAAATGAAAATGAGATTGGTACTAAAAATTTTTTCAATGAGTACTTTTGTGATCACCAAGAGTACTAGAACTGAATCTTTTCTTTATTAAGTAAGTCAGAAAGATCTGTACTCAAGAGTTATATGCTTTAAAACTCACTTCAGCTGGCAACATAATCGACCCATTAAAGGTCTTTGCGCACTGATCTATAGTTCAATTTAAAAAAGAAAGCTGTTGGAATTTATTTGTTATTTTATAAATCAATATGAAAAATTTATCCTTCAATATAAGTTACAGAATAATCCCCTTGGCAGATAATGGCTTATTAACCGAGTAAAATATTGCTCGCACTTCGGGAATAGTTTTAGATTAGGACATTTCACTGCCGATACTTCTTTTGGGAATTGCTTAGATTTCAACATAACCCAAGACTCCTGAATGCTAATGAAATGTGTTGCGGCATAGAAAATACGTAATCCAGTGTGCTGGTGTAGACCCCACAAACTCTACTTTGATACACCACTAAACATTGTGCAGCCATTTTTGTTTGATTTAAAAAATTTTTTGGTAGTTTAACTTCTAACGACCAGTCTAATGTGCATATGTATTTATTTCATCACCTTTTTATAAAAAAACAATATTAACATATTTATAAAAAATAGCAAAAAAGAAATATAAAAAAGTAGTTAAAAAAATATGGCTTCAACTCACTAAAATCAACTAAAAATATCAGAAATTTTTATTTGAATTTATTTGCGTTAATTCAATGTGTTGATAGCAAAGTAAATAATAAAATTTGTTTTTGTTTAAATGCCTAATGTTATAAATTTATTTGCTAAGTGAAAAAATAAAAAACTTATACACAGAGCCTAAAAATAATTATATTCATTCAATGAATTTTCAATAAAACGAACATGACTTTCTCCACCAACATTTTTTCACTGTTGCTGTACAGAATAACAGACTAAACAGAATAACAAGTTTCTAAGGAGTGATCCTGACAGAGGGGACAGGAAAATATACGTGTATTAGCGCACCGAGGTATTTTGGTGAAAAAAAAAATATTCGACAATTACTTTACAAAAAGCTAATGCGGCAACTCTATAAAAAACTGTTTCACTGAGAAAAATCCATAATTTGTTTTTGTAAAAAACAATATTTTGTGTTAGAAAAAAATCTAGTGAAGTTACTTAAATATAAAATATAGATAAATATGTTCCAGACAAAACGAGCCATATATCATTAGAATCGTCCCACAACTTTTGATTTTATTTACAATTAAGTGAGGGAACTTCAATTGATAACGATACGTCTCCACGTACCGATATTTATTACGGCAACTGCCAAACTTCATATAAAAAATACAACCTAAAGAAAATAATTTAATTTTCAATATGAAATTTGACTATTGCCGGCAATAAAAATTGCTACATGGAGAGACGTAGGGTTAAAATCACAATTTTCGTACAAGAGTAAAATTTTTGAGCAAAAGGTACACTCTAAAACATTACCTCAAATTTACGATCATATATTGTCTAAATTTGTGTTGAGAATTTCTCCTTGTCTAAAATTACATCGATTTTGTAGTTATTTTTATTAAAGAAAAAACCTTTCAAATTAAACATATTTAGTCCAAGTGTGAAAAAATGTAACATAAAGTATAATACGGCTATGGCTGAATGGTAGATACGTCAGACTATCAGTCAGGAGGTCGCGGCTCAAACCTGCACGCAGCCAATCGCGTTTTTAGTAAAAACATTTTGTTCAAAAATAGTGCGTGTCTAATTTTAGGTCGATAATAATCGGTAAAGTGTTGCCGACTATTATCGGCCTAATTTTCAACAAAAGTGTTTTAGAGTGTATGTATCCTTGCTCCGTATTAGATAAAAATTGGTTCCAACCACTATACTATACTATACTTCTCAAGAATTTAGCCGAGACACCTTCACTTAGCAAAGAAACGAACTTGACCCAAGGATTCCCAAAAACATGGACAAAAATCTCCCCCAAGATCCCGAAACTTCCCCGAAAAGCAACGGCAACAGCGAAAACCGTGAAAATATTAAAGCAGCAACACTCCGTTTTTAAGGAATTTAACCTTCGCCCCCGCCTGTTGTCTTCGTTTTGTATTTTCGTTACCAGTATTCGTTACACGTATTTGTTACACGTATTCGTTAAATGTTTTTTTAATTAAAAAAATTTTTTTAGCCCGCAGCATAGAAATCATTGATATGCACAACGTGCCATAGAGAATTTCGTTAAAAAAAATGAGGAGACCACGAATCCCTGCGCCGTTATCAACCATATTTTGAAGTTTTGTTAGCTTTGCCAATTTAAAATAATTTGCCACTGTGTACTGTATAATACACAAAAATAACATGACTAACGACTGATTCTGGCAGAGGGCACCAAAAATATATACACATATAGCGTTTTGAAAGTTTACATCTGGAGATCATTTAGGGTGAGTTAAAGCAGCCCCACTGTGCATATGGTTATAGTGACTCGACATAAGAAATCTTGTAAGCCTTGCGTTTAAGGTATAAGGTATATGAGTTCAGCATTTGTCTGTAAAACACCACTAGGAACATTTTCGTGGAACATTTTAACCCTCAAACTCTTCGTTATGTGGGTATTTTTGGGCCTTTCTTAAAAAAGGGGCAAAATACTTCCCTTCAGCGGTGATATAGCGGGCAGAAATGTTTTAGCCGCCTTTAGCTATACCAAATTATCCGAACACGATGTTTATTCAAATAATTATTGAATTAAAATTATACACTAAATATGCATGTGTTCTTCACTAATAAAATGCTCACTTGTAACTTTAAAATTAAAATAATGGAGCTCATGACATTTGTTCTTAGGAAAAAAAAATAAATTTTTTACAGTGCACGAAAAAACAAATCAACAACTTGACTATGCATATTTTTACGATTGGCTATTTTCATAAGAAGCTTTCCGATAGCATCAAACTATTAAGATTGGAATCGTTATTCCAATGTTGTTAGCTTAAGAGAAAAGCAGCATGCCACATAACGCGCCTATATCACATTACCCGAACTTGCCCTAAACTTCACTAAGCAACATCTAAGTGAATTGATAAATAAGTTCAGAATTAAAAACTACTCGTATGCTGATGCCTGACCATGAATAAAAATAAACGCAGCATTCCAAAAAGTATCTTAAGTAATTATTTAAGAGTCGGCTTAAACATTTTCAACCAGTTTAATCCCACTTCCCTGTTTCCGTTCACAGCTTAACAACACATCTTTAACTCAATTCTCAGATATGAAACCCCGAGCGTGAGCTCACTTCGTTTTTGTTTTTATACGCAAATCCTTAAAGGTGTGATAGATATAAATAATATTGCTTACATGGACTCGCCTTTTTCATTTATTCAGACACTAGACAGACATCGCTGTTATGTTGTATCCTGCAGAAGATTAACAATTTTAATGTAACTCTTATCTGGGGAAATT
This sequence comes from Panzeria rudis, assembly GCA_956483635.1. NCBI lineage: Eukaryota > Metazoa > Arthropoda > Insecta > Diptera > Tachinidae > Panzeria > Panzeria rudis. Next base: position 4,437,212 of record OY101451.1, read on the forward strand.
TACGCCAAAGAACAAATATCATTTAATATTTTCTGCTGCATTTTGTTGGATTCTTTGTTTTTGTCATGTTTACAAAAGTAATTTCCCGCAACAATCAAAATTTAACCTTTGGCGTATTGTTTATTACTTTATTGTTTTGCCAGGCCAGTTTAGTTAGTCACAGATCGCTTTTATTGTAATTTCTACCTGCTCTATCGTTCCCATTTGCATGTTGTAGTTGTGCATTTTATTGGCTTTGAGTTGAGTCCGTATGCATTTTATCTTCATGCTAGTAAAATTTGTACATATTGATTTTTTTTAGTTACTATTTAGTTTCGTTAATCCTGCGATTAGCGCTTGCTTAATCCCTGGATTAATACGAAATGGTAAAAGGTTCAAGGCTTAATTTAGTATATATTAGCAACCTTAGATTTTTTTAAAGGGAAGGATCTTAATAAAAATGCTAAATATTAACTAGAAATGCAGGTCATTCTGCACTTGGTTTTTAGTTTGAAAAACTTAATGAGTTTTTTTTTGTTTTAGCCTTTAAAAATTTTAACAGAATTTTGTGTCTTATGTAAAAAGTCGTATCAAATTTTATAGTGCTGCCATCTATAATTCTAAAGCCTGAGTTGGCAAAAACTAAAACTCCAGATATCCAACAACAAGCATTGATAGTATCCCATGTATTACTATGATGCAAGATCAGTTCTGTAATGAATGATTTCTAATCCATTAATTGCCGCCTTTAAGCTATTCATAGTAAGCTTAAGCAAATGCTTCTGAATAATCTCCCTAACCATCGATGTTTCAAATATGGCTGCTGGAAAATTCGAGTAATTATAAAAATTTTCCATTGCCGTCGGAAGTTTGAGCTGGAAACAACCAGGAAGAAGTGGAAAAGGGTAAGTGCTAATTTTTTATTACTGTTAACTTTTTAATGCTTCAATTGATAACACTGAAAAAATTATTTTACTAATATGCATACCTTGTTTGAATGAAAATATTGGTAGAAGTTCATTGAAAGCATTCACTGTTGTTATTATATAAAAAAATTCACTTATTTAACGTACTAGTACAAAATAATTAATGAACAATTAGTGTGCGATTCTCGAAACAATGAACTTTTTCCTTTAATTTTTGGTTCAGTGAATATTGAAATGGGAAAATAATTGCAATAATTTATTCTAGGCCCTAATTGTGTAAATCACATCACCGAAGTGAAATTTATATCAAAACAAAACCAAATTTTAAAAAATGGTTTTTGTTTTTCATACAAATTCTTCACCAAACAAACGCATAGAAATTCAAGCGTTACCTTTTTTTTAAATTTGTATGAAAAATAAAACAAATTTATAAAATACTTGAAATTTTGTTTTTGTTTTCTATATAAATTTGACTTTGGTGACGTGAATTACACAATTAGAGCCTTAATAAAAAAATCCCTGTAATAATTTTTGACGTTAATTTTATTCGAATGAATATGTTAATTATTTCAATTATTGTTTTATGTTTAAAATATTCGCACCTAAAATAGAAAATCAAGGCAGTTTTTGATGATTTTTACTAACTTTTATACATATTTTCACTTAAAAGGTTAAGTAATTGCTGCAATTTCGAAATTTTTCGAACATAGATTTTACAGGCTCATTGAAAAAATAATGCCGAATTTGAATAAAAAAATTTTAAATTTTGTTCAAAAAATTTAAAAATTAGCAATTTCGAAAAACTTTCGAACATTGTTTTTTAGGTGGTCAAACGTATAAAATTAATAAAGTTTTTATAATTTTTATAAAAAGTAAAAATTTTTATTCACAAAAGTCGACAATTTCAGTTCTTCTTAGTAAAATCGAAAATGTTCGAATATAGTATTTAAGGATAAAATGACATTATAATATTGACTATTTTATGCAGTAAGAAGTAAAAAACTAGAAAATGATTAACAAAATAAATAAATACCGATTTATAATAATAATTTCGAAAATTGTCGAAAGTAATGTAATAAGATTAAAGAAACGAAATTGGTAAAATTTCCCTAATTTTTAGCTATTTTTCAAAATCTAAGCAAAAATAAATTTAATATTTTCAAAAATAACAGAAATTGTCGAACATACCGGGATTTAACTAAAAAATTGTATTGATTTCTTTACAAAGGATTTATAGAATGATAAAACCAATAAATCCCGATTTACCATTAATATCGAATATTTTCGAGCATGGTATTACTGAAATGGATTCATAAAATTTCCACAATTTTTACAACTTTTAATGCATTTTTTATTTATTTTGTGAAAATTCTAAATTTTTATTCACAAAACTCGACGAATTCAGTTTTTAGTAATTTCGAAAATTTTGGCATATGTGTAGTCCTTGGGGACTAAAATAATAATATCCACTAGCTTCTACACAAAAAGTAAAAAAGTTCAAAATGAGCAAAAAATTAATAAATATCGATGATATCACTAATTATCGAAAAAATTCGAACATAATTGACATGACTAAAATAAAGAACTTATCGAATTGTTCTTATTTCTATAACTTCTAATGCAGTTCTTAGTTATTTTTCAAAAATTAAACATTTTCAATGATAACGGAAATTTTCGAACATAGTTTTTAGGTATAAAATTAAATAGTAATGTAGTACTGCTTCCTATATATATTATATCCTGCAATTCCTATAAGGAACATAGGGCCACACTGCTTCCTGTACAAAAATTAAAAGAAGTAAGTAATGCCTTATATAATAAATAAGTATCGAAAAATTTCGAACATAGTGTAATTGGGTAAAAAGTAAGAAATTAATGAAATATCTACGATTTTTAGAACTTTCAATTAATTTTTCAGCTCTTTCACGAAAAATCAAATAATTTCAGTTGTAAAAGAAAATTTAAAAATATTCTGAAAAACCTTTTTGCGGAGGCCAATAAATATTTAATGATTTACTTTAGATCTACATGGAAATTCCAAATTGTATTTTAGAGCAATAATAATTTAGTAAAGGTCATAATGTCGACAAATTTTTGATTTTGATTGCGTGGTCTAAGCGAAGAAAATACATGTATTTATGACTACTATAACTTATAATGGGCACAAAATTTTATTTTGGTCTTAATGGCAAAAAATTATAAAAAAATTTCACGATTAATGAACTCGTAAATGTTCGAATACAGGATTAATATAAAAAATTAAGTCGTAATACTAGTTTCCATACAAAAATGGAAGAATTATGGAATGAACGAATAACTAAATCAATAAATATTGATTCAACTCTAATTCGAAATATTTCGAAAAGGGTATATTTGGATTAAAAGTTAGTAAATAATGAAATTTCCATAATTTTTATAGCTTCAAATAAAAATTTTAGTTTTTTTAAAGTAAAATGTAAATTTTTTATTTACAAAACTTTACGATTTCAACCCTTAGTAATTTCGAAAATTTTCGAATATATACTTAAGGGTTAAATCCATAATATTTACTAGTTTCTATACAAAACAATAAAAAAAGTGGAAAATGAATAACAAAATTTGTAAATATCGATAAGACCATTAAATTCGAAATTTTTCGAACATAATGCTATTGCTTTCAAAATAAAAAATTAATAAAAGTTTCATGATTTTTAGAAATTTTAATAAAATTTTTATTAATTTTTTTTTCAAATTACAAAAACAAAATACTTTGAAAAATTTTCAACGCTTAGCGTTGCGTTTTACAGAATAAAGTCCATTGATAATATTTGAATCTACTTTCTGTCGATCATGATTTTCAATTCATTTTCGAACATTGTTCTCAAGTTTGTAAGTTTGGTTTGAAAAATGAACCTGTCTACTATTGGCCGGCCAACTTTGGCAATTTTCTTTCCTATTTCCCTTCCAATATTTCTCCCACTTTCAATTGTGTGGGCCAATAAACCTGACCAAATTGTTGTTAAGTCTTTATGTGACGTTAAGTTTTTTATTTAATTATTACAAGTACACCAAAACAAGCACTTCTTTTTGTAAATTTTTAATGTTGTTTCTTTGTCCCTGGAATATGTGGATATTTTTTGTTCTTGTTATTGAAAGAGAAATAATGGGAACGTAACGAAAACCTTTTAATCAGTCCTTTTTAAGTGTCATTTATATAGTTTGTATTACTATTATAACAAACAAGCATTATGATGATGATTATTACGCTATAATGACGTTAATGCCAATTATTCTTTAAATTACCAGAAACAAGAATTGAAATATGCTTTGAATTAACCACACGTTTAAATATGTACGCCAGCCAGCCAGCCAGGGCAACACAAGCAACAGAAACAGCAACAGCAATGGCAAATAATAACGAACGACAAAAATACCCCACTTGTAGGAATAATAAGGACCATAAAAACCAACTAAATACAAAATTGTTACAAAAAAACACCCTCTTAGTATTTTTGGACGTTGTTTGTTACAAGGAAAAAAAAAGAAATGAAAAGAACCCACACTTTAAGTGTATTTAACAAATACAAAATACATTCAGGAAAAATTGATTAAGGGAGGTTTTCTTAAATAAGAAATTAGAGACAGGAAGCTCTTTTAGATATCACTATGCAACAACAATAATTCCAAGGAGTACCACTATATTTTTTTTTGATGTGTTACAGGCCACTAACTACAAAAACAGTAAAAAGTTTAAATTCTATGGAAAGGGTTTTTAAGATTTTTTTTAAACTTGGGAAGGGGTGGTCCAATTTTCTTAAAAAAATCACATGAAATAAAATCCGTTCTATTACTATTTTTTTCATATACATACATACACCACGGTTTCGGAATTATTAAGACCGCAATGAGGAAAAATATTCTTTTAGGGAAAATTGAAAAATTTTTATTTCTTCAAAATTTATAAAAAAATCGAAATGCCACGCCCGCTATGTCGAGAAGATTATTTCCTTCGCACAATTACAGTTAAAACAAAAATAAATTCAAAAATTTTGTTTTTGCTTTAAATGTAATTGTAAGAAAGAAATAATCGAATCGACATAGTGGGCCTGGCAGTTAATATTTTGAATTAAATGATCATAAAGCCTCACATACTCGAAATAAAATAAAGTAGAAAGTACCAAAAAAAAAAAAAAATGAAAAGTACCCAAAACCCCCGTAATGTAGTGGACAGCATGCTAGATTATTAAAAGGGTGGTCGCAGGTTCGATTCCTGGGTGTTTCTACAGAATACCAAAAAAACGTTTAAACAGTGTGTGTTTATTTGTTTGTGTGTTATATTTCAAGCAATAACTAAACTTGAACCGGGGTCATAAAGTACCTTCATATCAAATTTCATAAATATCCGTTCATTGGTTTTTGTGTGATGCGTGTTCGGACAGACAGATAGAAAAATTACAAAAGTTAATGTTTTGTATTCTACATCGATTACTTCTTACGCCGTCATACAAATTTTCCAAAAATATTTACTTATGTACAAACACTCCCCACGTTGGTTGGGCCTCATCTGAAAAAAGGAAGTTACGATTTTTTTTTAAATCGAAATGTTGATTTTTTTCTGTTATGCCAATCGAAAGAAGTAATGAATACAATCAACATTTACTATGTCATATTTTCGAAAAACTAATATTTACGAAATATGATGAAAACTTTGTTTTTTTACTATTTAACGAAAAACTAAATTGCTCTGGCTCCGATGCAGTGTTATAGTTGCAAAATTTCTATTTTCTGAGTGTTCAGCTATAATACAGTGAAAAAAATTACATAAATATCGGTGCCGGTTTGCTTGTTTTAAAGATAGCCACTTTTTTGCATCACTTTTATTTAAATCACCACGAGAAAAATTTATGTAGACCATTTCAGCGCGCTATTTCACTACTGAAGCGGTGTTTTGTGCCCCTTATTTAAGTAAGGGACAAAAAGACCCATAACATGCAGAATTATAGGGTTAAAATATTCTACAAAAATTTTTATCGTGGTTTTACATAAAAGTGCTAAACATATAATTATTATATCTTAATGATAAGGTCTACAAGATATCTTATGACGAGTAAGTAATTCATACTATAATACAGAAATAACAAGAAGCTTAACACAAGACATAAAGAAAAAAGTGAATATCAATAACTATCAAATGAAATACAGCTCTAAGAGTAACATAATGAATTGATTAAAAGTAGATGATATTAAACTCTTGACGGCAAACCACCGACTTTGTTCGAGTGGTATAAGTGGAAGAGAACTCTGAAGAGATTGACGGGAGCTATCGAAACATGTCAGTTCAACCCTCCGTGCAGTCAAATTTTTATTTGGCTACATGCATCACATATATCTCTAAATAAAAATATAATTCAATTGAAAAATTTAATTAAAACCGAACTGAAGCGAAAATAATTAAATTTCTTTAGAAATAAAAAAAATTTCAGTTTTGCAAAAAATTTATTTTTTTCTAATTTCGCTCTGAATAACTGCGAAACCTTTAAGCATGCAAAAAAATGGTGTTAAAATATCTTAAAGGCGGCTAAAATTTAAATTATTTAAACTAATTTTTAACAAAATTGGACGAGTCCTTCTCAAGTTGTAATAAAATCTATGGAGCAGCCTTTTCAAAGCTCATTTTTTGCCAAAGTCAGGTAATTTTACTTTATTGTGTATAAAATCAATATTTATTCCACGATTTTCTATATATAAAGCTTACTTTATTTGTAGTATATTTGGATTTAGGATCAGTTAATAAACATTTTAAGTTTTTGCCATTTTCGATTTTTATAAATTTTTAAAATGTAAAAATTTTGAAATTTTGCCAACATTTTTTTTTCATATTGCAGTCTGAATAATGTCGAAACCGTTGAGTGTAAAAAATAATATTTAAACGGCCTAAAGGTAATTTCATTTAGAGTTTTATACTGTTTTTTGTAATAAAATTGGACAATCTCTTCGTAAGTTATGATAAAGTTGGTCGACCAGCCTTTTCAAAAATCCCAAATTTTAGAAAAATTTTTTTTATCAATAGAATTTAAAATTTCTACTTTTTATAGTTATTATAGTTATACCCCTTGGCATTTTTTTTGTTGCATAGTGTATTTAAAGGAATAAAAATGTTTGCTTCAAGCATTTGTTTATATGCCTTTATTCATATAGCTCGTAGTGTTGTCGAGTATATATTCGTGCATATAGCCGACTTTAGCAATAATACTTGAGTGTACTTGCAGTGTATATAAAATTGAAAGTTGACGGCTGTTTATGCCACAACTTTTGGTATGGTGTGGTTAACGCTTTAACACACTGTGAGCAAAAGGAAGGTCGCTAAAACTGGAAAAGCATATTGTTAGTTTAAATACAAATTTTTCTTAGCTTTTATTTCGGTATAATGGTGCCGTCGTTTTGGTGACATTATTAGTCCTGGTGGTGGTGGGTGGTGGTGGTGAATAAAACATACAAAAAAGGAATGAGCGTTCAAGCTTTTGTCTGCCTCTTAAAACTACCACCAAAACAAAAAAGAAAAACAAAAAAGAACTTGGTTTGCAGCCAAAAAGTTTTAGTCCTCCCAAAAGTCAATAATTATTCCAAATCAATAAACCAACCAAATCTTTGTTTAATCTTTTAACTTATTTGCTATAATTAGTATTTTATTTATTTCAAACAAGCTGTTAGTAGTAAACAGCAGTAATTAAGTTGTAATTAAAAGCACTTGAAAAGCTAAGCAATTGTAAGAGCATTTTTTTCTTTTTTTTCTTTTTTAGCTCTTAACGTTCGCTAATGGTGTGCTTTTTCTTTGTACATAATTGACATCACCGAACCATGATCATTTCAAGTTTTTTTCCTTTTTTAACTTATTGCCATCTAAAATAATTTAAACAAATTAAAGTGAAGTGCCAAATCATTAGTAGCTTTTGGCACGTTTGTCCACCTTTTTTATGTTTGTTGGTATCGTTTGTTTTTTTTTTAACTCTCCGTTTGACTCAGTGTGGCATGAAATGCATCCAACACGCTGCATATCATGCAAAAAAGAAATGCTAATGATGTTGAGTATTTTAACTGTGACAAATTATGATCATTATCAATAGCGTTATGAAACCCCAGCTTTATCATCAATGTCATAAACAAGGGAAAAAATATGGAAATAAATAAATGATATTTACAAATGTAAAACAAAGCTGATTAAAATAAATAATAGAAGTACACTAGAGCCTTGAAAAAATGGAAGATATTGTTTTTGAAGGGCATTGTTTAGTTTATGTGCTAGTTTTAAATAAAATTCTTGTTTAAAATATTGAAAATGTCGTCCTATAAAAAAATATGTTCAAAGTTATGTTGCTGTTGCAGAAATATTGAAAAAGATGTCGATGGAAAATCAATTTGTATGGAGAAACTAATAAAACACATGTTTTGGATAGTCCAAGTCCATATGAAGCAACTTTCTTAAATTTTCTTTTGAAGTTGCATTCGTGTCCATATAATGAAATTCTTGCTGCGCAGCTTTTGTTTTTTTTTTTACATAGAATTTATTGTTGCTTAATATTACGAAGAAGAAAACAAAAGAGAGTTGCATGTACATGAAGCAGTGTATCCCTTCCCTATCTTCTCACCTCTCTCTCCCATAAACTCAAAAGTTGCGCAGCAAAAGTTGACTCGTATGGACATAGACATAGGCGCACTAAATGGTGTTTTTTTTTGTTATTGAAGGGTATACAATTAAAAAAATAAATATGTAAAATGAAATTTAAATGAACTATATGTATGCATGTTTAATCATGTCCACAAGACTCCACTAGAACTAAAAATACAAAAAACCACATATTTCGAAAAATTCATCAGTTGCTGTGTTTTCAAATTGCACAGTAGGGTGAAGCGTCTGAATTTTTTTCTAAGCTAATTTGAGCTCGCTGAATACCAACATGAAATTAATGTATTTTCGCTATATTTGCGAAAAATTTTTTTTTTTCAGGTTTTTTGTTTGTTGCTGAAAATTTCGCGAACGGTTCACCGGAATGAAATGAATTTTGCACTGTTGCATAGATATCTCTCTCGTTTTTTTTTCAGCCCATACAACGATTGTGTCGATCGAATAAAATGTATTGAGTTGCAGTAATTACAATTTTAAAAAAATATGTTTTTAGACTTCTTTTAAATTATCATTTTAAATTGCTTCTTTAAGATAAATAATTTTTTTTCGACTGCGTTTTAAAGGTAATTTTGTGCCAAACACATAAAATCACTAAATTCCAATAAAAAATTAGAGAGTTATTAGCTGCTAAGTGAAAACACCTATATTATTTTTCATTCAAAATTAATTTAATTCAAACTGAAAAAAATTTTTTGATTAAAAACAAATTTGTATGGAAAATAAAATCGGCTTTTTTTTACTTAATGGCATAAAACTTTCTTTTATTTTGCAAAATCTCTTCGATTATAGCTTTTTTTAAGCTTTTTTTAAGAAGTAACACAATCAGACAATTAATGCCTACCAGTTAATTAATTAATGTGTTACCTTCTTTGGGAGAGGGATAGGTAGAGATAACACGTGGTGAAGTGGAAGATAGAGAGAAAGCTTAATTCATTTACAACTCTGCTATTGCGAATTTTTTGTAGAGCAGAGTTGCAGCCCCTCTGGTGTCAAGGAGAGGCATTAATTTATTTAAGCTGTGTAGCCATGTATTAGTTCTTTTACTTCGCCGACGGTTCTGCTACAATACCGACAAAGCAGGGTGCTGCTAAGTGCATTAGGATATGTTAGTATTAATCACTGCCGGTACTGCTACAGTGATCAGTGCTATGCCTTCTGCACTTTAACATTCCAACAACAACCAACACATTAACACACCAATGCACATCAGAAAAATTCATGATGTTGTTGGCTTGCCATGAATTGATTAACTGGTAGGCATTAATTGTCTGATTGTGTTACTTCTCTTAAAAAAGTTGATTTTTTGGTCTAAATTATAGAAGATACAATAAAATAGTACAGTCCCAAGAATGATCTTTCTATGTCAATGTATTTCAGTTTATTTTTGTCTGAAAATGATAGATTTTTTTAAAAAATTTTTAACTTGTAAATGCTCCAAAAGTTTTTTTTGACCAATAGTCCACACAGTTTATCTGCAAACTTTGGCTAAATCATGGCGTTGAAGAAGTATAATTACCTTCAAACATGAGAAAATATCAATAGATCCGATTGCTATACTTGAAAATTTCTGAGCTATTAAATTCCATTTATTGAAAACGAAAAAAACCTTCAGCTTTTTCAAGTAAAAACGCCCGTATTAGCTCTTGTTTAAAGTTATTTTCCCTTTAAAATAATTAAAATATTCCACTAAGATGTCTGTGCTATCAATTTCCATTGCATTTTTGCATATAACCCCGTTTACCAAGGCCGAAGTGTTAACACTAACTAAACTTTTTTTATTTTTTTTACAAAAAATTTCCAAGAGCCATTTACTGTTATACGAATGCAAAAACAACAACAACAAAAGGTAAAATAAAGAATTAAAATAAAGAAAATTAAAACACATTTAACAGGGTGTTAGTGCAAATGCAAATATAGTCATCATTTTAATAAGGCACACATGCACATACAAACATACGAGTGCATCACACTCTCTTACACAATTCTTACCACCCTAATCAAGACAACAACAACAACTACAAAAACTAAGTAGGATATTAAAAATAAGTAGGAAAAGGAAAACAAAAACAGTAACAAAACTTTGGCGTTGTCAACATCATCATTTCGTATGCCACAATATGACAGAACAACAACAACAACAACAAGAACAGAATAATATTATGCAAATTTGTACTAAAATAAATGTTCATCATGATAGACAGCCGGACGGACAAACAGATCGACAGACACAGTGAAAGACAGAGATTTTTAACAGATTTGTTTTGTAACATGTTTGTGTACTCGTCGTACATTAGTAACAAATAAAAAGCATTAGATTTGTAACAAAACTAACTCAAATGGAAATAAATGATAAAATACAGTTGTTGTTGGTTGGTTGGTATGTGCATATGAATGATGAAATGCCTGAAAAAATGTGTATGATTAATTAAAAACATATTTTTATTCACTTTTTTTTATTTTTTTATTTTAATAATAAAAATGTTTAAAAGGAACATGAAAAATCACAAGATGCCAAAGTGTGTGTAACCAAGTGTATGAGAGTGTATGATAATTTTTTAGAGTAGGAGGCAGGATTACAAAAATTCATGTGCGAGTTCCAGTGTACGACGATGTGAGTCGAGTATAAAATGCAATTAAATCAAATTAACGTGAAATTATGACAAATTTATGCAAATAAGTTAAACAATTTTCATTTGTGTACAAATGGCTTTATTACGTTTTGTTTTGTTAGTTATGATGGAATAAATAGCGGTATCGAATAAAAAACAGTTAGGAGTATATTTCTAGGTGTGCACTAGATTGTTATTCAAAATTTAGTTTTATAGGTATTTTCTTAAAAGCCCAGGCGGATTATTGTAACACTTACGGCCCTTTTCACAATGTACGATTAAGAGCTAACATGTACTTTAACGGAAATTTCGCCACACAAAACTTGCCGTTAAAGTCCACGTTAACTTTTAATCATACATTGTGAAAAGGGGCGTTAGTGTAATTTGGTGGATTATTGTGATACTTAGTCTAAAGGTGACACGGTGAAAATTTGAGCTTAGTCGGACTATTTTAAGAAAAGGCGGCTCTTTAAGGTCAAAGTTCAAGTTTTGCGGGATTCGCCACTTTCGCATTGATCCTGCTGAAATTGCAAAATTTTCCGTTTAAATATTATAAATTATATCCAAAAACTTGTCTTTTTGGAAAAATTAACGCTGTTAACTTAATCGCATAGCTTTCTAATTCAATTTAATTCGTTATCAATGTCAATTCGTCATCGAGAGCGACGATAACACCCCAGATATATAAATGATTTTAAAAATGGATTTTTAAAGAAATATTAGAAATTGAATTAATTTTGCTATATGTTATTATAACCAATTTGGGAGAAGAATAACCTTTTACTTAATAAAAATAAGTTTTCTAAAAGTCTTAAATATTTATTTTTTTAAAACTATTTTTTGTCGCATTCGCTAAGAAAAACGAAACCGAACAATTTTAGTTCTTTTAAATCTAATCAAGCAAATATAAAATATCTAAAAATGTTCTGCGATTATGCTCTTATTATGACCACAACTGTCTGCCCTCCCTTCTCTAATTCAGTATTAGATTTAGAAATCCCTTGAATGTATTAAACATTTTAAGTGGTATCGAATTAATTCTACAAATAAGGCATTTAGTTTTTTAAACTATTGTTTCTCTTCTTTTTATTACGGAGTAAAAATAACACAGGGCAACAAAAACATTTTTGGGGCTAATTGTATTCAGCCAATTTAGGAACATATTCAAGGCGAGCAATCATCATGAAATTCGAGTGAAAATATAATTTAATCTTTAGAAAAGTAGGCGGTGCCACGCCCATACTACTAATTTAAATTATTTCTACTTAATCGAGTATAATAAAAATGTGCACACACATTAAGTGCCTCCAGAAATATAATTTTGTGATTAGTAAAGCTGGCAGTGCCACGCCTATAAAAATTTTTATTTTTATTCAATCAACTACATACTCGGAAACATTGCAGACACATTAAGTAGCTGACAGTATAATCAAATGATTCGAAAAGTGGCCAGTGCTACGCCAATATAACCTAAATATTTTTTTTAAGTATGTACTTCTACCTAACCGACTATTATGAAACTTTGTACACACATTTAACTCTTCTGACAATACAGTTTAAGAATCAAAAAAGGCGGCAGTGCCTTAACCGACTATTATGAAATTTTTCTTACTACACATAGAGCTCCTCAGACAATAAAAGTGGGCCGCGGCACGCCCTTGGAATGTAAATATGAATTTTCAAGTACATACTTACACTTAAGACATTGTTATGAAACTTTGCACACATACGGAGCTTCTTTGACAATATATTTTAATGATTAGAAGAGTGGGCAGTGCCACCCCCATGCAATTTGAATATTATTTTTCTACCATCGTTACTAAACCGATTCTTGCAAAGCTTTGTACATACATTTAGTTCCTCAGACAATACATTTTAGTGCTTATAAAAGTAGGCGGTGCCACGCCCATGTAATGAAAATATAAATTTTTTATTACTTTTACATAACCAACTTTTATAGAACTTTGCATACACAAAATAAAACACACGTTTGTTTATCTGCCTTTATTATACGGGAAGTTAAATTTCTGCCCCTTTTGCTCATTGTTATAGTGAATCAATCGGCTTAGGAAATTGTGTAATCCTCATATGTTAGGTATAATCTGTATTCAGCACTTTTATGTAAAACATTACGAGGAACATATTTGTTGAACATTTTAACCCTCTAACATTTCGTTGTATGGGTCTATTTTGTCCCTTTCTTAAAAAAGGAACAAAAAACTCCCCTTAAGCTGCGATATGGCAGGTTTTAATATCCTACCAAAAAATATTTTTCATAAAATTCTAAGTCTTCAAAGACATCAAGGTAGAATTTTAAATTGAACGCCAGAAATCATTCAAAACTTAAAATGTTTTTAAGGGTTAATTTCGTACTTATTCATAATTAGTGCTGAAGTACATCACAAAACCGAATTTTATGAGGCTAGTGTGTATTAAAAATATGTTTTACTTATATATTTTCTCATAACTCATCAGAAAAATAGGACATATAGAGTTAAAAAATAAACAAATAAATATGCCCAAGAAATTATAAAATAATTAAACTGTTTCCTGCGGAGAGAACAAAGTTTATCGAAAATTTGTCAATAGTGTTCCCGTGTGTAATTTAAGAATATATACCGTTCGGCTTAAAACACTACGATGCTGTTGTTAAGCCCAAAACAGCCAAGTGTGTGATACTCACAACATGATTGCCAATTTTTTTTATTGAAATCCCGCTGAGCTCACACAGGAAACAAATTACGCTCGCGAGCACTCAATAAAAATGAAAAAAAAATTGTTCCGCAAACGAGTACTTAAGAAAATTCTAAAGCAGGATTAAAAATGCAACAAATCAAATTTGTAGTAAATTGCAAAATCAAAAGAATTGAAGATAGTTTAGCCCCTGATGATGAGCTGTGTCACACGAGTGGACTTTAACAATAAATGTCGCTGGCTGGATTAGTTGGTCTCATAAGAAAAAAGGGCTGGCTTGGCTGGCTGGCCTTTAGTATGCATCTGGGTTGTAAATAATAAAATATTTTTAATGTCGATGAATGGCACAATTGCGGAAGTAATAAGCAATTGTAGAAGATTTTTGGCTGTGTTGCTGTTGCACAACAACGACGGAATATAAAGTCATAAATAAAATTGTTTTCCACTACAGTGATATTGTGGATTTTAAGTGATTCCTGCTTAGACAACAACGGGGTGGTCTCTAAGGGTGGCATAACTTTTATTTATTTTTTATTTTATTTTTTTGTACTCGCAGTTCCTGGTCGTTTTGATTGTCACCAGCTTTGTAATGGCAACAATTTTATTAATTGTCTATATGAATTATTAAGCGATTTACATTTATGCATGATGTTGCATGATGTTTCTATTTGAGCCACGCCTATTTATCATAAATTATTAAGAAATTAATTTGAAGTGTGTTTGTTGTGTGTAATATGAGACAAATTAGTGTCTTGTTGAGATTCGAATGCTTTTCTCAATTTCATTATAATGCAAAAGTTTACTTGGAATGTAATTTTTAGGGGATTTTTGTAAGGAATTTTCATACAAAGTTTTTTTATGGTTTATATCAGGGACCGAAACTTTATAAGTTTTTTTCAAAAAAGTTTAAAGTCGAAATAACTAATAGTGGCAAATTGCCTAACTCGAAACAATACAGTATCGATTTTTACGAATGGCTCCAAAACGAGAACTGGTACTGATCTTTCAGTCTCGCTAAGGTTTCCCGCTACCGCCATCGTATTTCAGGTTGTGATTTATGCCATAACCGAAGCTATGGAAAGAATTGACAAGCTCGTCTCAGAGATCAGTACCATATACATTTTTGTGGATAGCCTGCCCGAAATTATGATATCTAATTCAAAGGTGGTGAAATCGAAGTGTGTTCGGGCTTGCATTCAATCTCTCAAAATAGTTTGGGTTCCAATTTATTAAGGCATTCAGGGAAATGATTTGGCTCACAAAGAGTTATTGATATTCTCCTAGTTGAACTGTCAAATGAGATTAAGGAGTGAGCGCTAAGGAAGACGTCATCAAGGCGAATTCAGTACCAGGTAGCCCTATCATCACAGATGATCATCAGCTGATTACACCCAATCAGTCAAACTCTATATAAGAAAAGAGAAAAACTTTAACCCGAACTGTCAAAGCACAAATAAAAATAGTCCTACACCTACTTTGTATGTGTGTTGTTTTGATGATAAGGCCACTTGATATTAATTCGCTTTGGACGTCATTAAAAACGTTATTTTTAACAGAAAATATTCGGTAAAATTTTAACTGTTATTTTTAACCGGAAAAAAATCAGTCTAATTATCGTAGGTGCTATTCTGGACGATCATGAAAATTTCGATAAATTTTTTGCAGTTATTTTTGGCTGAAAAAAGAGTGTGCAAATATTAAATTATTTTCACCGAAAAAATGTTGGTCAATAATTGGCTTTTATTTTTGATCGAAACAATTTCGGTAAAATTTTAACAGATATTTTTGATAATTTGACAATCCAGTCAAATTATTATTTTTGACTGAAAATTTTTTGGGTTAAATTTTAACCGTTATTTTTGATCGAAAAAATTGTGGTCAAATTCTAACGTTGAAAAATTTCAGTTAAAATTTAACAGTTATAATATAACAGTTATAATATTATATAGCTTAAAAAATTTCGGGAAATTTTTATCCGATTTTTTCCAAAAAATTTCCATAAAGTTTTATCAGTTATTTCTGATAAAAACATTATGACCGAAAAAAATTCGTTTAAATTTTAGCTTAAATTTTGGGCTTAACATTTAGTGCAAAATGTTCACATTGCACTAAAATTGGTAAAGAAAAAAATTGTAATGACCAGAAGATTGATATTGTTTAATTTTAGTGCAACATTTGTTAATATCAATGTTTAGTGAGGCTGCTAATTTTCAATTCACCACTAAAGATTAAAAAGAATTAAGGCAATAATATTGCAGTATCACTAAGTGTTAGTGGGAACTGCAACATTAGTGCACTACCCCCATTTTAGTGTGAAACTAAACAGATATGTATCTAACCTATCTGAGATACCTGTTATGATAGCCCAAACAATCTTTCTCGTGCGAATAGATCAAAAATGTAAAATTTATAGAAATTGAACATTTTTCAATTCGTTCAAATCTAAACGATTTTTGAACTTTAGCGGCTTCTATGGCAGAAATCTAAATCTTTTCTGTTATCTTCATTATGTTATTTTCCAATATGCGATAGATATTGAAAATTCTTAGTGGCAGTGATAATTATTTCACTATCAGTAACGCATTAGTGCAAATTTTGAACCAACTCTAAAAAACCTGTATGTAAACATACCAAATTTTGGCTTAACATGTAGTGCAAAATTTCGACGTTGCACTAAAATGTGTAAAGAAAAAATTTTGCAATAAGCCGAAGATTGTTTTTCTTTGAACTAAAAAATTTAATTTTAGTGCAAAATTTGTTAACAAAATGGTCCCTAATGTTTAGTGAGGCTGCTAGTTTTCAATTCACCGTTAAACATAAGGAAAAAGTTAGTGCAATAATACTGCACTATCGCTAAGAGTTAGTGGGAGCTGCAAAATTAGTGCACTAGCCCCATCTTAGTGTGAAACTAACCTCTCTGAAATAACCGAAATTACCTGTTATGACAACAGCCCAAACAATTTATTTTCGTACGAACAGATCGAAAATGTAAATCCTATAGAAATTGGAAAATTTGCAATTTATTCAAATCTAAACGGTTATTGATCTTTAGCGACTTTCTGTTGAATAACATATTTTTTTAATTGAAATGATTTAGAAATTTTGCTCTTTCAGCAAAATTTAGTAAATATTTTAGATTTTTAAGGCAGAAATCAAAAACAATAATGGAATGTTTTAATAAAATCATCATATTATTTTACAATATGCGATAGATATTGAAAATGTCGGCATTTACAGGAAACGATACATCTCATAAATCTCTTTGTAAACAATAAAATTCACAAAGAAAACAAAACAAAAAAAAAATGCTAAATAATGAGTTCCATTATTAACTAATTTATCGGCTATTGTTGGAGGTGGAGAAATATACAAAAATATTTATTTTCATCTTCCTTAAGATGTTTAAATATTTTCATTATTAAGAGATGATTGCAAGTGTTTTAATACAAAAGATGAATAAACGTTGGATGTATGACTGGCTGGCTGGCTGGCTGAAGGGTCAGTTCGATTGTGTGGAGGTGTTACATTCGTTGTTAATTCATTTATTTAGTTATAATTTTTTTCTTCACTGACTGACTACATGAACATTTTCATTAAAGCCATACCAAATGATTTTACAATTGAAAAAATGAATATCATTAATGATGAACAAATGAACGGTTTCTATGCTGTTTTTGCTTTGTTTCATCTTTGTTTTTAATAGAGTAATCAAACTGAAAATAATTGAAAATCATCTTTTGTAATTTGGATTAAGAGTATTTGTTTGTTAACTTTTCTTTTTTGTTTGAAGAAGAATTACTGAATTCAGCAGCAATGGGAGGGAGCATCATTTATTTTCATGAGACCTTACTTTTTGTTCAAGTGAAATGAACGACAGAGACTCTATTCTTTTCGTTTCATTAAGTTTTCGAATTCGTGAACTTTTAATAAACAGAGTGTACTTATGTGAGTAACTGTAGGAACACAACAGAGGATCGCACGGTTGTTAAATACAAAATTTACTTTGATGTTGCCCTTCGACGATAACACCGCTAAGATGAAATCTGGTGTAGAAGCGAGCACAACACACGTCGGCACGGCACTTTTATACAAATCTGGCATAACTTCATATATTACGTAACCTCACTTTTCTTGTTTTCAACTCCTCTTCCCTCCTCTCCCCGCTTCATAACGCTTCACAACAATTTTTCAGTATAAATGATCAACAAAAGTGTGTTACGTAATATGTGAACAGCCCCCTTTAGTTCTATTTCCCTAAATAAACTAATTTCACTTATGCAACCTAACTTTAATTATAATAATTAATTTTCATTTTCATTAATTTGTTATTATTAATGAAACGAAACTAATCGAGGCAGCCATCTCTCCCACAAATTGCACATGCAAAAACGCAACGTACGTACAACCATATTCGAAAGTGTCGTGACATTTTGTTGTGCACTAATTACTTTTATATCAAAAACAAATTGTAATTGTTGTTTGTTGTGTTGTTTTATAGAGAGATTTCCTTTTTTTTTCCAATAACATTTTGTTCTGTTGTAAACCACGTTAAACTCGTAACTCGTTCGTTAATATTGCTGATATTTGGTTGTTATTTTTATTTATCAGTGCATATTGATCGGTTTTTTATTTGTATGGAATTTGTATTGTTTCATTGTATTGGTATTTTGTGTGTATGTGAGCCTGTATGGTTGTATGTGTTGTATTGAAAATAATCGTTTATTCAATAACAGTTCAATTGTTTCATTTTTATATATTTTATATACATATTTTACTTTTTTGTTTTTTTTTTTTGCCAATTTATATGTTGCTTTTTTAATTTGTTGTTCTATTCAATTGGGTGCTATAGAAAGGAAAGCAATCACGAAAGTCAAAAATATTTTTTAATCAACCACTCGAAAGCCCTATAAAAAAAGAGCCGTTTTTAAAAAAGTATTTTTTTTCAAAAAGTACCTTTAACAAATATATACACGTATAAAAAGTGCCTTTATAAAAAATGCCTTAAAAAAGTATCTTTGAAAAAACAAGTGCCTTTAAAAACGTTCTTTTTTAAAAAACCAGCTTCTTAAAAAAGGTATGCTTCTTTGAAAAAAGTACCTTTTTTTAAAAAGTAAATTTTTAAAAATTTTGTAGTTGGTCTTTTTCTTGCAAGAATTATTGATTGCTGGAAGTTAGAAAATAAAATTTATTTTTTTAACTTTTCTCATTGCCTTCGAATATGTTTTATAACAATTAAACAAAAAAAGAATACCGAATATGAAAATAAAAAGAAGAATGAAATGTTTGTATATTTTATTCTTTGCATTTTGGTTTTTTGTTTAAAAAATGTTGCAAAATATTTGAATTTATACAGATTCCAAACAAAAGAAATGACAGATGCCATTGTCTAAATTTTGTATTATTGTGCAATAAAGAATTCAATATAACTGCAAAACAGACTAGCAAATAAACATACACAAGTACTACCATATGTATATATTCACCTATCAGAGATGGGGAAAGGAGTTTTGAAATTGTACCGAGCGGCTGGTCAAAATTATAAATACTTCTTTTGAACTTAATTGTTCAGAAGAAGATATTTTTGCTAATATTATTTGTATATTTATTGTGGGTTTAAGAAAACACATATAAAAATAGTTCTTGCAGTTGAATTGACTCCAAGATGAAGAGTCCAAAGTAGCACTATACTATTTGATATACAACAACAAATTTTTGTAATCGGTCTATAAGTGACGAAGTTCTGAGGAAACAAACATAATCTCTTCCTGTTTCTGAGGTCAGCTAAGAAGGAAATTTTGTAATACTGACGTTTTAGGTGCAATGTGTGCTCAGCACTTTTATGTAAAATATTAAGACGAATATTTTTGTGGAAAGCTTTAACCCTCTAACTCTTCTCTGTATGAGTATTTTTTGCCCCCTTCTTAAACCAATGATAAAAACCTCCTTTAAACAGCAGTATAGCACATTGAAATGTCATACAAAAATATTGTTCATAAAGTTCTACTATAATGCTTCAAAGACACCAAAGCTCTAAGTTCAACTGGAATCCCAGCAATATACTAAAACTTAAAATGTGTTTAAGGGCTAAGTTCGTACTTATTCATAGCACTGTAAAAAAAGTGACAAGAGGAGTCATTTTAGGGAGAGATAAAGTTCTTCCGCTTTTGCACATTGTCATAGGGAATCGGCATAGGAAATCATGTAATCCTTACATTTTCGGTATTCAGTAAGTTCATCACTTCTATGTGAAACACTACGATGAATATTTTTGTGGAACACTTCAACTCTCTAACTCTTCGCTGTATGGGTCTTTTTTGTCCCTTTCTTGATAAAGCAAAAACAAAAACTCCCCTTAAAGAGCGATATAGAATAAATATCTCAACTTGAGATATGTGTTATTTTGAAAATAATTTTACTTTTGTTGTACAGAGTTATTTATAAATACAAAATATGTTTATTTATTGCAGTCTACTTTCGAATTCGAATAGTACAAAAAATGTGTACAATTGTATTAACTTAGCCAACCCTGACCGCTATTTGGTATTGCTTGGGAAAGAGCGAGCGGGTGAAAGTATTGCATGGAAAATAAAACACAGAGTCGCATAAAACCCATACTCATACATGGTTGTATTTGCGATAACAATGTAATTAATAGACTAATATTTATTGTCATAGAATGAATGTTAGGTTAGGCACAATTGTATTTCAAAAGGAACGAACGAGTTAAATACGCAGATAATCTTCAGCATCTCCACACAAAAAATATTGAGAGAAAAACAAAACAATAAAAAATAAAATAAAACATTGGAAATAATGAAAACAAAGTCCATAGTTGGCTGTTATTGTACTTTTATTTCTATTAACAATTATTATTTTGTTTGTTTTTAATTTTTTATACATATTTATTTATTTAGCAAATTATTTAAACAGATGTTTGGTTTTTAATGTCTAACAATGGAATGACAATACAGACAAACGACAATGTACGACGACGAGTATGTACAATATTTTTGTTTTCTATTTAATTCTATATGACTTAATACTAATAATCACGTTACGTTAATTATTTAACAATGTTAAAGCGGTTTTAAAAGAAGAATTAAAGAAAAATAACGAAGATAATAAATATTTTTCATTAAAAGGTTTAAATTCTAAAGAAAACGTTTTGCTCGTTCGTTACATAATAGATTTAAATAATTGTAGCAAAACTCTTTTTTTTTTTTTTTTTTTTTGTTTGTTGAGTGGGAAATTGTCCTTTGTATAAAAGAGTTTGTTTAATAAGTTAATTGCTACAAAACAGCTATAATTTTAAAGTATTAAAATGGGTTAACACTGGTTGGTGTTTTAAGAATCCCAGCCATTGCAAGAAAATCTGATAGCAAAGGACAACACAATAAAATAACTAGTTTCTGAAAACGGTTTTCGACAGAGGGGCCCAAGAAAAATATACGGATATCGGGCGTTTTGAAAGTTTACATCTAGGACTAATTTTAGGGGGAGATAAATTCCCCTTACCTGCACATTATGCATTATAGTAAATACGCATAGAAAATCTTGTCAGCTTTAGGTGCAATGAGTAAAATGTGTTCAGCTATTTTCGTACCTTTTCACAATTAGTGCTACAATCAGCGTTACCGTTGAAAAATTTCAAAAAGGATCACAAAAAAGGGCACAAAAAGGGGATTTTGAAAATAAAAGGGGCACAAAAAGGAGATTCCTGAGAAAAAAAGGGGCAACTTTAATAACAAGAAATATATGAAAAAAAGTTATTTAATTTTTAAAAATAAAGTTTAGCAAACATAAGCTGCCACTCATCTGATTAGATTTAACATTTTAGCAATACTTTTTGGCAGTTATATCAAAAACTATTACTCAAACTACTAATAAAATTGGACTTATTAATAAATAATATGCACTACGAGAAATCTGTGCAAAAAATTTAACGGAAATATTGTACCATTATCATATAATTGCTGCAAAACAAAATTTGTCCAAGAGCAGTGCCGAATCAGAATAGTTTACAGTATATCTTCCCCGCGAATTGTTAGTTTTTTTAAAATAAATTTTTGATCTTTCTAAGCCGATAAAACAATTTGAAATTTAAATGAGTCGGCGAAAATCTCTATCTGAAGCTGAAAGAGTTAAAATTAAATGTTATGCTAAAGAAGGTCTTACTCATGATCAAATTTGAAAAAAAAAATTAATGAAATTCAAAATTGTATGAGTAATTTTTGTAAAATAAAACAAAATTTTTTGTGAGATATTATATTGCCAACAAAAACAAACTATCGTATATTATTGTTGTTCTCAACATAAATTCTCACACGAAATTCTATTTTACAAAAACTGGCAGTCAATGAGACTAACTATGGAAAGAACATGCATGGAGACAACTAACTCAGCATTAAAGTTGGTACTAAAGCTATGTAGTTTGGCGACTGTAGAATGCGTAATACATACACTCTAAAACACTTTTGTTGAAAATTAGGTCGATAATAGTAGGCAACACTTTACAGATTATTATCGACCTAAAATTACACACGCATTATTTTTCAACAAAATGTTTTAACTAAAAAAGCGATTGGCTGCGTGCAGGTTTGAACCGCGACCTCCTGACTGATAGTCTGACGTATCTACCATTCAGCCACAGCCGTGTTATGCTTTATTTTACATTTTTTCCACTTGGACTAAATATGTTTAATTTGAAAGGTTTTTTCTTTAATAAAATAACTACAAAATCAATGTAATTTTAAACAAGAAGAAATTTTCAACACAAATTTAGACAATATATGATCGTAAATTTGAAGTAATGTTTTAGAGTGTAACACTGCTTTACAAGTTTTTATATTAAAGTACGAGAAAAATAAATTAAAAAATTTTTTCATTTCGGTCATTGTCTATATAACGGTACGTTTGTGTTTTCAACGTATACTTCGTGTTAAAGCACTCCACATTCCAAGGCTGACTTAATTAAAGTGCTCTTGTTTGAAAGGATACAAAATTACGCGTTGAATAGTGGATAATTGATTTAGATAGGATAAAAAATTATTGAGTTATAGGGGATCAAATTTATTTATTTTTTAATATTTATCGTTTTTCACCAAGTGTTGTCTATTCGGAAGCTGTTATGTACCAGATATAAAAAAATTTATTGCTAAATACTTTTGTTGAATAGCCTATTCGATTTTAAAAATGTTAAGCAATAATGGACCCAAATCGGATAAAAACTAAAAATGTTAGATGAAAAAAAAAACGAAAACACTAGCATTTAAATTTTCTAGCAAATCTTTTATTTAATAATTTTGTTTTATTTTGATTTTTACTGCATAGTGTATTTTTTATTAAATTTAAAGGTTTTGTTTAAAGGTTTGTTTTGTTTTGTTATTATACCATTTTCAGTTTTTATCCAATTTCGGTCTATTATGGCTTAATTTTTTTTAATCAAATAGACTATTCAATAGAAGTTTACAACTAAGGATTTTGCTATTATTTGTGGTACAGCTTCCAAAGAGACAACAAGGAATTTTGTTAAATTTGACCACCAATAACTTCAATAATTTTTTATCCGATCAAAGCCAATTATCCACTATTCGATGCGTAATTTTTAAGCTTTTCAAATAATATATAGATCACTTTAATCGAACCAGCTTTTGACTCTGGGAAGTATACATACATCGAAAAAACACAAATGTACCGTTATCTGGAAATGGCCGAAATTAAAAATTTTTCTTTACTTTTCTCGTGTTAGGCATATCTTAATCACCCTAAAAAATGCACTAGAAACTTAATACATTTTATACATAGTGTAATGTAAAGATTGATTTTGCAAAAAAAAAAAAAAAATAACACCACTTAGTTCACTGCGTAAAGAAAATTGTCTAAAATATCTCTTCATTCAGTAAAAAGTATCAAAAAAGTGGTAAGAATTACAAAAAGTATAACATTGGGGTGCATTTTGTAAAACTAGCTAAATAGTATCCAAGCAGTCGAAAAAGTGGCAAATTGCTACTTTAGTAGCACCAACGGTAGCCAGCGTTACCAACAAACCCTGATTTTCTGATGCTAGTTTGCATTGGCGTCACTAGGTCCCTCTGGAGGGGAGATTGGCAAAGCCAACCCCAGAATCACTCTAGTACCCTATACATAAGCGAATTGTAGGTACTAATGTGGGCTTTAGCCCTATAAAATTTTCTAACTACGCCAATGGTCTAGCGTAAAATTTTGCTATGAGTTCAGCATGTTCTTCGGACTCTGTTGCTAACTGATGCTCACAGTAGTGTATGTAAGAATAAAAAAAAAATTGTTTTCTTTGACATATGAACACCTAATTTTTCCAACAGTTTGATTATGTTGCACAATGAAATATGTAGCTGGGATGGATTTTCCACAATATTTAATTTAAATGCCACGAAAATTTTGACTTCATCTCAAAATATTGATGTTGAATCACTCTTTTAAATGTATAGAAAGAAATTGGGACAAAAAACGGAAGCCATCGAACTATTGTATTAATGATCTAAATAAATAAATTTCCTATTGTACTCATTTTAACAGAAATTCCAAACTCGACATAAAATTAAACTTGAAATGAAAACAAATCATACTTACAATAGTGTAAATACAAGCAACAATGTAAATACATTTGTATCGTCATGGGTTAAAATAAAATACATACACTGTAAACCTAAACGCGAAAGCTCGATTCGAACTAAATATAACATTTTGGACGATTTAAGAGGTTTTTGACAGATAAGTTTTGAATCTCTAAAATCAACATTTAAAACAAATAAACTCAAAATAATTTTAGTTTATGGATGTACTCTATTTCGTTTAAAATACAAAATTACACTATGATACGAAAGTTGAGATAAAAATTAATCAGGGGTTTTCATGCACCAATAACGTTTTGTTGCAGCTATAGACAACGAAAATGCTTTTAGTTTTCCTAGGTCACTTCGTAAAGTAATTTTATAATGGTAAATGCAGTAAATACGGTTTTCTTAGAGTTTGAACTTTAAACATTCATAACTTCTTTGTTTCGTAACGGATTTCTACGAAATATGTGTAGTTGAGAGATATGATCCTTATCTTTCAAATAAGATATGGTTTTTAAAAACCAGTTAGCAAATAGCTATGTTATGGGAGTTTAAAAGTAAAAAAGCACAGTTTTCAACAAAATTTTATTTTCACCAGGCTTTAACTTGCTTATGAGATATCAAAACTATATATACATATATTTATTGTTACGAAAAAGAACATTTAAAAAATGTGTAATTATGTACATTAAAATCGGCTAAAAAATAATTTAATAATTTTATAAATTAATTTTGAATAAAATCGACATTTGTCCATCGATTTTAATGATTTATGGCTTATTTTATTGCTAATAAACCTAGCTTTCTGATAAATGATAAAAATATAAAATTTTTGTCCTCTTAATTTTTTCATGAGTTTTTGAAAATGGAAAAAAATTAATTTTGCGAGAAAAAAATAACTTTTCGCCGCTAATTTCTGAATAACTCTGAAACGGTTGGATATAAAGAAATATATGTATGACTTAAAGGTCATTTTATTCCGCATCTTCTTGTGTTCGATTTATCTAAATCGGTTAAACCGTCCTCCAGTTATGATGAAATGTAAACAAAAAAGTCAAAACAGAAACCAAACCATCTCATTTATTCTTAAACCGATGTTAATGTAATTACGCATTTTTGAAAGCTATTTTAGTGTTACTTTGTACATTAATATATACTAGTGAAGCCAACGCTCGACTCAATCGACCGCATTCTAGAAATACTTAAAAAAAATTAATATACACAAATATGTACGGCAGAACTTCATTTTAATTATCTTTTAAAGAGAAAAAACTCTATACTTGATTTTTGCTTTTAATTTGTGGAAAAACAATCGAATATTTACTTGTGTGTTTTACTTGTAGCTGCGAAAAAAATATGTATTTGAAACGATTTAAATAATTTGAATAATTTTAAACGATTTAAATAAAATTAAGATTGTCCGCTTCTATGTAAAAACCCCTTTAAAAGCATATAAATCATTCCAAAATCGGTTCAGTATTACGAGACTGAAAGGGATCTAAAAAAACTGTTTGACTATTAATTATATAGATAGTATTTTGATATCTCACAAGCAACTTGGAGCTTGGGGAAAACAAATTTTTTTTTTGTAAAATTAGTATCTTTTTAAACTTAAGCCATCATACCTTAGCTATTTATTTACTGATTTGCAAATGCCATGTCTTATTTAAAAGATAAGAATAGTATCTTTCAAATGTGAGAAATTTCGCAGAAATCCATTTTGAAACAATGAAGTTATGACTGTTTAAATTTGAAACTCTAAGAAAACCGTTTTTCACTTCATTTACCGTTATAAAATCTCTTTACGAAGTGACCTAGAAAAACTAAAGTTATTTTTAGGGATGTAACGATACGCCGTTTTGCCGATCCGATACCGATTCCGATACTTAAAAATAAATATCGCCGATACCGATTCCGATACCGATACGAATATTGAAATTGAGTTCAAGTTTAGATTAACAAAACTCAAGAAGGGCAATTTTTTATTATACAAAATTACAGTGTAACAGATCATTAATATTTAAAATTGATATTAACCCAGTATATAAAATTGGAAGTGATTTTTAAAGAACTAAATTTTTTTAGTATTCAATAGAACACTGAAGAAGGCACATAGCCGAAACCGGTCTGTTTACAAACCAAATTTGACGTGGGATGACGGAAAATCGTTCCAAATTCCAAAAAACCCCGTCGGAAGAAAAACACAACACTCAACTACATTTTCATTGCTTCCAAAGAATCTATATTAAAAATATGCAGATATTTAGTAGAAAAGCAAGTACAAATTTGTAATTCCTTTATAATTTTAAAAAATACTCGCAATGCAATTTAAAAAATCGATTTTTAAATGACATTTATCAACTAATATTCTTCTAAATAACTTAATAGCTTAATTATTAAAAGTCTTCTAAAAGTTTATATATATTCACTCAAATTTACATGAAAACACAGTTTTGTGTTTAAATTCGCATAAAAAGAAACGAGTTCTAAAAATGGGTAATTTTTCATCCTTTTTTTGAGGAATCATTATAGAACACCGATAAAGATATTTGTCCTAACATCGCTTCAAATTCGGTATTGGTAATCGAAAAAGAGAACTTCTTCCAATGGCAAGCAAATGTGAAACTAATTAGAAATTATCCAAATTTGCAATATTTCCGGATCGCGAATTCTACATTTTCATGACTTCTTTGGAGTGTCTTTTTTTGCTGGGAATAAGATTTAAAAAACAACGAATTGAATTTGAGTTCATGGTAAAATTAACAATAAATAAATTATTGTTTTTGCAAAATAACAGCGTAAAATATTATTAATTTTTAAAATTGATATTAATAAGATTTAAATAACGAAATGAATTTAGTTCTTGGTAAAATTAACAAAAAATAAATAATTTGTTAAAAAAATGAAAAAAAAAATTTTAAAGTATCGTCGTATCGGCAGTAAAATATCGCCGATACCGATGTATCGGAAAATCTGAAGTATCGCCGATATATCGGTATCGGTATCGGTATTCGTTACATCCCTAGTTATTTTCGTTCTCAATGGGATCCAACAAAACAGAATTGGTACATGAGAACCCCTTAATAGTTTTAGTGTATCGCAGTGTTATTATTGTCTTTAAACTTGGTTACTGTTTCTTTTAACACACTAAAAAAAATGTAAATAAGCCCAGTTATTTACTTTTATTTTTAAGAGATTTTTCTGTTTTTTTTTCTTAAAATTTTCTACATCTGATTTACATACACGAAACAGATTATCACTTTGCAACACTTAAACAAGTACTCACCCACACACGCACGCTTGTTAATACACAGTTGGTACAGTGGAATTGATTGTCAAAAATTGGTAAAAAAATAGAAAACTTTCTAATGAAATAAATGAAAACCCGTCACTGCTATCCTCGTGTCAAATCCCACGTTGCAGTCATCTAATTTTATTGAAGAAAGCTATCTAGTTTTACATAAAAGTGCTGAGCACATCTTATACCTTAAACGTAAGGCTTACAGATTTCCTATGCCGAGTTCTAATTGCGAATAAGTACGAATTAACCCTTAAACACATTTTAAGTTTTAAACCATTTGCTGCATAAACCATAAAATTTTATTATTTTTTTATTATTTTCTTATTAAGTCCCACTGTGCCTCTCAAGTTATGTGGACAGTTGACGTTATGCACTCACTGCTCCCATTGTAAGTATTTTTTTTTGTGTTTTGTTGAATGTTTACCATGATTTAGTGAAGAAGTACGAAATGTTCATCAACCGTCCATCGTCAACATGGCATTTCAACACAAATTTACCCTTTTCTCCACTTTAATTACATCTTTTACGTATTTATCATGAACACATGAACATTTAACCTGGCATATGACGACAATATTTTAATTTCATTTTATTTAGTTTAGTTTTTAGTTCAATTCAGTTCACTTCACCATCGATCTCTACTTCGTTACTTCGTATTTGTCCAATATTTAGTTTGTTCACACACAGAAGAACCCAAACAGTAGTGTTTGAAGTTAATAAAAAGTAACAACAACTAAAGCAGCATTAGTAGCAACAATAACGAAAAATTGTAATAACAAAATCGCCTTCAATTCAATCGTCCGTACAATCGATTGTTGGTGTTAATTTTTTATTTAAATTTTGTTCATTTTTTCCCAACTCTTTTTATTTGCTTTTGTTTAGATGTGCTCTGTACACAAGCAAACATTCAAACATACACTTATATTCTGCAGTACACAAAAAAAATACTCGAATAATTTTATTCGAAAATGTTTTTGAATGATTTAACTCAAAATTTTTAGTTTAGTAAAATATTCAATAATTTTAAGTTATTTAAAAATTTAATTTAGAAATATTTTAATTTAATTTTATTAAAAAATATTTTTCAAAAACTTTATTCGAATAATTACATTCGTTTGAAATTAATGGAATAATATTCTACGAGTTTATTCTATGTATAATTTTATTTAAATTGTTAATTGTTTTATCCGAATAATTTATTCGAACATTTTAATCGAATAATTTTATTCGAATAATTACATTCGTTTGAAATTAATGGAATAATTTTCTACGAGTTCATTCTATGTCTAATTTTATTTAAATTGTTGGTTTAAGTAATGTTATATGAATAAGTTTTATCCGAATAATTTATTCGAAAATTTTAATCGAATAATTTTATTCGATTAATTTTTTTTCGATAAGTTTATTTCGAGCGATTTTCTTCGAATAAAAATTATTTGTTTCCTTAGACTATTCCTAAGTATTGTTGGTTTATTATAGTGCCTGCTATTCAACATTTAATTAAAAGGAACTTTTTTTCTTGCATATTTAAGAATAATGTTTCGTCCTGTCGTAAATCATCCCTTTGTAATTAAAATGGAATGCCTTTTATCTTACAGTGTACTTTTATTTTATTACTTTTTTTTTTGTTGGAATTTCTAGTACATATAAACTTTACACAGTTGCATTAACAAACAGCGTTATAATTGTTTTGTAGCCAGTTCTGTTTGTCTGTTAAATTGTTGTTGCTGATGTTTCTACTGCTTTTGTACTCGTACTATTCAAATAGATCATGAATGTTTATCTGAATGTCTTAACAAATATTGATGATAATGGGGACTTGAGCAAGTGCATAGAAGCAAAAAATAAAAACAACTTGGCCGGCGACACTAGTTGGCGACGTTTGTAAATGCGTTAATTACAATTGTTTACCATACGAAAACTGCTGAGGAGTTCAAACTATTTTTGTATGACATTTTTCATATTTTGAATGTTGATGTCATGCAGCAGAAATGTCTGTATCCATCCATGTTTGCTTAACTCTTCAGCATTAAAGTATGAGATTTGAGTGTCCGTCCAACAATGGAGTTGTGTTTAACTTGCAGTGTTTTTTGTCAATACAAATTGAACAAAGAATTCAAACACTTTTAGAGGGAGAGATTACGGCTGCTGAATAAATTATAAATTACATATACTCGTATACTGAGTTTTATATGACAGTTTTCTTTCCGAACCGAGCTGCTTTTCACATTTCAAGATTGAATCAGAAGTATTAACTAAAATTCAGTATATTAATTAAAATTATTTTATTAAGAAAATAATACAGGAAAAACTTATTGATTCTAACAACACTGAATCAAGCTGTTTTCGGAGCCCACTGCACTTCCTCATCAGCATTCTTATTTGCGGTGCCTCTAATGTATTCCAGGCCCATGTTTTCGCTTTAGGAGAATCCTGGGAGCATCATAGCTTATTTAGAAGATAATGCCGATCGTCATTTATCACTTCGATTAGACGCCAATGAATCAGTAGATTTTAACCATATTTTTGAAAAAAAAAATGGTTGAAGTCTACTGATGAAAAACTTTTTTCAAATAAGATTGAGGAATATTTCAAATAATAAATTTATTAAATAACTCACTATATGTATATAGAAACTCATTTTCACATAAAATTATTCGAATAAGATTATTCGAGCACAATTATTAAAGAAAAAAATTACATATTCAAATGAAATTATTCAAATAAAATTATTCGCATACAAATTTTTCTAATAAAGTTATTGAAATAAAAGCTATTAGAATAAAATTCGTCAAATGAAAATTATTTCAATAAAAATTATTCGAATAAAAGTTAATCGAATAAAAATTAGTCGAATTTGTATAAAAATTCTTTAAGAAAATTATTTGAATTAAAATTAAAGAAAAAGCATTTCCACAACGTTTTGTCGGGTCAAGTAACATGATGGGACACCGGAACATATTTCTTGCGACTGCGGGGATCTAATATTTCGTAGATTCTAAAATTCTTTGGAGGACTTTGTTGACTCCAGGGGAACTACATTTATGGTTGCTCAGCGAGGAGAACAATTGGCGTTGCCTATAGTCTTAAACTGTATTGCTAAAAATCAAGAACACATGAAAGATTCTATGGATTCTTCAATCCGTTCTATAGCAACAATTGTCGGATAATATCGTCTCTACGAAAGCGGATACTGATATAGCGGAATCTCAGTCTAATTTGTGGTATTTGTTCTGTATTCCAGGACCATATTTTCAAGAGGGTAGGAATAGTATTGAAAGGATCGTTTCGGAGATTATACGATCGTCATTTATCATGTGGATGTGAAAGCAATAAAGCCGATATGATTGTTGTCATGAATTTGATCTCTGACCCTGCTTCAGCGACAGAGTGTTGGGGTGCTTTAAGAAAGATAATAGTACTTCTGATTGGTATCATCCCGACTAGAAATTTTCCCAATACTTATATTGGGGCCCGATTGGAAATGCATGTGACACACCCAAAAGTAATTTGATCGGGCGGGAACTTTTTGGGATAGTCCAACTACAAATTAGTGACTTAACATAAGTTAACATAAGACAGATTTTTAATCGTATATTTTGCTCATCTTAAACAGAGGTGATTGTTACATAATTTTGTCCTTTTGTTAGCTTCAGCAATTTTAATTCAATATTAGAGTTTGATATTTTCCCGATTTGAGCAAAATTTTTGCAAGATTTTGATATTTCCCCACAGAAAACCAATCGGGTCCCAAATACGTTTCTGCGTTACATCGGAGTTGGGATCCCAGTTAGATCCCAAATGTGTTTGCATGAAAATTTCTAGTCGGTATACTATTCGATCGGACTTATGGATTTTCGCATGCGTGTATCCCTTCCGCTACAAAAGGTAGCAGCAGTCAGTTTTCTCTTTCACATCCGGGATTTGCAAAGAGTCTTATCAATAACTGGCTTGGCGGCATTTTTTATGAATTACATAATTTCCAGCTTTTCTCATTAACTTTTTCTATTAAGAAAAACTCTAAAACAACTTTAAAGTCCCTTAAGCACCAATGTTTATGATAATGAGAATACGAATGGTTCTAATATCAATATCTTTTCGTAATCCACCGCTTACTTCCAAAAGCAATAAATGATAAAGATGTGAGTTTAATTTCAAAAACTTTTGAAGGGAATAACGAAACGTTTGTTTTCGAACATCAAAAACCAAACAAATTGGACAAACTTTTTTCATTTAATATTTTAAAGAAATAATCCAATAAAAACAAACTGAAGTCGTCTTATCGTCTGCTACAAAAATAAAAACTTCTAAGCTAAAATAACAACAATATGAAAAATTAATAAAGTCTCCAAAGTGTCTTCGAACAAAACAACTTTTACGATCAAGTCTTTTTTCACTCTCATAAGAGATGAAATCGAATATGAGATTAACCCACGTTGCAATGAGTGGCTCCTTTTGTTCTTAATGGATTTAGTAAGTTAAATAAGAACAACAACAAAAACCAATCAAGGCCAATGACACGTCGTTTAGATATTGATGCGCGTTCTTTTGGTTCATATCGACAGGGTAAATTTTATGCGCTTTAATGCAGCCAGTATTGACGCTTTAAAGAAAAGAAGTTGACTTTGGAGCATCTAAATGAGTTTTTCTTTTGTTGTTTTTATGCGAGTGTGTGAGTGTGTGTGTGTTTTTTTAACTCCTTCATCTGACGTTTTTGTCTTTTTCCTCTTCTTTTTCTAAATCTGTATCTAAAGACTTAAGCGAGAAGCGGAATCCACAAATACACATAGGCAGAGTGTTCAAGTAGACACCCTGCTGTGCATGGAATTCTGGCAAGCGGGTGTCAAGCTCAAGAACGAGCACTAAAAATGCCAAAACGTCATAAATTAAGAGACGCGCTTATTTGTTTCATTCATTCTTTCTTTATTTCATTTCATTTTTATTAAAATTATTATTGTTATTATTTCATATTTTTTGTTTTGTTTTATTTTTTGATGCTTTTAATTTGATTTTGTTTTTATTTCGAATGAAAAGAATTTTATTTTGGTTCCAAAAGAAAAAAATCATTTGAATATTTCGTCCTCTCTGAATATTTTATTCGGCTGTAAATGAAGATTTTGATGAGTTTTTATTTCGAGTTTTTATTGTTCATAATTTTAGTGTTTGTAATCCGGAATTTGTAACAAACAAATATTGTTTTTGATCAATAAACGACAAAATTGTTTAACATCTTTTTTATGGAATTGTTTTAGGAAGTTTTTTTTTTAATTTTTGAAACGTAAACTCGAAAAGTTCTGTTTTAATGTACAGGAAGGTAAACCATCTCAGTACGATATTGCTGTAGCTGGGCCAATAACCTACTCGGCTTCATTGTCTTCTAATCCATATGATAAATGGCGATCATCATGATCTCCGAAACGAGCCTTTCTGTGCTATTCTTAGACTCTCTTACAACGAAAATATAGGCTTGAAATACAGTACAGCTATCGCAAGTGAGATATTCGAATAACTTTATTCGAATAATTTTCTGCAAATTCATTTTATGTGTAATTTTATTCTAAGTATTTTCTTGCATTGTACATGCATACATAATTTTATTTGAATATGTATGTTTGTATGTATATTTATTCGTAAATCGTTTTGATTTGCTTAACTAGAATTTTAGTTCGAAAGTTGCTATTGCAATTTTTCATTCGAATAATTTTACTCGAATAAATTACATTCGAATATGTTATTCGAATAATTTTAGTCTAATAATTTTATTCGAAACATTTTAATCGGATAATTATTATATGAATAGATTTTATAAAATAATTTTATTCCAGCAAATTTAATCGATTAATTTTACTCAAACTATTTTCCGTAAATTTATTTTATGCATACTTTTATTCGAACTATCTGTTTTAATAATTTTATACGAGAGAACTGTTGTCGAATACATAATTTTAACGGCATAATTTTATTCGAAATTGATTTTCAATTATTTTATGAGATTTTGAATATAATTTTCTATTCGACTAACTTTCTGCGCATTCATTTTACGTATAAATTTTAATCAGGTTTTTTTGTTTGCATAATTTTTTATAGATAACTTTTAGCGAATAATTTTATATGAAATAATTTTATTTCAATAATATTATTCAAATACATAGTATTATTCGAATAATTTTACTCGGATAATTTTCTGGGAATTGATTTTATGTGTAATTGTACTCGATTTCTTTGTTTAAATTTTTTTGTGTATGTAATTGTATTAACTTTTTTTTGTTTGAATAAATTTATACGAACAGCTTTTATCGAATACATAATTTTATTCGAATAAATTTATTCTCAAATCCTTTTAAATAGTTTAACTAGAATTTTTGTTCGAAAAGTGTTATTGAAATTTCCCATACGAATAATTTTACTCGAATAAATTATATTCGAATAACTTATTCGAATAATTTTAGTTGAATAATTTTAATTGATTTTTTCCGAATAAAACTTAATACTTTTTTTAATTGTTCTTAAAAGTTATTGCTTTATTTTAGTGCCTGCTATTCAACATTTTGTGAAGTAACTTCGTCCCTCGTAGGTTTAAGAATAGATATTTAGAAGCGTCTAGTGGTAACTTTATCGTATATGTAAGCCATAAACCCTCCAAAGGCTCTGCTAGGCAAATTTATTTAGTGAATTAAATTTTTTCCATTTCTGTGCATTATAGTTAAATAACTGTCAATATGAAACATTACATTTATGTTCCACCTCATACATTTGAAGGCAATGCAAAAGATTCTTATGCCGCTTCATTTTTATCATCAGAAACCAGTGTGCTTGCAACGAATGATTGTCCTTGTTTAGCGTTAATAGTTTGTGGATCTATTTTGAAACAGTTTCATAAATCGTACGTTGACAAGGGAATATAGCGGCCTCCGAAAACAGTATGTTGTTACGTTCCGCCGTGTTGTCAGAATAATTTTGTTGTTTCATTTATTCCATGTTTAATTATTAAGGAACAAAATACAAATATTGCAAATGTCATTAAACGATCTACAAAGAAGCTTAAGTATCTATTGAAGCCCACTGTGAAAGATGAGTGTCTTTCTTATCGCGATATAGGAATTTCTTTCTTATATAAAGTTGCATATTATTAGAAAAAATATGATTTATTATCTCAATATAGACCGTTACAAGGAAGGATATTTCACATAGATAATTTAGTACTTATAGCATAAGAAATAAAACAAATGAAAATAGATACGAGTACAACAAACCCTAAGCGGAGTTAGTCTAATGGAAACTCATAAAGTCGTCAACACTGACAAGTGACACTTTCTTCTATCTTCCTTTCTAATTTCATATTTTTTTATTAATAAAAAAATCTTTTAGAAAAAGGATTAGACTTGTTGTTTAAGGCACAACAAAGACGAAAAAGCAACAATTCCTTTATTGATGATATCTTAACTTATAATTAACATTTTGTTTTGCCAACAAACACACCAACCAAGTCCTTCTTTGTATCTATTTGAGAACCATCCAGGCCAGGCCAGTTGTTGTAAATTTTTGGGGTGTGTTTGTTGTTATTTTCCAAATTGTTTACATTATTAGTGTTGTTGTATTTGTTATATGTGTGTGTGTCTTAAGAATTATAATACTTGAAATGGAAAAAAATATATATTTCATATTTATGCCTGTTTGTTGCAACTTATAAATCATAAAAAAATATGAACAGGAATCTAAATCAAAATTAATATTTTATGGTCGAATGACTTTCGTATGTTCAGTGTTTTTTTCTTTTCTTATATTTTAAATTTTATTTTGCGGCTGCGTGAATGTTTATGTGAAAAATTTTGATTTATGTCATAATTTTTTATTTCTGTTTATTTTATTTCTTAGCGCTGCAGCGCCAAAAAAAGGCTTCTGTTGTAAAAATGTTCTTTTAATTTTGTTTCAAGGTAGAAAATATGTACATATATGCAAGTTTGGTTTGTTTTTAAGCAAGATGATTTATCAGAAATTAGATCACACATGTACAATTTGGGCTGAAAAGAAAAAACTTGCAAGATTTGTGAAGTTCAAAAATATAAAGAAAGACTTAATTGAAACTATTATTATTAAAGAAACAGATACAGAAAAATTTATTAAATTCTTTAAAGGATAATGCAAAATTTTAGCAACTGACAAATATGAAATGACATGCAATTGTTCGGAAATCTCAAAATCTTCATCATCTGAGCTCATTATAAAAAGTGCTCTCTATACTTTCCACTGTTTGACAAATATGGCTTTAAGTGTCTAAATATTAATTTTGAAATCAATTCATTGCAAATATTATTACAATGTAAGGCAAGTATTTTACCCGCTTTAATTTGAATTGCAATTGATTTGCTTTTGCCAGCAAACGATGTTGTTTTCTGATGTTAAGAACTGATTCTATTTTAAATTCGATTGCATAAAATTTATTTGCAAACATAATTTTTTTGCAATTCTATTTTCCAAAATTCTCGAAATATACACACGCAGAAAAAAATAAATGTAAAATCAACATGTCGCAATTTTTATTGGAAATCATATTAACTTTACGAGAAATAATTTGATGTTTAAATGTGTTAGTGTTTATTTGCTTTGTTCATTCCCTGTCGAAAAATCACTAGCCGACTATAGAAATAATCAACTTATATATAGTTAACTTTTTTTTAGACTAACTAAAATCTAACTATAATGTAATCCAGAACTAACCCAAAATCAGTTCTTTAGTTGAGAACATAATCGGATTTGGTGAGAGCCAACAACTTTACTCTCTGCTACTTTGAAACTCATTTCAAGTATATGTATATTAACTTTTTGCTGTTATTATTTTAAATGGTAATCAGGGCTGCCAAACTATTTTGATCAAAAATCTGCACTTTTCGGGGAAAAAATCGGCATTTTCGGCACTTCAATTCGAAAAATCGGCAAGAAAATCGGTATAAATAAAACGCAGCATTTTTCGTGGTTTTTATTAAGTTTTAATAATAAGAAAATAAAAAATAGCAATCGCCAGTAATTTCATGTGGTTTATAAACATAAATGGATAACATAAAAATGATTTTACAAGATTAAATATATACCATGGAATATAAATGATTTTCAAAATGAATACATTTCCGAATTTATCATTTTTGCTAAATCGCTTATAATATGAATGTCAAAACAATTGGTTTTATGGGTTTCAAATAATCTTTAGGATAAAGAATTCCTTCTAAAGTTTCATTTTCTAAGGAACATCGAAATTTAGTTTAGCTAGCCTCGTAGTATAGTGAAGAGTGTGCTAAACTATTAACTGCGAGGTTCGATTCCTGCCAAGTATGTGTGTGTGTCAAATTGACAGCACTAAATATTTGTCCGCCATTTGCAGACGAATTTGGCAGAACCATAATTTGTTTAAAAAATTCTGCTAAAACAGGAAAATCTTTTGTGGAGTCGACTCGTTTTATTTCAGAAATTGTTTCCCAAAAATTATATAAGGGGAAATCACTCTTCGTGGGAAACTTATATTGCAGACTTTGCAGCTCTTGCAAGTCTAGGATATATGCTACAATATGCAACACAACAAGAACAAAATATAAGAAACTTACATTTCCTACACAGTAGCAGATATGCAATACTAAAAACTGCAGGAAACTTGTCTAGCATATATGCAATTAACAAAATTACTCAGAAAGACTAATAGAAAAATAAAAAATAAAAAATACAAACTAATAGTAGGTACTACAAATAATAAATTAAGAAATAAGTTATGGTACACTTGAAAAATACATAGTTATACATAATATATGTATTTTCTACATTTTTGAAAAAAGCACTCATTCTTTGTAGCAGAAAATGATAGTTTATATCCTACTCACAGAAAAAAAGAGAATGTAAAATCAACATGTCGCAATTTTGATTGGAAATCATATTAAATTTACAAGAAATAATTTGTCGTTTGAGTGTTTTAGTGTTTATTTGCTTTGTTCATTGCTACAATTCACTGTTCTGCTTAGTTGTGTGACTTGTTGTTGTTTATTCTTACATGTGTCGTCTATGTAAATGACGAAAAACGAATTACCACCGAAAATTTACTGCTGCTGGCTTAAAATTACCATTGTTTCATATTAATTTTAAAAGAAAACTTATTAATCTAACCTTAAATCACCGTTGAAACAATTTTGTTATAAGCGTTAAGTTTCATTTTC
This sequence comes from Panzeria rudis, assembly GCA_956483635.1. Taxonomy (NCBI): domain Eukaryota; kingdom Metazoa; phylum Arthropoda; class Insecta; order Diptera; family Tachinidae; genus Panzeria; species Panzeria rudis. The sequence goes on from OY101451.1 coordinate 4,475,175, forward strand.
AATCGACATGACTATAACTTTAATTTCAAATAAGTTTTATGTCAAATAATCATTTAAACCATGTTGAATTAAAATGAAATTCATTTTCCATACGATGGTATTTATTTAGTGTATAGGTAAATTAAAGCTTGAAGCTGTTGTGGCTGCAGTGGTTAGCGCGTGGACTATCATGCAGGTAGCACGAGCTCAAATCTTGGCTGGGGCAGTCAGCTACAATGCAAAGTTTTCTGATGACTATCATGTAAGTAAAATAATAAATAGAATAGCTACATTAAAGTTATGTTGTTTCAGCTTGATAAAATTTTAATTCAACATGATTCTTTGTGTTGTTTCAATATCAAATTCACGTTGTTCCAACTTGAAATAACTTTCATTCAACATGATTCTTCGTGTTGTTCCAATATCAAATTCATGTTGTTTCAACTCGAAATTACTTTGAGTCAATATTATTTTTCGTATTATTTCAGTATTATCAACTCCATTTTGATTTAACTGTATTGGAATATTAAATCAACATGAAATATAGTTAATTCAAAAGGATACATTTTCTTTCAAGATTATTGTAAATCATGTTGATTTAACATGAAACACCTATGAAGCAAAATCCCTACCGAAAAATGTTAAATTAACCTGGTTTTCGACGATTTTACATGGGAATTTTTCTGTGTGTAGAGGTGCAAATATGCTACCAAGAGTGATTTCCGCTATAGTAAATGAATTCAGTCTTTTTGAATATTTGTTCAAATACAGGAAATTTCAATCTATAAAATTCTGAAATTCCTAAGAATATCAAAACTAAAACTCATTTTTTCTTCATTACGATATTTGGGTTTATTAAACGTAGCGATCTGAAGTTACCTTCAATATCAAACCGTTTTCGTATGAGTTTCCCCCTTTTGGACTGTTCGTGCAGCATATCGGTGGTACATGGAACTATGTGTTCTTTACATCTGAGTTGTAGGGTATGTTCAGCAACATAACTCCCCCACATAACGGTAATTTTTTGCATAGGATATCTTGTAAGTCTTACGTTTAAGTTACAAGATGTGTTCAGCAGTTTAATGTAAAACACCACGAGAAACATTTTTCTGGAACATTTTAACCCTGTAACTCTTCGTACTTACAGCAATGTGGATATCATAGTAAAAATTGCCATAAGAGCTTTGTAGTAACCCACCCATAATTTTGAGATCTGATGAAAACTAGTTTTGGTTACGATTTAAAATAGGTGTAAAATTTTTTATTTTTAAATCAAACCTGGTTACTCTCGTATTACTAATCGAAAGAATTGCAATGTATGAAATAACATACAAATTCGAGTTACATATTTCCTTACCTTTTCAAATAGAATAAGTTCATTGCAACATAGTTTGCACAGGAATTTTATTACTCTTACATCGTTTTATGTACATGAATTGAAAGATTTCTAAATCGCCTTATCAATTTTATTGTTAGTTGTACAAGTTATTTTTCTAAAGATTCTAATCCAAATAAAAATCTGGTATCCATTTCTTTTATTTGGCTTTGTTAATTTTTAGCCAAAACATTTGTATTCTGTTACTCATAGTTTGGCAACTACCGCCGATTTATCAATTTCAATCTCTTATTTGCAATGTGATCTTCTTCATTTACTACTCGAACTTGTTGTTATTTATTCGTAAAATCAATCGTTAGATTTTTGGCGCTCCTTGTTTTTGTTTTTTTTTTTCTTTCTGGTATTTGTTTGTTTGTTTTTGTTGTTGAGCTCTTCTTTGCACTTCATTGACTTTGATCGTTTTGTTTCGTGTTTAACGATTATGTGTTGTTTCACTGCTGCTACTATTGTTGTTGTTGTTTTTGTTGCTAATGTTCTTTGTTCATTTTAAATTCAATTGTTTGATGATCGGCTGTGTCCCACTATTGAAAATCATTGTTATCAAACATTTTTGTGTGTTTTGTTGTTGCTGTTGTTGTTTAATCATTAGTGTCCATTATTGTTTGTTGGTTGTAATAAATGATGATTTTGTTGCTAAGAAAGAAGGAGGGCGAGATAGAGCATGAGGGAGAGGGAGAGAGGCTATCAAACAATATCAATTGTCAAATTTGTTTTATTTTCCTGTTTATTTTTATAATTTTTGCGGCACATTTATTTTGTGCCCGGGCTTTTTTGAGTTTCCTGATTTGTTTCACTGTTGCAAATTAAGCAACAACAACAATCAACATTCGCACACATTTCGCACATTTCGCTTTTTCGTTTTCATCCCATCTATCGCTCTTAAATGGACATAATTACTGTTTATTATTGTATTTTATGATTTTGCCATCATTTATGCTTTCCAATTTTTGTTGTCGCTGTAATTTCGAGTGCGCATTCAAAAAGAAGATGAGGGTTTGTGTGATTTATGATACAAAACAAAGCATTAAATTAAATAAATCGTTTAAAATATTGTTACTAATACAACAACAACAACAACAAGAACAACAATAACAAGAGAAATAGTAGTACACATTGATAATTTTAAGGAAAGTCCTTGCAAATTGTGTGGAAAGCAGCATAAATGCTGCATGTTAACAAAAATTATGGAAAAAATTTCCTGCATGACAATAAAGAAGAAGAAATTTCCTTGATCGTGTCAAAAACATGGTTTAAGTAGCAAATTGGTTATAAATATTAGAGATATCGGGCCGATCACGATCACTGCAATAGAAAAGGTTTCCAACATAAAATATTAAAGAAGTTCTTCAGAATGATCCTAGAAATCGATGATCATCAATTCGTTAGCGTGAAGTGAATCTCATTACAACGTGATCTCATAAAAGATTTATATCTTTTAAGAACTGCTCTTCCCTCATGCCACATGATCAGTACCCATCATACTGATCATGTGGCATGAGGGAAGAGACATTGTTAAATTAAATTTAGGCATCATCTGTCAAATGAAACAAATAGTATGACAATAGCGAAGAAGAAATTCCACCGATCGTGCAAAAAATGGTTTAAATAGCCAATTGATTATAAGAAGGAAAGATATCCGATCGACCATTGCAGTCGACAAATTTTCCAATCAAGTTCCTGACAGAGATTCTGGAGATCGAGGAACATCAAGTTGATGCTGTGAAGTGAACTTCGTTACATGTCTCAAGAACTGAATGAAGGCTACTGATCATACACAGGCAACATCTCTTAAATGAAAAAAAGCATATAGAAATAATATATATTTCCCGATCGTTTTAAGACGTGTTATCCTTTTCCTCTTCCACCTGGAACCGCGCCTCCCTTCTACTAAAATTACATTTTAGTTTCATTCATTTATTTATCCTCAAAACTTGTTATTAACCTCAAAAGTTTTTAAATTTTTCTTAAAATCTGATATACAAACATATATCTTTCCCTAGTATGATAATAACGAAGAATAAATTGCATCGATCGCGCAAAAAATGGTTTGAATTAGAGATATCCGATGGACAATTACAATAGACAAGTTTTCCAACACATAATATTGAAGAACTTCCTGAGGGTGATCTTAGAAATCAAGGATCATCAATTCGGTACCTCTAAGTGAAGCTAATTACAACGGAATCTAAAAAAACTTACATCTGCCAAGAACTGCATCAAGGCTACTGATCTTGCATTGCGAAGAGAAACCATTAAACGGAAAAAAGGAATCATATCTCAAATGAAAAAAAATATACAGAAATAATATACAGAAATAATATATCTTAAGGCAGGATATCCCTTCTTCTCCCTGAAACCAGGTCTGCTTGTTACTAAAAATTACTTTTTAGCTTCACTTAAATATTATTAACCTTAAAGTTTTTAAAATTTTCTTAAAAATCTTATGAACTTTTCCCCCCTAAAACTAACAATTACGCTGCCAAGAAATTAAAGAAAAAACTCGTTAACATTTCTTATGTATGAAGTTATTGTTCATGAATATCGTACAACAACTTTTAAGTCATGTAGACGCTACATTAACAACAATTAGCAAACATGATTTTTAAGTGGCACTTTATCAAAAAAATTAAAAAAAAAACTTGAAAAGAAATAAAGGAAAAAAATCCTTTTTTTTCATTTCATACAACATTGTTTTCTCTAAATACAAGAGGCTTTTTTCATAAATTTGCACAGCAATTAACATCCCAAACAACAACAACAATAACAAAATGAAACTTTTATTTAAACTTTGACCTTGCAAAAAAGAAAACATGTTGGGTTTTGTTCTGATTTTTTTATTTGTTGAATATTTGTTTGTAACACAAATCAAAAGGACTTGTCCAAATTCTCTCGCCCCTCTTATCAAAACAATAATTCTCATCTGCCTCGTCTTGCTGTACTCAGCTAATTCATTAACATTTATTAAGAGTATATGAATTCTGTGTTATCCTTTCACTTAAGCATGTGTGTGCGTGCATACAGTGGCAAAGAAAAGAAAAGTACCCGGTAAGCGAAATGGATTACTTTAAGTCGCTAGAACGTTTTCGGATGTAATCAACAGAATTTGAATTACCCATATGAAATTGTGTTGTTCAAAGACCTCAATAACCGATTAATCATTCCGTTAGTAGTCTCAGATCGCTCTTATCGATCAATAATAACTTTTGAGATCTGTTCGGAGACAGCTTAACAAATAGTTTCGTTTATTTGAGACCAGGAAGATCTCCCCAATGCCGACCGAATTATTATATTTCAGCAAAGAAGTTCTGCTTTTAAAAATAAAAATAAGGAAATTAAACCACCTCGTATTACTGAAAAATTGCTACGCCGTACATATGTGTGCACCCGAAGAACCACGGCTCTGCAGTGCAAGGTTGAAGGTATACACTTCCCTGACGCGAATTCGTACATCGGTTGCCTTTTGCGTGAAAAAATATGAAAATTGAAGATGTAGCATAATTAAAAATTGCCAAAGTCATTCCCAGTGATGTAGGAATTTATACTTGTGAAGGTAAAATCGAAGCTGGAGCACACGCACCAATGTTGTTATTGGTAAGTTAGAACAGGAATATTTAGCCAACTTTTTGCGCAGAATTTTTAAATTCTTGTTGCTACGACTCCAAAGAGGACCACCAGTTATCAGGGTCTCTTTTCGCCCTCTTCTATCTTCAGTGACTAGCTCAGTCAACCGTTATATCGAGCTACCCTAAGATCTCTAAAACACGCGCCAAATCCAGTGCTTTCTCTTGAGTTTAGAGACTTTTGGCTATCGACTAACAATTATCGACAACCATTCTCATTCCCTGATAATCGCCAGGCATTTCCTCGGACTAAGGAAATTATATTTCAATCTAAAGAAATCCAGGGCTGGACATGTGTGTATACTCAAAGTGCGTCCCAACTTTCCACAAAATACAATTCTCTAACATCACCAAAATAGCTATATCCAAACAGCCTCTCTCGCCATATTTCAAAGATAATTTTTGAGCTCCATTTTAGCACGTATACAAGTAATTGTCTCATGTCATCTTTGAGGTTCGTGGCGTCTAACCATTAAAGGAACTAGCTCCAATCATTCCAATTCCTAGTGAGATTCCCGGTTCTTCTCTTCATCATAGAGCTTGTGAAAGTTTCCTAACAGATTGCGTGGCGCCTGAACGAGAACTTGCCCCTTTTGATGTTGAGTTGGTTCTAGGTTCCAGGGTTATTGTCCTTAAATCTCTATATTGACCCTTCAATTTCCGGGTCCCAGCCGCTGCTTATCAATCTACCGAGCTGATTTCATGGTTTCCCCTTTCGTCTTAGCTCTTCGTGCTTCCGCGTGATCCGCGTTAAGTTCGAATCAACCGATTCTTAGCTGGAGCTACCACTGAAACCAATTTCGTTGTAAAATTGCGAGCTATCTTTGTCCATCTCTTTCAGCCCCGAACTATTTGGGATTCAACTGGTAGTCGTTAGGCTGCAAAGTTTGACCGGAGACTTAATTCTAGTACCACGGGATTCAGGACGCCCAGGTACTTCGGTTCTTCCTCTACTATGGTGTGGCGCCTTGAGGAGCATTCGTGGTGGCTGTGGTTTAAACCCAAATCGCGGGAAGACCGCAAGCTCAGTGTGGTATTACATTGCAAGCGGGTGCCGTGACCCATAGATCGGTAGGAGTTTTAGATAGACTCCGCTCCTAAAAAAGGGGAGTCGATGTCTAAAAGCATGTTTCAAATTGGTAGTTATATGTAGCAGTCTGTTGCACTTGGGGTGCGCTGGTAGATGTATCGTATTCACCCGGTGTTAAGAACACTGTCAGGTGCCGCAATGCGGGTACTGGGGCTAATCTTGAACACATCTGTCCATTTGTTTTTTCTAATATGTTGAATTTTTGAAGAAGCTGCTCCACCGATTTTATCATAACTTTGGAAGTGGTTGTCCTTAAAAACTTAGAAGAAAATTACCTTTAAGCCGTGTTAAAATTTTTTTTAGTTTTAATTGTTTCTCAATTATTTAAACCGCAATGATGATATATTTTTTTTTACAAAATTACAAAATTAGTAATTTTTAAAAATTTATTTTTTTGTTCCAAAAAGTTAAATTTATTTGTTGTGATTAGCTAATCTATACGCCTGCATTTCGTTGGGTGGTAAAGGATAATTAAGACGTACTTCTGACCGTATACTCCCTAAGTATCTGCCAGCTGACAGATACAAATGAAAAAGCGATAGATATCTGCCGGAAAGATCATGGGATAGTTACTTCCGATTTCATGTAATATGTTTTTTTTTCAAGGGTATGCATACTTTTTTGCGCCACTGATTTTATATATTTAGTAGAAAGAATTATAGTTGTGGCTCTTGTGAGTTGTTTTTTAGCCCGAGCGGGGAAGTAAAAATAAACGGCAGAACAAGAATAGAATTTTTAAAACTTAGTTGTTGCTATACTTAACCTTTTAAAGGAAGGTACAAAATTGCATAACATGTATTTGAAGGTATGAAACTAAAATAGCTTTTGTATGATGAAATGAATACTTATTAGTTTATTTTAGGGTTTCTCTTACGAAATTATCTTAAGAGCTTTTGATACAATCCTACGGTTAAGATTTAATTCAGTAAAATGCCAAATTGAGAGAAAAATTGTTTTAAACACAACAACTTGTGATATCCGAAAGGTTATTGAACATATTTTGGAAAGCTAGTCTGATTATCAGGTATGATGGACTGCCCTGTTTTGCTTTCTGAAAACTTCTGAGTGGTTCTCAGTAGCCGAGAATGTGTATGATGTAACTGGATTTTCAGGCATAGCGATGAAAGTATTCGCTACGTGCAGGCTGTCGTTTAATCTAATCTAACTAAATATTGATTTTAATATTGCTAAGAATATTTCAGTTTCTTTAAAATGTTTTTTTTTTTAATTTCGAACGGTTCACCCTATCAGTAATTCCAGCATCTAAATATTATTTTAAGCCTATAAAAACATATACATTTATAATTAACATTCTATATATATTTTGGCATATCAAAAACTAATATTTGACACGAGATTTGAAAAGATAAAAAACCGTAACTTAAAGCTTCTTGTTGTGTTTGTTTCTTCGAATGCCTTAAAAGTGTCGACTATAATTCGGCATTAATCTTCACACAACGTAAAATACCAAACAAGAGCAACAACATCTGAAGCAGCATTTCATTCTCATTTAAATGTTTTCTTCTTGCTTTTTTGGGTGCCTGTAGGCACCACTTGAATATATGGGCAATTAGGGTAAATAATTGTACTTAGTGGAGGGAAATTATTCATTCATAAACAAAGGAAAGAAAACTTGTTAAATATTATTTTTTCAAGCTTCAATTGTATTAAATTCCTCTTGTCTTGTGTCTTGTTTTCTATTCACAAGAATAAGAAAAGGACAAATGATATTGATACACACTGACACAGAATTTAAAATTAGGAAAAAGATACATTAAATTGTTCCTAAAATAACAAACTTTCAATTTTTTTAAATTTTTTCTGTGAAAAGCAAACAGAATGCTGTATTTTGTAGAAGTAGATGAAAAATCTTTTTATCGCGAAGAAAATGTTTTATAGAGTTAAAACTTTGTGGAACTTTGTTGAAGAGGCTTTTTGAGGAAGTGCTCTGAAGTAACTATAAATTTTGTGAATTTTATTTTATTACTTATGGATCATTGTTGGATATCATCGAAATAAAAGACATGGAAATTGATAGTTCCTAAAGGAAAAAGATATCGTGACACGTTATAACTCGGATTTACTGGTTGCAAAATGGAGGAATACGCAAAAAAAAAACAAATACCATTGAAAAACGAATCTGCTTCCTTCTATACGACGGGTTGTTTAACCACCTAATGTGATTGCCAACCAGCAAGCGCGGTGTTCAAAAGAGGCCTCTCTCCTGTTTCCAGCTATACTGTCTAAGGACTGCCTAAACTACCATTCTCAAATCTTTCTACCCTTCATACCGGTTCCGGGATCTTGTGTCAGAACTTGTCAATCTGTAGAATTATTTTATGACTCAAATCGAAAGAAAACACTTTAAAATTGCTATATACAAATTTGAACAGTTTTCTTTTCGTATAGATTAACATCTTTAACATATTCTGCCAGAAAATACCTCCTGTCAGTTTTATGGACTCCGAACACTGTATGTTCATAGCTTCAATCGGCTTAGTCCGCCGCTGGGCTCTCCGCTACCAAACATGACAGCGAGCTCCTCTTTCTTGAGTACATCTGCTGCTTCTTTTCTTACCAAGCTGTGGCTAGCCACCTGCGATTATAGCCAGTCTGCACAATGTCTTAGCGAAGACACTTCTTTATTTTATAGCTTTACTCTTTCAAAGCTACCTTAGGTAGTTTCCTTAAATTTCTTCACCGTTCTTTACACTTAAGAGATTGTGCTCACGTTCCTTAGTCTGCTATATCCCCTACAATAACTGTTTTATGCTCTCTTTTTTGGTTTATGAAGTCTTATGAGGTGTTCGAACCAATTCTTTTCGACTTTTATGTAATTATACTGATTTGGAGCTCTTAAAGCTCTTTACCAATTTTGCCACCTTTAGGGTTGCATCCACGTTCATCACTCTGATTCAAAAAGTTTTCAAACAACTGTCTCTTTCCACTTTTTTAGGTTTATGGAATCTAAAGACCGTAAGATATTATATCCAATCAGCCTGATCTCCTGTTTGTTGATTCTCTTCCGCAAAACATGGCGGTAGGTTTATCTTTGCGAGTTCCTCTAATACTTCGTTTTTTATCAAGATGTCAGCCAGCCTGCATAGCGTCAAAGAGAAGACCTTTTCCCACCTTTTGCCCTTCAATTTCTTTATCGCTCTTTCCGTTTCCGAGATTTTGCCCATGTTTCTCAATCTGCTACAACATTTTCTGCAATATCTATTTCTTGATATCTTTTTAGGCTTATGGAGTCTTAACACTAGAAGATCTTATCATCATCATCAATCATCCCATTCCGCAGTTGATTCTCCTCTGAAAAACGTGGCGATAGGTTTATCTTTTACTAGTTTCTCCGATGCTTTCATCCTCTCCAAGCTGTGTGTGGTTACTCAGTAGTGAAGACTGTCGGCCAAGATACGCTGCGTTCGAAAGAGGGCTCTCAACTTCTATGGGTTTGATATTTCTGAGCCATTACCCTTTTCATTTGTTAGCAATCTTTCCACTTTTGGAGTTGTTCCCTCTCTTCGCCAACTTTTTCTAAAAGTACTTGTTCCTACCTTATTTTTGGCTTTATGAAGTTCAAAGTCTGTACGGTTCAATTATGCTATTCTCCAATGGGTTCTGGTCTCCAGATCGGATCCCTCTTTTGCGAGTATATCTAGGGCTTTGTTTCTTATCAAGCCATGGTTAATCATTTGTAAAGATTGTTAGAAATGGTTATACCTTTCGCTAATACACCGGCTTAGAGAATGTTGAGCTGTTGTTCTCGAAGTTTTTAACCGATAATTCCACATGTAGAGTCGTTATCTGGCGTTGGTAACGTAAATTAGTGATACTTTACTACACTGTAAAATAAAAATACATTGGCCTTTAGGAACATGTGAGATTGTCGAACGGTATAGGCAGTCAGCTTAACTCTTCTCATTTTACAAAACCTCGCCTTTTATGACGGTTTGCTTCCTGCAGTCATTTGTATCGGAAAAAGTACGTCCTCCTGAAATGAACTCCATTTCTAAATGTCGGTGCAATCAAATTGGAAGACGGCAGGCATCTATAGTTCGCAATCTAGCAACCAAGCACTCTCTGGGAGATTTATCCTTGGGCATCTGTGGTCCTATCCTGCATTAAGCAATTTTTTTGAAGAGACTGTTTTTCTCTCCGTTCCTCTTCTTTAGTCAGCGCTCCTACCTATTAACTTACCAAGAGAGTGCACTGCAATAAAAAATACAAGATGTTTTATTAATATGATTATTTCGAACGTATTTGCTTTGTGAATCCCAATAGATTATTAGGCTAAGGTTCGTAACGCTATATTCAGAAAGAATTGGACATGATTAATATTCCATCGTCAGTGCTCACGTGTATTTGCTATCACCACTTGTCAGGTGGCTCTGTTGAATGTGATTTTAATTCTTATATATACAACTTTTTCGTGAAAATTGAATACGAGAATTAAATCACTCTCAAGCTGATATTAAAGTGCACTTTCCCAGCGTTGCCATCGGTTTATTTTTTTCATTCCCATTTTTCTGATTTTTGTTCTACTCAAGACAAACTTTTTTGGTTTGATTTTATACTTAAGTATATATGAACATGTAAACATGTGAAAAGCTCAAGCCAGTAGCTAATTGTTTATAAATATGATTATTTCGAACGTATTTGCTTTGTGAATCCCAATAGATTATTAGGCTAAGGTTCGTAACGCTATATTCAGAAAGAATTGGGCATGATTAATATTCCAAGGAACAAGGGAAAAATTAACATCAACTTAATTTTTCAACGTACACAGCAGAACAGAGTAGCGCCACTTTCGGAAGGCGCTACACTTCCATCGTCTTTAATATCAGCTTTAATATCAGCTTGAGAGTGATTTAATTCTCGTATTCAATTTTCACGAAAAAGTTGTATATATAAGAATTAAAATCACATTCAACAGAGCCACCTGACAAGTGGTGATAGCAAATACACGTGAGCACTGACGATGGAAGTGTAGCGCCTTCCGAAAGTGGCGCTACTCTGTTCTGCTGTGTACGTTGAAAAATTAAGTTGATGTTAATTTTTCCCTTGTTCCTTGGAATATTAATCATGCCCAATTCTTTCTGAATATAGCGTTACGAACCTTAGCCTAATAATCTATTGGGATTCACAAGATGTTTTGTTTGTTTTAAGATTTTAACCTTTTTCTCCTCCTCCTGGCTTAAGCTATTAAGATGTGTTTAAATTCATTCATTACAACAAAATAGTAACTTTCCTCGCAGCACACAAAATACTTACAATTTCAGTAACTTTTTTTATATTCTTTAAATAAAAATTGTTATTGAATGCTTTGATTTAGAGAAAGCCATCATCACAATTAACGTCAGTCTGTATCTGCATTTACTACACATTCTATTGTGCATAGAAGTCAATTGTTAATGCTTTCAAGCGTTATAAATTAGTAATTTTTCAAATACTTGCTAGCAAAAAATAGCAAATAAAAAAAAGTTTAAGAAAAAAGTCTGTTTTAGAAAGTACGAGTATATAAATGATGATGAAAACCTTCTCTACGGCGAGCACTTGCTTGTAAGTAGTAATAAAAATATACTAGAACAACAAGTACGACTACTCGTTACATGTGCTGGTATTATAGAGTCTGGAGGAAGAACAGAACGTATGATGAAGAAAGATTTTTATTAGGAGAGTTAAACGAATTTGGAAATACTCTACATGTTAGAGGCTTCGTCGTGCCTGCTGCTTTACTCAAAAACGTTTAATCTAATCAGGCAAATTATGAATAATCGATAGCAACAAGTGATGATCGGAAGGACCAGTGCCTGTCTACTGCGGCAGTGTTGTTAAGTCTTCCGAATTGAGTAAATATTTCCAATAATAAACTGTATTATTTTTCCTCTTATAAAAATTTGTAGCTGCCTAAATGATTTTATAGCGAACCTTTTATATAAAATTTAACATTTGTTTAAAACAAAAGCAAGGAAACACCTCATCCTTTTCCTAAACAATCCTTTATTAAAAGCTTTTAATTAATGTTTTTTGTAATATCTTACACATCCAACAGAGATTTGTTTTAAATTCATGTGTTAGTGTTGGTTTTTTTCTCGTATATTGCATTGTTTTTTCTGTTTTTTATGGCCGTGTGCTTGCTCCAGCACTTATCCTTTTTAATATATTTTTTTCTATCCTTTAATCCTGTATAGATGTGTTACGTTTGTTTATGAAGGCGTTTATGTATGCTCTGCTAAATGTCTAATATTTTAACTTGTATGTTTTGTTTTTGCCTCTCTCTGTCTAAATGCCAACTTGTGGAGTCCTAAAGGCAGCAGGCTTGACGGTTTGAGTCTTAAAAGCAAAAATTAGTACTGTGGAAATAATGGTAGTGATACCTTAACTTGTTTTAAATGCACCAACAATTGCATTAAGCCAACGAAATTTCCCAATGAATTAACAATCAAGTAGCGTAAAGTTTTGCTTTACAACAGCATTTATTTTAATACTTCAGTAATTTGTGTAAAAAGTGTTTAATAATTTAGTTTTTCTTAAAATGAAAATATGAAAGAGTTTAAACGAAACTGGAAAACCAAATCAAATGCCAGTATTATATTTGAGCTACTAAAGTATAGGAAAATATTAAGGAATTTTGGTCCTGTTGAAATACATATAAGATAAGATAACACTGGTGTGCAAAGAAAATGTCCTTTAAATAAAATTATGTGGAGTTAAAGAGTTTAATGCACAAAATTGAACTCTGCTTTTATTTTTTTGCCGACTGCAAAAAAGGAGAAGGCTACCAAGCTCTAGACTCAACTTGCGCGCCAGAAATCATTGAAAACTTAAACTATATTTAAGGGTAACCTTCATAATTATTCACAATTAGTACTCGGCATAGGAAATCTTGTAAGTTAGCGCACATATTTTTAATTTAAAGGACCGAAAAAAGTTTTGTTTTGCACACTAGTGTAATTTCGAAATTTCTTTTATTGTTTTTAAGATTACAAAGTATCTTTTCCAGATTTGTAAAACATTTTTCTTCGCTCTTCAATATTTCTTAACAAATTAAACTTGACGGAATTTTTAGCAAATCTTGTGCAAATCTTTTACAAATTTCATTTAAAAACAAAATAAAGAATGTTTCCCTTTCATCATCTCAGCAGTGCAACAAAATATATTTTCACTCAAGCGTAATATTGTATCCGTCATCTAAAAACGGATGTCCTGATAGATTTTGACATTTATAATGCCACCTTTACAAACACTCTCTTACACACTCTCTCTGAAGAACACACACACACACACAAGAACAATCATACTCCCAGCTATCTCAACTAATCTGACATGCGTATATGAATTTAAGCCGAAATGGATTTTTATATCAACTACTTTTATTTTTAAATAATTTTCAAAAAAAGGAATCATCACTTTGCTAAATATTTGAAAAGCAGAAAAAAAGAAATCATGTTAAAACCTTGTGCGAACACTGAGATTAGCGTTTTACGCTCGTTTGAATTTACATTTATAGAAGACAAAATAATAAAATAGAGAATCTAAAGGACTCAGCTTTTGTTTGTTGTCCCTGGAAAAAATATTTTTAAGGGGTTGCGACATTTAATCTGCTGCTATCTACATATTTAACACACTGCTCTATATTTAGTTTAGCAAATTTTGCCATGATAAATAAAGCGTTACGAAAAAAAACAGATGTATTCTTTCAACTACACGATGTCAATATTTATTGCTAGCATGCATGCCTGAACCTGCCTTAACACGCACTTCTACTAAAAGAAAGAGAGAGAGAGAGAATTATGATAGAAGTCTGTAATATAAACAATAATTAACGCTTTAATCATAAAGAAGAGTACAAAAAAAAATGATATTGATTACAAATTGTAATCAATTTAATATGCGTAATTTATACACATTCATGCCTGTTCTAAAACTAAACAATCGTCCGTAATCTAGAATCTAGATGCAATTTTATTAAGGTTTACTGAAAAAACAACGGTAAAATACAAAATCGAAATAAGCTAATTTAATTTGTTGAACTTTCTTCCCTTTTAGTTTTATGCATTTCCTACAACAACACCAAATTAAAGCAGAGAAAAAATTTATTGTTATTCTTTTTTGCAAAAGCAAAATCTGAAAACACACATGCATTTTTTGTTTATTTTTCAACTTTAAAGTTTAAACTAAAACATGCACGATGTGCTATGTACGAATGCATTAGGAGCAACTTTAAACGCTTATAGTTTCCAAAGTAATGAACCGATTTTAACAAAATATAAATTGTTCACATCTGTCAATAAATATCTTTAAAATATTATGCATTTTTTTCTAAATCGGTAGTATAATGTGAGCGTTAAATTCATGACAACAAGTCGTCTTGGCTATTAATTATATAGTTTACAGAATTGGGTAGTGCCACCCGCTTACAAAGTATTTGGATGCTACTTTTCAATGGCTACTTCTCTAAGCTGATTCTTACGGAACTTTTCGCATTCACTGAGTTCATTTTACAATATAATTTAGAAAAATGGGTGTCGCCCATACAAGGTAAATTTTGCTTATCAAATATTGCAATCGCTTTCAGTTTCTCCGGTAATACAATTTAAAGAGAAGAAAAGTAAATATTCACATTACGTTCCTCTGACAACACTATTCAAGGTTAACTAAAATGACCACGCCCACGCAGAGTAAATATTTCAACTGGTGCTACTAGGCCGATTCTTATCATGCCTGGTACGCTCATTGAGTTCACCTGACACTGCTCTGAAAAAAAATACGGCCCTTCAAATAAAAATGTGTGGAGTAGAGTTTAAAGCTTTACATTACCTATAAAATCCTTTTTTCTTTTTGTTTCTATCACGTACAGAGTTTTATTAATGGGCATGACTAATATTTCCTCTAGGTAAATCCGTATATTTCACCATAATTCGAGAACGGCATGCCCGATTTCGTTCAAAAAAGCATGACAAAATGACCTTTAAATTAAATACAGATTTTTGATTTGATCAACGCTTTCGGAGTTATTCACAAATTATTGAAAATTTGTTTGATTTTTAAATATGTATTATTTTATTATTATTTACTATTTATTATCATGTAAACCAAATTTGTTAATAGTGTAGTACATTGGGTCATATAAATATTTATTTGAAATTTTAATATTTTATTGATTTGAAAATTGTGAATTATTGCTTAGCGATACTTTTATCACCGAGTGTATTTTGCTCTGTTAATTTCTGATTATTATTTATATAAGCCTATAAAATTTTGTAAAAGAAGCATTTTGCATGCATTATGAAATTATTTATAATACTACTTAATAAATCACTCAATCAATTAGTATTTTATTTGCTACATCAATTTTTTTAATGCTTTTTTTTGCAACTTGGGGAAAAACTATTACCCAACAATTTTGGCGCCCGAGCAGGGACCGCAATTTTAAAGTACAAATAAATAGTTATCAAAGAGTTGGAACCAGTCGGATCATCGCTACTGACATTTCATCAAAGACTTCTTTCTCAACGCAGATATGCAATGCAAAATTAAAACATTTTTTTTTCTTTCTAAAAGCTCATAAAAAATTTAAAATTGCAAAATCGTACCATTTAACTACTTCTTCTTAAGGAAAAGTGTCTTACACGCTGTTTACATTGGGACAAATTTGTCGTCGAATATTTTCCTTTGCGTGAGGGTGATCAAATAGAAATATATACCACTTGTATTCCTTTCTCGCTCTTTTGCACTGAAAAATAAAGTTTTCGGGAAACAATGTTTCCCAGTGTAAATCAGCAATTACGAATAAAACAAGCGATTTGTCATGAAAATCAATGAATAAGTGTTGATTTTTATTAGAATTAAAAGAATACATCCAGACAACTAAGAAGTACTTTCGACCTACATTTTGTGTAAACCTGAAATAAATTTATTACCGGAAGCACATTTTACATACATATATGGCTGTGTTCAATTAATTGCCAATAAAATTAATATTTATCAAACGATTTTCACGACACATGGCTTATTTTGTGAAACGAGATTTGAAAAAATACAAAAAAAAATTGTTATAACTATAGTTTTTGACATTGGGGCTTAACCATTTTGCTCTATTCTGACTTCGTTGTATAGAGGCTTTTGAATGAATACTACGCTATATAGAGGCTTATTACCTCAGAATTTCTTCGTTATAGCTATAGTACATTTTTGTGTCAAACACTTTGCAACAAACAGTTTTTTTTGAGTAGATTCGGAAAAAATTCTCAATTTTGAGCTTTTCGTTGTATCGAAGTTCATTATATCGAAGTTTTACTGTACAAAGTTCTAGAAATTCTGGTTACTGAAAAGCATGCAAAACTTAAAAACAAAATATGTATCAACTTCCATAGATGGGAGTAGTTAGTGCACTAAATTTTAATTGAAATAAGCATTGCACTAGAACTAAATAATATTGGAAAACATTTATTATGCACTATTTTTCTCCAGGTTGCTGATACTGGATTTTTCTTCAATAGCACTAAAAAATTTAGTGGTAGTGCTAATTTTTTTCACTATCACTAAATGCAGATTTAGTGCAAAAATCTGCACTACACTCGATTAGTACAAAAGTTTAACCAGCACTAAAAAAAAGAAGAATTTAAACATACTTTCGTTAAACTTTAAAAAAATTTACATTAAATTTAGTGTAAACTTTCTAAGTTGCAATCAAGTTAGTGAAGAAAAAGTTGCAATAAATTGTTTTTTTTTAAACTAGAATAATCTAGTTTTAGGGCAACATTTTTTAACATCTCTATCGCTAATGTTTAGTGAGGGTGCTAATTTTCAATTCACCACTAAACATCAACACAATTAGCGCAATAATTTTGCACTATCACTAAGTATTAGTGGAAACTGCGAAATTAGTGCACTATGTCAACTTCATGGGAACTATGCGGTTACACTTTGAACACTATTAACTTCTGCTTCTTTTTTTCACTTGAGATCACTAGACTTTAACTACTACACTCACCAACAAATAACATTACATATTTTCTGTTTATCTAATTAACACAAATAAATAAAAACTAAAGAAAATAAAATGTAATAAAGAATAATAATAAAAGAAGGAAAATAGTGCTATTGATCTGGTCATTTTTAAAAATAAAAACCAGTTGACTGTTTGTCTGTCCCTTTCAAAGGTTTGTCTTGATGCATTTCGAATTGTGTAAACGAGCATGACAAAGATCCTTTTTTTCATCTTCTCTTTTAATGTCTAGAGATCTTTTGTTCCAACCATGTCTAATATACGAGTCAGTTCAATTATAATCAAACAGAATGGAACAAAGTATCTGAATGATACAAGACAACAAATGCAATGAATAGGAAAAAGAAAAACAAAACTAGAAAATGTCTATAAATAAAACAAAAGATGAACAAATAGAATTAGAAAGACTCGAAATTCATTCATAACAATGACTTTTGGAAAAGTTTTATTCTATTTCGAAACAAAAAAAAAAAAAACTAATAAGGAGGAAAATGAAAATTAAAAATGATTAAAAAAGCAGTTACAACAATAATAATAATAATAACAAAACACTAAAAGCTACAACAACACAACTGCAACAAAAGAAAGAAAATTAAGGAAAATATGTATGAAATACAGTCTGTCCATTGTCTCCTATTTTGTTCCAATGAATGACAAACATAAAGTACAAGAAGAGTTTGAAATTATCATTTCCAAACAAGTAAAACAACAACAACAACACCCATGGAAGTATGAATGTAGGTTGTCTAAATGTCCGTCTGTTGCTGGCTTAAACGGGGTACTTATTGTTTAAGCCAGCCTTGGGCGACACAATGTCTGCCAGGATCGTTTGGTGTCTAACGTTTTTCTATTGTACAAATGGAACCTGTGTAATCATACAGACACTCGAACATACTTTAGTACATTCTAGTATGTATTTACGGTCTTGTACGGTGTGGTCTAAGAATGAAAATTAAAAAACATAAAAATTAAATAAATTTCTACTTAAATTTTTATTGTCTTATATTGATGAGGCATTTTCATTATATTTAATTTTCAAATGGTTTATGCATAAAGTATGCACGAACATACATACATACATACCTGCATATAGTCCCAGTTGGCCAGATTGCCTTGCATGACATTGTCGCTGACGATTCTTGTGCAAATTGTCCTTTGTCGAGTAGGTTTTCTAATCGACAATTTAAAGGATATAGTCGTTCACGACAATCTGAGCGACAAATTCTTTCATGTTGTCCTCTATTAAACACTTTTGACGACAAGATGAGCGACAATGTCGTACGTTTTGTACTCAATCCAACTTTGTTGAGGACAATATCAGCGACAATGCTTTCATTAAATTTGTTGAAGACAATAAGCGACGATGTCTTACATTTTGTCTCCTAGCTAGTTTTGTTGAGCAACAGTATGAACAACAGTGTCTTACATATTGTCTTCTGTAACATTGTGGAGGACAAGATGAGCGACAATGTCTTACAGTTTTTCCTCAATACAACTTTGTTGAGGACAATATGAGCGGCAATATCTTACATTTTGTCGTTAATCGAACTTTATCGAGGACAATATGAGTGACAGTGTATTACATTTTGTCTTCAGTAACATTGTGGAGGACAAGATGAGCGACAATGTCTTACAGTTTTGGTTGATTCTGGTAGAGGCCATCAAAAAAATTCACACGTGTATGGGCGTTTTGTAAGTTTACATCTGAGACTCATATTAGGGGAGTTAAATTTCCCCTCTTGCACATAGTTATACAGACACGGCATAGAATATCATGTAGGGCTTACATGTGAGGTATAAGATTTGAGCAACACTTTTATGTAAAACACCGCGAGGAACATTTTTGTTGAACAATTCATATCCAAACAGATGGTTTGGAACTGATTGGTACTCAGGTGTAGCTTTATTTACTCATGGTATTTGCCCAGTGTTAAGAGCAAGTGTCCCTTATACTACATACGAGTACATACATACATCTAGATTAGTTGTATTTTTTAAAAATAAATTTATTTTAAATCATATTTAAACTTCATTTAAATTTAATGCCAATCAAATGGAATAATTTTTGATTTACAATTTTATGCAAATATTTTTCAGAGTTATTGTTCCTGAAGAGCATGAAATATTTCGCATCTGTACTTTTTAAATTTTAAGAATAATTTTCAATATTTTAAATTTATTGAAAAGTTAATCAATTCCAATCAATACAAAATTGTTTTGTTTTTATTCTGCAACATACTTTTTTGTCAAGTATTTGCTTTAAACTTAAGAAGAACATATCTAGAGGTGAAGACCTTTCTGGCGACATTAAACCCTTTGAACTTCTTAAAAGAAAAACATACAAATAAATCTAGGAGCCAAAGGAAAATAAAACAATTCGCAGATGTCACCATAAAATACAAAGAATAAAAAAAATAACAAATGAAACCTTTTTGCAATTACATGCTCGCAAATTTAATTTTTTTCTTTGCCTTCAATACAAAATCATTCAATTCAATTAAAAATTGAAACCCCCCTCTTCTACTATCTGTAGAGTTTCCTTTGCAATCTACAATGAATAAATAAATAAAGAAAATTGATGCGATCGCAAAAACTCAATGGCTTAGAAAACCTCTGATAAACATCAAAGGGACACAAATAACAGCAGCAACAACAGCAACCCTTTTTTGTCACGTTGTTTAATTAAATTTAGTGCTTTGCAAAAAAAAAAAAAAAATATCGAAAAATTGAAAAATCTACAAATAACGGAAATGTCAAAAATCAAAGATCAAAATACGAAGGTCGCAATTTCGCTATTCCTTTTATTTAATTTTGCTTTCCTTTTCTTAACAGCAATCGAACAATTGTGTTAATGTGCTCTAGAAACAAATCTATGACAGAGTTTTTTTTAAAGCAAAAACGCAGGTGACAAACAATTGATTCTGTTTTTCACCCCTTTTTCTTTCAAATTAAACTCTTTTTTTCACCTTCAAAGGTTGACAATTTGAATTGCAAAAGAAATTTGTAATGAAATTGAAATTGTGCAATTGTATTTGATTATTATTTTTTTTTTCTTTATCTGGGCAAAAACTTTATTATCCTTTAGGTCTTCTTTTTTTTAATTTTTTCCCAGGAGTTTTTAATTAAGCAGATTTTTTCTTGTTTTGTGAGAAAAAATCAATTTTCTTGTTTTTAAAGCAATTTGAAAAAAGGAGATGTTGTTACAAAAAAAAACTGTACAACAAAATCAAAATTTGCTAAAGATATCAAAGCTCTAATGACTGATTCTAGTACAGGGACAAAAAAAAAACATGTGTGTATCGGCGTTTTGAAAGTGTACGTCTGCCCTTTATTTTAAGGGAGTTAAGCTTCCCCCCTTGCTTACATTGCTGCAGCCAATTGGCATAGGAAATCCTGTAATCTTTAAATTTTTGGTATAAGCTATGCTTAACACTTTACGTAAAACACTACGAGGAACACTTGTGGATTATTTAAGCCCTCTAAAAGTAAAAAACACTTCCGTTAAACAACGATATATCGGACCGAAACTTCTACAAAAATATTTGTCATAAAATTCTACTATAAGTCTATGAAGACACCAAAGCTGAAAGTTCAACATGAACGTAGAAAATAAGCCAAGGCTTAAAATGTGTTTAAGGGTTAATTTCGTACTTATTCACTTAAAGTGAAATTTTACGTAAGACATATTTTTAATACAAACTAGCCTCAAAAAATCCAATTTTAAGGGATATTTCAGCAACAATTGTGAATAAGTACGAAATTAACCATGAAAGTTCGAATCTCTAAAATATTTTCGAACATTTACCAAATGTGATTTTAATTCATGAATACTTATAATTTTATTAAAGAAAGTCAAAAAGCTCAAAAAATTCACAGTAAAACTAAAAAAAATTGGAAATTTTTCGTAAGTTCGAATTTTGAAAATATTTTCGAGCATGCATTACTGTGTTTTTAATTCATAGAATAGCTATAATTTTACTAAAGAAAGTAAAAACCTCAAAAAATCGAAGTTGAACCCGGAAAGTCCAAAAAATTTTGAAAATTCGTATTATTACAATATTTTCGATCATACGCACAGAATACTTATAATTTCAATAAAGGGATTCTGAAACCTCGAAAATTTCGAAGTTGAACCGAGAAATTGAAAAATTTTCGAAAGTTCGAATTTTAAATTATTTAAATCTTATATATAAATAGGCCACACAATATATTGTGGTACTCTTTTAAGTCTCATATTGTCCACGAATATTGATGAAACATATGTATGCATATGTTTTAAGAGGTATTTTTCTCTAGATATGCACAACATATTTTTTTTTGTATAAAACCCCGGTTACAAAATTGGTTACAAACAAACCTTGTTACGAATCTAGTGGTCGAATATCGACCACCGGGCGGAATCCTATTAAACACTTATAGTTTCACTATCACTATGTCTCATGAAGAAAGAATTATGAAAGAAAAAAAAAAAGAATTATGAAAGAAAAAGATTTAACAAAATATGTGTTTTAGTTTACTAGTTAAAAACAAAAGAATTTGGTTTGAATAAAATCTAACTAAAGTTTAACCAATCTCTTATGAATGTACAATGCAGATCAACGATCACGTTAAATCCCTGCTTAAACTACCACTAATTTATTATTTGTGGTTAGTGGTGCATGCCCATTTTTAGTATTTCTTTTCTTTATCTCAGAAAACAACACAAAATTTCTATTTTGCATGTCCTCCGGCCGGTGAAAAGTAAATCTCTTGGAATCTCCTACCACCACTACCACCAACCATATCCAACACTTAACGAAATCAATTGTTAATCTATAGATTATAATGATGGCAATTATTCTCATCCTTATAAATTGTCCAGATGTGGTAGAAATGCACTTTGTGTTTAAAAAAGAGGAATTTCCTATTTTTTTTTGTTCAAAAACTCAGGTGATTGTCAAATTATTTTACAAGCTTAAGTGACAGTTCTCTATACAAATATTCATTGTTAAGTTAAAGCAGACTGTACTTAAACTACCTGTTTCGTAGGTCCCGGCCGGTATTTGCTGTATATTTTCTCAGATTGTTTTGGAAAATCCCAAAACAAATGAAAACAACATTGATGAGTCAGTGAAAACAATAGACAAGAAAACAACAATACAACAAGTCATAATGGAATTTAGTTGAAAAGGCTTCTCTCTTCCTCTTCCTCTTCTTCTTTTTCTATTTATTTATTGATCTGCTACACAGAGTTTAACAAAAATTACAAAGACTAAAGTACTGCGAGAGAGATTTAATAGATAAACTAGAGGGGTCACATAAGAATTAATAATAAAAATAATATTAATTTTACTTTTGTATTGTTTGTTTTAAAACGGGCTGAGTATTTATTTGTATTGCACGAGTATTTCTTTTGTTATTGTTGTTGTTGTCGCTGCGTTAAGGCGACACTCTGTCTGGCAATTCCAGTTCTTTTATATTTCTCTTATCATACATACACAGATCTCTTGTTAACATACAAACAAATATACCTTTTATATAGCCAAATATATGTAGAACATGTAGTACTTCGTATATAAAGGTGTAACATCGTAATTCAAACTCAACATGTGGTATCACCTTTACTCACCCATAAACTACCCGACTAGAAATTTTCCCAATACTCATATTGGGGCCCGATTGGGAATACATGTGGCACATCCAAAAGGGTTATCCCATTTGTGATTTGATGGGGAACTTGTTGGGATAGCCCATCTACAAATTAATGACTTAGCAAAAGTTCTTCCCAAGTGGGAAACTATTGGGAACTTGTTGGGAAAATCTAACACAGATTTTTAATCAGATATTATGCTCATCTTCAAAAGAGGTAAATGTTACATACTTTGGTCCCTTGGATAGCTTCAGCAATTTTAATTCAATATTAGAGTTTGATATTTTCCCGATTTGAGCAAATTTTTGCAAGATTTTGATACTTCCCCACAGGAAACCAATCGGGTCCCAAATACGTTTCTGCGTTACATCGGAACTGGGATCCCAGTTAGATCCCAAATGTGTTTGCATAAAAATTTCTAGTCGGGTACTTCACTACTTTTTTTAACGACCATGTTAAATGACCTTAAAATGCAACTCTGCTGTTGTTTACGATAAAATAAAAACCATGTGATTAAAAGAACAAGATTTGTGAGAAATATTTAGTCTAATAATAGTGTAAAAATTTAATTAATTGTCTTTTTAAGAGTAAATGTGCATTAAAAGTGTGTATTAAATGCATAAAAGGAAGTTAGTGAATTTAATAAAAATTATAAATTCAATGCAAGTACAGGAGAAAAAGTGGGACTACATATATACATATATGAAGTAAGTAAATAAAATTAAAGTATGCAAAGAACGCTTGCAGTGTTACCAACTGTGAAGATTTACGTACGTATGGGCATTTCCACAGAAAGGTTTACCGTGACTGAGAAAAAAAATTCATGTTTCCATTGGCGTTAGATAACAAGGTTTTGGCTAATCACTCTCTACAACATAAAAAATTGACAAGGTTTTTACAATTGATCCTGTTAGAGGACACCATCGGTGTTTTGATAGTTTACATCTATGTAGTATCCATTTTAGGGGAAGCTAAAGTTCCACTCCATTTTGTACATTATTACAGTGAATCGGCATTGGAAAAGATGCCATCCTTATGTTTGAGGTATACAATGTGCTAGAAATTTTTATGTAAAACGCCACGAGGAAAAGTTTTGGGTAACATTTTAGCCTTCTAACATTTTAACTCTCTAACACTTCGCTGTATCGGTCTTTTTCTCGCTTTCTTTTTTCCTTGGTATGTGCATTACGTTGCCATTTTGCGCAAATATCATCGGGACAATGAGTGCTCTCTTCTTGGTGCGATTTTCGCTAGATGGAGACGGGTGTGAACCTTAGCTTAATGATCCGAATCAATGGTAGCTCCCCAGATCGAACGCACATCTAGTACACTGGAACTATGCCAACCGTCCACAACAATATGATAAATTTCATTCTTCAGGGGATACTTACGTCGACTTCTGAATATCGAGATGTTTAAACCTAGTGCTACTCACTACCATGATCTGTGCCACGTCGAAGGATATCAGGATGTCTCAATCCGTTGTCACTCGTGTCTTCTTGGAAACTGAATCTGCCGATTGTTGGATCATAAATTTCTTCCCTTCCGATTTTGACGTTAAAATCAACTAGAACAATTTTAACAGAATGCCTGGGATAGCATTCATATGTTTCTTCTAGCCGCTCATAAAATACTTCTTTGACCTGTTCGTTCTTATCCTTCGTCGAAGCATGGGCTTATATAAAATACTTTGCCTGGCGAGGAATAAAATGCTTCACAAAAATGTCCCATGTAGTGCTGAAGACATCTTAACCCTTTAAACATACGAATTACATATGCTGATTCACTATAACAAAAAGAACGCACTGTGTCATGAGACACCGGGCTGGAACGGGTTCCTATCGCCTGCGTCCTACCCATATCGGCTTGGGCCTGCCGTCTTTCGGTCTTAGGCCATAGGCAGGCCACCTTCGGTAGGCCGGCCCCCTCATTTTTACCGCCATGACCCCCAACAAAAATAAAATTATAATTTAAAAACAAAAATTTCACCTACCTTGATGACACCAAGTAAATGAAGATAGTAATTTCAGCCCCGAAATGAAAAAAGAAGACAATTCGCCAAAAAGAAAACACTGCTGCTTGGAAGATACTTAGGCGATACTTCTCAAGAATTTAGCCAATCACCTGGTGTTTAGTCGAAACCAAGGAAGTAACCATTAGCAAAGACACAAACTTGGTTTAAGGATTCCTAAACACTAGAACAAAAATCCCCCCAAAGTCCCATAAGTTCGCCGGATTCCCAAAAACTAGGACAAATATCTCCCCGAAAATACCCTGAAACACAGAGTTTTATGGAACTTAGCATTCGCGCCGGCCTGTTGCCTTCGATTTGAATTGTCGTTACCAGTATTCGTTACAACTATTCTTTCATTTGTTTTCTTTAGAATGCAGTACATTTTGTTACAACAAGGCGCGGATCCAGCTTGAGCTTTGGGGGGAGGAACTTCTAAGTAAAACATACTATTTTTCCAAACTTCTTTTAGAAACTCTATAGAAATTTACGGGATACAAGGGGGGGAGGGGGGGGGGGGAATATCCGCTTCCCCCTTGTATCCGCGCCTGGTTACACAATCAGGCCAGACGCTCGAAAGAGGTTACATAAAGACATAAATTCTAAGGTCATCGTAAAAATAGTTAGAATAGCTTCCTAGAACTATAAAACGTCGAGATCTGGTGAAACCCGTAATGATCGATCATGTTTAAAATTTCAAACCCGTTATTTTTTGACGGTGAAAGTTGTATTAATCGTTTATTGTAGAGATGACTAAATGTAAATGTAAAATAATTATTAAAAGAGAAAAATCTCGAAAGTTCACACATGGAAGCATTGGCGTAGCTAAACATTTTGAGCGGGGGGGGGGGGGTGTGCTAAACCCCATATTAGTCCCTACAGTTCGCTTATATTACAAAATTACTCTAATATTTTTAGTTTCTAGGGGGCTAGAGCGATTCTGGTGTGGCTTAGCCCCCCGGAGAAATTTTTCCATTTTGAAAGCTATTAACTGATCCTTTACTTTACCAATATTGAACAGTTTTCGTTTACTTTGCACTTTTGAATAAGTTTTATCATTTTAAAATAGGATATTGTTGTTTCATGAGCGTGAAAAAAAGTGTTTTATTGTCGATCTCAGATGTTTTAATAAAGCAATTTAATTTTTAAAAATTTCATAATATTTTTATCCTTGTGAACGTTATAGGTTTGAAATAATCAAATAAGTTTAGTTATTTTTCAATACAGAAATAGTTCCTTCATTCTTATAATTTCAAAGAGTTTTTTTTGCCGTTTTTGTTTTATGTTTTTTTTTTTGCTAAATATGTAGAACTGATGTTACGCCATAATTATGCAGTTGTTGTGCAGTAAATTGCAATTTTATGCAAATTTGCAAATGTTTACAGTAAAACGAAAACCAAATAAAAACACCCACGTGTTAAACATTAAAAAAAAGTCAACTACAAAGGACTTGAAAAACATTCAGCCTACGTTTTGGTAACCCAGAAAAAAAAGAAATATTTAATTTGTTAAAAAGATCAGCTCACAACAAGCAGTTGTTTGACGTTGTATGGAAATGTTTAAGATATTTCGCATAGATCTATTTTAAATTAAAGTAATATTTGTTGCAACTTGATGTATGCATTAGAGATGGAATTATGAGATGATAAAACTCTCACGATCATGATGAAGAAATGTAACAATTTATACCCAAAGGTGCAAATGGGCCGGCCATCCTGGAGAGGATCTAGCCACAAATCGCGGAAATTCCACTCATGCACTCCTACTCTTTTCGAATTTTTTATATTCGTGCTCATGCATGATCACGTATGTGATTGAAGGAAACAGTTACTCCCGATAATATGTGATCACTCGTGAGCAGTGATCGTCATCAATGTGTTTAATATAATTTAAGCCATACAATTTATTTGGTATTACATCTCAAGGCATTTTAAAATCCAGCACTAGAAGATGATGAGATTGCCATTTGAAAGCAGGAAAAAAATGAATTCTAATAGATCGACATTTAATATGCTGGCTGGAAAAATAATAAAGCTGATGATCAGAGCCAGCCCCGCCAGAGCAAGAAAGTTAATTAAAATGCGATTACATTTATGTAAGCAACAAACTCAAGAAGGCATGTTTTCCTTGAAAAATAAGAAAATAATGAAAATCAAATCCCAAATAAACAACAACCGTGCAACCAAACAAATATTAGATGCCACAAAAAAAAATATTACAAGAAAAGATACTCATGACAATCTTGTATGTGACTTCAATCAAAATGATGGATGAGTTGCGTATTTTTTCCAAGTTGTGCAATTTATTTAGAAAAAAAAACCTCAATATGATGCCACAAACTGTGACAGATGCAAATGTTGCGTATGTTGTGTTTGTTGCCCATAATCAAACAATAAAAGTGTCAACTTTAGATCACCCTAAGAAAGTAGAGATTTAAGTAACAAAAATCCCTAGACAAACACTTAAACGAATTGAGCCAAAATGCACTCGTAACTAATCAAAATAAGCAACAACAAAAACAACAACATGTCAATGCAACAAAAATAGAAGGAATTGCACAAGATTAAAAAAGTAATGGGAATTGCAATCATGAATAAATAATCAATAGTATTTTTATGTTCCTTTTTTTTCTTTTTTTGCACAGCGATTATTTGTTTTGTCATTGTGAGAGTGGAGGCATGTAAGAAGGCAAAAATTGCCATAAATGTGTTCTACATATTTTTTGTTATTGCTTTTCTAAGACGATATTGCATCGTTGTGACCTTTTGAACTTTTTGCATTATGATTTGCATATGATTGATTTGTAGTAAAATTTGCATGTTGGTAATTTAATATTTAATTTTTTTGTTTAAAGAAATTGGCTAGATCTGCATAGATATTTACTTACTTGTATTCGTAATCGAGTTCCCAAAGATCAATCATTTACAAAAATTTTTTTAAAATGGCGGACTTCACTTTGATCAGTTTCTTTCATTCCAAGTCAGTTTTGTTTGTTTTAATCAAATTCCGTTACTTTTATTTAAACAGAATTTTTTTAACATAAAAGCAACAACAATTTTTGAAAGGGAAACATAATTTTTTTTCTTCTCGAAAATCACACTCAGCTGATTTTGACGAAAAAATCACACTCAGCTAATTTTGACGAAAAAAAATATGTTTCCCTTCCAAAAGAAGTTATTGTTTTATGCCTTAATTCATAAAAAATATATCTGACTCATAACAGATTAATAAAACAGATTTTCATAAAAAATTTTGTTTTATAAGCCTGTTATAAATAAAAAAAATTTTTATGAATTAGGTTGTTAATGTTAAAAATATCGAGATAAAAAAATTAACCTCAAACAAGAGATGGGTCTTAAGCTAATTTTGGGCTGCTGACATTAATTTATTTTTCTCAAGAAGCGTTTTCGAGATATACGCGAAAAACGATTTTAGTGCAGTTTTTTTTAGCTACATATTTCCAAAAATCTTTTGAACTCTTCATTTGAATTATACAAATTTTGCCCTTTTGCATAGATATATTTTTTCTCTTTCATCCAATACATATACTGTGATGATCGGTTCAAAATTCATTAAGTTACAGGCCTTAAGATTTGAAAAATGTAATTTTTAGTTTTTTTTTCAAAATTCCAAAAAACAATTATAATTTTTTTTTATCCATATTATAAAGAAAACTTTGTTCCAAACATGTAAAGTGTAAAATTGTTAATATATGTCAAAAAATGACAAAGTCAAAACAGAGAAAAAATCCCAATTTGAACTTTTATATAAAAAAAACTTTTATATGGAGTATGAGAAAAAAATTATGGAAATATATTTTCTGAGTTGGAAAATCTATAATTTTTAATTTCAAAATTGTAAAAATACCAAATTTTTGAACATTTTTGCCGCAAAAAGCGCCATAATTTTCTTTATATAAAAAAATGTGCTTCAGGAACATACATATAATTATTGTATATGATTGTATGTATGTATGTAAAAAGTATCTTCAGAGACAAGATTTTAGAAAAAAGAATTAATCTAATTTTAAATTCTTGGTGTCCCGGCACTTTTTCGAACTCATATATATTCTTAGATCCCAAAGCTTGGATTCAAAAACAAATAACACAAATAAGAACATAAAAAATTCCATTTTTGGGATTTTTGGAACTTTCTTAGGAATTTTGAGATTGTCAGAAGAAAATCTTAGTTTTCTTTCATATTTGTACTTAGGTGCAAAGTTTTGTAAAAAATTCACAATACAGTTGAATAATGAGACTTATATTCTCGAATAGTGTGGATCCTTGGCTACAATTTTCGTATGGTCCAAATGAGCTACAAGTAAAGATGTGCCAAACAAAACATGGCTAAAATCTCTCCGAGATCGTAAAAAATGTACTTAAGCTCAATTTTCAAAGGCTGTAATTGTTAGATTGGCAGCGATATATGGTTGGCCTTTTTCTTTATTTACTACTTTAACTGAACTACGAAAAAAGTCGTAGGAAAGATATTAAGAGATTTTAATGTATCATTGTCTTAAGATATCGTTGGTTCTACTACTAAACCCACGTCAATCATGAATGAATTTATTAGATTTTTTTAATGGTATAAAAATCCCGATCCGTTCCGGGATCCCGTTTTTTTTTAAATTAAAAATCCCGAATCGCGGGTTTTGAAAAACCTAGTTCCGTTTGGCATCCCTAATAATACATACATCATCGTAAAAATAGTCCAAATAGATTCCCATGACCTCAAAACCTCGAGATCTGATTAAAAGTCGATTTTCGAAAATATGTTTAAATCATTAACTACCTACTTCTGGTGTTTTGGATACTTATTTTTTTTTAAATTGTATATCTGCTTTCTTCAGTAAGTTTGCTGCTTGGAATCCAATCTTTCAAGTCAGTTTGAACAAATTTAAAGCGGATAACATGGACTGACAAGTGTCTACTTTTAGTCTATTTGATAATTCGTTTCTTAGTAACGTTAATTTGATAAATACCGGATCTAAATACCCAGTATTTTTTCGCTACTATTAATTAAAGATAGAATTTCACTACACAGCTTTTGGTAAAAAAAGTAATAATATGATCTTAATATCTATAATATCGCCCCTTGACTATATATTTCTAGCTTGGCTTCATGATACATATATTGAAGCTTGGGCATCTGCGTACATTTATTGCAAAAATAAAAACAAACATTTAGTTTGTTCAAAAAGGGGCGAAAGGGGCACTAAATAATACAAAATGCTACAAAAGGGGATTTAAAATAAAAGGGCACAAAATTGGTAAGGCGGTCAAAATAGGGGCAAAAATAGGTCGCACAACGGTAACGCTATTCTCAACACCTTTTTGAGGTTTTTTTTTAAACTAGTGAAATTTATGGGCATAAAATTAATTTTTACTTGTTTAAAAATCCTAGCCTTGATAATGATATATAAAGCTCTCTGGAAAATAAATAGTGTAACGATTTTCTGACGATCCATTTTGTACAAGCACTAAAAATTTCAATATCAGGAATGATGCTTTTTTAATTTAAATCAAACTAAAATCATTGGCATCATAAATCATGTGCAGTTGAAAACTTTTGACGAGTTTTCGGCCATAAAAAATTACTTGATTTTTTCATGAGTTTCATAGAACAAAAAAAGTTTAATACTACATCATTTTGGCGGAGTTCCTAAAGTATAAAAATAAAATTCAGCAGCATTTAAAAGACTGTTTAACAACAATGAAAACTGGGTTGGGGAAAGGTGTGTCATATGACATACATACACACATTCTTCATTGTAATTATATAAGTTTCCAATGTCATTATTTTTATGCTTAAACAGAAACAAAAAATTTTGTTTAAAAAAATTCAAATGAATGCGTAAAGAGAATGTGTATTCAAGTGGCACTTGTCACAATATCAGTCACATTGTTTACATAAATTGACTTCAACGAATTTGGATAAAATCGAATAATAAAGTGATCGCAGTACAACAAAAAAAATAAATTAAAGGGTGCCTTGGTGTTAAAATGAAAAGAGATTACACTAATCTGAAAAAATATGCATGAGAAAAATATTTAAATTTTCTTGATAAACATGGTTTTTTTATTTGATTTGAAACCCTTAAAGAGTTATTCACAAATTGGTGCCGAAAAAATGGTTTTTTCATGCAAAATTAAAGAGAAGTATTTCTCTTTTTTAAAAAAGGAACGAAAAGACCCCTACGGTGAATTTTAGAGGTTTGAATTGCTTCACAAAAATATTTCTCGTGGTATTTTACATAAAAGTGCTGAACATATCTTATACCTTAAATGTAAGGATTACAAGATTTCCTATGCCAGTTCACTATAGCAAAAGGTGGGGAAAATTTAACTCCCCACAAAATGAGGTTCAGACGTATACTTTCAAAATGCCTATACTCGTCTATTCTTGTTTGGTGCCCTCTCCCATAATCAGTAGTTAGAACGTTATCAACTTAAAAAAAGAACACACGGAGTCATGAGATGCCGGGTTGGAACGAAGTTCCTGTCGCGCTCGGCCTACCCGCTATCGGCTTGGGGCTACCGTCTTCGGCCTGCTACTTTCGGCCTTACGACATCGGCAGACCCCCTTCGGTCGGCCCCGTTCAGTCGCTATGTCAGACGCCCCGTCATATTTATCGCCCTAACCCCACCAAAAATAAAAATTATAATTTAAAAACAAAAATTTTACCTACCTTGATGACACCAAGTAAATGAAGATGTTAATTTCAACCCCTGGATGAAATACCATTATCGCCTGGAAGCTACTTAGGCGATACTTCTCAAGAATTTAGCCGAGCACCTGGTGTTTACCAAACATACCTTCACTTAGCAAGGGAACGAACCGTTATCCAAGGCACAAACCTGGTCTAAGGAATCCCAAAAACTAGAAAAAAATCTCCCAAAAATCCCAGAAGCTCCCCGGATTTCCAAAAACTAGGACAAAATTCTCCAATCATTTTAGAAGTTCCGCTGATTTCCAAAAACTAGGACAACTATTCCAGAACTTTCGCGGAAAACAATGGCAACACCGAAAACGCGAAAATACCAAAGCGGCAGCACAGATTTTTCAAGACATTTAAGCTTCGAGCCGGCCTGTTACACGTATTTTTTTATTAAAAGAATTTTTTTTACCCCCCAGCATAAAAAACATTTATATACTGCATATCATATGCGAAACGTGCCATAAGGAACTTCGTTGTACAGTGTAATTTTGAAAAAAAAAACTTAAATGGCAGGTTATTCTGCCATGTAAAGATAGAGAAATACTGTGTGAGAAAACTAGTTTTTTTAAGACTGTTTCCTTTCTATTCACTCGATTCTTTCGAAAGATTCTGCTATTCGAGAAATACAGAACCAAGCATGTTCTGTAAATCGAGTCGATTTATAAACGCTCGATTTAGAAAAATTAAATCCACTAATAGCAACATTTTTTCAGACTTTCATATCTGAAATTAATCTACTATCGGCCCTTTTCACAATGTATGATTAAGAGTTAACGTGGACTGTAAGGGCAAATTTTCTATGCCAAACTTGCCGTTAAAGTCCCTGTTAACTTTTAATCGTACATTGTGAAAAGGACCGTATAAATAATTTGAAATACATCAATAGGGGCATTATTTATTTTTGGGAAATGAGAAATTTATTCGTATTTAGCTTAGAAAATTGCGTTTATTTTCTTTTATGAAATTATTTTAGGAGTTAACAGTCAAATTATTATTTTTTTTATATCGAATTTAACACTTTCTATCAAAACTCCCTGTTCTTCGCATCATGCACAAATTGAAAATGTGTTTCAAGTTTTTCAAACTGAACTATGCAAAGCAGTTTTCGCTTTTGACAATAATTTGATATAAATTGATCGACTTAAATGTCATAAATACAGTGAGTTAAAGAGTATAAAATAATAAAAAAGTTTCAAATGAACAACAACTAATAACCAAAGTGTGCCATGACAGGCATCTTTGACAATTGACATTGATACGCAGGGACATTCGGTAATTGACTAGAGAAATGTTTAATGGAATTAATAGGAAACAAAACCTACACAGCCGCCACTCATATAAACTGAAATATATAAATGTCAATATAACCAAAGAAAAAGAGGTTCCATTAAGTCTGGCTTGGTTTTTGGTTTTGGTTGGGGCCAGACATTTAGGTTTTTCTTAGGAAAACGCATAAAAAAAGAATTTTAAAATGCTGATCTCCCAATTCAATGGATTACCAATTATTTACATGCATTCAAAACTCGAGGGTGCTTTTAATAGATACACAAGAGTTGGTTGGTTTCATTTTATTATTAATATTGTTGTTATTATTTGTATGGACTTTTATAATGGTCAACAGCAACAAATGCCAGGCCATACAATGTGGCCCAAACAAAAGAGACATCAAAATCAAGACAAATACACTTTTTTTCTTTTCTTCTGCTTAACAAACAAAAGCAAAGTTGGCTGCTCCAATAAAAAAAAATGAGAACGAAAACATTGACACCAACAATGACACTCCACAACAGAAATGGGACTGTGCTGTTGGTGGCATGAGTGGCGGGGGAAGGAAAGCTAAGCAGCATATGATTCTAACTTATGTGCTATAGAATGCAGCCTAATGAGATGCTTCACAATAACGTCTTGCCAATCTTTTCTGTTATAAGAGCCCATACGTACCCTACATAAATAAATATCTCCCTCGATACATTTATATTCACATTTACAATATTCTCCCTCATACACCTACCGACGAATGAATGAATAATTGTTAATCCAATCAATGTGTTCTTTTTCATTATAATGTCCCTTATGCATGCATGCAGCATGCATAACTGATAATGTAGCTGGTCTTTAAGTTTGTTTTGTATAAATGGACGCATGACCAGTCAGTCAGTCGTTTGGTCTTTAACAAAAGCACTTGAGTCCATTGCACACACACACACACACACGATACAACTAATTCAAGTTCCAACAATCGATCGTTTTTGTTCGATTAGTGGAAAGAACACATTCATTTTTTCTCCTTTTCCTTTGCTATAAAAATCGTTAAGGAACCTTCTTAAATGTTTTAACTGGGCTAATGGAAATGTACGGGTACTAAACTTAAAGATTAACAAGTTTAAAGGAAAATTAATATTGGAAATAAATAACAGTTACAGAATAAATTTAATGCATATGTATATTGAATACAAAACCATAATACTAAACGCTGTCATAAAATGTTCAATTTATTTACGAAAATTTTTTAAAAATAAAATGTTTACAACAATAACACTGTACAACAAAATCAAATTAAATATGAGTGTATCGACATTTTGAAATTTTACATCTTTGACTCATTTTAGGGGAATTAAAGCTTCCACCCCATTTTTGCACATAGTTATAGTGACTCGGCATAGTAAATCTTGTAATCCTTACGAGGAACATTTTTGTGGAACATGTTATTCCTCTAACTCTTCGTTGTATGGGTCTCTTTCTGCCTTTCTTAAGAAATGCGTAAAAACTCCCTTTTAGAGGCACAGAAAAAAATTTCATCAATCTGCTAACTAACTAAACTAACAATTTCAATTGTTAATATGTAATTTAAATTCAAACATATATTTTGTTAATGTAACAAATTGAGTTGTTGATACGACAAACACAGAAATTTTTTCATCAAACTGAACTAACCAAATTTTTTGTTATGTATTGTAAAAAAAATTAACAATCATCGTTGTTGATATAACAAATGAAAGCACACACGTAAATGAAAGAAAGCAAATCATGTTTTGTGTGTATTCATTATTTGCGTATTTAATAACGAATTGCTTTGTAGCTGAGAGGTAAGAACGTTAGTCTATTAGTCCGGAAGTCGCCGGTTCGATTCCGCCCAAAGACATTTAGTGTTTTTCGCTGACAAGTAAAAAGTCACTTCGAGGATTGCGATTGTATAAAAAATATTGTTAATACAACAATTATGATAGTTAAAATTTGTTCGGAAAATCAACAATTCACATTGTTGATATTGTAATTGAAATAAATTTGAAATCAACAAAAAAATGTTTAACAAACTTTTTCTGGTTTTCCTTTAGCTTAAAATTTCGTAATTGTATTTACAAAAATCGTTGTAGGTTCAAAATCAATTAAATATTTAATTGATATAACAAAAAAATTAATTGTATTTACAAATTTTTTTTCTGTGGGCGATATAGCGGGTTGATTTATTCTACAAAAATGTTCCACGTGTTCGAACTTAAGGCTTGCAAGATTTCCTATGCCTAGTAGTAATTGTTAATAAGTACGATATGAACCCTTAAACACAAAAAAAAAATACATGGGTGTGGGCATTTTGAAAAATCGCATCGGAATTTTAATTTAAGGGGGTTAAAGTTTCGTCCCTTCCTCCTGTTCATGCAGCATATCGGTATATGAAACTATGTGTTCTTTACATCTGAGGTGTACAGTGTGTTCAGCCAATTTCTAGAAACTATTAAGGCAAATATTTGTATTGAACTTATTAACCCTCTAACTCCGGCACATAACGGAAAATTTTGGCTCTAAAATGACAAATCGAAAAACACCTTAAAAGAGTTCTACAAAAATGTTGGCCATGAAATTTCACTATAGGTCTTGGAAGACAACCAACCCCAAGACTCTACTGTTACACCAGAAATCATTGAAAACTTACATTATCTTTAAGGGTTAATTTCATACTTATTCACAATTAGTACTCGGCATAATAAATCTTTTAAGGCTTACGTTTAATGTGTACGATGTGTTGAGCACTTTTATGTAAAACATAACGAGAAACATTTTTCGTTGTATGGGTCTTTTTGTACATGTCTTAAAAAAGAGGCAAAAACTCCCCTTCAGCGGCGGTATAGCGGGCAAAAATCTCCCACAAAAATGTTCCTCGTGGTCTTGTGCATAAAAGTGCTGAACATATCTTCTACCTTAACCTTACAAGATTTCCTATGCTGAGTACTAATTGTGAATAAGTATGAAATTGTTGGATAGTGTTATTGTATATCAGGTGCGGATACAAGGGAGTGGTACGGGATATTTCCCCTCCCCCTAAAACGAGTAAATTTCTATAGAGTTTCTAAAAGAAGTTTGGAAAAATAGTATGCTTTACTTATAACTTCCACCCCCACCAAAAGCTCAAGCTAGATCCGCGCCTATGCATATTATATGGAAGCACATTTTTCTACAGATTTTTAAAATTTAAAGTTCGACGGAATTATAAGCAATAATTCTTGAAAAAACCTTGATTACAAAGTAGGCGTGGCACTGGCCACATTTTTTTCATCATGCTGTACTTTCATGAGAACAAATTTTGTGTGTAATACACACTGTGTATGCGAGGTTTCTTAAGAAGCAGGTAAGCAGAAGTAGTTTAAATCAATATTAACTTTTCATGGGGGTGGTACTGCCCACTTTACTATACATAATAATGTATTGTTACGATAACAAAGTGTATGCAAAGTTTCATAAGAATCTGTTCAGTAGAAGTTGTTGAAAATGAACATTTATTTTGCATGGGCGTGGCACTACCCACTTTTTTAATCATGATGTAGTATTCAAACAAAAGCTTAATGTATGTGCAAGGTTTTCCAAGAATCGGTTGAGAAGAAGTTGAAAATAAATGTGTGTTTACATAAAAAAATACATGAAAAAATACATGAAATATTGATAATCTGTCTCATTTTTAGAAGTCGGTTAAAAAGAAAGAAAAATGTAGCTAATATCACTTGTTTATTGAAGATTTTAATTGACACTAGCAGAACACAACACTACTGTTTTCATGGTCGCTACCCAATCTCATCCATTCTGCTAGTTTTAATTAACTTTTCTAACATTCCTTATCGAAAAGTACTTCATCAGTATCCTTTTTCTGGCTTTTGCTAAAAATTAACAAAGAAATTTTCTTCGAATCACTTTAACTATTGTTAATAAAATATAACTGATTTGAAAACATTTATTTGGTCCACTGAGCTTTGTAATTAAAATAAATAAAGAAGGAGAAAAAAAAAGAATTAATAACAACAATAAATAAAAGTTTCAAAACATTCTCACCTTCGTACGCAATGAATACCTGATTACCAAAGTATAATGTATTTATTGTTCGCACTATTGTCTGGCTCTCAACAAAACAGGACATGCTTTAACATGAATATACATGCATAAACGTAAGCACAGTAACTAATCGCGCAACGTACATACAACATATACTCACTTACATATTTGTCTTCCGCAATCAATGCTCATTTTCGACTGTCAGTAGTTGGCAGTGTAATACAATGCCTATCACAACAATCAAAAAACGCGTCCACACTAATTCAATTAAGCACTTTTGGCCATAATCGAATCTGAATACCCCAAACGTGTCCAATCTGATTTTAATTAAGCCAGAGTGCGAACATTTACATGCTTCAAAAGTCCCCGCCCGCCGCAACACCACAAATAACAACAACAATGAAGAACCTACAAACAACCAACAACAATAAAAAGGATCTAAAAATATTTTTATAAATACTTCTGCTTCTTTTTCTTCCATTACTAAATATAAATAAATAAATCTCTCTGTTTGGTTGGATTGGTACGTACGTACGGGTCCACATGTGTAAAGGCATTTGAATTTTATTCTTCTTTTTTTTTCATGAAAAGCTTTGCTGGCGTTCTCTCTGGTGTATGGTGTATGTTCCTCATGTGTTGATGGTTGTTGTTCTTCAGTTTTTTTTTGTTTTTCTTTTTGTACTGCAACATTTTTTGTCGCCTTTATGGTTGGAACATGTAACAAGGTGCTAAATCATTGCCTTGATATTAACCCCAAAAAATGGCACACTTAATCAATTCACCCAACTACAAGCAAATAAAAGTACAACAGAAATAAAATAAAAAAATAAAATAAAGTTTTTATTTTTATTTGCCCCTTCCTGTCCTGCAATTGAACATTTGTTTATACAAAGACCATTTCCAAGTGCTGATATTATAGAAAATGTTTGGTCATTTTCATATCAATGCATGAAATATATAACGGGTGTTTATTTTTAAAGGCGCATTTTTTTAAATTGGCAACACTGTTTACCGGGACAGCTGATTAAATAGTTCTTCAGTTTCTTTTAGGCTATTTCACTCAAAATATTCTGTACGTAAAATTAGCTGAAATAGTAGTTTAAAATAAATGAGAATTCTCCTAAATTTAACGTAAAGTCCATATAATTTTTATTTTAAAAAAATTAATAAATTTTTCGGTATATGAAACTATGAGTTCTTTAAATCTGAGGCGTAATGTATGTTCAGTAACATTGTATTAAATATTAAGATAAAAATATTTTTGCAACATATTAACCCTCTAACTTCCCTAAATAACGGTTAATTTTGGCTCTATTCTAGCAAATCGTTAAAACCCCCTTTAAAAAGTGCGAGGGCGGGCATAAAATATTCCACAAAAATATTGGCCACAAAATTTTACTGTAGGTCTGCAAAGACATCCAAGCTCCAGACTCAACTTGTACGCCAGAATTTATTGAAAACTGAAACTATATATATAAGGGTTAATTTCATATTTACCCTCGTATTCTAAGCTCTGTGACAAAATAAAAATAATAACAATTGAGAATTTTTACATTGCTTAAAATATAAAAATTGTTATTTGTTATAATTTTGTCAATTGTCACAAAGTTCCGAATAAGGGGGGTATTCACAATTAGTACTCGGCATATGTATCTTGTAAATTTTATATTTAAGGTATAAGGTATGTTTAGCACTTTTATGTAAAACACCACGAGAAACATTTCTCTGGAAAATTTTAGCGCCTTCGGCGGCAATATAGCGGGCAAAAATCTTCTACAATAATGCTATAAAATTCTCTTTTAAATAGGGCCAAGTTTTATATACTTAATTTTCACCAATTTAAGGCTCTCCGCTTCTAAAAAAAACACCTCATACATACATACTTATATAAATATATATAGCAGTAGTTGCGCTGATCTAGAGAACTTTGTTCATTATATATTCTATTGAATTATAGCTTGTTTTATACAATATGTATTGTGTTCGCATTAACTTACAAAGATTGTTTGTGGCGAATATAGTACAGATGGTTTGTAATTCCGTTTGTAATTTCTTCGATATTAATTTGCGAGTCCAGAATTCTGTATACATGTATGCAAGCCTTGATTTAAATTTGTTCAGTAGCTTGTTTTATAAATAAACTTTTGATCAAACCCATATAATTTAAATTGGTTGGATTATAAGTTTGTATCAAAAATGAAGTACTGAACGAGTTCAACCCAAGTTTGTGCCTGTGCGGCTGATTGGTACTGGTCGTGGGTTCCATTTCTGCCATAAGCCAGGAGTGTTTTCTGCAGACAAGTAAAATCACATCCTGGGTTATGTTTGTTAAAATAAAAAAATATGTAATGGTACTTTATACTGTGATAGAAGAAGCGTCAAAATGCTGTAATTTGGCATACATTTTATGGCAAGCGTCTTCGTTTTTCCCCAATGGCAATTGTAATTACATCAATTGGCCATCTTGTCATCAATGGCAATGATGACAATTCTGTCATCAATGGTAATGAAAAGAATTCTGTCATCAATGGCAGCTGTGATGCCTTTTCTGCCATCAATGGTAATCACACCCATTATGTATGTTGAAGGACAGTTTGTGACTACTACAACTTGTTCTAGATTAATGAAAAGTTGTACATATTTGCTTTATTCTAGAAGACTTTGTTGTAGTCACAAGTTCGAATTTGACAAACA
Organism: Panzeria rudis; assembly: GCA_956483635.1. Taxonomy (NCBI): domain Eukaryota; kingdom Metazoa; phylum Arthropoda; class Insecta; order Diptera; family Tachinidae; genus Panzeria; species Panzeria rudis. Next base: position 4,514,645 of record OY101451.1, read on the forward strand.
TAATACAGGGAACTGAGGACAACTCTGTAAATTATTTTATCAATGGTAATTATGATAATTCTATCATCAAAAGTAATGATAATAATTGTGTCATCAATGGCAATGACGACAATTCTGTAGTCAATGTTATCCATGACAACTTTGTTATCAACGGTAATGGCTCCGTCATCAATATTAATGCTGACAGTTCTGTCCTCAGTGGTAATGAATACAATTCTATCATCAATGAAATGATAAAAAATCAAGTGTAAATTTCCTTACTTTTATTTGTTTTTATTTGAATTTTTATTATTACATATTATTTTTAATATTGGCCTTGATATCAGGATTCCACGTCACCATTTAAAATACCGACAGCACAAAGCCAACATAAGCATCATCCATGTTGACGTAGGTGCAACATACATGTGATGACTAAGTGTCATCCATATGAAGACGAGTTGTGATATTCTCGCTCGGTTACGTATTTTGCTTCTTAATCCACTCATCGCTGAATGTGTTGAAAGGTCTGCGAGGAAAATAATTTTCCTTACAGAAAAAATGGCTGAGAACCCGTGTGCTTGTATATCTTACAACGATTTCAGCTTGTACTCGGCCAATCTATATCGATCTAGTGTAAGTTATCTTTTTTACAAATTACAAACATAGTGACAAAATAATATATCTATACATACTCTCATACAGAAGTGTATACCCAGTAAACATTTTTTGCCAATATGTCTGACGAGAGAAAAAATCTGAAACTGCACCAGACAATCAAGCGAGTTGTATAAACTTCTCTTACACATTTAGCAGAATAGTCGACAGTTTTCTGGTAAGACGTTTATAAACATTTTACGCAAGACTAGTCTGCACATTATCTGAAGAAAATTTTATTTTTTTAAGCATTTAACAGAATAGTTTGATCTACATCGTACGACTTTTAACAGTGACATGTTTACAGAACCCACTACGCTTTTAATATGCGCATAAATATTAGCGTCGATCATGTTTGCGGTTATATATCGCGAATGTCATTGTCTTTTTGTAAAAGACGTAAGATCTGTCATTTTTTTGGTTTATAGAGGACGAATTGTGACGTCACTGACGTTAAAAAACGGCTAATTACAAAATTGCATTCGTCTTAACAATTGATTGCGCTACTTAGCATATAATTGCTCTTATATGCAAAAAGTAAACAAATAAAATTTATCATAGAGGGGGAACTCTATATGCGCGAAACTACGTAATCGTTCATATGCCATTCGCGCTCGTCTGGATTGCACCGCGTTCTGTAAACATGGTGTAATTTTAGTTTTCGTAATAATTCCCATTTATCTCCTTAAAGTTTGTGAATAAATGTTTGAGTTTTTAAACTTATAAAATATTCTCGATGTTTTGTTCAGATATTTTTCTGACATTGCTTAGACATATCGATGATTCCTTCAGAACTTCCCTGGAATATTCGTTCGAGTTCGTACATAACTCTCTTAGATATATCGGGAAATTTTTTAGAATTTCTTCAGACAAAGATGTCTGGGTTCTTGTCAACAACTCATATGCTTTTTGGCACGATTTCTGCCTGATTTCGGATACGAATTCTACATCTTGTGCAGACTTTTTGGCCGACCTCAGACCGAAATCGGCAAAAAATGTTCGCTGGGTACATATGTAAGTATCCATGCATATTTCTATAACTCTAATGGGTGAATGATATAAAAAGGTATCCAAATACTATAAAAAAATCGTACTAAAAACAACAGCGGGAATATAATGCACAACTAAAGGAGACATAGAGTTCAATAGAGAGTAAATGAAGAATTTTTCATGCGACTTTGTCGTCATATAAAATTTATGACACCAAGAACAACAACAGCAACAGCAATAATAATAATAATAACAGCAGACACAACAGACTGAATGGCAACAAAAGGACCAACACAAGTGTGTGCCGTTTTTATAGATTTTTTCATATATATTTTTTTTTATTAATTTTTCACCATTTTTTTTTTTGTCATCGTTGCTACTCGTACAGCGAACAGCGAATAAGTATTTTGGACTTGTTTGGTCTGGTCTGGTTTGGTCTGTTTAGCTGTTTGGTTGTTGGGCTGGTAACATTTTACGGCTTAATGCTTTATTTAGACTTGGCATGAAAAGTGCACATGAATCATGTTCATTTTTTTTCTGGTATTTTTCGCTGTTTTTCTTTTTTTTAAGGACCATAATGGTTGTCAGGAAAATAAAAATAAAATGTGGTAGTTGTGCTCTAGATGGGCCAATAACAACAACGGCTGGCTATAAAAGTAAAGTGATTTTTTTTCTCTCTTAAATAAAATAATGTAACTTTTATTTATTGAATTCTTTTTATATGGCCAGAAATAATACTTCTGGAGTTGTTGCAAGTTGTTTGAGACTTTTTCTGGAGTTTTTCTTTTCTTTTCTTTAAGGGAATTTGTTTCTAGATATTTCAATAATTAATAAAATATTAATAAATTATGAAATAAATTTAATAAGCTTAAAACACCTTTGAGAAAAAGTTTAAAGAATTAAAATAACGCATTCTTATGAAAACAGTAGAGTCTTGGGGTATAATAGCAGTAAATAAAATTATAAAACTTTCTTTAATGAAGAAAAGTGACTACAATAAAATCATATAACAATGTTGTAACGAATAATTCTGGTAGAGGGCACCGAAAAAAATATATACGTCCATCGGTGTTTTGAAAGTTTTCATCTGGGACTCATTTTAGGCGAAGTTAAAATTCCCCCTTTTGCTCATAGTGACTCGGCATTAGAAATCTTGTAAGCATTTGGTTTAAGGTATAAAATGTGCTCAGCACTTCTAAGTAAAACTCCACGAGAAACATTTTTGTAGAACATTTTAACCCTCTAACTCTTAATTCATTGTATGGGTACTTTTGTCTCTTTCTTAAAAATGGACAAAACCCCCGCTTTAGCGGCGATATAGCGGGTAAAAATATTCTACAAAAATATTTGTCATAAAATTCTACTATAAGTCTTCAAAGACACTCAAGCTCCAGACGCATCTTTATTTTTGAACTGGATACACTCTAAAACATTACTTCAAATTTACGATCATATATTGTCTAAATTTGTGTTGAAAATTTCTCTTTGTCTAAAATTACATAGATTTTGTAGTTATTATATTAAAGAAAAAACCTTTAAAATTAAACATATTTAGTCCAAGTGGAAAAAATGTAACATAAAGTATAATATGACTATGGCTGAATGGTAGATACGTCAGACTATAAGTCAGGAGGTCGCAGCTCAAACCTGCACGTAGCCAATCGCTTTTTTTAGTAAAAACATTTTGTTGAAAAATAATGCGTGTGTAATTTTAGGTCGATAATAATCTGTAAAGTATTGCCGACTTTTATCGACCTAATTTTCAACAAAAGTGTCTTAGAGTGTACGTAATTTTTATTTTTGAATTGAATAGGTGAAATTTATTATTTCAGCATTTTAGTTCATTATTTGAGTTAATGTAAATTCAAATTATTATTATCAGAGTGGAATGTTCGAATATTCAATCAGAAGGTATCAGTACTACTGTTAGCACTTGTGAAAGTGGATGCTAATTTATTTTACGAAATAGAATAAAAGAGTTATTTTAAATTCTTAGATTATTTTATTTATTTTATTAACAAAACTAAAAATTTAATTGAAAATCTTATATTGTGTTGGACTTAGTTTAAGCAATTCCTAATTAAATTATAATGCCTTTCAGTAATCTGGCCTCGCAATCCTTTACTATATATCCCGCAATTTAAATCGATAACTTGTCCTCTCTAAAACTGTCACCTAAGTTGTTGGAAACAGTTAACAGTAAAAAACCTTTATGCAGTCGTTTGTATTGTATTTGATCAAGTCATGCACAAAATTGGGTCAATTTGAAAATAATAACAGTTGAGATTTTATAAAAATTGTTAACTCTATTATTTACGGATAGCTTTTGTTGTACACTTTGTTTCAATGCAAACTCACCTAACAATTAGATCTAACGATCGATCGCTAGATCGATGTGTATTTCGAGAACTAAACAAGCGAATAATAGATTAAAAAAAAAACACACACACACATACACACAAAATAAAAAGTTAGTAAAAGGTGCGACACAATCAGAAACATTTACTTATTGAATATAATCAATCAACTATAAAAAAGCTATTTCATTATTATATGTTTCTATGATCGTCACTCTGTGTGAATAACAATAACTTTTCAATAAAGTTTTAGATTAATGTGTTCAGTTATAATAGAAAATATTGTGTGACATTTAAGTAGCTAAAGGGCTTTTTTTGTTGTTGGCAGGAAGGCAAACAAAATTACTGTGGTCATTCAGTATTTTTGTTTTCAAATTAATAAAAAAAAGTTAAATAAAAACAATAGAAAAGATTAATCAAATAACAGAAGCGGATTCAGGGGAGGAGTAGCTATATTTCCTCTCTGCCACCCTAAAAAGCGATTAAAATATCAATAACACTGTACAACACAATAAAAAAATAACAAGTCTGTGTCAAAATTCCCGCCTTTTGAAAATTGTTATAGTGAATCGGCATAGGAAAGAAACCTTGTAACACTTAGGTTTAAGGTATAAGATGTCTTTTTAACACTTTCATTTAAAATACCACGAGGAGCATTTTTATGGAATATACTAACCCTTTAACCCATTGCTATGTGGGTCTTTTTGTCCCTTTTTAAAAAAAGGGCAAAAAAGTTCCTTAAAATGTCCTAAAAAATATTTGCCATAAAATTCTACTGTAAGCCTTCAAAGACACCAAACCTCAAAATTCAACTTGAACACTGAAAATCATTCAAAACTGTGTTAAATGTTAATTTCATACTTATTCCCATAAATCCGAATTTCGTGATGCTAGTTTGTATAAAAAAATATTCTAACGTAAGATTTCAATATAAGTCACCATACGAAAGAAAGCTGTCAATACAAATTTGGGTATTTAAGAAAGTATTTATTTATTACGTTTTTCTTTTAGCTCTAGGCAATTCTACATCGTTATCAAACAATATCCAGCATATTTCTCCTATAAGGGAGTAAATTCTCTTGTTTTTATAACGTTCTTAAATAGCTGTACACAGAAAAAACAAATTTTTCACTTCAAATGCCAAATTCCCTGAATCAAATGTAAATTTGTTCAATTTAGGTCCTATAAAGAAATTTGTAAATTCAAATGCAAAAATTTGTAATAATTTGTTTGAAAAAAAATTCTGATTTTTTCAATAAACAAATTGTTCTAATCAAAAAATGTTTTAGAGAAATATAAAACATAAATCAAAGAATTTCATAATTTTATCAGGTTGCACACATTGGCGATAGGTAAATGAAATGAAATAATAAGTCAAACAAAATCATCGGATTCTGTGGCTAACTGATGCTTAATGTAATCCATGTTAGAAGTCAAAAAATTAGTATGATGTTCCAACCCCTCCCATTTTCATATTTTCTACTTCTTGTATTTTTTTTAATAAAGTCACGAGGAAAGTTTCACGTTGATATCTCAACTGAAAGTAATGTTGGCCGCCGTCTCCATACATGTACGACCGAGTTAGATGGCAAAAATGTTTAAAAAAAATATTTCTCCTAGTATTTTAGAGAAAAATGCTGAACACAGATTACAAGCTTTCCTATGCCGGTGTACAATAACAATGTGCAAAAGGGTGGGGGCGACGAAAAGGGAACTCAAACACCCCATAAAATAAAGGCAAGATGTAAATATTTAAAACGCCAATACACGTATATTTTTTCCTCATCTCTACCGGCGCCCGTTCTCAGAAACTTTTTATTTTCCTTATTGTCCCTTTTGGAGCTTTATCTTCGCTTAGGCGTTTTTTCATTACATTGAACCAAAAATGTACATAAATTCAAGGAAAAAGTTCATTGTTTCAACGAAATGTTAATTAATTTTGACCTAATGTACTAGTACGATAAATCAATGAACTGGTTCATTAATTTTGTTAAAGAATAATAACAACGAATGCTTTCAATGAACTTCAATGAATATTTTCATTGAAACAACGTATGCATACATTGAATCAACGTATTTTCGCAAAACATTAATGAATCTAAGTCAATTAATGCCATTCATTGAAATTATGTAAAATAATTTTTTCTGTGTAGCTATTTTTCCCCAGTTTTGTAAAATTTCCCGTTTTATTTCTCACTTTAGCGATTATATCCTGTTTTGGCGATTTTTCTCCGTTTTTGTTAATTTTTTATGTTGGAGATTTTTGGTAAATTATCTTTTCCCGTGTAGATGCCACATTTTTTTGCTTTTGCAATTATATTCTGTTTCGTCGGCTTATTCAGTTATTTTTTTATTTTGGCGATTTTTTCCTTTATTGGCAATCTATTCTTCGTGTTATTGCCCTTTTCCCGTTTTAGCGAAAAAAATTTTCGTTTTTGCGATTCCATTCTTCTCTTGGGGTTTTTTTTCGTTTTTTGAAGCTTTTTTATTTTGGCAATTTTTTCATCATTTTGGCAATTTATATTTCTTGTTGGCGATTTTTTCTCTGTTTTGGCTACACGTTTTTCGCTTTCGAAATTTTACTCTGCTTTTGGCGATTTTTTTCTGTTTTTGGGTTTTTTTTAATTTTGGGAATTTTTCCCCCGTTTTGGCATTTTAGCGATCTTTTAACGTCTTGGTGAAATATTTTTCGCTATTTCAATTGAGGGGGAGGCGAAAAGCAAAGGGACTCAAGTGCTAAAAGTAAAAAAATTGAGCTATATGCAGGAATCAACACTTAATACGAATATCTATCACTCTATAAAAATTCAGACCTGTACCGTATGTACTAGAAACCAAAAATATTTGCTCAATTCACATCGTAAAAATGTTGTTGGTAATTTTCACATGAACATGTTTCTAAATAAATGTTTATTGGGAAATTAACAACAACATATATACGATCTACAACAAATACAACATGTTGTGAATTGGGCAATTATGTAAGAAAAGCATGGGAACAAAAAACTTTGAAGCTTATTACTCAGAATTTTAGTTTTTGCACTTGTACCTCTTTGTACCTACCCTGTTTTATCGATTTTTTCCGGTTTATATTTTGGTATTTTATTTTTCATTTTACCTTTTTCCCCCAGTTCTTGACGACACATTTTTCACTTTAGCATTTATATTGATTTTTTTTGGAATTTTTTCCTTTTGACGTTTTTTATTTTGGCGATTTTTCCCCCGTTTTGGTAATGTATTTTTAGTTTTACCGATCTTTCCTGTTTGGCGACATATTTTTTACCTTTCCAATTCAATTCTGTTTTTGGTGATTTTTCCGTTTGAGCGCTTTTTTTCATTTTGGTGCTTTTCCCCCTTTTTTGCAATTTATTTTTCGTATTATCGATGTTTTCCCGTTTTAGCTTTTGTGATTCTAGTCTGTTTTCGTCGTGTTTTTTGGCGTTTTGTCGTTTTTTTCACATATTACGTAACGGAATTTTCTGTACCCAACCCTTTTTCAGTACAAGTTATTAACTCTGTAACAGATATTTAACCCTTCCTGTCTGATGGCACCATGTAATATGTTTTAGCGATGTTTTCTTCGATAATTATTCTCAGACCATCCTCGTATAATATACTACTTTTAAAAAGCAGCATCTAACTTGTGTGCTACAATTACAATTGATTATTTATTTTACCAATTTATTTATAGTGATCATTATGATTTCCGCTAGACTAACAATGAAATTGAAAAAGAAAGAAAAATAAAAGAAACTCCACAATCTAATGGATTATGAAAAATATTGTTTACCTCTTAACGGCCTCAAAAGGTGGTCGGTCACTGTTTATCAATAGTTTTTAATTCAACCATATTTTTATGATTTTCATATTTTTCTTGATTGAAGAGTTTTATTTTGTGTCCATTGTCTGTTTAATGACACAAAAAATTGTCAAAAAGACTTTATTTTAGCTTCTCATAATGTTACAAAAGGTAGCAGACAATACCATATTATATTAACTGGTTGCTATTGTTCTAAGCGAAAAAAAAGGAAAAGCTTGTAATTTATTTATTTGTCACTGATGTTTGATTGGTTAAAGGGAAGTACATATTGAGCTACAGTGACAAAATAGATTTTGAATGCAGATTCTCACTTAACGATACAAATTGACAACACTAACTAAGCGGCCACAGAGATGCTGTGTTTTAGTAGCACTTTTTGTTTAGTAGAACTTTCAAGAGCTTATCAGACTGTTTAAGAACACTTAGATAAGTGCTGCTGACACAATGGTAAGGCGGAGTCCTGTAACATAGTCGTGTTAACGTCGCTGTCGGTTTGGAGCTAGTTATGCCTTTTTTTCCTAAAACTTAAGTTTTATTTTTGTGTTTTTTTTTGTTCGCTGTTTAATTAGTTTCATATTTCTTATGCAATTTTAACATCTCGATCTACTCTTAAATGTATATTCAAGTAAAAATTGGTGTTAATGTTTTTGCCTCAGAGGTCACAAAAATGAAGAAAGATGCCCTCTTCAAGATACCAGTAACTGGTCTTTTTATTTTCTATTTTTTTGGTTTATTTTTTTTTTCTTCTCTAGTGTGAGAAAGTTTATTTTTATCTTTGAAAATTATTTAAATTCAATCAAGTGTCATTCATACATTCATTTCATTTAAAAGTACAATTCAATGTTGCATGAAAATGTGGCAACAATCAATCTCATCTTTGAAATGATGAACAAGAAGAGACTGGACAAGTTTTCTTTCTTACACAACAATGACAACCAACAACTAAACAGAGAAATAACAACAAAGCACAAAGAAATCAAAAGGAAAAAGGCAAACAAGGATACGATATTTTATCTGAACACAATGACTGCTCAAAAATAAAAAAGTTTGACCCTTTTGAAGTTTCTTTGAAATTTGTACGAGATCTTAAAAAAAATGTATGCATGTGGAAAAGGGTTATTGATGCTCAAACAGCCATCCAAACATCCATCTATACTCTTTACATCTGCTGGATGGATGGCTGCTCTTAAAGATTTGTTGTGTGCTTTTATAATGATTTGTTTTTCTTTTCTATTTTAATGGACAACCTGGTCACAAGATGTCATACATCACAAAATTAAAGAATCTGTCAAAAGTAATTACGTATGAAGTATTCATGCTTTTATCTTTTTATTAAGTTCATCGTCATCCTCATGATCCATTTGATTCATTGTGATCATGATTTTTATTAACTTCACTTAAAATAACATTACAAAGTTGAGAGTTGATACATTTAAATTGACCTCTTCAGTAGAAAACCTTTTGTGACATTTCCATATCTATGTATGTATGTCTGTCTGTCTGTCTGTCTGTCTGTAAGTAGGTAGCCTTGCTTTTAATTATGTGCGGTCTTTGTTGGATGATCTCTTAATAACCGGTTGAAGGCAGTTACGGCAAAAGGGACAGACACATTGTTTGAATTGTAACGGATTTTTTTCCATCACACAATACTTTTTTAAGTTTACAAATAGATTTCAAGGCCATTAAAAAAGGATTAAAAAACCATTCAGTGGGCTTTTGACAAAATAAAATATATTTAAGAAAGTTGATAGTGTACTAAACTATCAGGATGATTCTGTAAACTACCGGATATTGTAATCAGACGCGGATCCAGAGTAGGGGGGTATATCTTGGAAATTTGCGATCCGAAAAATCATAGAGAAGGACCTAAGCTTTAAGAATGATGAAACGTAGACAGCCCTGTTGCAACATACGGTGAGCTATAGGGTGTCAAAATGGACTATCTCGGGCATGATAAACTTTGTTGGCCTCATAACTTTTACAAATATTACCCGATTTTAAACGTATGAGTAATATGATAGTGCATACCATAATGTTACTCATACGTCTCATGTGCTGGCCAAAAAATGGGAGGATCACATTTTCATCAGGTTTTTTTTAAATTAAAAATTCATAAAAAATTCCCGTTCAATATATCGTTGAATTTTTTAAAAAAAATAGTAAGGAAATAATAATAAAAAAATTAAGTTTGATAATATTTTCATGCAAGTAAATAAAATGCTTCTGAAAATTTTACTATTTTTAGGAAATGTGCTCTCATGGCCATATTTCGACCGGGCGGCTGAAAATTAAAAGCCAGAATAATTATATCAAATGCATTGATATCAAAAAGGCAATTTTATTTACAATTTTTTAGTGTTTTTTGTAACAAAATTGGACAAATCTTTCTCAAGCTATGATAAATTCGGTGAAGCAGCCTCTTAAAAAATCCCAAATTTTAGAAAATAATTAAAAAAAAAAATTATCCATAGAATTTTAAATTTCTATTGTTTTTGTAGTTACGGGCTATTCACATATTACGAAACGCTCTAGGTTGAGGGGAGGGGTATAAAAACTCCGAAAATAGCTTTAAGTAATATGTGAATAGCTCTTTAGCGAACCATAACACATATAATAATAGTGGCACACCTTTACATTTTTCTTGTTGCATAGTGTTACTTTTTTCTTAAAAATAAAGAATTTACGATCTCTTAAAATGTCATCCCATTAAATGACAATATTTAGGTGATTGCCATTAGAAAACCAAAAACTATAAAAACATTAGAAAAGCAATAGTTCAAATTGTAGCTCAACCCTTATTTTCTAGCGAAAAAAGAAAAAAAAACAGCTCTTCCTTTTTTATGAAGCCTGAATCCTTTTTCAAACAAAAATATTCTCCAGACAATAAATTTAAATTAGTTCATATGGACTATAAATTCATGTAATGCTTTGTCTATGTATAATTGCTACAAGATGCTCCTTTTTTGTATTTAAAGGACATTAAAATATTCTGAAAAAAAAATTTTATAGAATAGAAAATAATGAAAAACAAATTTCCAACAATAGAATACAATTGCGTTAAATAGCCGTAAGGGTCAAAATCAAAAGAATTTCGAAAGGAGAAATCTACCCTCCCTGGAAGATTGGTTGGTTGGTTGGTTGCTCCTAATGTCCTTTAAATTTAATTGTGTTGTGTTCTTCGTTTTTATATTTTTTTTTTTATTTTCGGGGAGTTTGTGCTAAATTTACAGCTTGTCATTTGAATTGAATTTTTATTAGCAACAAACTGGTATTGAATGAGGTTACACTTTTTTCACTCTTACCTTTTGCTTCCCTAAACTCAAATGTGGTTGACAATTTAAGGAATCATCAGATGAAATAAATGAAATAAAGACTAAGAAGCTGAAATAAATGTTCAATAAAAAGCGTAACAAAATGGGCAAAACCGTTTGACTTAAAATCCTGAAATAGGAACGCCACAATAAAACTTAATAAATAATGAAAAAAAAAAGGAATTGCCTTCTTAATCTATAAAGGAAAATTACAATTCTTATTAAATTAACACATACTCTCTGAATAGCATAAAAAATAATACCTTTTTTTCTAGTTAATATTCAAATATTTTCAATTTCCTTATCTTTTTTTATCAATAGAACAAAATAAAAGAAAATAAATTTGTTATTGATAAAGAAGAAAAAATCTCTCACACACACACACACACACATACGCATAAATCTTGTGAATTGACCACTAGTGCCAAAATTGCTCATTATAATCCGATTATTAACACAATGACGACTGTCAACTAAATGCTATAGTTGACCATTTCACGCATCATGTGATTGAAATCCTTGAAAACTTAGAAAAAGATGAAAAGAAGAAAGAAAACCACAACCGATAAAAAAAACCATTTGAATAATTTTCTTAGTGGCAATTTTTTTATACACTCGTAACAAAAATTCTATTTAAAGAAAATGGTCTTTTTAATAGGGAGATTAGGTTTTTTTCCTCTTCCAAGGATACTAATGTTACTTAGCAGCACAGATGAAATAAGGGCTTTATGAGGATTAGGGAAATAATACGTATGACTTGATATTTGTGACAATTGTTTGGAGAAAGTAATTGCATCGATATGGAACAAATTGAAATATGCTAACATTTTCTGTTTTGATAAAGATTAAGAATTTTTTTATATATAAATTTTTTAGCATATTTGTATTAAAAAACTTACTTATTAACTATTCATGGATTCAAAGGACTACTTCATAAGAACTGATTTAGGATATATTTCTTATGTAGAGTAGGTAATATTTAAAAGACTTCAGTTAGTAAAAATATGGAAAACGGTTTACATTGCAGGCCATCCCTGGCACTTCCCGCTAATTTTTTTTGTTTGCATTTATTTCTACAGTTTTGCAATTATTTCTACACGGAAAAATAATGGTGTAAAGTTCTGTAGAGAATTTTGTTTGCATACGTACAAATTCGTATATTTTTTTAATTTAAAACGCTAAACATTACTTGGAGTAACCACGCGCAATAAACTTGGAATATTTCCAGCACCATATGCTCTCGTGTGGATCGCAGAAACATTTATTTGCAAACAAATTGCGACATAGTTGTTCAAACTTATGTTCAAGAAATAATATTGAACATAAGCTGTCAAATTTGATGGATATTTGTTGTTTGCGCGAATTAAAAAAAAGAAACTTGTAGATGTGGTAAAAATACAATTTTTTTTAAATATAATAAAGCATATTTAAATAAAATAGTTTTAAACAAAATTAAATAAATCAAAATAAAGAGAAAAAACATTGATCCATTTACAGTGAATTTTTTAAATTTATGTCCAATACCACAATACGTGTTCTATAGCTCAGAACATAAGCCTGAACATGAACATATTTGTGCTGTTATTCTGCCGACATTATTTCTTATGTTCGGAAATAAATATTGAGCGTGGAGACGTGCAGTTAATTACAACGGACTTAAAGTTCCCTCGTTTTGCACATAGTTATAATGACTTAGAAGCCTTGAGCGGCCCACCCACCCACTTGCAATATAATTGTGCCATTTTTCGTATTGTACAATAAAATCGCCAATTTGTGCATCAAATTCGAAGGTGGCACAATATATTGGCAAAAATCAAAAGACTTTTGATTTTTATTGTACAATCAAGAAAATTGTGTAATGTGGTGTCAACATTATTCAGTGTTATGTTTACTTATTCACTGTCAATAAAATTGAGCAATATTTTCTTTGAAAATATTGTGCTATTTATTGCATAGTATAGATCAAAATGACAATAATATGTACAATAACATATGCAATAATATTGCACAATGGATTGCCCGCTTTACGTTTATGGTAAAAGATGCGGTCAGTACTTTTATGTAAAACATCACGAGGAACATTTTTGTGGAAATTTTTAACCCTCTAACTCTTCGCTGTATGGGTCTTTTTGTCCCTTTCTTAAAAAGGGTAAAATCCTCCCCTTCATCGGCGATATAGCGGGCTGAAATGGCATAAAAAAATTTAGTAAAGTGCGAGTTTGACTCGCACACGAAGGGTTCCGTGCGAATACCATATATTTACATATATCCCTTTTTCGTTTTGCCAATTTTTGTTTGTTTTTGGGGACTTTTAATTTTAGCGTTGGTATATGTGGCTGCCTACTGAACGCAAGCAATCAAGTAGAATCAATAAGATTCCGTTATGACAAATTTAATTGTAGCGTATTTTTTCGTGTTAGAGTTTTTATGATCTTTTTTGTGTTTTTGAGCGATTTTTTAGCTTTGGCTATTTTTTTCGTTTTGGTGTTGTTTTTCGTTTTAGCGTTTTTTTCATTTTCGTGATTTTTTTTGTTTTGGAAATTTTTAAAATTTTTAAATTTGAACTATAAGTTTAAGGGTTCTTTTGTTTTGCCGATTTTTTCGTTTTATCGATTTTTTTGGTTTTGTTTGCGATTTTTTCTAAGTTTTAGTGATTTTTTTCATTTTGGTGTTTATTTCGTTTTTGTTCTTTTTTTCGTTTCAGCGCTTTTTGCATTTTGTCGATTTTTTCGTTTTGCTATTTTTGTATTTTTTTTAGTTTTCTGTCTTCTTCATTTTTTTCTTTGGCAATTATTTTCGTTCTGGTGTTTTTTTTTCGTTTTCGCGATTTCTTCACTTTCGCACTTTTTTGTTTTTGGCAATATTTTTAATATTAGGTTTTTTTAGTTTTGGCGACTTTTATTCGTTTTGGTGGTTGTTTTCGTTTCAGCGCAGTTTTTCATTTTAGCGTTTTTTTCGTTTTGGCCATTTTTTTAAATTATGACGGTTTTTGTGAAAAAATTTCATTGGTTGAAACAATTTTATTAGATTTTTTAATGTAAAGTTTCATTAAAATTCAACCATTAACCATTCAAATTCGACAATATTTCTGAAATTTTATTGGATTTGTGAAATTGTCATTATATTAATGAAAAAATGTAATGAAATTGTTTCATTGATTTTGGGAAGCAAAACTCTTTTAGTGTAGATATTTTTACCGGTTTTTATACTTTTGTTTCATTTTGGCGTTTCTTCCCATTTAATAATTCTTTCGTTTCGTGGGGTTTTCCCCGTTTCGGCGGCTATTTTTGCGATTTTCTCAATTCAGCGTTCTTTCATTTTGGGGATTTTTTCGCTTAAGCATTTTATTTTTCGTTCTGCCGTTTTGTGTTTATTTTGCGATTTATATTTTTTCGATTTTTTCTATTTTTTCCAATTATTTTTCGCATCGGAAACTTCTACCGATTTGGCGATTTTTTCGTTTAGGAGATTTTTACCTTCTTGGCGAATTTTTCAGTTTTAACGTTTTTGTTTCGTTATATCGACTTTAATTTGTCTTGGCGTTTCCCACATTTCTGCGACACTTTCCGATTTGGTGACATTTTTCCGTTTTAACGTTTTTCTTACTGTTTTGGCGATTTTTATTCAACGCTTTTTCGTTTCGTGTTCTTATATATTTTTTACCGCCGTAATGTGCATAACGTCACAAAGGGAAATTCTTCAAAGTAAAATTTTAAAAAAATTTTCTTTACCGAAACTTATTATTCATGTGTGAATTCTATACTTTCGTTTTTTTTTTTTTTTTGTAAACTAATTTTTAGCTTCCCGCAATCTAAAAATGGTACGTTATTGATTTCATACCCGACTTTCCGAATCGATCAGATCTCGAAGTTTTGAGGTCTTAGGAAACTATTTTGATTATTTTTACGATGATGTCCGTATGGCTGTATGTATGTAAATCACTCATAACTGCTTTACTGATCATAACGAAATGTTCACCATTCTTAAGATTTTGGCTCAACTAGTCGATTTCGAAAATTTTCAAAAGTACGTTTTTAAAATAAATTTGGTCCACTTTTGTTGAAAAATTTGTATAAAAGTGTTATTTTGTAATTACTCCTAAATTGTTGTCAAATCGATATATTATAATCAATAACTTTTAGAGAATTTGAAAACCTACATCCAATGCTGTCAATTTGATCTAAATCGGCTAAGTTTAAAGTTAGTTTTCCAACAATATATTGTTCAGCTTCATAGCTTAAATACTTCTTAAGATATTTGGAATTGATTCGCTGGGGACCTGAAATTTTGCGTTCCTCATTAGCCAGCACCCTGAGAGTAACTCTCGTGATAGTGCTGTCATGCTAGCTGATTTCTATGAGAAATTGTGTCAGTTAATGTTACTGTCGCACTATCAAGTGACAGCAACTGTCGTGATTACTGTCATAGTGTGAATGGGGCTTTAGAAACGGCAACAGCCGTATCAAATTGTGGTCCTTCATGAACTAAACACATATAGGAAAATATCACGGCTTTTTTATTTCTGTGTTATTGACATTTCACTATTTATTTCATGGCATTTCCTAGATGAAAAACATCATCTTAATCTACATTACAATCGTTTCCTTTAACCAATAGAATGGATTTAATCCTAAATAATGAATTGTTTATTTTTGTGTTAAACAAAAATCCCAACCCGTTAACAATTTCGATATCAAAAGATTTCAATTTAAATAATTTCAAAACATCCCACCTTAAACAGAAATGTGCGACAAAAGCGTGCGCTACGCTCCGCTCCTTATTTTGTATGTTTAGAAAATATAATGAAAAATTTGTGTTAATTTAAGCAAAATTACATCTTAAATTGTGGCCCTTTTTGACAGACAGCGTGTTTAGCATTTCAAAACATAAAATTATTTAAATTTCAATTGTTTTTTTTAGCAATTTATCACTGAAATAATGTCAAGTAAAAACGAAACACAAAAGTTAAAGAAAAAGGTAGGCAAAGGCAAGAAAGGGGTGGTGGTGTGGTGGAAGGCAAATATTTTGCTCAAGGTTTTTTTTTTGGCTTAACATACAAACATCACGTCACATTATTGTCGCCATCGGTGCACATTTAAATTGAAAGTGATTTGCATATGAGAAGAAATAACATCTAGCGATATAGTCCCCAAGGAATAACCCAGTAAAATCTTATGTTGTGGATTTTTTCTTTCAAACTGAAATCTTTTGTTCAAATCTGAGTTTATTTATTACAGGATTTTGTTTGAGTTTTCTCTTAAGAATAAATAATGTTTGTAGAAAAGTGATCAATAATGTTTCTTGTTGTTCTTACACGCATATAGAAATATTTAAAAGATATTTATGCTTATGAAATAATTTTGTCAATATTTACATTTAATGAACAATAAAATTGTTCAAATTGTTGAAAAGTGTCATTTAATCAAACGATGATGTGTGAAATATTGTATAATTGATGAGCAATCAATCAAAGATGAGGGAGAATATTCACTTGCTTGTGAGTGTAGAAGAAAGTGCTCTGCCAACGTTTGTTTATTTGTTTAAATTTAGTCTTGAAAGGACGCCATTGAAATGATTCTGTTTGACAATTACACGGTACAACAAAATTCAAAAATTTTTAAAATAACAAAGTTCTAATGACTGATTCTGGTAGAGGGCACTAAGAGAAATATATGTGTACCAGAATTTTTATAGTTTCCATTTGGACTTTATTTTACGGCGACTTAAAGTTCCTTCTATCCAAATTTTGCGTATTGTTTTAGTGAATCGGCACAGGAAATCTTGTAATCTTTACATTTTAGGTAGAAGATGTGTTCTGTACTTTTATGTAAAACACTACGAAAAACATTTTTATGGAACACTTTAACCCTCCAACTTTTTGCGGTATGGGCCTTTTTTTTGTATCTTTTTTGAAAAAAAAGGCTGAAAACGTCCATTAAAAAGGGATATGGCGGGCTGAAATCTCTTATAAAAATAAATTTTATAAAATTCTATTATAAGTCTTCAAATACACCAAAGCTCAAAATTCAACGTTAGACACAAGTCCAAACTTAAAATGTGTTTAAGGGTTAAACACATCTTATCATCTTATACTCAAATAGTGAGAATATCAGCCGTGTCACAGATTCCGTTCGGATTTGTCTTGATTCCGTAGTTGTCATTCCGAAAAAGTACATTTTTGGTGCTGTAGATTCCGTTTATTTTGTATTTCGTTTTTACAATTACAAAGTTTTTATATCTTGAGGCGTTTGTTTACTCTTGTTCTTAGAAGCAAAGCTCACATTAAACTTTTTAATAACAAGGAAAGCTCAGAACCAAATATTTATTTGACACTCCTAAAAGTATGCACGTTTTTTAATATTTATTGCAAATGAAGTCAGTAGAAAAGTGTTTTTAAATTCCACTTTGAAATTTAAAAGTGGTTTAATTACGAAGAAAATTTCAGTTTTGCGTTTTCTGAAGAAGCAACATACGGAATTGAAACTACTTCCGATCGGAATGATATTCTGTGACATGGCTGTATATCTCACTAACGGCCCTTTTCACAATGGTTAATTAAAAGTTAACTCGAACTTTAACAGCAAGTTCGACATACAAAACATGTCGTTAGAGTTCACGTTAACTCTTAATCGTACATTGTGAAAAGTGCCGCAAACAGTGTTATTATGAAGATAGTTTGCTTTAAAAATCTCTAGATATAATTGTTCGACTTCTGTAGAAAATGCAACCCTGATCTAATGAGTTTATGGAAAGTTCTAAAAAAGCAATAACAACACAATATATTAGGGTAGCACATTGTGCAGAAGTCGAACAGCTTGTATAATAACAGCTAAAAACAGCTTTAAAGACATTTTACGTTATGAATTATTTCTGCCACTCAAGTTCGGTTTTGAGGTTTGATGTCTTTAAAGAATTTTATGGCAAATATTTTTTTTGGACATAGCAGCCCGCTATATAGATGTTTAAGGGAAGTTTTTTGCCCCTTTTACTATAAAGTGTCAAAAGGACCCATACAGAAAAAATTAAGAGGGTTAAAATGTTCCTCGTAGTGTTCTACATAAACGTGATAAACACACCTTATACCTAAAATGTAATGATTACAAGATTTCATATGCCGATTGACTATAGCAATATGCAAAAGAGGAAGCGGACACTAACTCCCCCTAAAATTAGAACTCGACGTAAATTAAAAAAAGCTGCCCGCTATATTGCTGTTTAAGGGGAGTTTTTTGTTCCTTTTTCAAGAAAAGTAAAAAAAGGCCTATACAACGAAGAGTTGGGGGTTAAAATGTTCCATAAAAATGTTCGCTATGTTTTACATAAAACATCTGAGCACACCTTATACCTAAAATGTAAGGATTACAAAATTTCATGTACCCATTCAACAAGTCTAATTACTTAAAATAAAGAACAGGCGTAAACTTTCAAAACCCCGATAGAAGTATATTTTGGTCCTTTCTACCAGTCGTTAAGCGGCCCATACACCTGCAATATTTGTGGTAACAAGCCTTAACCGCTTGCAATATTTGTGGTAAGAAGCCTTAACCGCTTAAGTCGTTTAAAAATTTTTTAGGGCGAGCCGTTTAAAGTATCAATAACTCGCTTCCCATTAGACGTTAGCTCATTTCTCTTTAACATTTTTGCACATAATATCCGTCTTAAAAAAGTTGCAAGCAATAAAAATTTATAACAAGAAGATTAATAAACGGATGGGCATAATCGCCCAACAAACACAATTTTTTCTTAACTCGACTTATGCGATTAAGGCTTGTGACTACAGATATAATTGTGCAATTTTTCATATTGTGCAATAATATCGCCAATTTATAATACATATGTCATATTCGATGGTTGCACAATATATTACAAAAATTCAAAAGGCTTTTGATTTTTATTGCACAACCAAGAGAACTGTATAATCTGTTAGCAACATTGTTCAATATTGTTTGCATTTTTTTTTTGATATGTATTATGAGAGAAGTTGAGCCAAATTTAATTTCAAAATATGTATTGTGCAAAACGCCAATAATGTGAACAATAATATTTTCAATGATATTGTATAATGTATGGTGTGCTTTAGAATCTTGTTATTTTTCAAAACAAATATTGATTTTGTTGGACAGTATTATCATCTTGTTGCACGTTCTCAAATTGCTGACCATAAAATTGGCTGTGTGTCCTATTTGAAATTGTTTTAATGAAATATGGCCGTATAAAAAGTTGAACCAAAATTAATGTTTATTTGTTTTAAATTTTAAAGATTAAAAAATCTCATTAAAAGCAGCTTACAGCGCCTGAGCATCACCACATTTGCATATACGGGACTCTGTCAGTCAGTTTGCATCTTCGACTCGTATATTAAAATATTAATCCTCAGGCACTTTTACCACCTTCATTTGTGACTTGTTGTAAGAAAGAAAAAAAAAGCAGCAAAGATTTTATAACTCATTCATCCTTGCAGGCCAACTAACCAGCCAGTGCATCAGTGCTGCAGCAGCAGCAGCAGCCTCACATTGTTCTCGTCGTTAACCAGATAATATTGACACGACTTTTAAGACCTTTAAAATTTTTCAAATTCATCAAGCCAAGCGCTAACATTTAATCTGTGTATTTTGTTGATTGTAAATTACAAATCCACGATGAGAAAAGAATATTAATAATTTTGTTAATTTTTTGTTGAAAAACTTAAGAATGTGTTCTTTATTTTCATTTTCTTTTATTTTTTAAACGAATCTTAGCAGCGAGCGAGCGAGCGAACAATCTTTTGTTTATGACTCTGAAAAATTGTTAAACAAACAAAAGGAATAAATAATATTAACAAGTAACTGCAACAAAACCTCAGATCAGCCTCAAGTTTTGGTTACAATAGTCCAAAGTTAGACAACAAAGATTTTGGAATTGTTAAAGAGGGGGGAAAAAAAGATTATTTTCATCTTCTTCTTCTTCATGTCGTAAAATAATAAATATTTATTAGTTTTAAAACATTTTCATTTTTTGTCATATGCGTTGAGAGTGAATTATTATTGAATATTTATTTGTTTGTTATTATTCATAGTGTATC
Source organism: Panzeria rudis (assembly GCA_956483635.1). Taxonomy (NCBI): domain Eukaryota; kingdom Metazoa; phylum Arthropoda; class Insecta; order Diptera; family Tachinidae; genus Panzeria; species Panzeria rudis. The sequence goes on from OY101451.1 coordinate 4,534,820, forward strand.
ATCTTCTTTTTTTTTTTTTTGAAAAGTTTATTTGTTATTGTTGCTTCTTTTTTTCATATTCATATTTTTTTTTTACTTTTTATTATTCTTCTCATTGTTAGTGCGACTATTGTTGTTTGTATTTAAAATTATTATTGTTTGCTGGAGAGCTTTCTTAAGTGGTTATGATTAATGTGCGAAAACGTGTTAAATGTTTTCAAAAGACCATCATCATCCCATACCATTCCACTACTTTTCATCTCTTCTTTTATTTTGAAGTTCTCTTGGACGTTTTCCCCCCTCCTACTGATGCAATTCATTTACTTAACATTTTTCCAACTGCTCATCTTAAGTCTTTTATGACGATCAATTGTTTAAACAATCAGCGGTATTGATGATGACAAAATTTTGTAATTTTTATGAATAGACAAAAATCTAATCGTCTTCATAAATACTTTAAATGCTGTTGTTGAAGTTTCTTTAGAAGTGTTAACACGGAATCGTCACACAAAGTACTTTTTTCTTCATCCTTTGCATATGAAAGGATTCACGTCCGGTTCCATCTTTAATAGAATTTAGTTACTTAAATGTTCTCTTTATTTGCACTGAAAGACAAATGCTTTATAACGGAAATGAAACAATTACATTGACACTTTTATATTAATGCAAAGAAAATGTTCATTCATGACATGAAACATTACATAACATTAACTTTCATTACATTATATTGCATTACATTACATTATATTACATTACATTACATTAAATTACATTACATTACATTTTATTACCTTACATTATATTACATTGCATTACATTACATTACATTGCATTAGACTACATTACATTACATTACTATACATTACTTATATTATATTATATTACATTACATTAAATTAATTTCATTACATTAAACTACACAGCATTAAATTACATTACATTACAATATACATTGCATTACATTACATTATATTACATTATATAACATTACATTTCATTACATTAAATTACATTACATTACATTTTATTACCTTACACTATATTACATTGCATTACACTACATTACATTACTATACCTTACATTACTTATATTATATTACATTACATTACATTAAATTACATTACATTACATTACACTGCATTACATTACATTACATTACATTAAATTACATTGCATTACGTTACATTACATTACATTACACCACATTACATTACATTAAATTACATTAAATTAAATTAAATTAAACTACATTACATTAAATTATATTAAATTAAATTACATTACGTTACATTACATTACATTACATTACATTACATTACATTACATTACATTACATTACATTACATTACATTACATTACATTACATTACATTACATTACATTACATTACATTACACTACATTACATCAAATTACATTACATTACATTACTCTGCATTACATTACATTAAATTACATTATATTACACTACATTACATTACGTTACATTACATTACATTACACCACATTACATTACTTTACATTAAATTACGTTAAATTAAATTACATTACATTATATTACATTAAATTAAATTACATTACATTACACTTTATTACATTGCATTACATTACATTAAATCATCATCATCACAAGTGGTGATAGCAAATACACGTGAGCACTGACGATGGAAGTGTAGCGGTTTCCGAAAGTGGCGCTACTCTGTTCTGCTGTGCACGTTGAAAAATTAAGTTGATGTTAATTTTTCCCTTGTTCCTTGGAATATTAATAATACCCAATTCTTTCTGAATATAACGTTACGAACCTTAGCCTAATAATCAATTTACATTACATTACACTACATTACATCAAATTACATTACATTACATTACTCTGCATTACATTACATTAAATTACATTATATTACACTACATTACATTACGTTACATTACATTACATTACACCACATTACTTTACATTAAATTGCGTTAAATTAAATTACATTACATTAAATTAAATTACATTACATTAAATTACATTACATTACACTTTATTACATTACACTACATTACATTAAATTACATAACATTACATTACATTACATTACATTACACCACATTACTTTACATTACATTAAATTACATTAAATTAAATTAAATTACATTACACTACATTACATTAGACTACATTACATTACGTTACATTACATTACATTACATTACACCACATTACTTTACATTACATTAAATTACATTAAATAAAATTACATTACATTAAATTACATTAAAATACATTACACTACATTACATTACATTATATTACACTGCATTACATTACATTACATTAAATTACATTACATTAAATTACATTACATTACACTACATTACATTACAGCTATGAAAATTATGTAAATAGTGTGAAACTTTCCTCGACTACATTTTTCATTAATTAACATTAATGATACGAAAAAGTTTTCATTCTGATAACGAAAAACTCATACAAAGTTTTCGTTATGCAGATGGCCCTAAATAGAAATTCAATGAACACATTTTGTTAGGCTTAAGGAAGAATCTGGACTTTATCGAAGAATGAAAACGCTTCAATTCTCTGATGGGATCTGGATTAAAAGTCGAGCCTAACTAAATATGTGCTTTGGATTTGTAATCAATAGCTTACAAAAAAAGTAATATAAAAAAAGAAATGCTTTCTTTCCAATTTGGTGTCGCAGAACACGAATATGGCATTCATTTATTTTTCTTAAGAAGCTTTTTCAATACATTCGCGAAAACCGTGTTTTTCTGCAGTTTCTTTTTTTAGTTATTTCCAAAAATCTTTCGAACTGTTCATTTGAATTACACAGATTTTGCGCTGTTGCATATATACGTTTTTCTTCTTCCAGCTCATATATAAACTGTGTTGATCGGATCAAAGTTCATCGAGTTACAGGCTTTAAGATATGAAAAATGTAAATTTTTGACATTTTTTTCAAAATTATCACTCAAAGTATCAAGGAAGTATGTTGTCGCCAGGCATTAATGGGTTAATTGAATTCCTTTGCTTTAATTTTGCCAGAATTCTGTGAATAATTGTTTTCAGTTTCCATCAATGTTCTTTTGCCAGAAAACAATTATTACTTTATAAACTAAACAATAAATTACCCAAACAAAATAGCACAACAGCACACTTTTTTTAAATTAAAAAGTTTATTTTCTTTTTTTGTTATTCATTAACAATAAACTGTGTTCTGTGTTCTTTTAGGCCAAATTCACTCACACAGTGTCACAAAAATGAAGAAGAAGATGAGAAAAAAAACATAAAAACGGAAGCTGCTCAACATGAATTGCCAATATTTTGAACAGTGTCGCTCGTTTTTTTTTTAACATTTTATTTTAAACGTTTTTTGTTCGTTCGTTGGCTCGATCTGCTGTGAACCCATTAAACAAAATACATAGTTTGACACTTAAACCACAAGAGCTGCAAATTTCCAAATGAAGAGCGTAAAGAAATCGTGGAGCAAAAAAAAACAGAAAAAGGAAACTGTTAAATTTATGGAATTATGGAAAAAAGGGTTGAGCACACATAACCGGGCAGCACAAAACTGCAAGAGTTAGAAAAGTGAGGACGTGAGAACATTATAAATTCAAAGTGAGTACTACAACAACAACAACAAATACATTTGAATTGAACATTTATAGCTGTACTTTATTCATTTATAACGGTGTCATTGTTATTTGTTGTTGTTGTTGTTTGTTATTGCTGTTATTTAACTGTTACAATTGAAATTTAACCCCTTACAGTGGGTTATTTGAATGTTATTTAGAGCCAAGCCAGCCAGCCAGCCAGTCCATTGTTAATTGTAAATCAATTTTAAACAATTAATTTAAAACTGTGTGATTTTTTTGATTTTTATTTTAAAGTTTTTTTTTCAAAGCACCACCACTCCACCCCATCTGGGAATTTTATTTTTGCAACATTGTTAGAGTACTAACAACTACTCAGTTTAAAAAAAAGAGCAGAAATAGTTTTTTTTTGCAAATTTTAAACTCGAAAAAAGTAGGAGTTACCAATAAAGTCATTAACACAATGTGTTCAAAATTCGTTTTTAGAATTTTAAATTTCTGGAGAAATGGTTTTTAACTTTTTTAAATGAAGAAATTATTATGCCACCGCATGTAAACGCCTACTGGGCGCGAATTCATTTTTTGCAAATAATAAAAATGGTGATAAATTTTATGACTTGATCAACAATTAAATGCTTTTTGGCATTAATCAATAATGATTTGGTTTTTTTTTATCGATTTTGCAATATCTCTTTATTTGTAATGAATGTTTAATATTAAAGGGTTAATTTTAGTTTAAAAAAATATAACAGCTGGTTGCAATTTTTCGTTTTCTGAATCAAACATTTGCATTTTATGTAAAACATTTTGCGCTTTAATAGAAAAATCAGGCGTGAACTTTTTTACATATTGTAAATGTGATAATAAATTATTGGGAAAATTAAACACATGTCGTCGGTCGATATGTAACACATTATTTTTCATAAGGACTTTAAAAATAATTCAAATTACACTGGTCTTGTGCAAAGAAAATGTCCTTTAAATAAAAATATGTGGAATATAAAGTTTAATGAGCTAAAATAAAATCCATTTTCAGTTCTTTTTTATTACGTACAAATTTTTTTGTAATGAGCCCCTGACTAATGTTTCCACTAGATACATCAGTATATTTCAGCGTAACTCGAGAATGGTATGGCCGATTTCGATCAATAAAACGGCAAAATATGCATGACGAAATTACCTTTAAACTTTGTTAATAATGTTTTTTATTTGATAATTTGTTTCGGAGTTATTCACAAACTATTATCGAAAAAAGTTGTTTTCATGCAAAAAAACTACGAAGCTTTTTCTTTCTAAAAATTCATAAGAAATGTAAAACTTCAAAAGTTTTACCATTTAACCAGTTTTCTTAAGGCCAGATGTCTTACGAACAAAATAAGCTATATATCATGAAAATCGATGCAGAAATATTGATTTTATTAGAAATTAAGGGAAAACACCCAGACACTTAAAAGATACTTTCTCTATTAAATTTATACCTATAAACTAAATTTTACCGATTCTCAAAAAAATCACTAATACTAGCCTTATTCTATAACTCAAACTTTGGCTCTGTTAACGTTAGTAACATGAAATTTTAGTATTTCCTATTCCATAAAAATTTTGTTTTGAAACAGTTGTCATTTAATAGAAAAAAAATATATGAAAAACTGTTAACTTCAACGATAGGTATTTTGTAGGTGACAAGCTAAAATATGTATGTATATCAACTGAGTTACTTCACTTAATTTTTAATAAAATCGACATTTGTCGAGCGATTTTAATGATGTATGCCTTATTTTATTCCGAATACACCCAGCTTTCGTATTATCGATAAAAATGTTAAAAATTAGTTCTTCTTATTTTATTATGAGCTTTTGAAAACGATCAAAAGTCTGCTGAATAACTCCGAAGGAATTGAAAATTTAAAAAACTTGTTTGCAGTTGATTTAAAGATAATTTTATTTTTCCTGTTTATGATATTAAAATCGGGTTAATCGTTCTCAAGTTATGATGAAATAGATTAGCGTGACTGCCTTCACAGAAAAAATTATCATAGGTTTTTATTTCAACACACATGTATTTGAATTTGTTTTTAAATTTTATTATTTTTTTCTTTGGTTTTTAAATATTCCAAAATTTTGATAGAAAAAATAAGATTTTTTTCTTATTACATATTTACGAATTTTAGTGTTTAATTTTACGAATTTTGTGATAGGTCCCATTTCCGTAAAATAAATATTTGAATTTATGAATTTAGTAAGAGAATACGAATTATAGTTTTTTCTGTGCTATTTTTAAATAAGAAGCAAAAAAGTCAAAACAGAAAACATACCATCATAACTCAATTATTTTTTAACCGATTTTAATGTAATTGCACATTTTGTAAAGCTATTTTAATGCCACTTTTCACAAAAGTTAATTCGTATAGCAATTTAGTATCTCATAAGCAACTTAAAGCTGGCGGAAAGTAAAATTTTTTTGAAAAATTTGTATTTTTTATGCTTAAACCACCATAACTTAGCCATATAATAACTGATTTCCAAAAATCATATCTTATTTGAAAGATGAGTATCATATCTTTCAAATTTGAAAATGATCATAGATATCCGTTTTGAAACAACTAAGTTATGGCTGTTTAAATTTCAAACTTTAAGAAACCCCTTTATTCACTACATTTACCGATATCAAATCACTTTACGAAGTGATCTAGAAAAATCATAGGTATTTTCTTTATCTATGGATTCCAACCAAATAGAATTGGTGCATGAGAACCCCTGAATATTTTGTCTCAACTTTTGTAGCATAGTATAATTGTTTCTTATGCTCTGTTAATAAAAATAGTAAGCTTTTTGCCAGTTTAAATTTTTTATAAATTTAAAAAAAATAAAAATATTCCAATTTTGCATAAAAAAAGAATATCTTTCATCATTGCGTTCAGAATAATTTCGAAACCGTTGTATATATATATATAAAAAAATAATATTCAAACGGGTTATGTGTTGTTTCTAGAAGCCAAACAATCGACTTACGTAGAAAATTTGTATCGAAACCACTCGAAAAACTGAGTTCTATTCATACAAAATGTTCACTCAATTCGATTGTTCACTCAATTAAGGTCGTTTCCGTAGACAACGTAATTGTCGACGAAAACGATATTCCATATATTAGCAACGAAAAAAAATTTCGCTTCAGAACTTATTTTTCGTTGCTAATATATGGAATTTCGTTTACGTTGACGATTACGTTGTCTGCGGAAACGAGCCTTTAAAGGTAATTTTATTGAAAGCTTTGTAGTGGTTTTTGTAATAAAATGAGACAACCAAACCATTCCCAAGTTACAGTAAAATCGGTAGAGCAGATTCTTAAAAAATCCAAAATTTTAGAAAAAATTAAAAAAAAAATTCATAGAATTTTAGAATTAAGGGATTATAAAACACCAAAAAATATATAGTGATACTATTTGGAATTTTTCTTGTTGCATAATACAGTCTACAAAGTTTTCTTTTGAGGGTTATTGATTGATAATATGTTCTTATTTATAGAAGGGGAAAAAATAGAAATTTAACTTTCTAAATCTCTTATTACAGGTTGGTGCACCAACCAGCATGCTGCTTTGAATCAAGTTGCAACCAGATTCTATCAATTTATCATGCTTGTCCATCGAAAGTTCCACTGATAGCTGACAAGTGCTTTGTGCTAAGTTTGGTTTGAAATTTTAATAATTCGCAAGAAATGAAAAACCAAGATCGTGCTAGCTGGATTACATTACACTGCATAACAATATCAAATTAACAAGTTTCTAGCGACTGCTCCTGGCAGAGGGGACCAAGAAACATATATGTACGTGTTTGGGTGTTTACGCCATACGCTGGAGAGGTTTGAAGATTTCGGAAACAACATTCGTTGAGCTATGGACGAAGTTATAGCCGCAATTTCTCCGAAAAGTTTATGAAAATTGGACATCCAGATTGAGTTATAATGCCAATAATGAATGACCAAAGCCATTTTTAAACATTAATGTCATAAAAATTCATTTATTTTTCCAATAAAAATTATATTAAAAATTTATTTTTATTTCTTTTATTTTAATTTAAATTTGTATGTGTGTAAGTATAAAGACATCTTTTATTTATATTATTATTACTTGTTTGTTCACTGATATTTTTTTCGGTGTAGAAAAAAATAGACACGGCTATTTTCAAAAGTTAAAATTTTTCAAGAAATACCAGGCCATCAGAATTCACAGAAGGTAGTAATCTTATTTTTTCTATGAAAATAGCAATATCTGTTGCACCCTGTTGTTTGATAGTTTTTGGCAAAACTATTACATACTTTAAGGCATAAGAAGTATATACTTTTCCTAAAAGTAGGCATTTCGATGTTGTCACTTTAGCAGAGCTGCCACCTTATGTATGTTTCCCAATATTTTTTTTTATTACAAAATTACATCTTCTGCTGGATTCTGATGGCCTGGTATATCTTGAAGATTTTTAAGTTTTGAAAAATGCCTGCCTACACTGGAAAAAATTTCTTTCTACAACTAACAACCTTTTTATCTATTTATTCATTCTGTATTATTACAAGAACTATTTATTTGTTACTAAACTTAATAACTTACTTACCACAAATGCCAAATACATAAAACCAAGTAAATATTTATTTAATTGTATAACAATTTATTTTTGTGTATTTTGCTGATTTTATTAAAATACAAAAGCTTTAATTCAAAATTGATTAAAAATTTTATATAAATCTTTCATTTTACTGGACTTCTGGGCTTGATTTACGTTTATCTGTATCTGTGTATCTTTTTCCTTCTTCTTAGCCAATATTTTCGGCAAAATGTTCTTAATTCGCCACTGCGACAAACGATCTTCTTTGGATTTACTGGTCTTAACCGCCGATACAGATTATATATGTACATAGATTGAGGTGCCTCAATTTCACTTGAACTTCTGGGGCATACATGTAATAAATTGTTAGAAGCTGGCTGCAATGGCGTTGGTCGGTGGGAAGGATTATCGAGTGGAAGGCTTGAATCAAAACGGTTTGCATTTTTGTACTCCAACCTGTAATAGAGATTTAGAAAATATTTTTTTTTGTTTTAAAAAAATTTTAAATGTTATTTATTAGTTTTTAGCCCCCCGACCAAAAAAGAGAGGGGTTGTTATAAGTTTCTACTGTATCTGTTTCCTCGCTGGACCGATTTTGACTAACTTTTTTCAAAAGACAGAATGAACTATTTTGTCAGCATCACAGTGTATTCCTTAACGAGAGGAACGAATGTTCTCGAAGCTTTCTAACGGCAGGGGCTCTTTCTTTATCACAAAGTTTTGTTTATTCAGAAAATTAATTTATTTTTCGCTTCATTTCTTATTTTTACGGCTGTTGCAGACTATATTACAAGTATTAATACTTTTGAGAAAAATGAAACTCTCACATGATAATTTGTTATTGTTTTTTGAACATTTTCAAACAGCAATTATATCAGGGAAGCATTTCCTTCAAAAGTATTAATACTTGTATTATAGTCTGAAACGGCCTTTATGCCGTCTTTACACTGTCTAGGTTTTCATCTGATTACAAAAGCTAACTTTAAGAATATGAAAGTTAAAACTTGTATTGTATATTGCCTAAAAATAGAATAGGTTCTATTTGCAACTGAGCTCAGATGAAAAATTAAAAATGTTATATTAGACACTATACTTTACCTTTACGCACAGAACAAATGATCATCAAAAGATTTTCAAACAAAAGTTTGTCTAAAAATAAATTTCATTTTCAGTTACATAATCAATGAATTGTTTGTTTGACTTTTATTTTGGACGCAAACACCAAAAACAACAAGAAAAGCTGTGTCGTAAAAAAACCAACCCCGATGGCGACAAATAACAACAACAACAATGATAGCAAAAAGAATACGATTGTACCAAGTTTGTTTACTGGAGAGTTTTGAGTGAATCAATTCGTTACTACCTTTGACTACTCAATACTACTCGATACAATTTCAACTGGGTACTCAATTCTACTTTTAACGGCTGTTTTATTTACAAATTAAAATGTTTAATTTGTTCAAATTCGCATTTATTGACACATTTATGAACAACAGGCCCGGATACAAGGAGGAGGGGACACCCCCCCCCCCCAAAAACGAGTAAATTTCTATAGATTTTCTAAAAGAAGTATGGAAAAATAGTATACTTTAAGGCAAAAGTTTAGTTTTTACACCAGAAAATACAACTCTGAAAGTATTAAGTAGCTACTTTTGGGTATCGAGTACCGCAAAATATATTCGGTATTGAGTACCCGATACTCAAATGCTCAAAACTTTCACAACACTAATTTGAACACGTTTAACAAAGTGAAATTTCATAAATGCTTAATGGATGATGATGATGATAAATGACCCAGACAAAAATTTTGTTTGATATATTACAAAAAATCCAGTAAATATTTTTGTTTAATTATGTAAACTATTTTGCTTAATATTTGTTAGTATTTTTAGACTAATTGTTTTCTAGACTGAGACAAAAATATTGTTTGACATTTTTCAGAAAATCCAGTAAATCTTTTTGTTTCATTTAGTTTACAATTTATAGATTTAAGCAATTCAATTACTGAAAAACACGTTTTTTTTCAATGAAATTGTGGAGATATTTTTGTCTGTTCCTAGACAAAATATTTACTATTTTACTGAATTCCTTTACAGAAAATTAAATTTAGTTTTTTTCTGTGCGTATTGAAATCAGACGAAAACTCAGACAGTGTAATGTCAGCTTTAGTGATTTTTAAAAGATATTTTTTATACTTATTTTATGTTAAAATCAACCCAAAAAATCATTTAATATAAAACTGCAAATCATCATTAAGGTTTAATTTTAATATTATTTTACTTTTTTTCTTCTTCTGTTCTTTACTCCATATTTATTTGTTATTTGTATCCTGTTTACTTACTGTCATTCATTTTAATGGACATAGAAAGATAGAATCATTTGTATTTCGTATTGTTATAAATAGTTTGTTTGGTCCAGTATTTATTTATCTGTTGTTGCTTCTTTTTTTTTGTTTTTTTATTGAGAATCATGTCAAATAAGCTTCTGATTAACAGCAGCAGCTATCAGCCTGCCAACCACTCTGAGGCCGGCCGGCCACGTTCCCATGTGAGTGGAATTTGTGCTCGGAAAAAGTTTGCTTTTAAACACAGATGAGTTGTATCAGAAAAATGCATTTGTATAGATTTCATAATTTAATTTTAAAGGAGATGGACTGGTGAGTGATTAAATGGATTTTATTCTGTATTCTGCTAGAGGCGACCAAACTAATTTTACGCGTCTCGCCGTTTTTGAAGTTGACGTCTAGGACTCTTTTTAGAGTGAGTTAAATCACCCTCCCCAATTTTGCAAATTGTTATATTGAAACGGCATACGAAATCTTGTAATGCTTACATTTTAGATATAAGGTGTGTTTAGCCCTTTAATGTAAAAAAGCACTATGATGCAAACTTAATCCCCTTCGTTATATGATTCATTTTTGTCTCTTTTTGGAAGAAGTGGCTAAACACTCCTCTGATAAAGCGGGCTAAAATATCCTACAAAAATATTGCTCATAAAATTCTATTAGAAGTCTTAACCCTGCGGACAATTAGTGACAAATGATCCAAAAGTACTCGTCCTATGACTTGAGAAAATGTCACTTAGAAACCAGTCCCGTAACTTTATTTAAGTATTAACTCCAGCTTAACTGGTGTTTATAATTATAAGTGCCTCTTTGGTCGAGTGGGTAGTGTGCTAGCCTGTCATGTCGGAGTTTGTCGGTTCGAGCCCTACCAAAGACTCCGCTTACTTGCATTTTTAACAATAAAAAACTAATAAATTTTTAAATATTAATCTATAATTACAGCTAAATGTCAGAATAATATTTATATATAATCTATATTATTCTACGCCGATTAGGTGCATACAAAAGTTACTGGTCCGCTTCATAGGAAGTGTTAGAACTCGGACTGGTCCCTATCACCTGGGGACCAGTCACTTGACTTGTTTTGTGTCAGCTCAATTTACCGTAGGGAATGTAAACTAAAGCCCAAAATTCAACTCGAATGCCAGAAATAAATCAAAATTTTATATGTGTGTATGTCGGCTTTCGGTGACATTTTACGTAAGACATGTTTTTAATACAAACTAGGCTCATAGAGTCCGTTTTTATGGGAATCTGTGTTTTGGCATTAATAGTGAATAACTACGAAATTAACCCTTGACACATTTTAAGTTTTGACTTATTTCTGGCGTTTTAGTTGAGTTATAAACTTTGGTATCTTCGAAGACTTAAAATATAATTTTATGACAAATATTTTTGTAGAAGATTATCGCAGTTTCAGGGAAGTTCTTCTCTTTTTCAAGAAAGGGTCCAAAAATACCTATACAGCTTAGAGTTCGAACATTAAAATGTTTCACAAAAATTTTTCTCCTAGTGTTTTACATAAAATGCCGGATATTTCTTATACCTGAAATTTAAGGATTACAAGATTTCTAAAGCCGACTCTACTACACACAAGAAACTTTTCAAATTTTCTTTTCAGACAAGCATTTGCTTGAAATTCGCTCTAAATTCAATAAAAAATTTATCTGATTCAATAAATGTTTCATTTTGAGCTCTTGTCAAACAAAAAAGCAACAACAAAAATCAGTATTTATTTTCAGTAATTGTGTTGTTTGATTTTACAAAAAGTTTTATTTCCTATTTCAGTAAAAAAATTTTCCTTAATTTACAAATTATGATTAAAAATTTTACACAAATTTTTTTATCTGATTCAGTAAATTATTTTGTTTGAATTTGGATGTTTCATAATGGATTATAACAGCTAATTTAAAAAAAAAAATTTTTTTCAATAAAAAATTTTTTAAATTTAGAAAAATTTTTCTCTGAATTTACAAATTGTTTTATAGGTTCTAGTTTATCATAACAAAGTCTAATTTTTTCTGTGTGTAAAAAAGTGCAAATTGGAAAGGGGATTTTAATTCCCCCTAAAATAAAGGCCAGACGTAAACTTTCAAAATGCCGATACATCTGTATTATTTTTTGGTCCCTTCTATCCGAAACAGTCATTCGAACCTTGTTATTCTGATTAAGCAAACAATTAATAAATTGGTTAATACTACCAATTTTGTGATTCATTAAAAATCAATTAATCTTTTAATTAAATCAATGGTTTTCATAATTGTTCTACATATCAATTTATGATTTTTGGTTATGAAGTTTGGTTTTACATACATATAAGAAACGCGAACAATTTTTTCTCTAGGGAGATCAATACAGTTCTTTGCATTTATCTGATTTTTCTGATTAAAGCTTTTAAAAACTTTAACCTTTCCTAGAGTTTGTCAACTTGAAGTGACTTCCAATTCTGATCGAATATGTTGACACTTGCCCAGGTCTCTTCTTAAGTTTTTTTTTTGTAGGCATTTAGCAAACAAAAAGCACTGAAAAAAGTACAGTCTTGTTTATGAGAACACACATTTGCACGTGAGAGAAAAAGTATCAACTGGACATAATTGTAGCTGTACCAACTTCAGTGTTGTTGTTGTTGTTATTTGCTTGTATTTTAACTTGTTTATTTCGTATTCATTTTGTGAATTGTGTCAGTCATTCATTCTTTCATTCATTCTCTTGACTTGGTTGGCAATTCATACAAAATAATAAAAATTGTATTCTTCATACACTTGTTATCGCATTAGTTCTGGTGTCCGTTTAACAAATGCACTTTATTCTTCTTTATTATTTCTGTTGTTGTCTTCCTTTTTTTTTTCTTCATATCAATATTTTTCTTTTTATTAAATGTTTCATACATTTTGTTCTTGAGTAATTCTTCAAACAATAAATGTTTGTTATTGTTTTATTAATGGCGGGTATCTTGCATTCATTTATTCTTTCATTCATTCACTTATTTTATTTATTCATTTCCATTCAATTCACTTAATTTTTTTAATACATACTCACATGTACGTTTGTTATCTGGCTTTGGGTGTGTGTGTGTGTGTGTGTGTGTATGTGTGTGTGAAAGTGTGTCGTCTCTGTGTGAGAAGAAGGAGTATCCTTCTGCAAAATTCATACTGTGCTTTTGTTTTACTGCACGTCCTAGTATTTAATTCTTTTCTTTCTTTCTTTCTTTCTTTTTGTAGATATTTCCTATTGTTTGCTGTTGTTTTTCTCCTTGAGATCTGTAAAATTTTTTTGTATTTTTAATGTAAGCGTTCGTTCTCTCTATACACTGTAGCGTCTTTGTTACCTTTATATTCGCATTATTCCGAGTCCTTTGTTCTTCTTTCTGTTCTTTAATTTTTTTGTTTTCTTTTTTCAAAATGTACGTGTAAAACAAAAGACCAGCAGAGCAAATGGGGAAAAATATTCATTCATGTGCATTTTGAATAACTGGCAAGGTGTTACACATCCTGCAATGTGTATGAATATATGTATGTGTGTATGTGTTTGTGTGTGTGTAGGAGATACACCTACACTCTGGTTTAATTAAACACGTACATGCATTTAACGCACACTTAAGCAGAATTTATTGCTATTTAATAGTGGACTTTAGATCCTTTTTTCATCCCAAAATGTTCTTATGTGGAAGATGCCGTATTGCTAGACAGAGTGTCGCCGCATTTTTTTTAAGAACCTTAAAAAGGGATTTAGGAATTATGACTTTGACACCTTTAGTGTGTGTGTAGGTACGTATGAATTTTCTAAAGTGTTCATCTTTGAAAACTATTAAAGAAACAAAAAGCATTATAAAAAGAGAACATTAGAATTGGTTGATAGGTATTCTTTCTTAGTAGTGGGAATGATATTGCTTGAATTCTCTATAGCCCAGCATCATACCACACATTCCAGCGATCAATGACTCAACAACAAATGAATGAACTAAAATCTGGCAAAAGTCAATTATCTGGTTGCTGTATATTTATCGGTTAGATTTTTTCAGATTTTTTTCTTCTAAATAATTCCGAGAATTATTATATCCGTTGACTGCATGATAGGGCGTTAAAACCTTAATAATTCAAAAAAAAAATTCACATGAATTTACCAAAAATAGCAACATTTTTTTTTCTTGGAAAAAAAAAGAAAGAAAAAAACAGGAAGAGAAAAAAAGGACATAAATTCAATACGTGTTCTTTTTGTATTAAAGTTATTAACAAACTACATAAATTCATATAAATCCCTTTTTTTAAGTTAGATAGTGAGTGAAGGAGCACAGGTTGCCCTTAACAACAACAACAATTGTATCCTCTAATTCCTTAAACATAAAATGTTGCGCATTACGTATGATCGCTGCCTTGGAAACGCTTTTCTTTTGTTGGATTTTTGTATTATTAACACGGATTTTCTACGCCTCAATGGAACTGAGCTGTTCATTTGCATACAATCAAAAATTTTGCAGCTTCTTTGGCAATTTAAAATTAATAATTCTCCCCTCTTGGCGGAATTTTAAATAAAGTTACTTACATGAAATAGGAAAGCAAATTGATGTGGGGGAATTGCAGGAAAATAGAGATCTTATTTTAAACTACACTTGTACAGCACAAAAACAAATGACATGCTTTTAGCAATTGATTCTGGCAGAGGGCACTAAAAAAAATATATATGTATGTGTATCGGCGTTTTAAAAGTTTACTTCTGGAATACATTTTAGGGGGCGTTAGTTCCCCTCCTTTTTGGACATACTGTACACTCTAAAACACATTTGTTGAAAATTAGGTTGATAATAGTCGGCAACACTTTACAGATTATTATCGACCTAAAATTACACACGAATTATTTTTCAACAAAATGTTTTTGCTAAAAAAAGCGATTAGCTGCGTGCAGGTTGTTTGAACCGCGACCTCCTGACTGATAGTCTGACGTATCTACCATTCAGCCATAGCCGTATATTACACTTTATGCCAAATTTTTTCCACTTGGACCAAATATGTTTAATTTGAAAAGTTATTTCTTTAATAAAATAACTACAAAATCGATGTAATTTTAGACAAGGAGAAATTTTCAACACAAATTTATACAATATATGATCTTAAATTTGAAGTAATGTTTTAGAGTGTAGTTATAGTGATTCAGCATACGAAATCTTGTAAGATTTCGTTTAAGGTATTAGATGTGCTCAGAACTTTAATGTAAATTAATTAGAGAAACATTTCTGTTGAACATTTCAAGCCTTTAGTTCTTCGTTGTATAGGCCTTGTTGGCTCATTCTTAAAAAAGGGACAAAAAACTTTCCTTCAGAGGCGATTTAGCGGGCTAAAATGTGCTAAAATGTTCTACAAAAATATTTGCCATAAAATTCCACTATAGGGCTTTAAAAGCACTTAAGCTCCAGGACTCAAATTGAACGTTAGAAACTAGTCAAAACTTAAAATGAGTTTAAGGGTTAATTTCATACTTATTCACAATAAGTACATAGGCATAGGAAATCTGGTAAGCCTTATGTTTAAGATATAAGATGAGCTCAGCAATTTTATGTAAAACACTACGAGAAACAGTTTTGTTAAACATTACAGCCCGTTATATCGCCGCTGAAGGAGAGTTTCTTAGCCCTTTTTCAAGAAAGGAACAAAAAGACCCATTTAGCGAAGAGCTAGAGGGTTAAAATATTCCACAAAAATGTGTCTCTTGTTGTTTTACATAAAATTGTTAAGTACATCTTATGCCTTAAACGTAAGGTTTACAAGATTTCCTATAACTATGTGCAAAAGGAGGGAAATTTAACTCCTCCTAAAATGAGTCCCGTATGTAAACTTTCAAAATGCCGACACATGAATGCATTTTTTTGGTGCCCTCTACCAGAATCAGTCATTAGAACCTTGTAATTAAAAAAAATCGTTGATTTTTTTGTACGGTGTAAAAATTAAAAATTTTTGCAAATATCAGATAACTTCACTTTATTATGAATAAAATCACCATTTATCGATGGATTTTCATAGAATATAGCATCATGTATTTGATGTTTACGTAGCTTCATGATCCAGAAATAAAAATTGTGACTTTTTGCCATTTCTAATTTTTTATGAATTTTTACAAATTAAAAAAGTTGAAAATTTAAAAAATTTTTTTTTATATTAGAGTTAAACCACCTCTGGGCCTCACCATCTTCGATTTTGATAAAGCTTTGTTATGAGAGGTTTATAAAAAATATTTTTTATAGAAATCCGATTCATAAACCTTTTATAAACATTAGATAAATTATTATGAATAAGGCGCTAAAATATTAACTAACTGGTTAGAATACAAATAAATTGTTAATTGAATTACATTCTTTTATGTGTATTAATGTTCATATGTGCCTTATAAGAATCTGAGTATAAATACACATATAATTCGCCAGATTTTTTCCTTTCTTTATCAAAACAACTCATCTGAATAAATTCAAATTATTCGAAAGAATCTTAAATGGGGTTGGTTTATGCCAACACAACTCGTTTAATTTTATCTTCAATCAGGATAATTTTTATAAGAAAAGTGTAATGAAAGGAATTCGATTGTATAACGTATCAAAAGACACAAATGGTCAACAGTTTTTCTTCTTTTGTTAAGTTCTTAATCTTCAGTTTATTTGTGGTTGTGCCCCAGATTATCGTATTTCATTTAATAGATTTTCTAGCGAATCTTTTTTTTGCAAATGCTTTTTTCATCAGTTTTATTTCTTTTTTTTTCTTATATTTCTGCAATCTTTTTAATTGTTTCATATATGAGTGTTTTTGTCATTCTAATCGTCTTTGGCAAATCTTTTTCTTTTTTTTTTTGAATTGTTCATATGCTTTATCCTGGTTAAAGGATCTCTCAAGTACATGTTGGGTATTTATATGGGTGTATTTATATGTCAGTTTGTGTCCCTTTTTGTTGTTTTTATGATTTCCCAACTACAGATATTGATGACATTTTCCAACTCTTATAACTGACATTCCATCATGTAAGTAAAAAAAGTATGCAAAAAAGTATCAATTTTCATAAAAAGAAGGCATGTGTGAGTTTCCAGGAACATCTCCACATGATTGTAAATATCTAATATTTTTTTAATCTAAAATGTTACATCTTAAATGTTCTTTTATTGTTTGTAGAGATAATCTGAATAAATACTTTTGTGGAACAAAAAATCGAGAAAACTATCGCTGATTGTTCAGTTGATTGTCATATAAAATATCCATTTCATATCGATCGTTTAGTTTTTGTTTCACCTTTTGTTTTTATTGTTAAAATTGTTTCTTAAAATATGACAATTTTTAAATTTTGCAATTGTTTTACTACTTCCTTTTAATTTCAACTGATTTTCCATTCCATTAGATGCTGTTTTTCCTATTGAGTTTCATAATAAATATTTCTTAAGAATTTTTTTTCTTGTTCACAAACAATTGCGCAATTCCCAAATGAGTTTTTTTTCGTACTATTACTGTTGTTGGGCTTTTATCATTTCTTTTCATTTGCATTTTTTTCCTTTCTTTTTTTTCTTGTATCTTAAGGATTATTTTCACCGTTTCTTTACAAATTGTTACTGTAATATTTGATGAAGTAGGATTTTTGTAAAAAAAAAGTAAAGTAATGAATTGTAAGAACCATGAGATACTTGATCCCTATAGTTTTTTAATGGCATACATAAGTGTATCAAGCTTAAAGCTTAAGAAAATTTTAAAAGCAGAGATTTGAAGGAATAAATTTTAGCTTTAAAGATTTTATTTGTTAAAAATATCAGTATTATAGCTATGAAGTATATTCAGCTTTAACGAAGCTTAAAGCTTTATAAAATATAGCAATTTATAATTGTTTTTTTTGTTTCTCAATTAATAATTTACTTTTAAATTATAATAAACTTCTTTAAACTTTGACAGCATTGAGCTTTAAAGAGATTTTTCATTTGAGCTTTTAGCTTTAATTGCAAACCTCGTGCTTAAAGCTTAATAAATTATATTTCTTAAAATAGTGTAGCTTTGCGACTCGTTATCTTTAAGCTTAAAGCTTTTAAAAGCTTTGACATTTCCTAAAGTTTTGAGAATTTGTTAAATTTGTAAAAAATGTGTCTAATATAAAATTATATAATTTCAATATTATATTATTTATTAAAAGCCAACAAAACATTCAGGTTGGTTTTCAATTTATAAATTAGATATTGAGCTTGAGGATTTTTAAAAAGCTTTTAAACTTTCTATAGGTTTGAACTTTACAGATTTTAGCCTAAGAAATTGTGTAACAGTTTACTGTTTTATAAAGTCAAAAGCTTTTATATGCTTATCTATTGTATTCAAGTTGTAAACTTGCGTTTTCAGTCTTAAAGCTAGATGACTTTTAAAGCTTTTTCTAAGAGATAAGTTTCATCAAGCTTTTAGCTTTTCATCAGGCCTGAAATTTTATAAGACTTAATTGATGTGTGCTATTTATAGCTATAGAAAACTTAAACTCGCATAATAAGTAAAGCTTTTTAAGACTAAACGCTGGCACAGATTTTCCAAGGACTTTACTCTGATTTAACATGATTGTAACTTTTAACTCTCTGTCTTTCTAGACAAAATATCTAGCGTTTTTCTTTTACATAATAAAAAAAATATTAAAAAAACGAAAACATCATAGAAATTGAAACTTTAGTGTGTTTTTTAGAAATGGGATTTAAATGAACAATTGACAATTCAAATGAGCCATCAAGGAACCATTAAGGTTTAGAAGAAACATAAAGCAAAATAAAAGAAATTATTTCTATTTATGGCCCTGTACTTCCAAGTCTTCTTCTAATAAATAAAAACCATGAATAGAAAACATTATGAGTTTTATTATTATACAAGTATATTTTGAATAAAATAAAAAAAACTGGTTGAACTTTTTTATATACTGAAATATTTAAAAGTAAAATTTAGGGTGAAATCATCTTTGAGTATTAAGCAGAAATTAACGAAATCAATATTAAGGATTAAATAATTTATGATAGTTTTTTTTTCATGCCTTATATTCAAGTTAAACTGCTAAAAATTGTGTATTTGCAGATGATATAATTTAAACTAGCATAGCCAATGGATGGCACAATCATACGAGCTCATAAAAAAATTACCCAAATGAAACTAAAAAACAATGATTTTCCTACAACGACACCAATTCAAAGCGGAGAAAAAAATTTTGTATTTTTATTATCTTAGCAAAGCAAACACACATTCATGTATGTATATTTATGTGTACTATGTGCGCATGTATTGGTATCAACTTTGAACGCATATAGTTCCCAAAATACTGAACCAATTTTAAAAAAGTATACATTGGTTGTACACATCTATCAATAAATATCTTTTTTTGTCAGAATTGCCTATTTAATGTGATCATAAAAGGGATAACACAAAATCGTCTTGCCTATCAATTACATATGTATATACATACATACGAGCATTCATTATATGTATATTTTTTAAGCGTGCATTTACTACGTTCCATTCTAAAGATTTCTTAGGAAAACACAAATTATGATGATTACATTTTTGTATACAAAATTTTATTTATTATCTAAAACAGGCATATTGCCGGAACACCTCTAGCATAGTTTTCGTTTATTATAGAATAATTTGACTCATATACTTAAGAATATATGTAAATTAAATAAAGGATATACATAGTACACATCCTTGTGGCTTTATGCTAAAATTTACGATAACCACACCAATACATATTTTCAAAACTATTTAAATTAGCTCAAAATAATATGCGCTAACCGTTTCTAATTGAATTATAAATATTATTTTATTCAATAAGGGAGAAAATTAATTAATTTTCTTATGTTTAGTTCCCCAGAGAAGCTCACATTGTCATACATAGTCAACATCAATTACTGAAGCAATATTAAAATTTAAATTAACGTGTATAGAATTAAGACCCATTAGGAAATTAAATCTTTGCTTTTGCAGAAAAAAACAAAAATTAAAAATAATGATTTAAAACTGGAAAAAGCAATGAACATTTGTGTATTATTAATCGAAGAATGCCAGAGAAGTTAGTGATGTTAAAATTTCACAAATTTTCAGTTTATTTTTTATTAAATTAACTTAATATGTTGGCATTGTAATACAGGTTCGTCAAAGGTCAGTTTTCTTCGAGATGTTGTTCACAACTCTAAGCTAAAACATACTAAATAAATAACTAAAAAATCGTAAAATAATGCTTAATGCTAAATGGAAAATTTGCGGCTACATTATAATACAAAATGCTACACTTAGCTGCAAAAATACTAAAATTGTCGCACTGTCTATAACTTCCGAAATACTGAACCAATTCGCATAATATAAATATTGTATAAATCTCTAAGCAAATACCTTTTAAATTGTATATTTTTTGTCTTAGTAGGGTATGTCTTAGTAGGGTACAGGAGTAAGAGGCAACCTACATAATCTTCATGCCTATTGCAATCATTTACAAAAAAATAATTGCAGAAAAGGGATATTTTTAAGCTAATTTTCAGCTGTTTAACACGAATATGACATTGATTTATTTTTCTTAAGAAGCGTATTTGTGAAAAACGTTTGTTTTCTTGCCGTTTTTTATATATTTTCAAAAATGTTGAGAATTTTTCTTCTGAATTATAAAAATTTTACACTGTTGCATAGATATGTTTTTCATCTTTCAGTCAATATATAAAGTGTAATAATCGGATCAAAGTTCAGTGAGTTACGGGCCTTAAGGATTGAGAAAATGTGAATATTTTACGTTTTTTAAAACTTCACCATTTTAAATCGCTTCATCAAGGCAAAAAACAAAGATACAAAATAGTTCTGAGATTTTTTGACTTATGTCTTAAAGAAATTTTCGTTCCAAAAACGCTAAGTGTAAAATTGTTAACATCGGGCAAAAAATTACAAAGTTAGAACATATTTAGTGAAAATTTCCGAATTTGAATATTAATAAAAAAATTTTGTATGGAGTATGAGCAGAAAAACAACGCCAGTGCACTGCAGTGGGGCATAATAAATATATTTTGGAAATAAATCAGCCAGTTCTGAGCTATGAACTCCCAAACTATGGCACTTGGGACATGTAAAATTTGTCAACGTTTGTATAATTGATAAGAATAATTATTTGAAAATGTTATAACTTTTAACATTGTGGGTCGATTTTGTTATTTTTTTTTTTCTTTGATTTGAAAGACAAATTAGCCTTCTTTTTTATCATAAATGAATGTTCGTAAGCAATTATTTTAAGAGATACGAAATTTTGAATTTTCCTAGTACCTCAAATCAAAAATAAAACAAATTATGGTCACAACTAACCTGACCAGATATACCGCTTTTGGCGTTACTATTACGCCTTTTTAAGTTCGATCCCGATTAAAAATTTTATCCCGATTTTTAAAATGAAAAAAGCGAGATAAAACTTTTAAGCGGGATCGACCATAAAAAAGCAGAATACTCCCGCCAAAAGCGGGATGTCTGGTCAGGTTAGTAATAACTCTTAATTTCCTCCACTATTATTTAAAAAAAAAATTAGAGTAGATATATATGTATATATTTCTACAGTGCTTTCAAAACCTATGCTCACTTTCTGTGGAGTACTTTATTCATAAAAATCAGTCCCAAACCAACAGTGGCATGCAAACTAATCTTATCTTATTTATACGCAACTGACATCTCGATTTAAAATCTTGCATAGCAAGTAAAAAGTATATTAAAACCAATTAAAATAAACATCGATTCAATTAAAATATTAATTAAAAATAATATTTTTATTGATTAAACAGTTAATTGAAAAAAAATTGGAGAATAATTTTGTCTGTGTACAGAATAATAAAAACTCTGATATTAAATTTTTCAAATGAAATGCAGATACATACAACCAATGTCACAGAAAAAGTTGAAGTACATATACGATATAAAAAATGTTCCAACAGGACATTTAGCTCTTTGGTTACCTTAAAAAAAGGCACCTTTATTTCATTGTATGTTTGTATATATTATTTTTGCTGACTGCGCCACCTTTTAGTAAAACTTAATTAAAACAAGCTAAAGTCCTTGACTTTGAATAGAAAATGAATAAAAACAATTTATAACCAAACTATTCTTTACTTTACTTATAAATATGTACAACACACTGTACACACATACATTCCCACCAGCAAGTCATCCATCCATCCATCCATTCATTCATCCATCCATGTATACAGACATTCATCCTTTTTAGCATTGGCGTAAATTTATTCATTATTTTGTGAGCTTTTTATTTGTTTTTTGTTTTTTTTTTATTAAAAAATCACTTTTGTTCTTTAATGTTCGTTCGTTTATTTGTTTGTTTCATTTGTTTTTGGATGCCAAGCCACCAGGTGCCCCACTCCCAAATCATTCTATTTCACTGTTCACGTTTCCAATTGTCTTTCAAGTTGGGTTTTGTTAAGTAAAAAACTGCCGCTGCTGCTGCTCCTGCTACTGCCTCCAGCCTGGTGGTTGTTTAATTTTTTTTCAGTTTTATCCATTTATAGCTGCCTCACGGACTGGCCTGGATATTTGACTGAGAATCTAGGCAAAAACAATTTACTTTCATAATAAAAAAAATTTATTTTCAAAAAAATATTGAAGAATACAGAAACACAGAAATTTACCTTTCAAGTTGAACACCTTTCAAGTCCAATTATTGAAAAAAATTTGTGATTATTGTAATGAGTTGCTTCGGTTCGGTTGTATTTGTGTTGTTCATCATCATCATCATCATTGAAAGTGTGAAGTCAGACAATTGATTAAAATTTATTGTATGAATTATCGTTTTGTATGCAATTTTATAAAAAAAAAAATTATAAAGAATGTTTGATATAAAAACAACCACAATTCAGGAAAATTTTTATAGACATGCCCACGCAATTAATTTAGCTTTACACGAACATTTTAAGGAAAGGAGTTGATATAAAAGGGAATCTTTAAAAGGAAATTTTAACATTAAATTGAATTTGAAAATAAGTATCGAAGAGACACTTTTTTATTTATCCTCAAGCTCCAGTTCTTAATGCAAATATTCATGCAGAAGTGTATGTATTGTTAATAATAATTATTGCAAATATGTAGTAACAAAAATATTCATTAACACTGTTTTTATTTGACTGCGCGACGCAAAGAAGGGCATTTTGTGCTTCAGCCTATGAATGTATGGATGTGTGTTCCTTTGCGGCACTATATAAACAGCACGCGTAGGCCGTTTTTGATAATTCTTACGTCAAGCGATTTATCTTAGTCCTGCGAGTGTCACTAAAGATATGACAGTAGTCAAAATTCAATATGGCGGCCAACAGACGCCATTTTGTGAAAACGAAATATATAAAAAGTCGGCGAACTATATCAAAATGGGTACCATTGAACAGGTATTTGAAAATAATGTCTAGATTTCTCTTATCATTTTTCATTTCGACTGACCATTTACGATCTTTAACAGTTTAAAGTTGGTTAACAACCAAAAAAACCCATTGCGTAAAAAGTGAACTTTAAACAAAAAAATGCAAAACAAAACTGTATACGAAAACTAAAAATAAAACAAATAAAAAAAAATTTTAAGTCAAAAAACCCATATACGTAAAAACCCTAAAAGGAAAAAAAACAAGTCCAGTGTGCGGAACGTAGCGACTTTACAGTCGCGAATCATTAAAAATCAAATCTTCAAATCTTCACAATAATGATTACCACATGTAAAAGTCGCTATGTTCCGCACGAGGCTTGTTTTTTTTTCTTTTAGTTTTTTTACGCAGTCGAGTTTTTTTGAATTTTTAAATTTATTGTTATTTAAATAGACGTTTCTTGTGTCGACGTTGAATGGACGTCTCATTAAATCCTTATAACGAGTGATTTTTTTGCTATTATCTTTTTGGCAACACTAGTTTTGACAGCTCACGCACGTTTTGTATCTTGTGTCACTGTCAAACATCTTCAGTTTGGTCCATAATTTAATCATGAATCGTCTTACAAACGAACAACGCTTGCAAATTATTGAATTTTATTACCAAAATGCGTGCTCTGTTAAGTTAGATGAAGATCCACTTTTTTATCGAAGAATTGTGTTCAGCGAGGAGGCTCATTTCTGGTTGAATGGATACGTGAACAAGCAAAATTGCCGTATTTGGAGTGAAGAGCAGCCAGAAGCATTGCAAGAGCTACCAATGCATCCACAAAAAACAACCGTTTGGTGCGGATTATGGGCTGGCGGCATCATTGGGCCGTATTTCTTCAAAGATGATGCGAATCACAACGTTACTGTGAATGGTGAGCGCTACCGTGCGATGATAACATACTTTTTTCTGCCCAAAATGGAAGAGCTTGACTTGCATGACATGTGGTTTCAACAAGACGGTGCCACATGCCACACAGCACGCGAAACAATGGACCAATTGAGAGGCGAGTTCGGTGAACAGTTTATTTCACGCTTGGGACCAGTCAATTGGCCGCCCAGATCGTGCGATTTAACGCCTCTAGACTATTTTTTGTGGGGCTATGTTAAGGCTAATGTCTATAGCGACAAGCCCGCTTCGATTGACGCACTGGAAGCCAACATTGCCAACATTATTCGTGAGATACCGGCCGAAATGTTGGAAAGAGTATGCCAAAATTGGACTAAGCGGATGGACCATTTGAGGCGCAGCCGCGGCCAACATTTGCATGAAATAATCTTCAAACATTAAATTATATCGACCCAACTATCGATCCAAATAAATATTTCATGCATTTTTCTGAATTTTATGTGTTTTTTTTATTTTTACTTTCCGATAGTTCTTATAAAATCACCCATTATTTTAGGTATAAAGTGTGCTCAGAACTTTTGTGTAAAACAATAACCTAATGGGGGTCGGTTAAACATTTGACCCATCTAGAGGCCTCCTATGAGCTTCAAGGGCCAAATTTACAATATTATATAGTGGTTTAATGAAATTGTTACATTTGGCCCCTGAAGCTCCTAGAAGGCCCCTAGATGGATAAAATGTATAGCTGACTGCTATTAGTTTTCTAGTTTGAACACTTTTTCTAAACATAGCTATCGCCCATCTCCATTCCTTAAGGGGGTCCCATACATAAAACTATCTCGATTTTGAAGTAGCTATTTACGAAGCAAACTAATATAATTGCCAGTTTTTGTAAATATAATTGTAAATATCTAACCAAACCACAACCATTGACACTCCTCATTTTTGAAAAAAAAATTTTAGAAAATTACTGTTTTCTTTCTTATTTAAATATAAGGCAAAGCGCTAATATATTTCATCAGAACTTGAGAACGATTTACCCGATTTTGATAATATAAACAGGAAAAGATGCGCAAAAATATTACGGTGAAAACTATTTTTGTCATGGAAAATTACACATTTTTGTCGTTTTCAAAAACTCAGAATGAAATGAAGAGGGGTAAAACTTTACATTTTTATCAATAATCAGAAAGCACCGAATATTTGGCATAAAATAAGCCATATATCATTAAAATCGCTCGACAAATGTCCATTTTAATCCAAATTAACTGAAGTAACTCAATTAATAAAAATCCCAATTTCCATATAACAGAAAAATTTTGAATTTGTGTGTGTGTGGCTGTGTGTAGTATGAATGTCGCAATTTTTGTCAGTTGAGTTACTTCAGTTCATTTTGAATAAAATCGACATTTGTCGAGCGATTTTAATGATTTATTGCTTATTTTATGCCAAATATACCCTGCTTTCTAATTATTTGATAAAAATGTAAAATTTTAGCCCTATTCATTTTATTCTGCGCTTTTGAAAACGAAAAGAAGTTTTTAAATTTTGCATGAAAAAAACAGTTTTTCACTGTTATACTCAAAATTTTTTTTATGAAAACTCAAGTTCAGATGTTTTCACTAAATATGTTGTAACTTTCAAGTCTGATGTTAACAATTTCACGCTTAATACGTTTAAATAAACATTTTCTTTAAGATGTGCAATTTTTGGTTTTTTTTAATTTTCCATTTTAAGTCACGTAAAAAAATCAATTTTTTAAAAGATTTCTGATTGAAATTAATTTTTGTCGATCTGTGTAACTAATTCATATGTGTTTATTAAATCAAGCTTGCGCTCAAATCATTTCTATTAAAAACGGCATATTTTTGAAGGCTTGTTTCCGAAAGCCGCAACAATACCACCGCTTTTTGCTTATTCCACTTTTTAGATGGCTATCTCTTAAAATAAAACTCACATTATTCTTAAGTTCTAAAAAACAGGTGCTTTAATTCAACTAAAAACTTAGCCCCATATGCAAAAAAATTAAGTGTGCTTGAAGTGTACATGAAAACAAAACCCGGTATTAATGTACACTTCAAGCATACTTTATTTTTTAAGAATAATTATAAAAGATCAGGTATAAGTTACGGTAACACTTGTCACATATTTGACGAAAAAAAAAACGTGACCAACAGACAAACTAAAATTTAAATTCCTTTAATTCCACTATTTTTTTTTATATATGGGTTCGCATTTATTAAAAATTATATAAAAATAGTTTTTTGCACCATAATTAATTGCTGCCTTCGCTGACAGTGTCGTCTAGGTGGAAAAGAGCTCTGATAACAAGACTGTGGTGGTCTCGAAACATCTGATGTCATTTTAACCTTGCGTACAGCCAAATTTTTCTTTGAATGTTCAATTATTATTTCATGCTTTAGAATTTCTTTCTAAAATAAAAAATAATTTAATCGAAAGATTAAATTGAAAACGAACTTAAATCAAACTAATCAATTAACTTTGGATAAAAACCATACAGTTCGACTAAATTCATAAGTTTATTATTAATTTAATTTTTTAATAGGTATAAACCAAGTTAAATCCCACTAACCCTAAGCAAAAGTAGTGGTTACGCTTTTTTCCTCAAATGTTTGCCATGTGTGAAGGCACCTTTATAAACTAACGCCTTCAAACATGTTTACAATTCTCGAAAATATGTAAATGTACATTATGTAACAAAACATAGAAAACAAATTTAAGTGCCTAAAGAAAACGTTTGGAAAAATCAATATTTACAACAAACTTAACTGACCTGCGGCAGACTTATTAACATATTTTTAAAATTAAAAGTATAAGAATAAATGTAACAAAATAAAGATTTTCTTCGGCAAAATGAAAACATAGAGAAGGGAAAATTTAATTGAGTAAAAAACTCCTAGAACGTTAGAAAAATACATGCGCAGTAAATAAAAAACATTGGGTATAAAAAACATGGTTCGTCCCCCCATTAAACAAAATAAAACCTGATGGCAACGCCTCCCCCAATACACATCAACAGTTATGCGAAGCCATTTCTGGCCAATGGTGGTTTTTGTTAATATAGTTTGCTCTCTTTCTCTTATACTTGATAAAATAAATAAGTTTAAAAGGAAAATTATTAGTATGTGTATTTTTTTTCTTATTATATAAAGGGCGCTGAGTTTATGCAAGAGAATTAATTTTGTGTATGTGTGTGCGTGGTCTAGTGCACTTTTGTTGTTTCTTTGGTTGGCTGTGCTGCAATTGCAATTGCATTTTCATATTATGAATGTTTATGTTTTCTTGGCGTTTTTTCTCTGTTTCTTATTTAGTTTTGTGCGTGTGTGTGTGTGTGTTTTTTTCTCTTTTAAAGCTTTCTAGCGTTATGAGCAGCATATTGGGGCTTTTTTTAAATCTTATTCTTGGTTAAAATATCATTTGATATTTTTTTTTAGTTTTGGATTTTATAATTGTTGTTGTTATTGTTGTATGCTTTTGGCTACTTGTATTGCCACTACATCTTACAGAGATCATCTCATCTTAATAACAGCTTCGTTTCGCTCGCTTTACTTCTTGCATGATGAGCTCAACCACTGCCATTTGCTTGATTCTTAGTTTTGGAGCTTAGCCGGGTGTTATTTGCTTTTCCACTTGTGTGTGCGTTTGTGTGTGTAATTTAAGTTTGTTGGGTTTTATGTTATGAAAGCCCCCCTTTGAAACAGACACATACATAAACAAATAATGACACATACAGCTGTTTTTTTATACATTTTGTTAGTCAAGTTTGCATATTTTCTTAGTGTTATTTGAAATCGCGCGCGTTTGGACGCAAAATTTTTAGTGGATCGGTTATGCAAAATATATAGCATTAAGCTGGAAGTATATATAGTTATATACATACATACATACTTGTACAATGTACATACCTAAGCTTCATATATTAATATGTATTGGATTGTTTAACTACAATTACCTATAACTATAAAACTAACAAACATCAATCACATGGAAATAATTGAAATTTTTAAGTGATACAATTAATAAAAGCAGAATTTAAAATTATAAATACAAACAATAAAATATTTTTAAAAGTGCAAAAATTATTAAAATAAACAAACAAATAAGTTTTAGATAAAGAGTATATTAAACAAATCAGTTTTATAAAACTTTTATAAATGCAAAATAGTTATCATAGAGGTATTAACAAAAGTTAAAGCCAAGTTTGAACTCATTACCAAAAACACAAATGTAGTCCGACGGCAAGCTTTTTATCAAACAAAACAAAAGAAATCTTTGAAGAAAAAAAAAGTGTAAATGTCAAATTAGTGTATATTTTGTGTGTGTGTAATAAAATTAAATAACAAGTTAATTGTGTTAAAAGATGTGTGTATTATGTGCGTTTTTTTGTCAATAAATAATGTTTAAAATAAAATAAATGTCGTACAATAATTTATAGTGGCCATAATAAAAAATATCAAATTTGCATCAAATGAGTTTTGATAATTAATTAACGGAATTTAAATTGTTTGCCTTAAAATTCAATTCAATCTGGCAATGTCACACAATTTAACGTAAGTATTTCAATTAAGAAAATTGTCATTGCTGTGCTTATTAGTCAAATTACGGTAATCGATATCGATCGAAATTTCAATAGAAGTTTCAAATGAAAGTTTCGATCGATATCGAATGCCGTAATTTGCCTCAGGTATTAGTACATATTACACATGTTTTAAAATTCAATATAAAAATTTTAAAGATTTTTTGTGAGAAATTAGAGTTTTCAAAATAAATTTTAAACTGCAAAGAACATTTTAAAAGAAATGCAATTTCAAAAGGAAAACTCTGATCTTTTCAATCAGATTGTTCATAGAATCATCCAATACGGATTGATTTGGGATCATTTGTTCTACAAAACCGGTTCATTGCATTCTTGAAATAGGTGTCTGTTATAGATTCGGAAAAATTCCGTTCGGAAATGGAATTAAATGTTTATTCCTTTTAACAGTCAGAATATATTTTGTTATTTTACAATCACTAGCTGGTGCATTTATAAAAAAAATTGTTTTGAAAAAAATTTTTTAAGATACATTTTAAGCTTTTAACTATTTTTTATGAATACGACAATAAATACACAACTTTGTCAACCGTATTTTAAAGTTTCGAAGAAAGCCGTTTCGTTACTTTTTCATCAGCAAAAAAATATTTATTTCAGAAGAAAAAAATTGTTATCCATCTTTGGCTAATACATTTTCTTAACTCAAAAGAATTTTTTGCGTACTATTCTTTGTTATTCGATCCAAGTCTAAAAGTAAACTCTTGATTTCTGCGAAGAAAGTAGTTCGCTGCCGCTGCGCTGTGTCCCATGGACAAAAATAAAAAATGCATAGTGTTTTATCCTAACAAATTGGGTATCATTTTAAAGGTAATTGTCCATTTAAGACAAATACAACACATTTTTGCTTGAAAATGTTTCTTGACGGCGCTACGATACTTTAAAGTTGGGTTATTTTGATGTAAAAGTGATCGACTACATATTTGTCGTTTTTAGGTGTTTATAAATATTTTTTCAAAATTATATTTTTTACTTGGCTGATATCATGCTATACTTTTTTCAAAGCTATATGATATGAGATTATGTGGGTTAAGTTTTGTTACAAAAACTTGTAAAATAAAAATTTTATGCGACTTCAAATTTAATTTTTAATTTTTTGCAAATACGTGCAAAAGTCACCTTTTTTTAATAATCAATAACAGGCAATCAGCATAAACATCGGCAAAAAGTGAGAATGGGACAATTTATATTAGATAATTACCTATCAGGAACAGTAATAATATCCATCGCTTTTTTCCGTCATTTTAAAATATCTTTAGTTCGATTCTGATTATAAATTCAGGTAAAATTTAGTTTTTGAGAAAAAGGATATATTGGAGGTAGTCATGTCCTTGCACCAAATGAAACAAAATTTACAGCAGAGCTAAGACGCATAATTCTAGAAACATTTAGTAATTTTTAGTGCATTGTAATCGTAAATGTAGTTAAAATCCAGTTTTTCAGAAATAAGATATATGGGAGGTAGTCTTGTCCTGAAACAAAATTTACAACAGAGCTAAAACACATGATTCTAGAAATAATTAGTTTTAGTGCATTCTAATCATAAATGCAGCTAAAATTTAGCTTTTGAGAAAAACGGTACACGGGACGTAGTGATGTCCTTGCAGCGAATGAAACGAACTTTACGACAGAGCTAGAACACACAATTTTAAAAATATTTATTAAGTTTTTGTGTATTATAATCATATATGTAGTTAAAATCTAGTTTTTCAGAAAAAGGATATATGGGGAGTGGTCATGTTCTTGCACCAAATATAACAAAATTTACAATAGAGCAAAAACACATGATTTTAGAAATATTTCTTAAGTTTCAGTGCATTCTAATCATAAATGCATCTGACATTTAGTTTTTGAGAAAAATGATATATGGGACATAGTCATGTCCTTGCACCGAATGAAACAAACTTCACAACAGATCTAAAACACATAATTTTAGAAATATTCATTAATTTGTTGTGCACTCTAATCATAAATGTAGTTAAAATCTAGGTTTTGAGATAAAGGATGTATGGGAGGTAGTCATGTCCTTGCACCGAATGAAATAAAATTTACAACAGCGCTAGAATGCAAGATTCTACAGACTGATGATAACTGTAGCTAAACCTAAAATGTTAGAATTCAGGATGTATGGGAGGTAGGCGCGTCCTTTGTCCGATTTTTTCAAAGCTTGAATTTTTCTTAAGTAAGTACTGTACTAAATTTCAGAAGTCTGTACAGTACTAAATTTCAGAAGGTTCACGGGTCCTTATATTTTTGAGGTCGCCGATGAAGAGACGAAACTGCAACTGATGATCGTAACAGACGTATGTTAAGAGTTCTTTTTTTAGCAAGTTGCTGAATTGTTATAGGATGGTAGCCAATTCACATTACAACATTACTTTTGCGCAAAGTCAAACAAAAACTTACTTTATCATGCATGATTCACGTAGGTCACTTGAAAGTGAATGCAATACAATATCCTGCTTAAGCAGGATATGGTTTCTGTGGTGTTAGGCTGAGATTTATCGATAAGTATAATCTATTTCTAATACAAAGTTACAATCCGATATTAGAAACTCCTTCTTCTTTGATGCCTTGAATCACAAGATATCATTTTATTTTATCCTGCTTGTAAATCACTGCCAAGTCTGTCGAAAGTAAAGAAGTTTCTGCTCCTTTACTTACAATATCCAACATGCCGAGGCTACTTTACATGAAGTTATGAGTATAATAGAGAAATCTCTCTATAAAACTGAATCGGTGTTATCTTTGGTGAAAGTGCGAATATATTTGTAGAAGAGATAATCTACTACTACTCCGAAGGATATCCTAGGTATTAGGAGCCTATACAATGACTTGCTTTGAAAAAGGACTCTTCCTTCCGCTAGTCTTTATACTTTATGCTGTTATCTCGCGTGTGAAAAATCATTGTGTCTGACAATTGCTGTTAGAGGAAAACTCCTATATTGTGCACTTATTCATTTGGGCTCATGGAACATGTTCTCTTTACAAGAATATACCCAGTAAAAAATTTTTTGTTCCTTGGAATATTAATCATGCCCAATTCTTTCTGAATATAACGTTACGAACCTTAGCCTAATAATCAATTTGGATTCAAAAAATTTGCATGTTTTTTGAAGCACTAAAGAAATAAAGCGCTTCATAATTCGCTTTAAAATATGAGCTTGTTCAGAAGCTGATTTCATAGCGTCACAACAATGCAGGTTTTGAAGCGAGAAAAGTATTTGCTTTTTACTTATAGAAAAGCTTCGTACACATGCTGTACAAAAAAGCTGATTTTATAGTGCTCTAAGTTTATTTGAGTTTCTTGGTGCCGTTTTGCAACAGTGTTTTTGGTCGAGTGATTGGCACGTTGGACTTCAAACCTGAATGTTCTTAGTTCGATAATAGTTGAAGTTAAAATAACAAACATTGAGTAAAAATATGAAATTAATAAAAATCAATAAAGTAACGAAATAAGAAAAATTCAAAACGGCGTTAACGACGCTAATCCACATCGAACCATTTTTTTCATATATTTTCAGTTCTAGTGCTGAAAATGCTGATGATTTTCAGTGCTTCAAAAGCGCTTTTGTGAGCAAAAATGTAGTACTCCAATCCGGGAACTCGCCATACAAAAATCAGCATCGATATCAGCAGGTTTGTCAGCGCTACTTTTATTCCATAATAGTAGAAACCTGCTTTATTGGAAGCAAGTTTTTTACTGGGTATTAGATACATGACTTCCGGACTCATTGTTCGTTCTTAATATTATCGAAATAGACCGAACAGCTTGAAATATCTTCTTGTCATTCAAGACTCCAAGTTGAGTCTTAAATTGAATATTGTTTGAGCTTTATTCCTGGAAAAATCCATTGAAGAGAGTTGGGGCTTAATCCGAAAAGTCGTCATCATCTGTTAGCCTGCTCTAGAGTAAAGAACATATAGCACATGTTCTTCTGAAGGGGATTAACTCAGATATGACAAAATTGCAAAGCTTTAAATTCACCATCTTTAGAGGAACAAGTACGATATCTTCACATGTTACAGAAGGTTAAAAAATTTTCCTTCCTGTATATAACTAATCCCTTTCGCACTATTTTCACGGATGCGTTGGGCATTCTTATACACTTGCTACCACTGGATTTAGTTGGTGAGATGGTAACCGGTATTCCATCTACTATGAAACTCGTAGTGAAGCTGATATGTATATCATCCCGTAATTTACGGACTAATGGTACTTCACGTAGAAGAAGTGGTCTGAGGTTTCAAGCTGACTGATCCAAACATGGACCAGATATCATCCCTCTTTAAAAGACAGATAACTGTTAAACATTTTTTCAAACTTTAAAAATAAAAATCCAGTTTTTTAATCAAAGAAGCGTTGTAAAGTTTTTAAGCGGGATAAAAAGTTTATAAGCGGGATGCTTCCGCCAAAAACTGAATTTCTGCTTATGCTAGATAGGTGGTATGAGTTTCAGGTGATATGAGTTTTTATATATCAAAACGACTTC
Organism: Panzeria rudis; assembly: GCA_956483635.1. Classification (NCBI taxonomy): domain Eukaryota; kingdom Metazoa; phylum Arthropoda; class Insecta; order Diptera; family Tachinidae; genus Panzeria; species Panzeria rudis. The sequence continues at coordinate 4,568,696 of OY101451.1, forward strand.
CGGATCAGTTAAGCGTTGTCTCTTTGTGGCAGTACCAAAGTAGAGTTGGTGGACCGTCGGTCTACACCAGCAGAATGGAATACGTATTTTTTCTATCACAACGCACTTCATCAGTATTGAGGTGTCTTGAGTTTCTTTGAAACCTAAGCAGTCATTTCAACGATCGCCATAAACATACTCGTGATAGTCGAACCGCCATTATGACTCTTGAATAACCGCTTCTGAGGCAAAAAAAAAGTTCTCGACTACCAATCACCTCTCAACAAGACAGCCGAGAAGTTTAATGTAAAAATCATTTGGATCCCTCGGCACAAGGGCACTCGGGGAAGCTTAGGGGTTCCTATAAAATTGGAGTGCGTGGCGCCAAACTGGGGAGGAATCAAGTAGGGGCTAGGTCACAAGAAAACTACGGCTTCACCTGAACACGAAGGATATAAGCTCTTTTATTTTTAAGATATAGAAGACAAATACAGACGTTGGTGCTCTGTAATCGGCATTGTCTCATAGGCCGGTGTTTACAAAGTTTAGGAGTTGAATATAACGATTTTTGCGACAGCTGCCAAAATATAGACGAGGAGGAAAGTAAAAATACTTCTTGTACCACTGCCCCGAGAGGTATTAAGAGCATCATAATAACTTCCGGTTAGCTCGACGGAATTCCGCTTCTAAGTTTCCATGACATTATAATGCACCAAAAGGTCTAAGTGAGTCCTATTGAATTCTGACGGTTAGTATTGCTTTACCTAACCTCACTTGCAGTAATTATACAATCTTAATCTAAAGTGGTGATGGAGCAAAATACACATGAGCGCTGATGATGAAAGTGTAGCGGCTTCCGAAAGTAGCGCTGCGATATTCTGCTGGGTATGTTGAAAAATTAAGTTGATGTTAATTCTTCCCTTGCTCCTTGGAATATTAATCATGCCTGATTCTTTCTGAATATAACGTTACGAAGAACCTTAGCATAATAATCAACTTGGATTCTCAAACTAATAATGTCTTCAATTATTTGCCTTCGAACTTTATGATTATCGAGAGCAAGGCTTGCGATGAATGCTAAGTCACTAGTCTAGAAGCATTTAAAATCCAAAAATCAATTTCCTGGCACATTATGTGTTCATCTTAATTTGCGTTCTCATAAAATATTATGAAAATAGCGGAGGGAAAGGGAAATACACTCCTTCCGCCCAACCCAAAGTTAATGAAATATATTTTTAAAACTGTAAGTTTTACACAAATATGGTTCTTTAGCAGCCACGTTAACTTGACTACGTTTAACGCAAGGATCCGCCTTGCTATTGTATCAACAGCACTGTTTGCACTTGTCACTAAGTATTCTTGAACAGTCTAATAATCTGTCGTCAGTGTTTGTAGAGTATTCTTAAATTTTTTCTGTGTAGACAATATTTTTTTCCGTGTATTCAAAGAAAATAAGTATTGCATATTCGTAGAATCCATTTAAAAACTTATTTACTTCAACTTTTTTTGTTATTAATTTGATGGACGTCTGTTTAAATTAGTTATTTTTGTCTAAAATAAAAACATTTCCATCTATTTTCATGGCACTTGTATGTCATTTGGAGACTCCATTGTTGTGTTGTTTTTTCTTCCTTTTACTCAAAACTACCCTTTTTTCTTACCTTTAAAATATGTACTCAGTAAATGCAAAGCACCTGTATGTCTTTTTGTTTATCTGTTGTCACTTAAACCACCAACTCCTTGGAATGGAAGTAAGTAGCAGAGTGGCGTATGTCAAGAGTTGTCATGAAAACGCATTTTATTTGGTTAGCTGAAGCGTGTTAAAGGAAAAATAGTAGCTCTCCTGCAGTTTTGTAAGTTCTTAAGCAATTTTTATTAAATATGACAATACGAGTGAGTTGTACATGAGCAAAAGAAAACCCTTAAATTTAATAAGCATTCATACAGGGGTAGATAATATTTCTGTCGTTTAGTTTTAATTTGAAAGACCATCTTTTTTTTGCCGCGCAGTTCTTTAGGTGTGGTAAAAAGGGTGTTTAAAAGTTCAATAGTGGTTCTTAATAGTCTAAGTGGTACCAAAATGGTTTAAAAAGCATACAATTTGTACCTTTAAGTAATTTCATTTTCGCGATGTAAAAATTTCATGTAAACCATAAAATATTTTAATTCCAGTCCTGATTTGGTTCATAAGCCTAGGGAAATAGTTTCATATTTTATGCTCAAAAAGGTTCCGCAGTACGTATTTTTGAATCTTTGTGAAAAACTCTTAACTAATTTATGTCACCTCATTAACAATGAAACAAATTCATTAAGCCAATGAACAAATTCATAAATAAAATTAAAAAATTCATTAATTCAAAGAAAAAATTCATTAATACAATAAAAAATTTATAAATCAAATTAAAAACTCATAAAACCAATGAAAAATTTCATTAGTTCAATGAAAAAAATCATTAATTCAATAAATAATTCACTAATCTAAAGAAAAAATTTATTGATCCAATGAAAAAACTTATAACTGTTACGTATACTGCATTTCACCTTTCAAGTTAACTATATAACAAAATATAAACACATAAATATTTTCTTTTAAAACCAATGCAAGCTACAATAGACTATTCACAATTATAGCACTTGTATTTTACTACAATATACAACTTTAGACAATACGCTGTAAACATAACAATTAATTTTAATAAATTTATTTTCTTAATTCTACAAAATATTTCACAGTAAATAGCCAATAATCCATTGATTAATAACATGGCTTTTCTCTTTTTTTTTGAAAACGATCTTTTGACAAAACATTTGATTTCTTTTTTACTTAACGAACGAATGAATCTTCCTTCTAAACAATTTTATCAAAGACAACTTGATAATCACAAAGATTCTTTTACAAAATGCATTTTGAAATAATGATTGTCAAATGTCTTTCAATTGATCAATAATCCCAACTCTTGCATCTTAAGCCAAAAATCGTGGATCGTGAGAGAAAGAGATAGAAAGAAAGACAAGACATAATATTCATTCATATGAAAAGAATGACATTGTTAGCGAGTGTGAAAGTATTTGTATTTATTGAACATTAGGTGGCCGTTTTTTTTTGTTGCTGTTGTTGTGTTCATGAAAAGAGCGCGAAAACGAAATCATATTCCCGATTTAATTTAAGACATGTCCAACGATTAACCAAACAAAACGTTACAAACGAACAGAAGAAAGAATACCAGAGAAGAGACGACTAAATTGCACTGCACTGCAGCAGTTCTTCGCTGCATAAACAACAACAGTGGCAACAATAATAGCAGCAGTCAGCATCAATACAACTTACAAATATTTGTACATATGTATGCAATTATGTATGTTTGTCGTTTATCTGAGTGTTTCTTTCCTGCCAGTTTTTGGCTTTTATTCTTTCGTGTGAGTTTGTTTGTCTGTCTGTCTGCCTGCCTGTATGTCTGTCTTTTGGCTGATCAGTTTATATCCCCCATCCCAGGCTGTCTGATTGCCTTTAGCTTTAATGCAACACGAATAAGCGGCTCAGCATGTGGCTAAGCCGATCATAATTCTTGTTTGTCAGTCTCAACCTGAGCTAGAGACCAGCAGCTTTTGTTTCCTTTGTTTTGCGATCTGTTTCTGTATTTTTTTTTATTTCATATTTTTTTTCTTCTGCTTGTTTGTTGCTTTTGTTTTGTTCACTTTTTTTTTTCTCTCCAGTATTTTGTTGTTGTATTCAAAGTGAAACACATTTATATAGAAAATATTTGTTCATGTGTCAAGTGACTTGGGGCAATTTGCTCCTACTGTGGGCATAAAAATGCGCTTCTTGGCTCATTGTCAGACCTGCTTAAAAGATTTGCTTCTCAACTGTGTTGCGCTGGGTCTCTTCTGTTGTTGCGTTTGTTGTATCAAGTGGTGTGTTATGTTGTGGAGTATTTTTAACTTGATTTGTCCGTGAGCTGCACATTTGCATCAAATTGTAATTTAGCTGTGAAGTTATAAATTTTCACGATGAGATCTATTAACGCTCAGCTTTAACTTAATATTTTTTCTTTTATTATTTTATTTTTGATTGTTTTTTTCCTCTTTTTTTTTTTGTATAAAACCCCTGGAAGTAGAGGCTTTAAAATATTTTAAAATATTGCTTAGCCCACGTTAAAGGCGGATATCTTTGTATGAATGGGTGTGTGTGTGTGTGTGTTTTTCTTGTGTTCCACGGCAGACACCATGGAACCAATAAAGTTCTGGCAGCTAGTTTTTCTGTTTCCTTGAAGCAGTTAGTTGCCTTAGTGAAATTCAATGTTTGTTTTGTTGTTAAATTATTTTGTTAATCTGTCTTACTAACGATGAGCTAACGGTTCAATTGAAATTCTTTTTTTTTATTGTGCCTAAAGTGAAGCAATTTTTTTTTGTAACTTAAGATGCTTCAAATATCTGTGGAAGAGACTTTGAAGACATTTAAAAATAAAAATATTAAATCAAAACTTTTTTTTTATTTGACAAAAAAAAACTGTAACATTTCTTTTGGTAGCAATTTTGATAATTGCGAATGATTTCTGTTTTTTGAGAAAATATTTTTAAAAATTTAGCTATCTGCTCTGAAACCACGAAGGAATGCATTTATTCTTTGTTAAACGAAAGCACACATAAATGCGAACGTTGGCAAATGACAATTTGAAGGAAAACGTTAAGAAAGCCGTCTTGTGAAACATATACTATAATTGAATTCAGTACACGTAAATAACAAATATGGTTGAGATAGCCATAACCTATCAAATCGAACCTGCGGTCCCCAGAATAATAGTTTATCACATTATCGACTAGTCTCTATAGCGCTACATGTCAATCATATGATTCTCGACGAGTCAGTCTTGCAAGTTTGTATCTTAGAGAAATCGCTCTGCGAATGTTAGCAACAAACAAACTGAAATAATTTCATATTACTGCTGAAAAAAGTGCAGCAGTACATATTTATGAGACTTTATGAAACATTCTTCACTAATACAATGAAGTCCTACGTTAGCTCATTATTAATGAAAAAATTGGTTAATGCAATGAAAAATTCATTAATTTAATGCAAAAAACATTATTGCAATGAAAAATTCATAAATCCAATGAAAAAATTCATAGCTGGTACGAAGCTTTTCCTTTGAATGCTCCTCAATATTATTTTTTTTTTTTGAAATCAATATCGAATGATGCAGTTTATTTACCCTCTTCAAGTAAGAAAGTAACCAACTGAAAAATCTATTATTGATGTTATTGCATAAAGCATTGACATAGAAATGGCAAATCTGAGGTATGCTTTAGATACCTTACAGTTTCCCTTTCCCACTAGAATTTTTGAAAATTGCGCTATTTTATTTCCTACAATTTAAGCAAAAAATCTGGTCCTTCTACCCCAAGAAAATATTCTTAGCTCCGCTAATGATACAACCATTGTGTAGTATAGTATATGCAGGCGCGAATCCAGCTTGAGCTTTTGGGGGCAACTTTTAACTAAAACAACGTATTTTGCGAAATTTATTTTAGAAACTCTACAGAAATGAAGTATATTTTATTAGTTTTTTTTTTGGGAGTATCCCCTTCCCTCCTCCTGCCCTTGTAACCGCATGTGACTATATGTGAATGTATGGTGAATATTTATTTGCTTGGACTATTTTATTTCCACCGACAAATATAAAAACAAAAGTTAGCTGCACATTTGACCAGACCCACCTACCGGTGAGTGTGTATGAGACGCATCAATCTTAACTGATTATTACATGACATTTTTAAGGATAGTTTTGTACAATTACTCATCGATCCAAATCCAAATTTTATTTTCTTACGACGACTCTACACCTTATAAATACTTTTATTGCTATCCAATGGATTTCTAATTGTACAGAGGTGTAGAAAAATAAAATAGATTCATATCGAATATAAATTATATGCTGGGTTTTGTATAAGTTTCTAAGTCTACTACGATTGTCTTACTCTTTTGTGATTTTCAAAAATATTATCATTTGTAAATTCTCAAATGGTTTTTGAAAGTTTGTGCATAAGATAAGAGGTTTGTAACTTTTTAAAGTTGTGGTTGAAGTCAAATGACGATAGCGCCAATGAAATGCATATAGACAATGCTTAACTATCAGCAAATATACTTCATTTAGAATAAAATTATGGCAATATGTCGAAAAGTAAATTTCTTAGGTATTTAATTTTAAATAAATAAAATTTAAAAAGAATTAAAAAGTTTTCTGATTTCATTCATCACAAAGGGGGATGGATATTGTGTAGCGAAGCACACGGGTTTTACCCAGCAATATATATTTCCAAGAATTAAAAAAACAAAATAAAAACGAAAAATATACCAAAAATTTTAATGGAACGCAGACAATTAAAAACGAAGTAAAGAAGCAAACCAATTTGTTAAGAAATTCTTGCATTTTCTAAACAGCAGGATGCGGCACGGCACTACTGTGTTGGTCCTGGTCACAGAGCTGATCATGATATGACAGGTTTTTTTCTTCCTCCCAAAAACAAAAAGAAACAATAAATGTAAAACTGTACAATGTAGTGGGGACAATCAGCTTCAATTTGCACATGTTTAGGTTTCACAGACACGATCAAAAAAGTCCATCCAAATGTATGTCTGTCTGTCTGTTCGCCTTTGCATACATTTTAAATGTCAGTGTATCAAACAAATTACAAAAAAAAAACATGTGGCACTTAATAAGGCTTAAAAATTCTGGACAATGAATATGAAACAGTCTACTAAAATTTTATTTTGTTATTTATTTTATTTATATTTTTTTATTGTTAATGCATATTAAGATTGTTAAGAATTTTTTTTTTTCATTTTATATTCATTATTACTTTAGGAGGCTTTTTTATGCCCCATATATTGCACCACAGATAAGTTTGTGTGAGTTTTTTTATTTAAAACTTTAATCCGCCAGTTGCAGATTTGTGCTTGTTAAAAAATTTGTGAGAATTCGTTGTGAATATGTGTGTGATTGTCTTGGAAGTTTTAACACCAGCAGCCCTTAAAACGTTATCGACTTTGTTTGGCGACAGTTTCGGTTAGCAAATGTCATGTGGCGTAAAAAACCGATAAAATTGTATATTTAACTACTTCTAGTTTAAAACAAAATTACCATTATTATTTTATTTTTCTTGTTTTAGTGTTATTTTCGTTTTGAGTTTTTTAGAATAACAAAAATCATTAATTAATTTAGTAACATTTAATTTTCTGTTTACATAATTGGTGGCATTTCATTTTTTTCTTCAAGTTTTGTTAATGTCGTAAATGACTATGATTTGTTTGATCCTAAATATTCAGTACATGTAACTGAAACATATTTTTTTTATTTCATTTTTCATACATACTGGCCTGTTCACAGAATCCAGTACGGATTGGTTTGGTATCGTTTTCTCTACAAAATCGGTTGATTGCGTTTATGAATTCCGTTTGTGCTTGGATTTGCGCAATTTCCGCTGAGAAACGGATTTAATTGTTCATGACTTGGGGTCCAGGATCCATTTAATTTATGCATTTATCAGGTAGAACAAAATTTTCCTAGCCTCATAATTACTAAATATACAACTTAGTAAACGAAATGTTGAATTTTGAAGGAAAATAAGCTTTTTTAAATAAATATAGTTACGTTTTCATGAATGCAGAGTTCGGATTTGGGTACTCCTTTTGTTCATTGCGCACTTCTTACAAGCGTATTAAAAATGCAGACAAGCGCAAAGAGCGGAGCGAAAAAAAGAGCAATTGGTATACGCAGCGCAAGCGCGTTCGTTTTATTAGCGCCACTCTTTGCGCAATGCACATTTTATTTTTTTGTCTAGCGCTTTGCTCTGCGCACAGTGGCTAGTTTGAGTTTATTTAGTGCTGAAAAATATATCTTTCGTAATGACATAATTTTAAGACATTTGTAGCGTTATATTGTTCTTCTTTACTTCTTTATTCTTGATCGCATACAAATATGATGCCCCTAGATGTGTCAAACTTCCTGACCAGCAGCGGAAATATGAACCGCACTACCGACACAACTTCCTGTTCAGACCCATAAACCGGAATTGCGAACTGCGCGACCGACGCAACTTCCGGACCATTCCAGAACTGGAAATATGAACCGTACTACCGACACAAATTAAGGTCCAGCCCCTAAACCGGATTTGCGAGCTGCACAACCGACCCAACTTCCGGTTCAAACCGGAACCGGAAACAAAAATATGAGCCATATTACCGACGTAACTTCCGGTCCACCCCTAAGCCGGAAGTGTGACCTGCACTGCCGACCAAACTTCCGGTCCAAACTGGAACTGGAAATATGAACCGTACTACCGACCCAACTTTCGGTTCAGTCCCTAAGCCGGAAGTGCGAACTCATGGTAGAATAATACAGGTAGTGGTGAAGCGTTAACGAACTTTTTTTTTTGGGTTCGACTCTGTCAAAAGTTGTTTATGTTATACCAACACACACCCACACCAGAGACTTGCGCCGAGGGGTTTTGATCGGCGGCGGCTGGCTGGGAAAAAATAGTCGGCGGCGGCTCAAATTCGGCTGAAAATCGGCTGGAAATGCACATGGACATTTAATAAAAGTGAAAATTTTCATTTTGTTGTTAAATTAGTTTTTCTTTTTCATACCAATTCTTCACTAAACAAAATGCATAGAAATTAAGCATTGCTTTGCCTCTCAAAAATTTTTAAATTGTTATGAAAAATAAATCAAAGGCTTGATTGTCAAACTTTTTTAAGGCTTGTCCAGATTCAACCTAAAAAGCTATTTGTCAAGCTAAAAATTAATTTCTCTGTTCGCAATTTTATGCATGAACATCAATTATATATTTTACCGTTGGAATCTAATTCATGAATCATGCTAGAATTATTCGGATATATAATACATTATAATTTATGTATATTGAAACAAACGTCTATACCTGATTTATTTGTACCATGATAAATGGCAAATTCTATATAGGAAAAACAGATAAGATAAAGCAGGTTATTTTTCAATATAAAGTTTGACATTTGTCATGATAAAAATTTATCACGTATAGACATAGGCTAAAGCAATGCGAATTGATACCAGGTGGCCTTATTATTGTAAATGAACTTTACCAAAATGTCAAACTCTATGTAAAAAAACTAAATAAAAACTTTTTATGTATACATTTCACATGACAGATAGGTGAAGTCCAGTTGTTGTCGTACTAATAAGGCCACTTGCTATTAATACGCTTTGGGTTACAATGAAAGTCTTTCTCTAACAAATTTTTAAATGTAATTTTCACTTTTGCAAAAAGCTGTTTGCTGGGAACTATCAATGGAAATTCGTCGAGTCTATAGAAAATAATAAATTATATACAGATTAAGAGCTTCTTCTCAAAGATATTTCTAATGACTAAATATGGTCTAATTTAAAAACTGGACGAAGAGGAAATCTTCATAAATTAACTTCGTTTGTATTTTCGATTCCTATTAATAATGCGTTTGTAAAGAAAGAAAAATAATGTAATATCCCGAATTAATGATAAGAATTAATTTTAATGGAAATTTAATGTTTTCAATATTTTTTGCAAGCAAATTAAAGTAAAGAAATACCAAATATATGTGGGAAAAAATAAAAATTCTTATGAAATAAAAAACAGGACCCATTAGGAAGTAAGTAATATAATCCAAATAAAGAAAAAAATTTTCAACTCGAATCGTATATGGCAGAGCCCTGAAGGAACACATAAGAAATACAAACGAATTGATAATTTTCTCCTTTTTTAAGTCGGATAATGAATATTTATTCTTTTGAATAGTTTTTGACAGTTTTTGGCAGTTCGTCTTAGTAAATCAAGCTTTTTTTCTCTAAATGTCAAGCTTTTTCACAATTTTGATCTGGCAAGCCTAGGTCGCAGAGTAATGCATACAAAAATATTTTTCGTTATCTTACTCTACGTCTCCACCTAACCATAGACTACTAACTAGACCCGTCACTATACAACAACATTACGAAGATTGTATGAGAGGGAACGCAATTCTTATTTTATAATGTGGTTTCTAATTTGACTATGTCCTTCATATTATCTTAGTAAGAGCACTTTGTATGTAAAAATGCACAACACATGACAACAGCCTCTTTTAGCTGTCAAAAGTGAGCATTCTGTTCCTAACTTGATATACTGTTGTAACTTGGAGTTATTACTGCGCTGTTAAAACAATTGCACTAACAACTATGTTATACCCTGAAAAAAGCATTAACTTGAGCGGTCTACATTTAACATTCACTTGAAGTTAATGTTAAGTTGGGTGTAGACTGCAAATTACTAAAATAATGCTTGAACAAAAATTATGAAAAAAAAACATAAAAAAGTAGAAGTGGAAATTAAAAAAAGCAATCGGCGGATTATTTTAAGCCGTTTTTGAGCCGAAAAACGATCGTCGGTGGCGGCTTCCATTAAGCCGATTTTAGCCGCAAGATAAATCGGCGGCGGCTGTGGAAATTAGTCGGCGGCTCGGCTTAGCCGCGGCTCAGCCGTCTCGGCGCAAGTCTCTGGTAAACACACACATGTGAACATATAAATTTTTTTTTCAAATTTTCTTTTGTGCTTTTTGACAACCTCGAACATAAACAACAATAAAAAGCCGTGTTGTTTTTGCTGTTGTTGGGTTGTTATAGCTTCGCTACTACCTGTAGTATAATTCTACCATGTGCGAACTGAACTACGGACTATTTGTAACTTAGCCATAAGGTGTGACTCAAAAATAGCTTTAAAAAAACTACGGTGGCGTGCATAACATCCATGGTTTTCTTTTAATTTTTTACTACTACTAATGATCCATGCGCATTCCATGTGCTTTTGGCTCTTTTTGCGGTTTGCGCATACAAAAAGGGCAAAGGAAAATGCTCCTTTTTGCGCTTGTTCCTTTTATGCGCAGCGCAAAAATATGGGCGCAGCACAAGCGCAATAATAAATTGGCTCCGCTCTTTGAGTAAAGAGCAAATGAGAGCAAAAAGTACTCTGCATGAACGCATTCACAATTGGAATTGGATTGGAATTCCGTTTCCAATTCAATTCAGTATCGGATCCTATGAACAGGTAGAATGTCCGGTTTTAATTAGTAATAAGTACGAAATTAACCTTTAAACACATTTAAAGTTATGACTTATTTCTGGCAAAACACTTTTCATATCTAAAATGAAAGTAGGGGGGAACTTTAACTCTTCCTGAAATGATGGCCACCCAGATGTAAACTCTCAAAGCCCCAACACGCGTATATATATCTATTTTTGGTGCCCTCTACCAGAATCAGGCGTTAGAATATTGTAAATTTTTTCCTGTTGCACAGTGTAATTTTTCACATTTAAAACTTTTATTACTCAAATATGTGTATTGACTTAATTGATTAATAAAGTTTTATTAAAAATGAAAAAACAAATCTCATTTCTCACATATTAAATCTGTTGTTTTGTCATTTTCTAAACATTTCTGGGGCCACAAAACATTTCATAATAAAATTCATTTCAGTTTTGTATTAGAGAAAAACCAACGTCATGGCACAAATCCTTTTTGCTGCTTTCGAGCAAATCCATTTAAAGGCCATTGGGCCAAAGCCGTCGTAAAGCAATTTGCTTAAGCCATCATAAAAATAAAGTTTATTACACAACTATGAAAAGTGAGGGAGACTAAGAGGCAAAGAGATTGAGAGTGGGACAAGGAAATTGGAGACCTACAGCAAAATTCCAAACAAACAAACAAACAGAACAATGGCAAACAAAATAACTCGACCCATTGTCGTCAGTACAATAAAAAAAAAGTATTTGTAACTTTAAGCAGTTTCTTGTTTTATTATTCAGTTGTTGTTGTCGTTTTTTAAGTGTGGTAACTTGCGTTCATTCACATTTATCATATACAACATAAATAGTCGTAATTTAGTATAACTAAAGTATTTAGGGGCACCCTTGAAAGACCGATATTAGAGTCTATACCATTTATTTACTGTAGAAATTACTAGGCAAATAAGAGAGACTGTTTGAGTAAGTTTCTTGAAATCACTTTTGCTGTGATCCTAAATAATTGGTCTAGCTAAGAAAAGTAATCAAGATCCAGATATTCAAAAGAGTATGAAATATTCTAAAATCAAGATCAAGATTTTCAAAAGAGTATAAAATATTCTAAAATGTTGGCAAAAATATACTTTCATTGTATTGTGTTTTTCTCAAAAATGTTTTATAAAATAATTTGTTAAAGATAAGTTAGGTATTGAAACTGATTACAAAGAAATTTGAAATCGATTAATGTTGGCATGTTATGTCCAGCATTGGTCGGACACATCCTAAATCTATTATTTAAGAAATAAAAGCTCTCGAATTTTTATAAATAAATGTTATACCTATCTACAGCTTTCTTTCTTATGATGACTTATAGTGAAATTTTCCGTAAGACTTATTTTTAAAACAAACTAGCCTGATAAAACCCGTTTTTATGGGATATTTTAGCACTAATTTTGAACAAGTATGATATTAATCCATAAGCACATTTTTCGGTTTAGCTTATTTCTGGCGTTCAAGTTGATCTTGGAGCTTTGCTGTCTTTGAGGACTTATAGAAGAATTTAATGACAAATATTTTTATAGATTATTTCAGCTCGCTTTTTAAATGGAGTTTTTTTGTCCATTTTCTAAGAAAGAAACAAAAAAGACCCATATAGCGAAAAGTTAGAGGGTTAACATAATCCAAAAAATGTTTCTCGCAGTTTTTTACAAAAAAATGCTGATTATAATTGATACCTAAAATAGATTTCCTATGCCAATGCAATATAACAATGCATAAAAGGGGAAAGGGGGACTTTTACTTTGCCTAAAAGAAAGGACAGACGTAAACTTTGAAAACTCCGGTATACGCATATTTTATTTTAATCCCTTCTACCAGAATCAATTGGTAGAACTTACTTATTTGGAAAAAAATTTTATTTTTCTGTACTGTGTAATCGACTAATCAAGAATTTGATTAATCAATTTCCTAATTAGTATAATTAAAAACAAATATTAAGCAATACAACAGAACTAGTCTAAAAATATATTCATCAGCCGTGTCACAGATTCTGTTTTGATTCCGTAGTTGTCATTCCAAAAATGTTAATTTTTGGTGCTTTAGATTCCGTTTATTTTGTATTTTGATTTTACAATAATAATATTTTTATACCTTAAGGCGTTTGTTTTTAGAAACAAATCTCACATAAAAGCATGTGACCAGATATGTATTTGACGCTCCTAAAAGTATGCACGTTTTTAAGTATTTAGTGCAAATAAAGTTAGCAGAAAAGTGTTTGACAATTCCGCTTTGCAATTTAAAAGTTGTTTGATTACGAAGAAAATTTTAGTTTTTCATTTTCTGAAGAAGCCACTTACGGAAGTGAAACCACTTCCAATCGGAATGGTGTTCTGTGACATGGCTGTATATCTACAAATTATATAAAATATGTTTTCTCAAGGGACACCCTAAAACGACTTGTATTAAAGTCATAAAAGTTGGCATGCGTTTTAATACCAACACTGTTAAACAATATTGTTTGAACAATTCTAATGCGAAATTATGGGCATATAAAAAAATTAAAATTAAAAAAACAAACAGCAACAACAAACCGAATATTATTCTTATTATATTTAAGTCCGTCTGTCTTTCTGTCTGTCAAAGCAAGGGGGGTTGATTTCTACATTAGATGACGACTGTTTCGACATGCCGGGAAATTTTAGTGCAAACAAACACACTGTTTGTGTTGTACAAAATGTATGTTATAAATTTCAAATTAAAAAAGAAATCAATTAAGTAATTGAGGAATTTAATACCAATTTAGTATTAAGAACAAAACCCTTGTGTTGTTGTTATTGTTGTTCCTATGCAAATAATAAAAAAAGGATTAATTGTGGGTAAATAAAAAAAAAGTTCATCCATCATGTCTGTTTAGAAATATCTATTCATTTGCAGTTGAGTTTGAGATTTTTTTTCAAGTGATTTTAACAATAAAATTCTTAATATTGTGTAAACTTTTAAACTTAAATTATAAAAACAAATTTTCTAAACATTTATTGTCTGGATTTGTGAGAAGCAGCCAATATCATCGTCATCATTGATTGTCATGCTCTTAAAGAAGAATAACTAACACCAGTCTAAAACACCAGCAGCTTAATGTTCCTTAAAGGGAAAAATCGGTTTTTGTGGGGGGGAGTCAATATGCTGCTGCTCATAATGATTTTGCTTTGAATAAATGATGACTGGACATTCACATGTCGCCGGCATATGTTTGCTTTTAACACAAAAGAAAGTCTTGCTTTTACTGCTTTTTTTCTCTTTATTCAAATAATGATTTTTTTTCTTTCTTCCTTATGCTTTTGGCTAACAGTTCGCTGTTTAAATTTTCTAAATTTCTAAGGGATGACCCTTGTTTACTTTTTGCTTTAGTTTGGGTCACTTTAGTTACTGGTCCTGGTGCTCTCGTCAGTATGTTGCTTTGTTTGTTGGCCCGTTGTAATGCTTGGCTGTATATTGTCAGTTGCTCCTTTGTTTGATTCAGTTTTTTTTTCTTCCTTTCTTTCTCCTTGTTTTGTGTGTTAAATACACTTCAGATGGATTAAAATATAAAAGTGTTTAAGACACAAACACACAATTTGGGGTTAAATATTCATAATGGCTTTCGCATAAAAGGGTTTGACTTGTAAAATAATTTTGTAAATTTGTTTTTATGAGTTAAATGATGATGGGTTGGTTGCTTGCCGACTGGTCTTGGCATTCTTCAAGTGACGACCTAATAAATATTTTAAGATGTGTAAACAAACAACTATTTATGGAAATACAATTGAAGAATTTAAGTGAAAATTACTAAATAATCGATTTAGTTCATGTTAAATAAAGTGAATTAAATTAAGAGATGACCTCGTTATGCCATATGCGAGGAAGAGAGGGAGAGCTTGAATAAATCGTATTTTTATAAAAATGAAATTTTTTAATTGAAATTTTTGTGAAGTGGAGTGGCACGTTAGGACTTGTTGAATGATCTAAAAAAACCCGACGGCACGAAGTTCCTATCCAAAAAATTCGGCCGTAAAATTTACTGAGATCCAAATAAGGACCAAGTTCTTGGTAGGTACAATACCATCACATTTCTAGACAACTGCAACAGTATGCATTTAAGTGTATAAATGCTCTATCCACACTCCCCTGGTCGGTGGTGATTAATGAACTTCTGCATGTTCTTAGTGAAAGTGGGCATGAAGTGACCGCATACGCTGACGACTCAGTAGGTATAGTAACTGGAAAATTCGGCTATAATCAGACCAAGTAATAGGCAGGTTGTAGCGACTACCAAACTATGCAAGTTCTAGATGTTGGTATATTTTCTCGCTACCGGCCCATTCAGGCCCTAATTAGCCCAACTCTAATTCAGATCTTCATAAGATCCCCTGCAGCAGGATGGGTTTCGGAAAGTCTGTTTACGTGTTGGCAATGAGCATTCACAGATCCTGAATATCCTGTAGAGAACTATAAGGTAAGTCAAATGACAAGATACACTGTGAACTGAGCTCCGTTTAAAGATAATGTCATCTTTCCACTTAGGGTGCTCAGGGCTACGTGTGATGAGATCGATCTGTTCTTATTGGAAGCCCCTTTATATGAGTCTGAACTTTAATTTCAAATTCGAAGATTTTTTTCCAATATTTTCTAATAGTTTTTCACTTTCTATTGATAATAAAATTTCTCTCTCTTAAGACTTAAATATTTTTTTGTGTAAGAAACACTTGTAAAATTTATGGCTTCATCACTTTCTTACAACAAATAACTTATTCAATATTTTTTCTCAGCAATTAATAACTAATAACTGGCTATTGTTCAGGGCTTTCTGCCTGATATGAAATTATTTATTACGTTCAACATTTTTAAAACCATATAAACTTAACAAGTATTTATTTTAAACAAACAAATTGAATTTTAAAAAGTTATGACACATTTCACACAATTATTTGAGTTTTTCTCAATAAATGCTTGTTGTTAAAGACAAAAGTCTGAAACAGAGTTACTAATTTCAAAATAAATAAATGAAAAGAAAATGTTATTAATAAAATTTTAAGCAACACATTCGCTTAATGTGTTAAAAAAATCAATGGGACTCCATCCACATGACAAAAGAAAAAGAAAAGCTGTTGTTTGTTTGTCGCTTTATTATACAAATAAATAATAGAGTGATAAATCAGTTTTGAAAAGTCAGTTCTAAATCAAATCTATGCTAAATAAATTGTTAACAATTTATAGGATTTTGCTTTTGAATTAAGAGTTTTATTAATTTTTTGTTTATTTTCTCTTTTTTGTCTTTTTTCTTAAGCCTTGTTTGGAATTTATTGGCCAGTGTTGCAAGAAGAGGGTTTGTGCTCTTTGAAGTTATTCACACAATTCGTGTTGTTAACAATTCTATGCTTGTCTGCCTAGAATGATGGAACATATTCCATCAATATCACTCTCTGGGATATCGTTAGCACATCCACTCTCTATCTCAACGGGACAAACACTTTCGAATCATTTCGGCAATAGTTCAGCGGCTGTTAGTTCATCAACTGGTAGTCATATTGAACAGTTAGCAGCGGCAGTACATCATCATCACCATCATCAGCAGCAACAGGCTCAACAGCAGCAGCAACAGCATCATCACAACAGTCATTTAAATTCGGCCACAAGTTTACAGCACGGCGGCAATAGTCATTTAAGTTTGAATTCTTTGTGCGGCTTGCAGACAGCCCAGCACTCGGTGGCATCTTCACTAACTCCACACAGCAGCTCGGTGACCAGTAGTTCTTCAGCCGCCCAACATTTGCAACAAAACTCTTCAGCCCACAACTATATACTACATCACGCAGCACATCCTTCGAGTCATTTACAAAGTGCCGTTTCCTCGCATACAAATAGTTCTCCCGCCATACACTCACATTCTCTTTCCTCAGCCTCCAGCAGATCATTGGCGTCTTTAAGACAAAGTGAACATTTGAATCACTCAGCCGGCAGTCATAGTCACAACTCGGCGGGTGACAGTAGTGCCGCAATAGTCACGTCCTCGGCAAATTCTTCGGCAATGGCTGCTGCAGCGGCGGCTCACCTGCATCACAGTGCTCAATCATCGCCCATGACAAATTTACATCAAAATATGGGCAGTCTAATGAATAGTGGCGGCAGTGCCAGGTAAGCTGGAATTCCTTCCAAAAGGCGAAATTTTTAAAAAGTTAATTGTAATCCTACGTGACTTTTTCTTCTTTTAGTGATGTCTTTTTTAGCCTGATGATACAAAATACAACGAAACGACAAAACGAAGAACACATAAAACGTCCAATGAATGCATTCATGGTGTGGTCCAGATTGCAAAGGCGAAAAATTGCTCAAGACAATCCAAAAATGCACAATTCCGAAATATCAAAGCGTTTGGGTAAGTTGAAATTTTTAAATGAAATAATTTAAAATAAAACCTTATTAAATTCAAATTATTAAGAGTGGGAGGAGAATGTTCGACTATTCAATCAGATTAGCAGAACGTATCAGTACTACTGATTTCAACACGTCTTGTTCACTTTTACTACTTATGAACCAATCAATTTTTGTCACGAAATAGAATACAAGAGTTTTTGTTCAATTCTTACATTCATTTAAGTTCAACGTTGTTTTTTGGTTAGTATGAAGTTTTCCCTATCTGATTAATCGAACACTCACAAAGCTCTTATGTATTATTTTTGGAATAATTAAGTTGAATATGGGACTTTTGTAAAAATGTGTCTGAAAAAAATTCCCCTCTTTTGTACATTGCTATAGTGACTCGGCATAGGAAATCTTAAGTTCAAGTTCTAAGATGTGTTCAGTATTTTTATGTAAGCACCACGAGGAATATCTTTGTAGAATATTTTAACCCTCTAACTCTTCGCGGTATGGGTTTTTTGTTCCTTTCTTAAATAAAGACCATAAAATAGAACATTAAAGATAGCATATAGCCAACACAGGCCTGTTTATCAACCAAATTTGACGTGGGATGATGGAAAACTGTTCCAAATTCAAACAAACTCCGTCGGAAGAAACACAAAACACTGGACAAAAAACTGCAATGCAGCGGCAATTTAGCGGACTGAAATGCTCTACATAAATGTTCGTCGTGGTGTTATACATAAAAGTTCTAAGCACATCTTATACTTTAAACGTAAGGCTTAGAAGATTTCCTATGTCGAGTACTAACTGCGAATAAGCACGAAATTAACCCTTAAACAAATTTTGAATATTGAATGATTTCTGGTGTTCACGTTAAGTCTGGAGCTGGATTTTAGTACAAATTATTGGTATTTGCAGCTAAAGAAATTGTTTCTCTAAATTTACTCTACTTTTTATTGGTTATTGCAACTAACTAGTGGTTAATTTTATTATAATTGATACAACCGATTAAACGGTACACATTAAGCAATTGTGACACTATATTTTTCTTAATTTTTCAAGTTTTGTAGAACAGTGCAAATATAATATAGGAAATTTTACCAGATGCATAGAGTTCAGATATATTAAGATAAATACCAAATTGTCAAAGCTTTTACTAATATTATTGATAAAAAATGAGGGCCTGTCAAAAAACAATCTAAAAATGTTTAACTTAAAACTGACGTTTCAAGTTTGAAACATTAAAGTGTTGCCAAGCTAGCGGTTTATTCACGAATTCAGCGATTTAGCGCATCTTTCTTCAACTTTTTTTCTGTTGGCGTTTTATTATATATAAAAAGTAGGCAGCACTTAAAGAAAACATTATGTAAGCTATACACTTTGCGGCCGTTGTTACAACTCAGCTAGCAATCCAGTTGTATGTTTGTCGCACAAACGATACAATTTAGGGAGCGATCTCATGCACAACTTCATTTTGCAATCAACTTCTGACCAAGTAAAGATCTCTCATTTTATTTTGTCCGCAAATAATACTCACTTTCAATGTTTACCGCAACGTGGTCACAACAAGAATGAAGGCTCAGTTAGCCAACCGTAACGTTGATGTAGTTGGATGTTCTGATCGTTTCTGTCACATTGAAAATTTATGAGAGAGAAACGATCAGCACGTGCAACTACATCAACGTTACGGTCGGCTAACTGAGCCTTATATTACATAAAATATTATACGACAGGCACACAAACGTGTTGCAAAGTTTGTGTTGTACAACATAGCAAAAAATCAAAACTTTTTGATCTTTCGTACAACCAAGATACAACATAATACAACGAGCCAACAAACATTGAAATTTCGTGTACAACCTACTCTAGTTGTACCAACGGTTGCAACGTGTATGGCTTCCTTAAAGGATTTAGCAATTATTTATTAATGTAAAATAACTTCTTTTTCAATAAGAATTCTATGATAGTTGGTGCAACTGACAAAATTCTATTGGTAACAAATTCGGTTGTCTCCGCTAATCTGCTTTCTCTGTGTAGATAATTGTATTACCTTGTCTACAACACATTCTTGTTAATTTTCTAAATGATACGCAAACATTAATAACAAGATTGGTAACAAACAAAAATATAATAATTAAAACAAATTGTAATTGAAATTAAACACAAAACAAAACAGCAACACAATAATTATGTATAATGACGAGGATGTCGATGTCGATGACTTCAAGGTAAATAGCAGCAACAATAATAATTAATCACGAATGAATTGTTATGCAGTTGAGCAAAAACAAATGACTTGAGAAGCCCACACAGAAGACATAAAAAAAGGAAATAAATTGCAAAACTGTTGAACTCATAAGCACATATACACTCACACATAAACAGAAATATTTAATGGAACTTAAACATACAGGTTGCCAGAGAGATGCAGTTAGGATATCAGTGTTGCCATAATAGAAATTGGATAAAGTTGGGTACTCCCGTAGTATAGTGGATAGTGTGCTAGACTATTAATCGGGAGGTCGCAGGTTCGATTCCAGCCAAGATCCTGGGTGTTTATGCAGAAAAGCCAAAAAAGGCTTAAGTAGTATGTCCGTTTGTTTGTTCTTTAATTTTCCACTTTCAATTGAGGGGCTTAAAAGCTAAGGGATACAAGTGCAAAAAACAAAATTCTGCGTAATTAATCTTCAAAGTTTTTTGTTCCTATGCATTTCATGCCTAATATTTTGGGTTTCTAATACATAGCATTTTTTGAGGTCATCCTACAGGTCTGCATTTTTTTTATAGTGATGGATATTAGTATTATATGTTGATTTTTGCATATAACTCAATTTCCCCAGTTTTGGTACTTGTACCGCTTTGCTTTTAACGCCCTCAAGTATGATTTCATGAAGCCAGAATATATTACAAAACGACAACAACAGCTACTTTTCACAAAGTACGTCACTTTACCAAAATAAATTGGACTTTTTAAATAAAATTATAATTTTGAATTATGAAATTCACAATTCATTATCTATAATGCCTAACAAAACCAGTAGAGAAATTTCTTATCCCGAACTTTTTCATTTCCCGGGAAATAGGGAGTTATTTTGAAATTTCCCACAATATCGGGAATTCCGCAAAATTATGTCAAATTTGACGTTCAGTATCATCGTGACGCTTTGTTTGTTGTGCTCATACTCTTAAGTTAGTTTTAATATTTCGTTATGCCTCAAATCACAGAAGAAATTTGTTGAATTTCCTGTGATAAAGATTTTTTCGATATTTGATAAAAAAAACTTGTTTAACATATTTTTGTTATTCCCTAATGGTTTTTTAAGAAAAGTTTACTTTCAACAAACATTATATTTGAATCAAATATAGGTTTTACTAAATTTCATGCTATTTTCGAATATTAGCGTTCTTAAATATTTTTTTCTGTGAATTAATTAGCCTATTCGTTTGAGAGCAAAGGATAACAAAAAAAGTAAATTCACATCGTCCTATAAATTTCTAAGCGGATGGATTAAAACTTTCGGAAAAACAGGATTTCTTAAGCCGACTCAGGGCTAGGATCCCACTATCGTTGTAATGCACCGATTTTCGACGGCTCACTGCAATGAAGCCATACGTAATAAAGCAAAATGGAATTATTTCTCAATTAATTGCGAAATAAGGCCGTATGACTTTATTACCACTGCAGTGTAGTGCAAATACGCCCTTTTTTCTCAATTAGTTAAGAAATAAAGCTATTTGGCTTTATTATCTATAGCTGTATTGCACTGAGCCGACGAAAATCGGTGCATTGCGCCGATAGTGCGATCTGGGCTTTAAGCATTTATTTTATTTTATTTTTTTTTCTGCAAATTTGACGACCATATGACCGGAGTGAAGCTAAATAAATCCATTTACTAATTTCGGTCCCATCGAACCAAACTGGCAACTCGTTTCAATTAAAGAATTGAATAAAAGAAAGAGTTGCTTGCTGCTGCCGCTATTTAATGCATTGAAGTGTATTAGAATCAATGGCTTCGCAAAACAAAACAAAAGTCAAAAGCAGCAAAAACAACAACAACAAGAACAACAACAATATGAAGCAAACAAATTAATTAAAAACGTAAAACAAAAGGCAACTTAAAAGGTTTTACTTGACATCGTCTTTGCACAACAAATTGAAAACAATAGCAACTTTTGTGAACTTCAGACTGAGTTTACATTTGCAACATATCCGTTTCTACCATGTCGCCTGAAACCTCTGCAAGTACTCGTATTCACGTTAAAAAAACGTCTTTTATTTGGCACAAATTTAATGAGTGGAATTGGAAAAGGTACGAAAAAGTTACTTTTTCAAAATTAAGCATAAAAATGTTTTTTTTTTCAGTTCAGATTTCTTTAAATTTTTTTACATTAAAAGCTAGTTTTGAAAAATCCTCATTTTTATTTCGGAGAAGTTTACACTCTATAACAAAGTCTAAAATATCAAGGTTCTAACGGCTGATTCTGGTAGAGGGGACCAAAAAACAAATAAAAATTTACCATTAACGGTGTTGTAAAAATGTAAGCCTGCTCATTCATTACACTGTGCAACAGAAAAAATAACATGGTTCTAACGAGTGATTCTGGCATATATACGCTTATCGGCGTTTTGAAAGTTTACATATGGGACTCATTTCAGGGGGAGTTAAAGTTCCCTCCCCCTTTTGCACATAGTTATCGTGACTGGGCATAGGAAATCTTGCAAGCCTTATGTTTAAGATATAATATATATTCAGCACTTCTATGTAAAATACCACGAAAAACACTTTTGTACCACATTTTAGCCCTCTAACTCTTTGCTGTACGGGTCTCTTTGTCCCTTTCTTAAATAAGAAGCCAAAAACTCCCCTTCAGCGGCGATATAGCGGACTAAAATGTTCCACAAAAATATTTGTCATAAAATGCTACTATAGATATCTAAAGACACCTAAGTTCTTATCTCAACCTTAACGCCAGAAATATATCTAAACTTAAAATATGTTTAAGGGTTAGTTTCGTACTAGAGGTGTGCATAAAATACTCGAACACATGAAATGACAAAGCATGAACACTTACTTATTTAAAGTATCACAAGAAAAAAGCGCACAGTTTTTAGACTAACAAATCTGTAGAATAGATTTACCTGTTGTTCTGATTTTTGTATGTTGTATGCTGATACGCACCTGCTATAAGTTGTTAGGTACAACGAGCGATCATATTTATGTATATGTCACCAGCACAAAACCTCATGATTACGGTCATGGTATAATAAAGCCTACGAGTGGCAGCAGTAAGGCAGCTGATTATTTCTTGGTCTCTTAAGGTACGGCTGTATTCGAAAAATGTATAGAGCAGAGCATTATTTCGTACTTATTCAAAATTAGTACTCGGCATATTAGATCTTTTAAAACTTACGTTTAAGGTACACGATGTGCTCAGCACTTATACATAGAACATCGCCGGGAACATTTTTGTAGAGCATTTTAGCCCGCTTTATCGCCTTTTGTCCTTTTTTAAGAAAGGAACAAAAAGAACCATTCAACAAAGCGTTAAAGGGTTAACATGTTCTACAAAATGTTCTTCGTAGTGTTTTTCATAAAATCACTGTCTACATCTTATACCTTAATTGAATTTAATTCCCCATAAAATTAGTTAAAGGTCTAAACTTCAAAAACGCCGACACACGAATATACTTTTTTGGTGCCTTCTAACAAAGTCTGTAGTTAGAAACTCTTTTGTTTTGAAAAAAATTGATTTTGTTGCACAGTGTAATATTTATTTATATGGCAATAACACTAATTTTGGTTTTGTTGTACAGTGTTATAATGCTAAATTGCATTTAATTTCTATTTAGTTCGCTCCACTTCCCTTCAATTAAATTTTAGAATTTTTTTTGTTGCTGTTGTTTGCGGTTGATAGATAGATAGACCACTTCAGATAAATATGATTTAATTTCCTAATCAAAAAATTACAACAAAGGATGCTAATACAGCAACAACAACAGCAACAACCACAAAATAATACAAATAAATGTAGCATATTGTCCTGATAGTCATCGTCGTCGTCCTCATCGTCGGCAAACAGCAAAACGCAATACGACAGATACTCAGATAGAGATTCAGGAAACATATTGTTTGGCAAACCCACAATTCATTCACTCACTCACAAATTTTGAATCGAATTCAATTCAACCAGCCAACCATCTATTCTTTTAATAAAAAATACAAAAATAATACCATGTTTTTATTCTTGCGTTGAAACATTATTTTCATTTTACAAAAAGCTTCGCACAAAATGTAACAATTGAATTTTCGAGTTTGCTATTTTTGCTGAGAGTTTATTTTTTATTTCCGGCCGTTTTTTAAAAAAAATCTAAAAGCGTTAAGGGTGTTTGTCAAGTACTGCCAGTAGTTTTTTTAGAAGTATTTTTTGTTGTTGTGATGATTTTGTAACATTATTAGGTTGTCCTTTACAGGCTTAGGCGCACTGGCAACAGACAGCAACATCATCGTTAGCACAACAAGCAACTGTTAGTTAATATTTTCTCTATATTTTTCATAATTCAAGTATCAAAAAAAAATTCTTAACAAAAAGGTGATTGGAAATATGTTTTCAATTTTTCCCTTAAAAAATTTGTTTTACTTATCACATTGTTATAAAAAAAAGTAATAATAACAATAATAATAATAATAATAATAATAATAGTAGTAATAATAACAACAGCAATCCAACCAATATGTTTTTATAAAACATTCACACAGATACTTAACAATAGATCGTGCACTTCACTTTATTTTTATTTTTGTAATTGTATTTGTTAAAGAGTGAGAGTAAAACGCAACCGTCTCAACAACGGAACAATAAAAAATACATTAACTACTTATATAATCATAATAATAGTCGTAATAATAACAAAACAACAAACTTTTACTATAAAATAATTGAAAATAAGCATTATCCTTCAATAGAATTTGTTGGAGTTTCCCAAAAAGCAAAGCAAAACAAAACAAAAAACATTTCATTGTCCTGGAAATTGTGAAAATCATGAAAATAAATTGAACGAATCTTGAGTTTTGCTTAAATTGGATTTTGTTAGGCAAGCCGCCGCCGCATACGCTACACATTTCTGCGGAATTGTAGAAGTTCCTCAGTAGCGCATAGTGCTGGCGAAATATTGAGTAGAGGGTTGTGCAAAGTAATTACTCGATGCTTACCGCCACAAAACTTTATATGCAGACTTCCACTGCCAAAATGTATAATTTAAAGAAAATAAACGGGTTGTTCAAAACCCTTTTGCATTGTTCTACAACAATATTTGCCATAATATTTTATTATAATTCTTCAAAGACACCCAACAAGCTCCATATTCAACGTGTCGCCAGAAATAATTGAAAACGTGAAATGTGGTTAAAGGTTAATTTAGTTCTTACTCACAATTAGTACGTGGTGGTTTACATAAAAGTGCAGAATACATCTTATAACTTAAACGTAAGGCTTACAAGATTTTCTATGCCGAGTAACTATAACTATGTGCAAAAGTATATAACACTATGCAACAATATTAAACTTTTGTCATGACTCATGATCTTTGATCACCATTATATTTTTTCATGTGTCGAAATTTAAAATTCTAAAGATACGTTTTTCTAAAATGTGGGATGTTTCAGGATACTGCTACACCGATTTCATCATAACTGTGGGAAGGGGTAGTACAATTTTGCCCCTGACTAGAAAAATTCTCATTTGTTATATCAGCAATGCTGATTGTTAATTTTTTCACAAGTTTCAACAGAAACTTTAATTGGCATTTAAATAAAAAAAATATTCAAAAATTTTTGAATTTTTGCGCGATACATAACAAAAAATTTGGTTAGTTCAGTTTGTTGGAACACATTTTTGTGTTTGTCGTATCAAGAACTTAGTTTGTTATATTAGCTAAATATATTTTTTAATCTAGGCGCACTGCAGTGCGCCAGGCCAAGTTCCGGCCACACAGTGTGTATTATTACATGAAACCATTCGAGTTGTTTTTAGCCCCCTCATACCTTTGCTCCACTTAATCATAAAACAATGAAACAATGAAACATAAGGACTACCTACAGAGGTGACCTTATAGGCGAAGTTTGACAGTTCTACCATAAAAGATTCCCGAGATATGAAGGTATAAAAAGTGCATATTTTAGTACCTATTCACTGACTCACTCACTGACTGACTCATCAATATTATTGGGCACTTCAACTATAGCTAGAAAGCTGAAATTTTGTATACAGGTGAGCAATCAACTAGAAAAATCTGCAAACGAGCACATTTCACTTGGGGGGAGTAGGGCGCCCCTCATTTGTATGGGGCACCTCCAGTATAGCTAGAAAGCTGAAATTTGTAGGTCCTGATGAGCAATTAACGAACAAAATTTTAAACGGGCATTTTTCACATGGGGAACAAGGGTGCCCCTTCTTTGTATGGGGCACTTCCATTATAGCTAGAAAGCTGAAATTTGAACCACAAGTAGGTCCTGATGAGCAATTAACGAAACAAGTTTGAAAACGGCCACTTTTCATCTGGGGGCGGCTTCTATTATAGCTAGAAACCTGAAATACACAGGTGGGCCTTAATGGGAAAGTACCAAGAAAACTGTGAAAACGGGCGGGGGAGGGCTAAGGTACCTCTTATTTGTATGGGGCACTTATTGTACCAAATAAAAGCTTAGAAAAAAGAACTGAGATCCGCACAAAAGCATAAATGTGAAAATAAGGCGAAGTTCTTATCCAAAAATTTCGGTCGTAAAATGTACTGAGATCAAAATAAGGACCAAGTTCTTGATAGGTACAATACCATCTCATTTCTAGGTAACCTGTTAGATTGGCAATATTTTTTATATAGAAAAAATGTCGCAAAGCTTACAGGTTGCCTAGAAATGATGTGGTATTGTACCTATCAAGAGCTTGGTCCTTATTTTGATCTCAGTACTTTTTACGGCCGAAATTTTTGGACAGAAACTTGGCCCTATTTCCACATTTGTGCTTTTGGAGCGGATTTAGATTACATATTAACAATTTGAATTGTTAGTTGCAGTTTAATGATATTTTTTCTGTGTAACTTTGTGCAAAAGGGGAAAATAGCTAACTCTCCCTAAAATAAATCCCAGATGTAAACTTTCAAAACGGCGGTACACGTATGTATTTTTTGGTGACTTCTACCATAATCAGTGTTAAAAACCTTGTTATTAAAAATATGGATTTTGTTGTACAGTGTAAATATTAGCAATTTTTTCCAAAATCAGATGATATCACTTTTGTTATGAATGAAATCAATATTTATTAATAGATTTTCATGAAATAAAGCTTATTTTAATTGAAATACAACTGCCTTTATGAGTTGTCAATAAAAATTACAAGTTTTTGTGATTTTCGATTTTTCATATTGGTATTTTTAAAAATTGAAAATTTTCAAATTTTGTTTAAAAAAATATATGTTTCACCATTGCGGTCTGAATAAATTCGAAACTACCCAGTAAAAAACTTGCTTCCAATAAAGCAGGGTTCTACTATTATGGAATAAAAGTAGCGCTGACAAACCTGCTGATATCGCTGCTGATTTTTTTATGGCGCGTTCCCGGATTGGAGTACTATATTTTAGCTCACAAAAGCGCTTTTGAAGCGTTGAAAATCATCAACATTTTCAGCACTAGAACTGAAAATATATGAAAAAAATGGTTCGATGTGGATTAGCGTCGTTAACGCCGTTTTGAATTTTTCTTATTTCGTTACTTTATTGATTTTTATTAATTTCATATTTTTACTCAATGTTTGTTATTTTAACTTCAACTAGTATCGAACTAAGAACCTTCAGGTTTGTAGTCCAACGTACCAATCACTCGACCAAAAACACTGTTGCAAAACAGCAACAAGAAACTCAAATAAACTTACTCTTCATTCTCGCTTATAAACCTGCTTTGGATCAGCACTATAAAATCAGCTTTTTTGTATAGCTTGTGTACGAAGCTTTTCTATAAGTAAAAAGTAAATATTTTTCTCGCTTCAAAACCTGCATTGTTGTGACGCTATGAAATCAGCTTCTAAACAAGCTCATATTTTAATGCGAATTATGAAGCGCTTTATTTCGTTAGTGCTTCAAAAAACATGAAAATTTTTTTACTGGGCAATGAATAAGCTATTCCTCAAAAATAACTTCCAATATTTTTTCACTGGCTGTTAAATTATTTTAAAAGGTTTCATCTTCTAAACAAACTGACCAACAAAAACCACTATTTTCAGTAAAACGAAAACTTTTTTTTACAATTTAACACTTTTATAACTTCTCTCAGGCTTCTTATTTATACCTTATCTTTGTAATTTACCACACAAACAATCGTTCGTTCAATTAAATACTTTTTGACCTATGTGCACTTTTATAATCTGTTAAGTTTTCTATTTTCAATTAAGGGTTTTCTCTATAAATAGAAAGAATAAACAATTAAAATACCCTCAAAATTCGCCATAATCATTGACACACTCATTTAACCATTTCCCACACACTAGAAACAACTCGCTATCCCCCGTCTGCAACAAAACACTTTGCTTGACTAACCAGACAATGACTAAACGAATTGTGTTTTAAATCCTTGCAAACCGAGTGGCATACAGGCTGCACGTAAATAGTTAACATTTTGAATTACATTACAGATAATTTTGAAGCGTTTGACAAAGATGACATCCACTGTCAAACAATGACACTAGTTTTTGAAACAAAACAAGGATATTACAAAATATGACACGGCACAATACATGGCAGAGAGATAAAGCTCTCTTTTTTTAAGCTACCAGAAATGAAGGGTTGCCAAATCACGCCCAAAACAAACGCAATCTCGTCAACATTACTCGTATTGTCAACAGTATTTGGCTCTTTTACCACGGGAACAATGCGTGAGTGATGGAGTGTTGTACTCAACTAGTTGCAGCTTAGTTAAGTAGTTCGTTTTAAATAATCCTCGATTTAGCCAAATGAGAAAATAGATGACGCGTGTCCCAGACAAAATCCTTCTTATACATTCCAAGCATATGAGAGTATTGGCTGCCTTGGAAAAATTTATTTAATTTAATTTCAATTCTACACAATACAAATAAGCAATAAGAGTTTTTTTTTTTAACTTGAGCCAAAATAAGCTTGTCATTTTGGTGTTTCTGTAGTAGAGGGTGATGGGAGGATTGTGTCGTGTGTATATTTTTACATATGACACGTGTCCTTGGTAGTGTATTAACTAACGTCGTTATTATTTGAATATTATAATGTCGACACTGTTTTCCCTTTTTGGCTTTAGATTTGATGACGAGACGAACGTTTGTTTCTTTTAAATGTAACTTTTGCATCTAGCATAACAAAAGCTAAGAAAATAACTTAAAACTTCCAAATTTTTCTTCTTGTTTCTTACAACAAACGCCTTGTCATTGTTGTGACAATGACACAACAACAACAATCGGCATAGACTTTGCTAAGACACTGGTACTCACTAGCTGATTGTCGGTTATAATACAGATTGTCAGCCAAATAATTTAGAAATTTATCATATTATTTCATGTCATAAGCACATTGTGATATTTAAGATAATTTAAATTGAAAACTACCTGGATTATAAATAATTTCTTGAGGTATTTGCATTAATTAAAATAAAAAAGAAAAAAAAAGAATAAAATTTAATAAAAACTGTTTTTTTTTCTTTTATAAAATTGGAGGCAAAGTATTGAGCAGTGTGTAGCGTGTAGCGTGTATTCGAAGTTATTTACACTACACAACAAAATCATTTTTTTTAATTACAAGGTTCTAATTACTGATTCTGGTAGAGGTCAATAAAAAAAATATATCTATGTAACGGCAATTTTAAAGTTTACATCTGAGATTTGAACGTTGTTACACTGATTCGGCATAGGAAATCTCGTAACCCTTTCGTTTAAGGTATAAGATATGTTCAGCAACTTTATGTAAAACAGAATGGGAAACATTTTTGTAAAACATTTTAACCCTCTAACTCTTCGCGGTATGGACCTTTATGTACCTTTCATAAATACGGGACAAAAAACTGTTCTTCAGCGATGATATAGGGGGATTAAAATGTTCTAAAAAATGTCTCTCATGGTATTTTACACAAAAGTGCTGACCCCATGTTATACCTTAAACATAAGACTTACAAGATTTTCTACGCCGAGTACTAATTGTGAATAAAGCAAAGCAGACATTACTCTAGTACAGTGGCACAAACAAGTGATGTTGAATCGTGCTCGAAACACATACAAGCATACTGGTGCAATATTCATTTCTTTAAAAATTCTGTACGGATGAGTTGTTGTACCTAGTGCGCACCGCATTTATTTTGATATTATTAAAAAAAAAATGAAGGAAAACGCGTATTTTTTTTTTTTTTGTTAAAAAATTATTAGTAAATTATTTGTTTTATTTCACTTTACTGTGTATTTTTTGTTCCTTTTTTTCTTAATTTATGAGTAATTTATTCAAGTAAATGTCTTTTATCCCGATGTTTACTCTTTAGCTAATTTCACCATACACAATACCACAAACTGGTACCATCAGCAAAATATCATCGCTACAGCAGAGCGTACAATCGCACCAAATGCCACTACACGACCAAACCACTGGTGCCAACACTTGATTGCGTGTGCATACTGGTGTATTGTATGGGCCCCTTAAGTACGAAATTTACACATATTCTGATAACTTTTCGCGTTGATGTTAAGTCTGGAATTTGGACGTCTTTAAAAACTTATAGTAGAATTTTATTACAAATATTTTTGTAGAAGGCGATATAGTAGCGCCGCTGACGGGTAGTTTTTTGTGCCTTTTTTAAGAAAGGGACAAAAAGACCAATACAACGAAGAGTTAGAGGGCTAAAATGTTGTACAACAATGTTGCACGTGGTATTGTACATAAAAGTGCTAAACATATCTTATAATAACTTAAATGTAAGATCTACTAGAATTCAAATGCCGATTCATTTTTTAAATTTTGCAAAAATGTACTTTGAACTTTGAGGGAAGTTTTCAAAGTTTAGAAAAATTTCCGAATCTATAAAATCAATTTGACAGAAATTTTGTTGAACAATTGGGCAACATTTACCTCACAACAAAAAGAAATAATATTTTTAACTGGGGTCCCGGTAAGAGAGTTAATTAATAGTGTGCTCCTCCAAAGACACTGGTCTGTTGCACTATAACATATTACGCAGTCCGGCAGCTTAATTTAACATATAATTTGTAATTGAATTGTAATGTAACATTCAATAGATAAATCAAACTATTTTTCCATATCCCAGCAAACACAGAAATACACCATATGTATTGCCTGGATGAAAAATACTATTGCGGCAATAATTGATTTCGTATTGCGGAAGATACTTCCTTCGGGAAAAAACGTGTCTCGATGGCAATAATTCTAAGCACTACGAAAGCGATTCTTCTAGATGATAAACTAACAATATCGCCAGATAACCACTTATAAGAAAATAGGAAGATATCGCAAAAATATCATTAGGAAGATAAAAAGAAGGGTTTGAAAAATATTCATTTTAAACGCAGATTTTCCATTAAAT
Source organism: Panzeria rudis (assembly GCA_956483635.1). Taxonomy (NCBI): domain Eukaryota; kingdom Metazoa; phylum Arthropoda; class Insecta; order Diptera; family Tachinidae; genus Panzeria; species Panzeria rudis. The sequence continues at coordinate 4,599,711 of OY101451.1, forward strand.
CTATTTCTTTTCGATAGAAATTTCATGCATACATTTTTTGGCAACTTGCCTTTTAAAGAAAGAAATTAAAAATATTACTTTGATTATTTTCATCTAAATGGAAATTTGGGGATATTGCTAAACTATTGCCTAAGGAAGATTGTTTTAGCAAAAATCACCAAACTGAGTCTTTTAAGACTACATTAGACGATCAAAAAGTGATTAAGCAGTTGCGCGCTCAAAACAAGACTCGAAAATGAGTCCCATACGAAATTTACACATATTCTGATAACTTTTCGCGTTGATGTTAAGTCTGGAATTTGGACGTCTTTAAAAACTTATAGTAGAATTTTATTACAAATATTTTTGTAGAAGGCGATATAGTAGCGCCGCTGACGGGTAGTTTTTTGTGCCTTTTTTAAGAAAGGGACAAAAAGACCAATACAACGAAGAGTTAGAGGGCTAAAATGTTGTACAACAATGTTGCACGTGGTATTGTACATAAAAGTGCTAAACATATCTTATAATAACTTAAATGTAAGATCTACTAGAATTCAAATGCCGATTCATTTTTTAAATTTTGCAAAAATGTACTTTGAACTTTGAGGGAAGTTTTCAAAGTTTAGAAAAATTTCCGAATCTATAAAATCAATTTGACAGAAATTTTGTTGAACAATTGGGCAACATTTACCTCACAACAAAAAGAAATAATATTTTTAACTGGGGTCCCGGTAAGAGAGTTAATTAATAGTGTGCTCCTCCAAAGACACTGGTCTGTTGCACTATAACATATTACGCAGTCCGGCAGCTTAATTTAACATATAATTTGTAATTGAATTGTAATGTAACATTCAATAGATAAATCAAACTATTTTTCCATATCCCAGCAAACACAGAAATACACCATATGTATTGCCTGGATGAAAAATACTATTGCGGCAATAATTGATTTCGTATTGCGGAAGATACTTCCTTCGGGAAAAAACGTGTCTCGATGGCAATAATTCTAAGCACTACGAAAGCGATTCTTCTAGATGATAAACTAACAATATCGCCAGATAACCACTTATAAGAAAATAGGAAGATATCGCAAAAATATCATTAGGAAGATAAAAAGAAGGGTTTGAAAAATATTCATTTTAAACGCAGATTTTCCATTAAATCTATTTCTTTTCGATAGAAATTTCATGCATACATTTTTTGGCAACTTGCCTTTTAAAGAAAGAAATTAAAAATATTACTTTGATTATTTTCATCTAAATGGAAATTTGGGGATATTGCTAAACTATTGCCTAAGGAAGATTGTTTTAGCAAAAATCACCAAACTGAGTCTTTTAAGACTACATTAGACGATCAAAAAGTGATTAAGCAGTTGCGCGCTCAAAACAAGACTCGAAAATGAGTCCCATAAATGCTCAGAAAACGACTTGTGCGCAATCATAAATTGATCATGCATAATATGCTCGAAATGTGACTGTGTTGAGTATTGTTATAAGAGTAAGTTAATGTTAGCTTTGTGTTGTCGAGTGGTTGGTGTGTAAGGTTACAAATCTGAAGGAGCTTGGTTCGATTCTGCGTTGATATTAAAATTTTGTATTTTACTTTCTCGAAAATGAGTCGTAAGTGACGAGTCATAAAAGATTCTTTCAGAAGAGTCCCGGGTACCAAGGGTACCATTTTCTACTCTTCAAGAGAAGTCGTACGTAGATTTTCTACCGGCAAAAGTATCTTTTATGACCAGAAAATGAGCGCATAAATGATTATTTTAATCTAGCTGAAGAATCAATAAAGACTTTAATATGTTCAATAATTTCATAAATTGCTAGCTGCACTCTAAAACATTACTTCACATTTACGATCATATATTGTCTAAATTTGTGTTGAAAATTTCTCCTTGTCTAAAATTACATAGATTTTGGAGTTATTTTATTAAAGAAAAAACCTTTCAAATTAAACATATTTAGTCCAAGTGGAAAAAATTCAACATAAAGTATAATACGGCTATGACTGAATGGTGGATACGTCAGACTATCAGTCAGGAGGTCGCGGTTCAAACCTGCACGCAGCCAATTGCTTTTTTAGTAAAAACATTTTGTTCAAAAATAATGCGTGTGTAATTTTAGGTCGAAAGTAGTCTGTAAAGTGTTGCCTATTATTATCGACCTAATTTTCAACAAAAGTGTTTTAGAGTGTGGGTATGTTAGTAAATACACATACATACATACATACATACGTACGAAGGATATTTTTTTTCTCTCTCCACAACTTTTCAACTTAAAGAGAAGTATCTATCATTGATAAAAAAAGTTGTACATTTAATTAATCACACAATTTTTAATTTATTGTTTTTATTTTCTGTTTTTCCAGCAGAAAAGTAAAATTTTTTATTAAAAAAAACGAGCAAAACAAAAGCGAAACATAAATAAACTCAGACTATAATTAATGACAGTTACAATCTGGAATACAATTACCATGATTACATTGTTAATATGGCAGAGACAGAGGAAAAGAACGCGATTCAAATTTGTGAAGCACACACTTCAGAATCTTTTTTTCTTAATTTTTCCCAGTTGCTGGCTTTTTTATTATTATTTTTTTTTTATGATAATTGTTGTTGTTTTTTGTTGTTACGTTTGCTTTTTTCATTTAGCCTTTAAAAAGGAAATTCGCACCGCCATTTTTTGTGCCCTTTCAATTTGAGGTTTTTTATACAATTGCGGTCTGTTGGGTGGGTGTCGTCTCTAAGAGAGTCTGAGTGAGTGAGTGAGTGAGTGACTGAGTGGTATTTTTTCCTGTTTATTGTTTGTTATTTATTTTAATAAAATTATACTGGAATAAAATAATGAGCTCTTTGCAAGTCCTTTGTTTTCAAACAAACAAAAAATAAAAAGTTTGTTCTTTATTTTTCATTTATAAAAATGTGAAAATTAAAAACAACAAAAAACGGTTACGTTTCAAGTGTAAAAGTTTGACATTGCAACAATGTGGCAACTGATGATTCTCAGTTCGTTCATTGTACAAAATGGCCGACTCTATAATTAAAGTGTTTTTATGTAGCAGAAGTTTGATGATTTTATTTAAATTAAAATTGGAATATAACTGTTGGGAAATTCAATTTTTTTTAGAATGAAAAGTGTATTCAAATAATTACACTGTACAACATGAAAAAATTGAGAAGGTTCTAACGACTGATTCTGGTAGAGGTCATCAAATATATATATGGAGGTCTATCGGCGTTTTGAAAGTTCACGTCTGGTCTTAATTTTAGGAGGAGTTAAAGTTCTCCCCCTTTTGCACACTGTTGTAGTAAATCGGTACAGGAAATCTTGTAATCCTTGCGTTTTAGGTATAAGGTGCGCTCAGCACTTTTATGTATCGGTCTTTTTGGTCATTTCTTAAAAAAGGGGCAAACAGCTCCCCTTAAACAAAAATACTTTACATAAAATTCAACTATGTCTTTAAAGACACTCAAGCTCCAAATTCAACTTGAAAGCCAGAAATCATTCAAAACTTGAAATGTCTTTAAGGGTTAATAATGAAATTCACTTTCATCGTTCTATTAATAAATATTACGTCTACGGTTTTCTTTTGTATGGCAAATTGTAGAAAATTTTTACTTAAAACTTATTTAGAATAGAAACTGGCCTCATAAAAGCCGGTTTTGTCACATTTTAGTAGTAATTACGAAAAAAATACAAAATTAACCCTTAAACACATTTAGAGTTTTGTATGACTTGTGGCGTTCAAGTTGAGTTTGGAGCTTGGATGTCTTCGAAGCTTTATTGAGGAATATTATGATAAATACATTTGTAGAATATTTCAGCATGCTACATCGACGCTTAAGGTGAGTTGTTGCTTCCTTTTTCAAGAAAGAGACAAAAAGACTCATAGAGCGAAGAGTTAAAGGGTAAAAATGTTCCACAAAATTGTTCCTTGTAGTGTTTTACATAAAACTGCTGAGCTCATCGTATACCTTAAGCCTAAGGCTTTCAAGATTTCCTATGGCGATTCCCTATAACAATGTGCAAGAAGATGTGGAGGAAATTTAACTCCCCCTAAAATGAGTCCCAGATGAAAACTTTTAAAACACCGATACACCTGAATTATCTTTGGTGCGATCTACTACAGTCAGTCGTTAGAACCTTGTTATTTTAAAAACAGTTCGATTTTGTTGCACAGTGTAATTGTTAAGAACTTGAAATTGAGCAAACACCCAATTAATTATGTTTCAATAGTTTTAAATAAAAATATGTGAAATATAAAGAACGTAATGCCCTAAATTGAAATCCGCTCTCAGTTTTTTTTACACGTTCCTATTTTTTTAATGAACCTGGCTAACATGACTCCCGAAACAGGATGGTCACGTTATCATAACTCCACAACGGTTTGTCCGGTTCACATAAGTGAAAAACCATAATATGCATGACCAAGTTGCCCTTTATAAAATATTTTTTGATTTGCTCAACGCTTTCGGAGATGGTATGGAAAAAATGCGTTTTTTTTCATAAAGTTAGAACATTTTTTCTTTCTACAAACTTATAAAAAAATTTAAGAATGCAAAAACTTTACCTTTCAACTATTGCTCTTAAAGATAATTGTCTTATGAACACAAGAAGCCATATATCATGAAAAACAATGGATATAGACAGATTGTATGAGCAATTAATTGAATTGCCGAAAGTACCTTTTAAGTGTTTGGGCATATTCATATAATTGCTAATAAAATCAACATTTGTCCATAGATTTTGATAACATATGGCTTATTTTGTTCACAAAACAGCTGTCCTTAAGAGCAATAGTTAAAAGTTAAAGTTGTTGTAGATTAACATTTTTTATGCCCTTTTAGAAAGAAAAAAACTTTTAATTTTGCATGAAAAATATTTTTTTCGATACTAATTTATGAATAACTCAAAAAGCTTCGATCAGATCAAGAAACTATGTTAAGCAAGTTTGAAGGTAATTTTGTCATGTGTATTTTGTAGTTTCGTTGATCAAAATCGTGCATATTCATCTCGAGTTAGAGTGAAATATAATGATGTACCTGGTGGAAATATTCGTAACAGAAAAAACTGAAAACGGATTTTAGTTTGACGCATTAAAATTCGTATATTCCACATATTTTTATTTAAAGAACATTTTCTTTGCAGACTATTGCTAGCAATAACAGCAAATAATTTTTATAGAAAATACGTAGTTTGCATTTTATCTGCCTAAGGTTCTAAATATATTTAATCCATAATTTTCTGACAAAAAAATTATATAAATCGAAAATTTTTCCGTATTTAAGATGATTTACTTAAAACATTAGAATAACAACATTATCGCTCCTTTATCTTCCGAAAACTCAGACTTAAAGCAAGAAAACTTGTCTAATATAAACTCCGCCGCGCTGACAAAAAATTTTTTTTAAATTGGAAATTTATCTTTTGATTTCCTTTGGGACAACAACAAGTGGTATTTGAAATGATATTTAAAACTCCTTCCACATTACATTTGACAGAAATAACGCAAAAAGTTTTTAATTAAAACTTTAACATTTAGTTATTCATTCATTCCTATTCAATCATATTTCATGTCAACTTTAGTCTTTGTGAAATAGAAATTTAAATTCAAATTCAACAACAGAATAGAAAGAAACTTATTGCATTTAGTCCATCTCGTAGCTTTTTTTTAACACTCTAATCAATAATAAATATGACATTGGCATAATCCTTCAATACAATTAAACTTTCAAGCCATATTTTGGGACCCTTCAACAAACGAACAAACAAAAATAATCTTTTGTTAAATTGAATTTGTGTTTTTTTTATGTTCTTTAAATCGAAAAGCACAGAAAGAAAAATCTATTGTTATTTGTATTTTACAGCGAAAAAATTTTCTTGAAAAAGTAAACATCATGGCAACAACAACAACAACAACAAAAGTTATAATAAAAGTAAGTTTAAACCTTTTTTTTTGACTTGTTCGATTGTTGATACAGCCCCTTTAACAATGCTCGGTCGGGTTCCCTCCTGCTCTCGTTTACTCTATGACCGACCACTCTTTGTATTGTGCAAACATGTGAGTTTGTTATTAAATGTGGGATAGTGGTGTGTATTTTCGTTTTTTGGGAGTATGTACTCGATAACAAAATACAATTTTTACAATGGCTTCGAATAAAGGACAAAAGCTGCAACTGACAGCAAATATTATGCTTCTGTCAATTGACAAAATGGATGTTTAAAATACACAAAAATACTATTTGTACAATGTGCCTCGATATAAAATAAATAAGTATTTTCTATTTACTAAATAAAAAAAAAGAATTATAATAAATTCAATTGAAAAAGTTTTAAATATGGCCAAAGTAACTAAAATGTAAATGTCGAAAAATCGATAGAGCATAAATTGACAAAATTTGGGTCTCATTAACTGAAAAAAAAAGTTTTAATGGAATATTGCTTTTGGCAATAGCAAAGTTTTTATAAGAAAATGTTATCGATAACAAGCAAAATTTTTGTTTAGAAACTTTATATCATTTTTGTGAAAAGCTGCTTACTTTGAGCAGATCTTTATGAAATAACAGAAAAAAATATTTAACGCTTGAAGTTGCTGGAAATATATTCGGGTGTGTTCTGTATTCCATGCAAATTATTTATAACAATTATGCTTTGGTGATTCCGCACATTTTAATTCCGCGTGGAATACAGAACATACCGGATTGATCGATCACGTTAACATTTTGTTCACACACTAAATAAAGTTCTATTCCTGCTACATCATATCTTGTTGTCGAAAAGGTGCTGTTCTAATTTCCAATAAATGTTAGCTTAAATTATTATCAACAAAGGCACCAATAGGAAAACTTTCTATAGGATATTGTTATCGATAACAAAAAATATTCTACAGAGAATTATAATGAATAAGGAAAATGTTCTATACAAGTTGCTATCAATATCAAAAAATTTTCTATAGAAAGTTGTTATCGATAACGAAATATTTTACATTGAGAATTGTTATCGTTAACGAAATATGTTTTATAAAAATTTTTTATAAATAACAAAAAAAAATTTCAGAAAATTATTATCGATTACAACATTATTCCACAGAGAACTATTATCGATAACAAAAAACGTTGCATAGAATATTGATATCGTTAAAGGAAACTGTTTTATAAAAAGTTTTTATAAATAAAAAAAAACTTTTCAAGATATTATTATCGATTACAAAACTTTTCTATAGAGAACTGTTATCGATAACAAAAAAATTAACATAGAAAGCTGTTATTGATACCCAAAATTTTTCTATTAAAACTTTTATCGATGAAGAAAATTTTTTGATAACGACAATTTTTCTACAGGAAATCGTTATCGATAGAAAACATTTTTGTGATCATTGTTGTCAGTAGCAAGGACTTATTAATGCGCTTAATAACAGTGCGTTTTCAGTTTTTTTATCACCTACAGATTTTTTATGGGTGTACCTAATATTTACACTAGGTAGATCAGTATATTTATTTAATTAAGTTTTTTTTTATTTTATCAACGCTTTTGAAGTTAATCACAAATTAGTATCGAAAGCAGTCATTTTTTAAGCAATATTAATTAACTGATTTTTTCTTTTTAAAGACTCATAAAAAATTTAAAACTGTCTAAACTTAACCTTTTAACTATTGTTCTTAAAGGTAGGTTATATTACGATCAAAATAAGTCAAATATCATGATGGTCGATAAACAAATGCTGATGTCATTAGTAATTAAGTACTTTCGGTAATAAATTAAAAAAAAAATGAATTTTTTAGCGATAGATAGTACACTTTTAAATGTCTGAATATCTTCTCTTAACTGTTAATAAATCAGCATTCGTCCATCGATTTTCAAGATATATGGCTTATTTTGTTCGTGTTTTGGTGTTCTGTTGATGGAAATCGGGAATACCGATCTCGAGTTAGGTTGAAATATATTGATGTACCAGTGGAAATTTAAGGCATGCCTATAAAAAAATATCTATAGGTGATGAGAAAAAACTGAGAGCACAGTATTTTTCAGCGCATCAAACTGATTAGAAATTTCGTAGTTTTCTTTAAATAGAAAATACCAAAAAAGTTAAATATAAACGCCTAACTTTAGTCTTAATTCAATAAAGTTTTAAAGATTTCTTAGCACTCACCATTTTTTCAGCTGGCAGCAGTAGTGCTCTGAAATAAAATAAAAATAATTTTAATATAATTTTTATGAAAATCCAATTGTATAAATAAAATTTTTAAAATTATTTAATCCCGTTTCAATTGTTTCCTACTCCTAACGCTTAACTAAAATTAATAGACACTTGTGTACTTTTGTTTCATAAAGTTTTCCGAAGTTATTTAAATTTGAGTATACAAAAAAGTTTTCCCTAGATTAAATCACTCATATGTGCAAACACAAGAGCTGCTTTAGCGAAAGTTGAAATTTACACAAAACATTACGAATATTTTAACTAACACAGAAAATGCATGAGAAATGCTCATACAACAATCATCGATTAGAAATAAAGTTTATTCCTCCTGTAGATATTCATAATCATTCAATCTATAACATGTCTCTCGCGTTGATGGCATTTGGGGGCAAAAAAGTCACTGGGGAATATTAAAACGGTCAAATGAAGTTTTTAGAAAAATATTAAAAAGGTATAACAACAACATCAGCAGCAACAACAACATCAGCAGCATCTACATATGTGTGTTGCAACAATAGAACAGCCACAATAGATTTCCAAACAAACAACAAGCAAACAGAGGAAAAACAAGCAATGATTCTTCTCCAACCAACCAACCCCTCCCACAAAAACGAAAGAAAAAAGAATCAAATCAATGCGAACAATTGATTAGATTTCAATTGAATGCTGGCTGCATTTTTGTTTGTGTTTGTGTTCGATTTGTTTTTTGTTTTTCTCTTATACTTTTTGTTGGCTGTTATTTAGATCCCATTTAAGTTTCATTTCATACTCGTGTTGTTGTCGTTGTTGTTTATCTAAGGCTTGTTGTGTTGTGGGACTATTTTGAACTTCTTGGTTCCATCATTATTACTTTTTTAATTCTTTGTTTTTTTCCTTTTGCTGCCATTCGATTATTGTTAAGCTTTTTGTTGTTGTTATTGTTGTTTCTGTTCAGTGCTTATGTTCGTTCAATGCTTAATGATAATTGAAAATGTGGGGGTGGGGTACAAGAATTGATTGTGTTTGGCTTCTTGTTTTATTTCGCTGGGGTTGCATAGAAATCGCCTTCTACCCAATGTGCAATTGACAGGTGTATCTGTCAAAATTAAGGCGGGTTGTCGATTCTATTGTTATTTGCTGTTTTTATGTAATACGCCTTTAACGTCATTGTTTATTTACTTACGAAGATTTTTTTATTTTCAAAGATAATTATTTTTTCGGTTTTTGTTTTCCATGGCGTGTTTCTTCCCATTGTTTGAATGAAAAGTAAAGGGTTCTGGAACGAGTAAAATTACTTGGCTCAAGTAAAAAAATTATTAAATAAAATATGTATTCATAATGTGGAAGTTTTTATAAAAAATTGTTTTCGAAAACTTTTAAGAGAAACAAAACTTTTGATTATATTACATTGTTATCGATAGTATTGCCGATAAAAACGAAACAAAACTGTTCCAGTAACAACGAAATTCTTATACCTATAGAAAATTATTATAGATAAGATAAAAAATGTTTAAAAGATTTTTAATAATTATAACAAAAAATTCACAATAGAAAATGTGTGGTTATCGATTAAAAAAACTGCCGATAGTAAAATTTTACCGATAACGAAAAAATTTTATAGAATATTTGTATTGATAAAGAAAGTTTCTATAGAAAATTATTATCGATAGCAAAAAATTATCGATAAAAATTTTCTATTGAAAATTGTAATCGATTGCAAAAAAATTATTTACATAATTGTCATGCCTGAGAAAGTTTATATGGAAAATTCTTATCGATAACGTAAAATGCAGGAAATTGTTATCGATAAAAATTTCTTATAAAAATTGCTATCGGCAGAAAAAGTTTCATCTGTTTTTTTATTTTCTTTAGAAAATTGGTATTGATGACTTCAAAAAATTTATAGATTGTTTTCGGTAACGGACATTGTTTTTAGAAAGATGAACTTTTATCGACAACGAAAAATTTTGCTATTGAAAAAATGTTATTGATAAAGGCGAAACATTTTTTATAGGAAGCTGTTATCGTTAATAAAATTTTCTATAGAAAATTGTTATCGATAGAGAAAAATAAAAAAAAACCTTATTCAACAATAAAAAATTTTCTATATAAAATTATTATCTTTAAGAACTTTATTGTTTGACATATTGTCATAATTTTATTTTAAATTAATGAAATTTATTTGCAATTTATAGACAATTGCTTAAATTGCATAGAAAGTTGTTACCGATACCAAACAAATTTCTATAAAACAAAGTTTTTATCGACGCGAAATATTTTCTTTAGAAAATTGTTATCGATAAAGTAAAAATTTCTTTAGAAGTTTGGGTACATTCGTAAATTCAGTAATTGTGCAACAATCAAGGTCCTGCGTTCGTCAACCATCATTTGGCAATACATTTCTTCGTCAAAAGTTTCTTTAGTGCTGCTGCAGATCGCTGCAGCTACGGTAGCATTTTTTAGTGGTTCAATATTTTGCTTACCGGTTGCACAATTTTACTGCATTTCTGAACTCACTACTTCTTATCAAAGAAGAAACATTTTCATAAGAAGATTGTTATCGATGATATAAAATTTACTTTTGAAAATTGTTATCGATGACGATAATTTTTCCATAGAAGAAAAATAGGACAACATATTTTGCCTTCGCCAATTTTATCCTATAGAAAATTTGTTGCTATCGGCAACGAAACGTTGTTCATAGAAAGTAATCGATAGTAAATATTTTCTTCAGAATAGAACTTTTATCGATGAAGGAAAATTTGCATTAGAAAATTGTTACAAAGATAAAGATAAAGATTTGTCTACATAATATTACTATCGACTGAAAATTTCATAAAAATTGCTATCGATAAGAAAAATTTTTTCTATAAAAAATTGTTATAGATTACAAAACATTATATGGAAAATTGATATCGGTAACAAAAATTTGTCTACAAAAAAGTTGTTGCCGATGACATAACAAAAGTTTTATAGAAAAATGGGATCAAATTTTTATATAGAATTGTGATATCGATAACACCGAAAATATTTCTACAGAAACTTTTTATAAACAAAAATTTCATAGAAAAATTAATTGTTAACGCAACAACTTTTCCGTAGAAAAGGTAATATTGAAATTTTTTTTCAACGACATCAAAAAATTTTTTATCGAAAACATTATCGATAAGATTAAAAAATGTTTATATAAAATTTCATTGACAATATCGTCAAAAAAGGTATACACGGAAACCCTTATAGACAACATCCAAAATCACTTTCTATAGAAAAAAAGTATTATGGATGAAACTATAAAAAAAGTTTCTATATGTAAATTATGTAAAGGATTATACTAACACTGTGAAATATTTCATGAAATTTTCTTCATGAAACTAAAAGTAAATGGGGCAAATAAAATTGACAAAAGCTTTCTGAAATTTCATTTCATACAAATTTTTCAACCCAACTGGTCCCACTGCCCATTCTATTGCACAGAAAATAGTAAATATTTAACAACTGTAATTCTCGAAAATAGCATGAAATTCAATAAAACCTATATTTGATTCAAATATAATGTTTGTTCAAAAAAAAAATTTTTTTTAAATTTCTTAAAGGAAAAATAAAAATATTTTCAAAAATTTTTTGCATCAAATATAGAAAAAAATTTTATCATATAAAATTCAAAAACATTTTTTATTTAATTTGCATAAGAAATTTCCATGCAACAAATTTAATTAAATATTTCATCGTATAAATTTAGTCAAAGTGTATGGAGAAAATTGCTATCGATTACATTGAAAACAATCTAAAATTATTTCAAATCTAATTAACGAAGAATTAATTGTCTTCGCTATATTGAATTCTTAATGCAAAATCACTTACAACTTGTTTATGTCAAATCATAAACTGCAAGCATCAGAACGTATACAAGACAAATCATAATTACGAAAATGTATTGTTTGTATACAAAGACTTTAAGAAAAAACGAGCAATCAGTCTTGTATACACAATCTTAGTAATTGTTTGCGGAAAGTAATTCATAATGACGTAAAGAAACAAAAAGTAATTGCTCTTTTTTCGTCATTATTTGCTGTATTATGAAAACTGTTTCTTTATTTGACATTTTAAGAAGACATATACTACATTCTCTTGTTTGACAAAACAAACTGGACGCGACAGCTTTAACTGATAAATATAATGCTTTTATAACAAACAACTGTCTGGCTTATAGTTTGGGGACAAAATAAAAGACATGTAAAACTCTTCTACTGAAAGGGCTTTATGTATGTTTGTATAATTGGTAAGAAAATGTCATTGGCATGAAAACAATACTTGCTGTCTGTCATACAAAACAAAAATGTAGAAAGGACTTTTCTTCTTATTTACACTTAAATAATTTATTAGTATTAGTTATAGTGTGTCCATTTTGGTGTGTTAATGAAACACTACATACACTTTTATATCCGGTTGGTAGTAGTGGGTGGATGGCTTGTAAAGAATACAAACAGAGAGAGAGAGAGAGAGACAATTCAATTTACAATAATATTTTGGTGTGTATGGATGTGTAGAATGCATACAAAATTTCTTAAGTTAGATACAACTTCTCTGGGGAGTGCTAGGAATACAAACAAATGTATGTATTTGATTACCTGATATTGCAATTGATGTTTCTTTAAAGGACCCTAAAAACTATATTATATCTCGTTTGATTTCTGTTATACTAGTTTAAAAAGTTATTAAGTTTTACTTTTTAGCTTAGCACAGTGAATTTCTCAAGTCTTATATGAATATATCAACAAATCTAAAACATCTATATTTTAATTGCATAAATACATACATACTTTACAAAATTTACAAATTAGTATCTTTAATGTATTTTTAACCAGCAACCCGTAAATTACACATTTTCATTGAATGAATGTTTTTGAAACATTTGTCTTCAAATTATAATCATTATTGTGAGCAGGAAATTATGATGTACAAAATATATTTTATATAAACTTTATACAATGTTTACGTGTGTATGCACATATCTTTCTGTATGCTGTACTCGTTATTCCATATTATATTCATGTCATTCAATTGTGTTGTGTGATTACAATCTTAATATTCTTCGGTACTACTTTGAGCTACTCCTTGGATTTTCCCCCCATTTTAACGAAATAACTGACTTGCATGTGCTCATATTCAACTGTATTGTTAAAATTTCTTGTATTTTAAATGTTCATGTATGTGTAAATGCAGTATGTTTGTATGTGAATTGGAGTAAGTAACCTGCTACATCATATCCTGTTTTCGAAAGGGTATTGTTCTAATTTCTTAATAGAAAACGAATGAATGATAGCTTAAATTATTATCAACAACAAAAGCAGCAATAGGAACAGTAACAATAGCAAAATGAATGGTAAAGAAAAAATGTTAAATACATACAAGCATGCTTCCATGCTTGGATATATGACAACAACAATAACAACAACATTTTCTATAGAAAATTGTGATCGAATCTACAAGTTTTCTATAGATAAATATCACCTATATCAAAAATTGTTCTACAGAATAATGTTATCGATAACAAACAAATTCCTACAGAGTACTGTTATCGATAATAACACCTTTCTATAAAAAGTCTTTATGGATAACGAAAAAGATTTTTCAGGAAGCTATTATCGATAACAAAAAAGGTAATTGTCATCGAAAAAAAGAATTATCATGGATAAAGAAGCTTTTTTATAAAAAATTTTATCGATAACGACAAATTGTTGTAGAAAATTATTATCGATAACGAAGTTTTTTTTCTATTTAAAATTGGTGGCGAAAATAAAATCTTTTATGCAGAAAATTGTTATCGATAACAAAAAACCTAGAAAATCGTTATCGATAGCAACAAAGTTTCTGAAAATTGTTATCGATAACGGTAAATGTTCTACAGAAAAATATTACTAGCTAACGGTCTATAGAAACTATTAATAACAAAAATTTTTTTTTTAAATGCTATCGATAACAAAAAATTTTCTATATAGAAAACCGTATATATAAAAATATGTAAATAAATTGGCATTGGTAGCAAAAAAAGTTCATAGAAAACTGTTAATGATAATGAAATCTTTGCTATAGAAAATTTGCTATCGATAACGAAAAAAATGGTATAGAACATTGTTATCGATAACATAAATTTTTCGAAAAATTTTATAAAAACGGTAAATTTTATTCGTAGCCGAAATTTTTCAATAAAAAAAATTATCGATTGCTAAAAAGTTTCTGTTTGAAAAACGTAAATAAAAATACTATTATCGCTAGCAACAAAATTTCTACAGAAACCTGTTATCGATAATAGAAACTTTTCTATAGAAAATTGTTATAGATACGAAAAGTGATCTATAAAAAATTATAATAGATAACTGAAAATTTCTATAGAACATTGTTATCGATAACGAACAATTTTATAGAGGAGTTCGTATATATAAAAAAATGGTAGCGACAACTTTTCAATAGAAAACTGTTACCGATAGCGAAAACTTTTCTATAGAAAATTGTTATCGATATCGGAATACATTCTGTATAAAATCATTATTGATGACGGAATATTTTTTATAGAAAACTGTTAACAATAACGCAAATATTCTCTAGAAGATTTTTACCTATTACGGAAAGTTTTCTATCGAAAATTGTTATCAATTGGTATGTATAACGATAAGGAGTCCACAAAAAAACTGTTATAAATAACGAAAAACGTTTTTCACGGAATATAGCTTTCAATAACAATAATTTTTCAAAGGAAGATTGTTGTGGATAATGAAAAATTTTCTATGGAATATAGTAATCGATAAAAAAAATTCTCATCGATGACGAATTTAAAAAAAAATTGTTGACGATGACATCGAAAAATTATGTATAGAAAATTGTTATCGATAGCACCAAATTTCTTTAAAAACTTTTTATCGATATGTTCACATACATAGATATGTATATTATTGATAACAGAAAATATTTTACAGAAAATTCTTGTCGATAAAAAATTATTTTATTGAAAATTGTTGGCAATAACAAAAAAATTATTACAGAAAATCGCTATCGATAATTAAAACTTTTCGTAAAATATTCTTTTATAGAAAGTTTACATTTGAATGTATGTATATCGATATCGATAAGAAAAAAATTGGAAACATTTTCTCTATAACGAAATACATTCTATGCGAAATTTCCTATCGCAAATTCTTATAGATAACAAAAAAACTTTTTAAGATAACTAAAATTTTTCCAAGGAAAAATGTTATCGATAACAAAAAAATGTGTATGGATATCGAAGATTTTTTCCAGAAAATTGTTATTGATAAAGAAAAATATTCTATATAAAATTGTAATTAATAGCGAAAACTTTCTATAAAAAATGGTTATCGATAACGAAACACTTTGAGGACGGAAAATTTTCAGGTCAGGTTTTTAACTCTGTTTTGCCTACTCTTGATACGTTTTCAAGCTTTATGTGAATATATATGAAAGACCCTGTTTCTGTCTTAAGCTAACAAATGAACAAAGTTTTCATTCCTCAACAACTTCCTGTTTAATCATACAATACATGTGTAGGGACGGACACAGGTATGAAAGTATATGTTATTCTACAACTCACATATCACAGGTTGCCTTGAGAAACAAAAGGTAAGAACAGCCAACCAACCAGCCCCCACTAACTTTTCCTTCTATAACAAGTTATACAAAAAATACATGTACATTATGTACGTAACACCTGTATGTACGTATGGATTTGTTTGTCTCCCCATGTCCTTGCGCATTCACTGGCAATTTGTTTGCAGGTAGTTGTGTGTGTTTTATTTATATTTTTAATGGAACTTAATTCCATTTTTCTCTCAACAACTTTTCTTGCTATTTGTATGTGTTTAAGAATAGAATGAATGGAAAGTAAGTAAAATATTGTTGAAAATTCACAAAAAATTATAATGGATGCATCTCGTATTGTTGTTCTTGTCGTCGTTGTTGTTATTGTTGACAATTGTCATTGTTTTCATATTGTCAATAAGTTGCGATAACTTGAGGACAACAGCTTGCTTGCATATGTTGTGTATGAGAAAAAGAGAGAGCAAGTGTCCTTAATAATAATGAGACTGTGTTAGTGTAGCTTTCTTACACAATGGTATTTTATGTCAAAACGTCTTGTTTATGGTTTTTGCAGGAATCCTTGAGATTTCTACGAGTATTTATTAAAAGAAAGAGTGGGGAGGGGAAATTATTTTAAAACTAATCTGTGTACCAAAATTTTAAACATTTTGTTTTATCCTGTTTTTGAAAGTTACAGCCAGCCATAGTGAATCATTTTCTTAAAGCCAGAAATGTTAAGGAGATTGGGCGTTAGTCAACATTTCTTCTTTTGTATAAAAGTCTATACATTGAGTTACTTACTTATACAAGTACTATTTGCTGTGAATGTAAATGACAATTGCTTTTCGTATAGAAATAGAATAGATTTGTTTGAATATTGAAATTATCCTTTTTCAATAACTTAGCAAATACATATTTATTTGAAAAGCAAAAGGTAATTAATATTGATTTTAATTATATAATTTTTTTTCTTTTTGCTTATTTCAAGGAGCCGAATGGAAACTCTTGACCGAAGAAGAAAAACGTCCATTTATCGATGAAGCCAAGAGGCTGAGGTAAGTTAAAGAAACCTTTATTTTTTTCTGTGTGTTGTGGGGAAATTTTTTAATGAATGTTAATATTTTAGAGCCATGCATATGAAAGAGCATCCAGATTATAAATATCGACCGCGAAGAAAACCAAAGGCTTTGAGAAGAGATGGTTATCCATATCCCATGCCATATCCCTCGGTACCAGTAGAGGCTTTAAGAGCAGGTTAGTTTAAGATTTTAGCAAATTACACTGCCCAACAAAATCAAATTTTCAAAATAACAAGACTCTAACGGTTGATTCAGTTGGAGTGGATCGAAAAATATTACGTCTGTGATTCATTTTAGGAGGAGTTAAATTTCCCTTACCTTTTACACATAGTTATAGTGACTCGGCATAGGAAACCTCGCAAGTCTTACTTTTAAGGTGTAAACTGTGTTAACCACTTTTGTGTAGAACACCATGAGGAACACTTTTGTGGACAGTTTTAACCCTCTAACTCTTTGTTGTATGGGTGTTTCTGTCCCTTTCTTAAAAAATTTACAAAAAACTCCCCTTCAGCGGCAATATAGCAAGCTCAAATATTCTACAAAAACGTTTCTCGTGGGGTTTTACATAAGAGTGCTTAGCATATCTTATACCTTAAAAGTAAGGCTTACAAGATTTCATATGCTGAGTATTAATTGTGAATAAGTACGAAATTAGCCCTTAAACACATTTTAAGTTTTATATAATTTCTGTCTCTCAAGTTGAGTCTGAAGCTTAAGTGTGTTTGAAGACTTATAGTAAAATTGATGGCTAATATTTTTGTAGAATATTGGAGCCCGCTATATCGACGATTAAGGCGAGTTTTTGCGCCTATTTTAGGAAAGAGATAAAAAGACCCATACAATGGAGAGTTAGAGGGTTTATATATTACAGAAAAATTTTCCTCATGGTTTGTTACACAAAAGTGCTGAATACATATTGTACCTTAAACGTAAGGCTTACAAGGTTTCCTATGCTGAATCGCTATAACTATGTGCAAATTGGAGGAAGTTTAACTTCCCCTAAAATGAATCCCAGAAGTAAATGCTCAAGACGTTCAGGACAAATTAGAGATACATCCTGGTTTTAACGTTGCTGGAGAGATACTAAATGTATTTTCTTTAAATTAAAATAAAATGACAATTAAGTTATGACTGTAAGCCACCGACTTTGTTCGAGTGGTCTAAGTTGTAATGAACTCTGACAAGAAGATCGGGAGGTCTAGAAACATGTCAGTTCAACCCTACGCGTAGTCAAATTTTTGTTTGTTTACATGCTTCACATTTATCTCTAAATAAAAATATAATTTTATTGAAAAATTTAAACAAACCCCGTATTCTATCTAACCTCTGTGACAAAATCAAAATTATAACAACTGTCAACAATTTGTATACTGTTCAGAATACAAAAATTGTCATTTGTTATAATTTTGTTAATTGTCACAAAGCTTAGAATAGGGGTATAAAACCGAACTAAAGCCAAATAATTCTTTGGATTTAAAATTAACCCCCATATTCATAAAATTTAAAATGAGTTTGAAATGTATTTTATGTAAAATTTTTCATAAAAAATTTTCTTAAAATAGATTTCAAATACATTTTATTTATTTATGAATATGGGGGTAAATGTTTATATACTTTCCTATCTTTCATATAAAGCTTGATAAAATGTTTCCTTATTTCGTATTAACAGTTTCTCTCTACATAGTAGTTTTCTTCTTTAATAATAACGCTGACTTGTGAATTATGCTATTTTTTATCCCCAAAAAACACAAGACATTATTTCAAAACTATTCTATTATATCTGCTGAGCTGTTCATTTTCATTTTGGCTTGAAAAAAGTAATCCCCAAAACAAACTTAAGTTGATCATTGGCCAAATTGGTGGTGTTTATTCGGCACCCTATTACAAAAACTTGTTAATAGAACTACAATAGATTAATCTAATATAAGTATAATAAGAAAGCTACTCCTTCAAAAATGTCCAGTAAATATTTACTTGGACATAAATATTTATTTAACAAATATATGTACAATGGACATATGTATGCTTTTATGCTTTTTTCTTTGCATCATCATCATCATGCTTTCGTGATATCCAGCTATTTGTCTTTTATGACTGTCTAAAAGTATGTGTCTTTTTTGTATATTTTTATTATACATCCTGACAAGGAATTTTACACATAATATAAATTTATTAATAAAATGTTGCTGTATTTATTATAAGGATTTTCTACTCGTATGACAGTTTCTAGTTCTTTACTCTGAATTAGAACTAGGAAATATTAAAAGTATGTGTGGTAATGACATCATCATCATCTTAATAAAATTAAATAATTAATTTAGCAAGGAAAAATAGAAAAACGTATTTAACTAACAGCAGACTTAAGAAAATCAACTATAAAAGTGATTTAATATAATTATTTCGAACGTTACACTTCCATCGTCAGTGCTCACGTGTATTTTGCTTATCACTACTTGTCGTCAGGTGGCTCTGTTGAGTGTGATTTCAATTCTTATATATACAACTTTTTCGTGGAAATTGAATACGAGAATTAAATCATTCGCAAGCTGATATTAACTGCACTTTCCCGGCGTTGCCATCGGTTTATTTTTCTTCATTCCCATTTTTCTGATTTTTGTTCTACTCAAGACAAACTTTTTTGGTTTGATTTTATACTTAAGTATTAATGAACATGTAAACATGTGCAAAGCTCAAGCCAGTAGCTAATTGTTTATTAATATGACTATTTCGAATGTATTTGCTTGTGAATCCAAATTATTCGGCTAATGTTCGTAGCATTGTATTCAGAAAGAATTGAGGATGATTAATATTACAATTAACAAAGTAGTGATAAAAGTAGACCAGCTTGTTAAAGATTTGTTAGAATTCTGCCTTGAGTCTAAAATACTTAATTTTTATTTAAGTATAATTAATAGGTAAGATGATTTTTTGTTATACCTTACACGCTCACATTCAACAGCAGATTTCAACAAAAGATATACAATTTAAAAGGCATCTATTGGCATATGTGCACAATCTGTATCTTATTCAAATTGCTTCATTATTTTGGGAGCTATAACCGTTTCCAGCTGCTACTAATGCATACACACTAGGAATGGGCAAAAATACCAATATATTGATATCTTATCAAAAATATATCGATATATATATCGTCGATATTTTAACAGCAATACATCGATATTTTTTCAATATATATCGACAGTATCAAATTCGATATTTTTTTAGCCTTGGTTTTGTTACTCGTGCAGTTTTTTAAAAATATCGACACGATCGTATAATTATTAGTCATACTTGGAAAAATATCGATATACATCGATATATCGATATTTTTATTCGATACATGACTAGACTTTTTTTAATGTTTC
The DNA here is from genome assembly GCA_956483635.1 of Panzeria rudis. NCBI lineage: Eukaryota > Metazoa > Arthropoda > Insecta > Diptera > Tachinidae > Panzeria > Panzeria rudis. The sequence goes on from OY101451.1 coordinate 4,619,902, forward strand.
TTATTGAAACAATGTGGTTTTTATTGATTTTTTTTCTCTGGGTGTAGAATTATAGCTGGGTTAGCGATAGAATAACGTTAACGTTGCAGCCAAATAGCATTGAAATGGCAGTACAGCAATAGAACAATTTCAACGTAGCAGTGAATTAGCATCGAAGTAGCAGTAGAATTACACTTGAGGTATCAATAAAATAGTGTTATAGTTGCATTAAAATAACATTGAAGTTGGAGTAGAATTTCAGTTTAAATAGTAATAAAATAATGTTAACGTGGCAGAAAAAGTATACTGAAGTAGCAATAGAATTGTAGCTGAAGTAGCACTAGAACAATATTAGCGCTGCAGTAAAATAATATTCAAGCCAAAGAATAATGTTAGCACTGCAATAAAATCGCATTGAAATATCAGTAGAGCTACATCTGAGATAACAACAGACTAATGTTAAAGTAGCAGTGAAATAACATTGAAGTAGCAGTAGAACCATAGTTAAGGTAGCAATAAAAAGATAAGATAGAAATAAACGATAAGTAATTTAATACTACTAAAACTTTAGGTAGCAGTAGCGATAGAAGGTTAGAAACTGCAGTACTTTAATTTTTTCTTAAGCTATTGCTACTAAAATATGAAGGTAGCAGTAGCGATAGAAAATTGTATCTATGCTGGTTTACTGAGAAGGTGGCAGTACTAATGATTAATGAATAACTCCGAATTGCATTTTTCTACTAGAATATATTATTTATTAACATTGCTACTACTACTAAAATTTAAAGGTATTAGTAGCAATAGAAAAATATAAGCTGCACTTAATTTTTTCTTTCCCAACAAAATAGCTACTAAACTGTAAAGGTAGAAAATGAATGAAAATATATTTTACTACACTATTTTGCTACCTCAATGTAATTCTATTGCTACTAATTTTTTTCTTTCCAAAAAAAACATCTGCTACTAAACTGTAAAGGTAGCAACTGAACTAAAATATGTTTTACTACACTATTTTGCTACCTCAATGTAATTTTATTGCTGCTAATACATGTAGCAGTAAAAAATAATTTTACTGCTTCCACAATTTAAAGCTAGCAGTAGCATAAGAAAATTATAAACTCTGTTATTTTATTTTTTTATTTTTTAAATGTGATGGTAGCAGTACGAGTAGCAAGTAAACTACTCTAAAATCAAAAAAAAATTATTAGACTACTTTGCTACCTCAATATAACTATATTGCTACTGTAGCAAAAAAAATTATTAAAATATTACTACTTTTACTACTACTACAAACTAAAAATAGCAGTAGCAATAGAAAATTGTAGACTGTGCTACTTCGTGCATCTAAAATTTGAAAGCAGCAATAGTAATGATGTTGAATAACTCTGAAGTTTTTGCATTTTGTAAATAGAAATCCGCTAGAGGTCTCAGCTAGTTACAGCAAAGTCCACCCTAACATGGACATAAATTATTAACTCAATCGATGCCATATAATGTGTTACCGTCAAGGTAGGTAGCTCCGTTGAGCAGCAACGGAAGGTATACATTCGGTCATGTCACAGAGTTCAATTCCGTTCGAAAACGGAATTCAATCCACCCTAATATATCAAGCCCTAGCTGGAGCATACCGAAACATAGTAGCGCAGCCAACAGTCTGGACACAGCTGCGAAACTGGCATATTTTGGTTTTCTTTTTTAGACACCAGCTGCTACAAAAATGGGGTAGGTTGAATTCCGATTCCGAACGGAATTATCTATTTCCATCGATTGTTCTATTAAATAGATGATGCTTGCAACTAAATATGTCTAAGTGAATAGACTACTTATAGGTAAGCGGCGGTACAGATTCACGTTTTTCCGGCTGGTCTAATTTAGCTTTTCCTGCTTTCTTTAAAAGTAATCGCATTAACTTTAAAAATCATCTTCATTTCTAATAAAGAATTTGAAGAAAAAAAACGAGCTTGAACCAGAAGCAAATTTTTCACACACTCGAAGTTATTTCCCTCAACAGTACATTTATTACAGTCATTGTAAATGTTTTAAACTATTAAAATAAAACGAACCAAATGTTACACTTGATTAGAATAAGAAAATCTGCTGAATCATGTTTACAATTAGATGAGCTAAGCAAATTGTGTGTTAAGCCATTAAGTTACTTGTAGACAAATCATTTTTAAGACAATTGTGAAATTAACAACCAATTTGATGTTAACAAAAGGAAAACAGAAAAGGAACAAAATAATTTTATGATCCACTTGATAATGGAATGCAATTTTGATTAAACATTTCTTTATAATTGAAAGATACATATTATGTATCTACTCGTAAATTTTTATGTAAACTAACAATTTCTTTTAACTGGCTTTTGTTGCAGGCATAACGCCCAGTTATTTTGCGCCGGGACCTGCAGCAGCTTATCATTTAGGCAGCCATCTAACGCAAGCGAATCCACCATCATCACAGGTGAGTAACAAATAATTATTTTTTCCCATACAGACATGGTACAAAAGGGTTAAATGAAATAAGCCGACCACCAATTAACTCAAGTAGTTGGGTTTCTTTTATTGAATTAAGAGGTGTTTTAAAAACAGGAAATGTTGTAATTGTTCGATCGTTTATTTCTTTTCTCTTTTTTTTCTACTTAAAACTTCAAAGTCTATTGTTTTGCTTGAACGGTAGCAAATAATTTGTTTGTTGCGCTTATTCACCAGCAACATTGATTCTAATCGTCAGTTTGTTTGAATTAATGGGGAGTTTGAAGTTGGATTTTCCAATCCAACCAATTGATCGATGGCTTGTTTCTTTTTTTTTTGTTTTTTTGTTTGTTTGTTCGTTTCTTTGTTCGATCTTAACTTCGTAAACTTACCTGTGTTAAAGGCTGTGGTCGTCGTCATCGTCATCGTCATCGTCACACCTGCAAATTATTTCGTTGATTGTTTAATGACATAATTTCCAACTCCTTTTAAAAACGCCCACTTTAAAAGTGGTTGCAACCTGAAAAAATATAAAAGTAAAATTGAAGGGCCAGAGCTAAACAGCGGAACGTATGCACTGAGAGATAAATATGATTTACATGAGTATGTTCTTAAAGTATATTTTATAAAAAGTAGTACTTCATGCAAAAAGAATTTTTTCAAGTATTTTTTACAAAAAGTACATTTTATAAAAAGTGCCTTTTATAAAAATTACCTTTTATAAAAATTACCTTTTATAAAAATAGCTTTTAAAATAAGAGTAAATTTTTTAGAAAACTCCTTTGAAAATGTTACTAACACACTATTTTTTTTCCAGTGTTTTAAACAAATATTTAGCACCACCACTACAATACTCGTATCTGATTGTATTTATTTTTTTAATTTTATTTGTTTATCCTTATATGCACCTTGTGAGCCGTATAACGTTGCGTTTTGCACTTACTTTTTTTTGGCAAGTCATGTTTTAACTCACAATTATTTGCTAACGAGAGTGTTTAGGTACTCGTTGAGGCAGTATAACACCTTGTAATTTTTCAATTATAAACATTTAAAGATGTGGAAGAAGCACTCTTTATATTTGTGGAATATGTACGGCTGGCTAGGTATGAGTGTATTCGCACGACAAACTAAATTAAATGATGACGATGTCACAAATTGGTAACACACTACTGCATACTAAATAAGTACTCCTCTATGGATTCGCAGGTATAACAAGGAGTGCATAGGTGACACTTGTTTTCATAGACCTGAAAGTTGAAGAACATTATGCATCAACCAACAGTAGCAGCAGGTGTTTTATGAAGAATTTTATTGGGTTTCTAGAGCTAAAAGCGTGAAAAATCCACTAGGTTGAGTAACATAATTTTTTACATATGATTCTTTAGTTATTTGCATGAGAGGCAAAAGAAAAAATGTTATACATATTTCTATCGAAGAAACTCATGAGCTCAAAACAGGGGCAGACCCAATTTTTAAGGCTATAAATATTTCTTTTAATTATTTTCAATTCAAATACTCAAATTCTATTATTTAATTCTCGACGGGAAGAGCAAGTTTTAATTGCGAAATGAGATCATTTCCTCAGCCCAATTTGGAAGCAATTCTTTGCTTAACTCCTCAAATACAAACATACACACTTGCCGTTCAATCCTTAGACTCAGAAAGACGGGAAATGTAAGCCATGGCCGTATTAAATGTAACACTATTCTACGATTCATTAATTTCAAAGAGGATGTCTCCATACAGATACTGCATAGGCACAACTAGAATCTTTGGTTTTTTAGGACGGCTACCCAAACTGCACACTACTACTAATCGTATTCGACTCCTGCCACTAATTTCGACGAAGACTTCTCCGTCAAAATACCGAATAGGGACCTTGGGAGATTTCGATTTTTGCGGATCACAACCTTTGGGTCTTACTAGCATTACCCGGTACTTGCAGCATCTTCCCCTACGGAAAGGATAAAGAATCTCCTCTCAGAATCTTCTACTTCGTCACTTATATGGATGGTCAGCCCTTGATTTAAGAGTCTTGAAATCAAAGCATGCTGGCATGCATTCAATCTCCGAGCTGCCTTAAATCACACACATGTCAGGAGAGTCTTGCAGCGTGTGGGAGGGCATATGGGGAGCTGCATGCATGATGAACGCGTAAGTACTAATAGCTTGCTATCAAAGGGTCAAATATACTCCCTTAATTGGGTTATCGAATAAGGTACAGACTACACGAATTTGCTCCATGATTACCATCGGAAGTATATTTAGGACTCTTGGGCTTGGGAATTGTGGCCATTGTAATATTTAGGACACATATCGAAATTTGGTCAGTACTACACAAGCTGATTTGGGGAAGAAGACGCGACTTCAAGTCAACACTTGCTTTGTGACCCATCTCCGCAGGAATACTGGTTTAGTTATATAAAGAATTGAGTTCTTAAGGATCTGATGAGTCACACTGCAGCTCAAATTCTGAGGAATTGCCATGTAAATAGTGTAAAAATTTCAAGAGTCTTCTTTTCGAATCGAATTACAGAGTAAGCTCCTTGGAGGGACTTAAGAATTCATCATTACCTGGACTTTAGGACATTGAAGAAAGTTTTGGGTGGTGCTCAAGAGCCGGAATTTACAAAAATGTGTGAGACTTCTTAGGCTATTAATGGTTCTTTGTGGATAACAATGGTTCCAAAGTCATCGATTCGATGGTCGGATTAGCTCTACATGGGCAGACATGGATCCACCGGAACTAAAAAAAAGTATAATACTATTGATTTCCTAGAGTTGGTTACTCTTCATAAATATTAATACTTTAACTATTTCCCTGATCTTTGATCTAATAAATATTACTACGAAAGTTCTGGATCTCTAAATTTCTCCTTCTAAGTCAAATAAGAAAAGCTGGCACAATCGATCCAAACTGCTTTTTGTTTGTTTTCAAGAAATTTATGAAATTTCTTTCTTGCCACGAAATAATTCAATGGAATATGGGGAGTTAATTCTTACATTTCAAACTAACCAAACAGACTTGGATCCAGGGCAACTGATAAAGGGATAATCCTCCTGGTCTCCATAACTATTAATACTTTAATCATGTCCTTGATCTTCAATCTTTTAGTTATTACGATCAAAGTGCTGGATCTCAAAATTTCTCTTTGGAACTCAAACAGGAAAGCTGAAATCTTTTTCTTGCCACCATATAATTAAATGGAATATGGGAGCACAAGTAAGAAATACGTGGTAGACCAACTATACAAAATACAGCGATCTGCTTGCATCGGGATTATGGGTTGTTTATGTACTTGTCCTTTAGAGGCTGTGAATGCTATACGGCAAGACTAGCGGCATCTGGTACGTGAACATCAAGATCTACTACCACCGACACTAAGGAAACCTTCCGATCACGTGTTATCTCATTTGGACTTTAATAGCACTTTCAAAATCCTTATTCCATCCAGTCGGGAGTGAAAGGGAAGTAACATAGAAAAATACTTCAACATCAGGGTGTACACTGATGGATCCAGAATGCCTGCAGTTTGGGCTCTAAAGTCTTCTTGAATCATCTGGGATAGAACTCATTTTCCGACTTTCTAATGAAGCCTTTGTATTTCAGGCTGAAATATTGGCTATAAGGGAGGCGGGTAGTGTGTTGACTGACTGGATTGTTCAAGGAAGAGTCGACATCTTCGTAGACACCCTGGCGGAACTTCTGTCTCTAAGGTCACATACTACTTTTTCTACTTTAATTAGCCAGTGCAAGGATGTGCCATCCATGTTAGGTGGTCAGACTGACGTTACCGTCATCTGGGTTTCCACGCATAGCAACTTCGCTGGCAACGATCTGGCGAATGAGCTAGCCAGGACTGGCTCGGTTATGGACGCATACACTGCTGAATCATTAGCCATGCCGTTTGGCACTATTAGGAAATATCTTTTAAAACATCGCCAGAAAGCTGAAGACTGGTAGCGCAAGGTGAGCACATTTAAGATAGCTAGAAAGATGTGGCCTTGATACAACGATAAACGCACAACACAACTAGGGACATTTCGAGGATTGTCGCATTCGTGACGGGGCACTGACCAATCGATCATTGATCTTCAATATTTTAGTTATTACGAGTAAAAGTCCTGGACCTAAAAGCTCCTCTTTGTAAGTCATATAAGAAGTAAAGAAATTATATGGAATTTGGAGTAATTTTATTTCTAGTTCATATTCATACGGATAATCCTTGTTGAAACACACTTTCTCGTATTTTAAGAATAATAATTCCCCAATGGCAAACTGCCTCATCATCATCACACACACACACACACACCTAAAAGTGTAATTAAAACAACTCCAACCATATTTGCAACTTGGCTTCTCTATTCACTAAAAACACCTTCCGTTTTTTTTTAGACTCAAACCCAACAAAGAACATTGAAAAGGTGTGATGACAAAACCTTAAGTTTCTTTTAGATCTACGTATATTGTCTCAACAAACTCCCAACTCAATGACTGAACTTTAACCACAAAGTAGACCACAAAAGCGAAGCTAAGAAATTCCCTTGACGTTTTGTTTGGCAACAACATAATTATAATAATCACTAGGTTGGTAACAGTTGCGTTGCCAACCGTATATACACTACACCCCCTTAATTTACTTTACTTTTGTATACGAATTTTTCATTCCTGCCACAATCAATTGAAAAAATATCAAAGACACATTGCAATCACATATCATACAAGACAAAAACGTATGAGTGAACGAGTGAGTGAGAGCTGAAGCGTTATAGAGACGTTTTATTGTATCAATGCGACAGCCTTGTTAGCGCTGTGTTGCAATATGTATTCATTAGCAAGTTATTAAAATCCATGACTGTTGTATGGCTTTGTTTGTTGCAAATTACAAAAAAAAAAACGAAACGAAACGAAGTATAAAGAAAGGAGGCTAAAAAGTGTTCACCGTTCATCATACAGTTGCATACGATTAACAACAAGTCAAACACAAGGTATGTGAGTGAGTATTTGATGGACGTGGTTGTCGTTGTCGTTGCTGTTGTCATCGTCGGCAATATTTAACAATAAATATGTATTGATGGACGAGTGTCGAAAGCTATAATTTTCATGTTTTGGGGCGTTATCTTTTAAGTCATGGTAACCAAACAACACCAAATTAAAGATTTCATCAGCGTCGTCAATTAAGTTGAAGATTTATTTATTTTTTTTTTGCTTACAACTTAATAAAGACATTTCTCACACAATTTAACGGTGAAGTTAATGTTTGTAGAGTTCTTTAAATTGTCAAAAATGGTAAATTAAGATCTAGACATTAAATTTTGTAAAGGATCAAAGGATTGTGAAATTGCGGCTGTAATATTTCAGTTTTATTTCGCGGTAATAAAACAATTAATTGCTTCCAGTAAAATGTAGACGGCGTCTCCCTTTAGTAGCATTGTGATTATCTAGAGTCTTTCTCTTTACCGGTGACCAGCATTTTGATTAGATGCTTAAAATGTTTCGCCAGATCCAAGTTAAATATGATTTTAATAAACGGTTCTAATATTTCCAATCAAATCTGTCGGGTTGTTTGGCAGTTTATCATTAATTTCCCTCCTTTGGCGAATCACCTTTGCATCCACGAAGACACCATTTGATGCGCTTTATGAGCCGAAGGAATGGTTGGTCGGTATATCTTTAAAAATAATGATTATCAGCACTTTGCAAACAATGATGAGCCATACAGATGTGATCATCGGTGAGCATTTGCTGTGATGATCTTATTTGCAAGATGGTTTTATGATTCGGAATAGCAATAACACACTGAAATGCATTTGGTTGGCTAAAATTCGAAGTATTCACTAGCTGAGTTTCAACAGTTTTATCAACCTTATCTCCCAACAATTATGAGTAAAACCACTTTTATTATGTGTACTCTGGAAAAAGACCTCATCAAAAAAGGGTTACAGAATCATCCTTCACGTTGGGAATAGGAACGAAGTCAGCCGACAAGCTACTCAAGGAGACATTTCTGAGGCATCAACCTTTTAATCACATTTTTCTCCCAGCAATTTTAAAGCGCAGTCATTTCCGAAAGAGACCTCATCAAAAATCGGTTACGGATTCGTCCTCCTAATTGGGGGTAAGAACGCGGTCCACCGACATCCTTCACTCAAGATGACCTTGTCGAAGCAAGCATCCTCTTCAAAATATGCCAGCGGTTAAAACTCTTGAAGAAAATGTTATGTAAAGACCATCATCTTTTAAGTCACCGATAAACCACGGGTCGGTTCGCGTAGTAGATTCTTCCCGATTCGAGCTCCGATCTTTTCAATAGCAACATCAACTAGGGGCGCATTTGGTTAATCAAATTCCATACTAGCCACCAGCGCGTCAACCTTTAATCAACCTTCAATCCCAGCGATTTTTACTTCAACCAAAGTCGTTACCTTCACTCCCGAAGGAGACTTCACCAAACATCGTTTACTGAATCGTCCTCCACATTATATTAAATAATGACGTCAACTGACAATGTCCACTCAAGGAAACCTTACGGAAGCCAGCCACTCTGTATGTTGAGATTAAAAGCTAACAACGATTAAGGCTCCTGAAGGAGCTGTCATATGGAGAGCATAACTTTTTAACCTTCCAAGCTAAGGAAGATCATCTGTTTGACCGGTTTTCGTTGTAGCTTCTTCCCGTTTCCAGCTACGACGCTATAGATCTGAAGAAGACCTTGCCTAGCCAAGCATCCTCTGCTCTGAAGAAGACCTTGCCTAGCCAAGCATCCTCTGCTAAACTCCGTAAGTTTAGAATAAAGTGTGCCAGCAGTAAAGGCTCCTGGAGAAGCCGCTACATGGGGAGCATCATTGTTTAACTCTGTGAAAGCATCTTATCCGTGAGGCCAGTTCTCTTAGTAACTTCTTCCAGCTTTGAGTTATATCAGCGGTATCTAGGTACGCGTTGGTTCTTCAAATACCGAAATAGCCACAAGCCGAACATCAACCATTTAACCAAGGTTCTCTCCCAGCGAATATAGTTTCAACCACGGGAAAAACGAGAACTCAAGAAGACCTCACCACAGACCTCGCCGATAAACTCCACTTCAGAAGGCCTTGCCGAGGCAACCGTCCTCTATTAAACTCCGTAGGGATTAGAATGAAGTCCACCGCAGATAGCCTCCTGAAGCTATATTATGCCGAGCACCATGTTTCTAGCCCTCACAATGAAGAAAGATCATCCGTGGCGCCAGTTCCCGTATTACGAATGTGATATATCACTGGTTGGTTTGGCAGCGAATGGTTAAGTTTTTTGCAAACTAGAAATTTTGTTACACTCTTCTACTAAGATTTATTGGGCAAGCATAATTCCTATAAATCCCGCTGTTCTATTGGTCCAGAGATTGTGTTGTAACATATAATTTTTTATGGCGAAGGACAAAAGATCAAGGTCCGAAAAACCTTTTGAGCTATTTCCTCCATAAGGTATACAACCAAGGTATTACAACTTACCGAGGTGCGAAGCCAGGCCCTGACATCTGTTAAACTTCTTCGTGCCGCAATTAGAAGGCAAGCAATGTGATTTTTTGTTCTCATGGGTATTCGACTTGGTTGCTCTGATTTTCCTTGGCATTGAATTAAGTTTTCATTATCAGTGCCTTTGCGAAGCGAAAATCGCAGATTCAGTTTATATGAAACCTTACTTCTTCTTCCAACGACTTTAAACGATGTGAAATATCTTATCATTGAATCATTTATAATCTAAGTGTACGTTCTTTTAGCGATTGTTCAGAAGCCTTTCTCCAAAAATCACTCACTACTACACTACTACAAGTAATTGTTGCCAAATCGTTTTATATCCATGAATTACTGGTAGGGAAATCTTTTATCAAACGTTGGAAAATTATATTTCTTACCTAGTTTTCAATCTTCTTTGCATGCTAATTATATATGAAATGAAAACTCCAGTGATCTTTCTTGGAAAATACAACATTTTCTGCAACATTCCTTTGAAATTAAAGAACTTAAATAGTCCTTTATTGCTAAACTAAATGGTTACCTCTTGCTTTTTTTTAATACAAATATAATTCCTTTTTCTGTTTCCAAAGCCAAACAAAATGAAATCCTTTAAGTGTTTTCCTTTTATTCTCATTTTATGCCAGGCTATCATTTAAATTTCATTTGTATTGTGAGAATAAATGTGTGTTAAACACAACAAACACAATTAATTGATTACTACAATCAAAATATTTATTGTAACGAATTCCCAATTGGTTTCAAATTGTAACTGCGGCAAGTAGCAACTTTGCGAATGGAATTAAATTTTGAATCTACGAGTACAATTATGCCACAACTTAATAGACGATGATTAAGAGTTTGGGCGGATGCTGCTGCAGTTGAGCTTTAATTCTGCACAAACAAACAAGCAAACACACTCGCTCACTCACTTTTGAATATAAGAAGAGAAAGAAATTGAAATCAGAGAAGATGATGATGTGTTAACAATGTAATTATAGACCCGACACCCCATAAAAGCAAAGGAGGGTTACAAAGACGAACGAACAAAAAACAAACAACTGCAGGGCATATCCGTTCATAATGCTGAGACTGTTTGTTGCTTGTGTGTGTTATTTTTTCTCTTTAGACAAACAAAGTGAGAACATTTAGACTGAAACCCTCCCCCTAAGCCATGATTTTGTAAAAAAATTTTAATTTTTCAAAAAAAAAAAGAAGATGAATAAACAACATTTGAAATAAATGCGATTACACTGCAATAAATATTCAACATTCACGATTTTCGTCGTTGTTTGTTTTAGAAAACCTGCTACAATTTGTATTATTTGCCTTTCCACTTGAGTTGTTAATTGCGGCTACAAACAAAAAAGGATTCAATTCCTTTCATTGTCATACAATTGAATTCAATTCATTTCTATTTGCAATCCCATTAATGTTTGATGGCTTGTCTTCAAAAAAAAATAATAACAAACAAACACTACAGCTTTTCATTACAAAAAAAGGGATGAAGACTGATTCCCATTGAAATTGTAGCCAAATCGCATTAAAAGTAGAGTGTCATCATGCACAATTAGACAGACAGATTGATGTCCAACAACACCAACTGTCTCATAATCCTTGACAAACAATTTGCAACAATAAATAATGAAATTTGATCGGCAAATAATTCAATATTTTTCATTTATTCATTGCAGACTTCGATGTCCGGACAAATGGAAGTGCCCAAATTTGCTTTAGATCGCAACTCTTATCTGAGCTCAGCAGCCACAGCTGGCTCCCTGTATGAATCATCAAAGGCGGCGCAGGCTAGTGCTGCCTATAGCGCCTACTTGGATCCCAGCGTTTTGACAAAGGCCTATTTCGATTCCAAAATGTATCAAGATCGAGCCGCCAATTATGCCTTCGATATAACGAAAATCTATGGAGCCCAACAGCATAATTCTTCGGCTGCCGCTGCAGCCGTGGCCCATCAACATCATCAGCAACAACACCTGCTTAATGGTCTAGGCATAGCGAGTCCCCATAATAGCAACAATGCCTCATCGAACAGCAACAATAATGTGGATGAACGTGACAATTCACCTCATCTCGATACGGGTGGCAATAGTAGTAGTGGCCTGATTGGAGGTATACCCGACTCTAAAAGTCATCTTCATTCACCCAACGACAGCCAATTAGAATACTCTCAATATGCTCAATACAACCAAAGTGCAGCCAGTTTTAATAATGGTTCCATTGCAGCTGCCGCTTCTTCGAATACCGCTTCAGTGACCTCGGCCACCAGTGGAGATTTTCGAAGGCCTCTAACTGTTATATTTTGACCGCCATCCGATGAATGCGAAGAGCTGAATCTGTCCATAACAAACTAGGAAATATGCCTACAGATACACACACACACAAACAAACAAAACACGCGCAATTTGTAACTATCCTTTAAGAATTTTTTAAATAGTAATTCAATAGAGATCCTGCTCTACACTTTAAAAAAAAATTACATTGTACACAAAATCATTTTTTTTAAATTACATGGTTTCAATAACTGATTCTGGTAGTGGGTACCAAAAAAAAATCTACACGTGTATCAGCATTTTGAAAGTTTACGTCTGGGATTCCCCCTTTTGCACATAGTCATAGTAACTCGGTATAAGAAATATTGTAACCCTTACGTTTAAGGTGCTCAGCATTTTTATGTAATACACCACGAGGAATATTTCTGTGCAGCATTTTAACCTTCTAACTTTTCGTTCTATGGGTGCTCCCCTTCAGCGGCAATATAAAGGGCTCAAATGCTCTACAAAAATGTTTCTCGTGGTGTTTTGCACGTCTTCGAAAACCTATATATCGTCGCCAAATAGGAGTTTTTTACTTCTTTTTGTAAGAAAGAAACCAAACGACCCATACAACGAAGTGTTAGAGGATTAAAATGTTCTACAAAAATCATCCCCGTAGTGTTATGCATAAACAAATCGGGGCAAATTACGGCATTCGATACCGATCGAAATTTACATTTAAATTGTATTGAAATTTCGATCGATATCGAATGCCGTAATTTGGCCCCAGATGTAAGCATTCAAAACGCCGATACTACTGTACATATATTTTTTAGTCGTCTCTGCCAGAATCAGTCTTTACAGCCATGTTATATTTTTATGTAGTACAGTGTAATTTTATATTAGCAATAAAAAAAATAATACGAAGGAGAAATTAATAGCCGCAAGTCCCATTTCTTTTAGAGTTTAATTTTAGAAAATCTACAACGATCGGTGCAATTTTGTTATATGTACATGAAAAATCAAAATATTTATTTAAAAAAAACACAACTTATACATAAATACATACATACATCCATACTATACATATACATAAATATATTTACGTGAAAGAATAATAAAAATGAGATTATTTGGAAATAGCTTTTCTTATTTTTATTCTTTAAAGTTTGCTTTGAAGAAGTTTTGTTGAAAAAGTTTTATTTAAGAAAAAAAAATTAACGAAAAAATGAAAAACGATCAAATTAAGGATCGGGAGTTTAAAATTAATACCAAGTTTAGATCAAGGTCCACATTTCGTGTGGTGAAGCTGCGAATCAGAGAAACTAGAATAGAAGAAGAGAATTTACATGAAGCTAAACAAACCTCTTAACAAATTTGACACACGTATTTTAAATTTGGTGTATAAGAGTTTCTGCAATTTTCAGGTCAATTATATAACGTTGTACAGTGCAAAAAAACATGGTTCTAAACATTTTTAAACATGTATAACAAGGTCATATAAGTGTATAACAGTTGAATAAACTGTATAACAGTTTTCTTAACTAATATAACAGTCTTATACAAATGTATAAGAGTTCTTTAAGCCTGTATAGTAGTTTTCGAAATGTTTTAAGCCGTTTAACAGATAAACTTTATAACAATTCTTAAAGTATTGTAGAATTTATATTTAGTGGTAAAGTTGCAAATTAGAGAAACTGTAATAAAATTATGTTTTAAATAACATTTTAAAATTAACGCAGTGACTTGAAATTAGATACAAGAGTTTCCGCCATTTTCAGGTCAATTAAATAACACTGTACAACACAAAAAATAGCATTGTTCTAACCACTGATTCTAATAGAAGTGTTAATTGCGTACTTATTCACACTATAAAATACATTTGTTGAAAATTAGGTCGATAATAGTCGGCAACACTTTACTGATTACACAGTGCAGCAGCGCAAAAAAAACCACACGGACTTGACAGTATAGTTTCGATTCTACTACCAAAGGGTAGTAAAACCCTATGCATACTCAGTTTTGGCGATTTTAGTGACTAATTTTTTTATGGGCCTAAAAAGATTCTGAAAATCGGTGGGACCTCAAAAAATGAATCCCAAGCGTAAAATTTCAAAACACCGACACACATATATATTATTCTGCTGTTCTCTCTCGGCATCAGTCGTTAAAACCATGTAATTTTTTTTGTGTTGTACAATGTAATCGTTTAATTCCTGGAAATACCATGTAATTTATTCCACTTTATTTTAAAAAACAATCTTTGAAAAACATTTTTAATATAATATATTAGTTGTCTAAAGCTGTATACAAGTTTTTTAAACATGTATAACAGTTTCATATAGGTGCATAACAGTTAAACAACCTATATATCACATTTCTTAGCCAATATAGCAGTCTTATAAAAATGTATACAGTTGTAAAAACTGTATAACAGTTACATCCACTGTATAGCAGCTTTATAAAACGGTATGCATAGTAGTTTTCTAAGATTTTCAGTCCGTTTAACAGATAAACTTTGTAACAATTTTTAAATTCTTGTAGAAGTATTTTAGCACTTTTAATCGGCGTTCTAAAAGACTGTATAAAAGTTTCCTTAGAAGACTTTGAATTCAATAGCTTTTCGCGGTTCAAAAGAAAATTCCCTATTTGTTTTAAGTTTTACAAATACGTATGCATAATATAATTTCATATTAAAAAATAAACAAACAAAAAATATAAGAAAATACATACAGTGTCTAACAAAATTGTCAACATAAGTTGATTTTTGATATCTTTATTTTTTAGATTACAATTATAAAAGTTTCATTTTGTTAAATATAAAACAAAAATGTAACCTTGTGAAGTCCTTAATTTTTGTATATTTTTCATTAAAGATAATTTTGTTAGACACTGTTTTGAAATAGCATAATATATTAGTTTTTTAGAAAAATTGTAGCATGTATCTGATTTTATTTTTTAGCAGGTGTAAATACACAAAAAGACCCAACATATTAAACGAATATAAGAATAATACACCACAAAAACAAAGACAGTAATTTAAATGAATGTTTTCTTTTATTTCTGGTTTTTCATTTGAAAAAAAAAAACAAAACGAAGTAATTTAAACAAATGATTGTATAAATAAACGAATTAATTTCATTATTTTATGAAAAACTTGTAAAATGAGTATTTTTTATAAGAGAGATAGAGAAAGAGAGAACTTTGGAGAGGTAAGTAATGAAATAAATATAATTTTCAATACAAATATTCTGTAAAGACTTTTACGTCTATTAAATATTCAAGAGCACAAAACTTAAAGAAATTAATTTATATAAATTTACCTAGAGGAGAGATAGAAAGCTGAAATTTTTTACACGTTAGTCTTAACTTTGTATAAGGTGTTCAAAATTTTTGCATGTTTGTACTGATTTAGGCCTCCCGCTCTTTTGAAGCTGAAAAACAAATATTGGGGATGTCGTAGCTCTTTTCAAAATAAAACCCGAAATTTTTGTTTAGTTATATCAGTTCGTTGCGGTTTAAATTGTTCATATCTTTTGTAATATGAAACCTTAACTAATAAAACTGGTATCATTTGAAAGTGTATTCAAATGCCTTTCAATTTGTACAAAAAGTTCCTAAATCTATTAACCCGTTGCGATCCAAATGCAACACAAAGTAAAAACAGAAAACAGTTGTGTTTTGGCAACTTTTTTATCATTGCAGTTCATTAAATTTTAATGTTATTTTGTTTGTTTTTGCTTTCATAAAGTTGATTGCACTGTTGTAAAGTCGCACTAGGCCTGTCTAATAATTTTTGCCGCTGTTTCTAGAAAAATAAGGAAAAAATGTCCAAATATAAAGAAACTTTGGGAAACTTTGCAAACGTACTATTTTTCTTTAAAAAAAATATAACAAAAATACTCAACTTTGGGGACAAATCCTTAATTGTAACAACCCTGCTTTGTACTCTCACCCATCTCATTTGTACGGTTAAGTTGTTTTTCTTTTGCTGCCACATAACAGAAGTAATTAAAAAGTAAATGCTGTTAATCAAAATTATTCAAGTTGAAATGCTTAAGAACTTTTTAAGTTTCCCTTTTTGTTTCTTAATTGTTTCAAGGTTTTTAAGATTTCAATAAGACGCATGAAATAAAATTAATTTCATTAATGAGAGGCAGCGCTGGCAGGCGACATTTTTTTATTTTATTTATACTTTTTTCATTTGAAGCTTAATTGGTAATTGAGACTGTGTGAGCAGCATATGCATACACGCACATACAACGATTTTTTTTGACATAAACATTTCGGTTAAAAGGTTTAATACTAATTTTGAATAAGCAAATGTAAATATATAACATTGTACAGCAAAATGAAATTTTTCAACATAAGAAGGCTCTAATGGCTGATTCTAGTAGAGGACACCAAAAAAAGTATACACATGTATCGGCGCTTTGAAAGTTTACATATGGGATTCATTTAAGAAGAAGTTAAATTTCACTCATTTTGTACATAATTACAGCGACTCGGTTTAGAATATCTTGTAAGCCTTACCTTTAAGATATAACATGTGTTCGCCATTTTCATGTAAAACAACACAAGGAACATTTTTGTGGAACATTTTGACCCTCTACCTCTTCGTTGTAAAAGTCTTTTTGTCCGCTTTTTAAAAAAGGGACAAAAACCTCCTATTCAGCGGCGATATAGCGGGTTAAAATTTTTTACAGAAATGTTCCTCGTGGTATTTTACATAGAAGTGCTGAACACATCTTTTACTTTAAACGTAAGGCTTGCAAGATTTCTTGTGCCGAACGAATACTAATTGTTAATAAGTACAAAATTAACCCTTAAACATATTTTGAGTTTTGTATGATTTCTTTTTTTCAATTTGAGTTTAGAGCTTTTTTAACTTTGAAGATCTGTAGTAGAATTTTATGGCAAATATTTTTGTTGAACATTTCAGATTGATATATCACCGCTGAAGGAAAGATGTTGGCCCTTCTTTTAAGAAATGTGCAAAAATACCAATACAAAGAAGAGTTAGAGGATTGAAATGTTCCAAAAAAAAAATTATCCTCGTGGTATTTTACATAAAAGTTCTCAACACATCTTATACCTTCAACGTAATTGTAAGCCTTTCACTCCACTATATCGCCGCTGAAGGGGAGTTTTTTTGCCACTTTTAAGGACAGGTTTATTTAAATGGACCCATATAACAAAGAGTTAGGAGGTTAAAATGTAATACACAATTTTTTTTCCTGATGTTTTACATTAAAATGTTGAGCATTTTAACTAACTCTTTTTTTCAAATCGTTTTTTTTTTCAAATCGATTTTTTTCCATATTTGGGCTGATGAACTGATCTATCGAAATAGTAAAAAACTCTATTTGAAAAAATTAGTTAGGGCATTTTTATATTAAGGTAGCGATATGTATATGCAAAAGGGGAAACTTTAACTTCCCCTAAAATGAGTCCCAGATGTAAACTTTTAGAACGCCGATATACGGTTATATTTTTTGGGGCCCTCTGGCAGAATCAGTCGTTAGAACCATGTAATTTTTTTTGTACAGTGTAATTAATATAATTAAGAGCAAATCAAGTTCATGCACGATTACATGAGTGTAGAAAAAATTTCTCACTTTAGTAAAAGTCACACTCACAAAATACTTGCGATAAAAAAATTAGTCAAGCTAACAAAATCTTTTTTTTTGCCTACCAAATGTTTCTGAAAAGTTTTTTTAAACGATTTGAAACCAATCTCTATTTGCATTTCAAAATTTACGAACTAGAATTTTTAGTCATTGAACAGTCATGCAAAAATGATAGTCATGCCACGCCGTGAATGAAAAAAAAACATTACGGCACTAATGTGAACGTCTGTCCACTCAGTATAGAAAAGTCAATGTTGAATCACATTTCCGCTTCCTCTTTTTAGTCACAGCCAGAAGAAAGCTAATAATAGTAGTGCCCTCTTCTGTTCAAAAATAAATTTATGAATAGATTTTAAGCAAGCGGCTTGTCTCGAAAATTAATTGTAACATTTTTATTCTAGAGCACAACTTTTAAAAATTTCAAGCAGTGCTTACCTCCAGATTACACTGGTATCGGCATACAGAACACTCTTATCTCAAACACAGTGAATATTTATATTATATACAACAGATGGCGCACTGCACAGTTAATAAAGGTTGTTGCCTCTGTTATCTCAATTTCTACAAAGGGGAGTTTTAATGTCGGTAATATTGTTTTTCTACATCTACAAGGAAATTTATTTTGATTTTTGTCTGATTATTTAAAACAGGACTTGTCTAAAATGCAGCAGTTATTTTTTGTTTGTTTTTTTTGAATAAAATGTATTTTTAATAAGAACCGCTATGAAAATAAGGTCTTTTCCAAAAATGGCTGTTACAGAAATTCTAAAAAAGAAAAACCTAATGGCCCTTAATAATAACAATTATAAACTATTTATCCGTCCGACAAAATCCTACCTTTAACTAATGCCAAGTTGTAATAATAATGGCCCTCATAGGAATTAAATTCTGTTTTTGTATAGAATTTCTCAAAATAAAGCTATTCGCGTAATACTTTATCGATTAATAACAATGCAAATGAAACTTATTCGATAGAATTGTTGTTAAAACAATTATTCTCGTCAAATTGTGTAAAAACTTGTGTTGAAAACATATTATCGAAAACTAATCAAACGAAAATTATTCGAGTAGAGAGAAATTGTTCGAATAAAATTATCCGTATCAAAGTTGTTCGAATAAGATTATTTTAATTAAATCGTTGACTTAAAATTATTCAAATAAAAAAAATTCTAGCAAAGTTAATGAAATTAAAATTCTTCGAACAAGCTCTTTAAATCAAAATAATAGTAATCCATTCAAATAATAGTTATTGGAACTAAACGCTGAGTTAAAACAGATATTACATATATAAATATTTTTTTCGAATCATAATTGTTCAGTTTTTCAAATTATAAATTATTAATTATAAATTATTATTATAAAATTATTTAAATAAAAAATCTTCCACTCAAGTTCGTAAATGAAACTCCGCAGCAAAAAACTATTTAAATAAAAATTATTCGAATAAATATTTTAACGATTGAAATTATTCGATTCGAAATTGTTCGAAAAACGCAAAATTATTTAAATGAAACCTTTTCGGGAAAAAATTATTAAAAGAAAAATTGTTCGAATAAAACTATTCGCATGAAACTTATTTCGATTATCGATTATCGATTTGAAATTATTAAAAAAATATATTTGAATCAAAGCTGATCGCTTCCAACTATTTGAATAAATTCTTCCAACTATTTGAATAAACTCGTTTTAAATTTATTCGAATGAAGCATATTCGATTGAAATTAGTCGAATAAAAATTCTGCGCAAAAATCTATTCAAACTGAAATTACTTGAATGAAATTGTTTTAAAAACACATAGGAATTAATTCTGTTTCTGTGCAGAATTTTTCAAAATAAAGTTATTCGAATAATAATTTTTGAAAAATGATTATACTGTAAAACAAAATTAAAATTTCAAAGTAACAAGTTTCTAACGACTGTTTCAGTTAAACACATTTTAAGTTTTGATTTAAATCTGGCCAGACAAAACAAAGTTCAGATGTAAACTTTCAAAACACGGATACAAAAATATTTTTCGCTGGTCTTTTCTGCCAGAGTCCGTTGTCAGTGTTATTCAATGCACAGTGTTATTCAATAAAATCTTTTCGAATGAAATAATTGCTATAAGAAATATTCGCCTCAAGTTGTTTGAAAACGTTGAAAACGAAACAAATAAAATTTATTCTATTAAAATTATTCGAATAAAAACTATTCGAATAAAAGTTTTTCGAATATATATTATTGAAATAAGAATATGGAACTAGAAAAAATTATAGTGAAGTAAGTTATTGGAACAAATATTCTATTAAAACCTTTTTAATGAAATTATTTCTATAAAAAGTATTTGCTTCAAGTTCTTTTAAGACTATTGAAAATTAATCGACTAAAAATTATTCGAATAAAAATTATTCGTATAGAAATTTGTTTGAATAAATTTTATTCGAATAGCAATAAAGAATAAGAAAATAATATATTAGCGAATTTCAGTGTTTTTTGTTCGATTTTATAAAAAAGCTACGATATTTTGCATTTGCACTTTCGCAAGACCATTTGCACAAACACTGAATTCCGTTATTGAAATTATGTGAACAAAAATTATTCGAATAAATGTTATTCGAATAACACAATGGAATATGGAATAAGAAAAAACTATATCGAAGGTATTGATTGGTGCAAAAATTATTCGCAGCAAACACTGAATTCCGCTATTGACGTTATGTGAATAAAAATTATTCGAATAAATGTTATTCGAATAACACAATGGAATAACAAAAAATTATGTTGAAGCTATTAGTGCAAAAATTATTCTAGTAAAAATTTTTCGAATAACATTTTTTGTTCGCATAAAACTATTCAAATAAAAGCTATTCGAGTGGAGTTATTCTACCAAAAATTAATTCGATAATTATTGTCTTATTTTGTTATATATTTTTCTTTAGTAGAAAGTGAACTTAATTCTTCTTGTTTTTGGAAAAAAAATTGCTCTCTTCTCCCTGCATCAGGCCTAAATTCAAATGTGTACTCTTACTAGAAAAATCTCCTTAAGTGGAATTAAAAGTAAATTTACAGAAATATTTACACGGAACTTAAAATGCAAGAAAAAAGTTCACTATTTCAACGAATTGTTCATTCATTTTGATTTAATTTACTAGTACGTTAAATCAATAAACTGGTTCATTAATTTTGTTCAGGAATAACAAAAATGAATGCTTTCAATGAACAGTTTTATATTGAACTTCAATAAATATTTTAATTGAAACAACGTATGCGTACATTGACTCAATTAAAAATTAACGAATCTAGGCCAATGAATGCCATTCGTTGAATTATGTACATAAATAATTTCTTTAGTGTACTGAATCACTAAATCGAAAAACTTTTTCAATATGAAAACACATACGGAAAACCAAAACTTCTTTAATCTGAAAAATTTTCAAGTTGGGAAAACTGTCAAGTTGAAAAAGTTCTCAAAAATAAAATCATAAAAAGTGGCAAAAGTGGAGAAAACTTCAATCGGGGAAGAAAAGCTAAAGTACGAAACAAAAACTAAAAAGCTCTAAAATGCACAAAAATCGCTGTAATAGAAAAAGTTGCATAACTTATATAATAGAAAAATATGTAGTTTAAAATTGTTCAGTGTTGCCGCTTTGGCCTCTGCATCGGCAGATATTTTGTTATTTATTAAAATTTTGCAAAATCAAAACTGTTATGGTAATTTTATTGAACTCAGTGAAAAAGCGTATCCACACGAAATTTCTTTAAAAAAATTCCTTTGTTGAATTATAATTTTATTATTATATTTAAATTCTTGTCCTTGCTAACTATTGTAGCCATTATTATTGTCCTTTTATGACTTTAATCTCCAATAAATAACTTTCATTATTTGAAAATATTCTTTTTTAATTTTTTTTGCTAAATCAGTATAATTGTTATAAGGCAAAACTAAAATATTTGAAAAAAGAAGGAAAATGACAAAAAAAAGTTAATGTGAATATTTTGCTATTCTTTTGCAAGTTTTAATGTGTGTTTTTTTTTTGCTTTCCACCACACATACTAACTTTACTCTCATTCAGTTTAAGAGTTCATTTCATTGTGCTGACGTTAAATTGTTCTGTAAAAATTTGCAACAAAGCCTGAAATATGGACTTGTTTTCAAACAATAAATTTGGGCATTAGCTAAATGACTTTTACACACTCTCTTCACTGTAACTACAACAACAACAACAACTACTACAACAGCAATTACAATACTCTTCTTCTACTCTGCAACAAAATAAAGATGAAAAAAAACGAAAATTACAAATACAAGTACATAATAATAGTAAAGTTGGCATAATTTTCATATGCAGATAATGGCCATTAAGTCCTTAATACACAAGCTATATCTACTGTGTTCACTACTACAAGGACAACAAGGACACAGTGATATCTAAAAGCACAAAAAGCTGAAACGCACATACAATTATGCAGCACCAACAGCAGCAGTTATTTGTCTGGGGCATATTTTTAACTCTTGGCCAGTTGATTTTATCATTAACGTTTTAATTGGGGACAGTAACTAAATAATTGAGATTCTTAAAACACAAACAAACCAATTGACATTCATAACAGACGATACGAACGAATGAATGTTTTAATAGTTTTTGTATTTGATATCTTGGGAGATATTCAATTCTTCTTACTGCTGCTGTTCAGTAAATACTTCTTAGATAGATGAATAGATGAACGAATGAATGTTTAAGCCACAAAAGGATTCATTTCATGTTTGCTAATGCAAGTGTGTGTGTGTGTGTCCGGTTGTGTGCCAGGAGTTTCATTTCAAATTGCAGTTTGAACTGTTTGCCTACATTTGCAGATATATTTCAGTAGTAAAAGCAGACACTTAAAAGTATTGTTACGAAAAGAAAATGCAGATTCAAATTTAACGATACAAATAGCCGGCACTAATTGTGCTGCCTCAGATAGGCTTGTTTAGTAACACTATATTCGTTGAATTGCATACCCTACAAGCGGAATATCTCGATATCAGTAAAAGATATTGGAATAATTTTTTCAAGGTGTAGTAAAGATATTTATATAGAAGTCAAAAATGTCAATTTGAAAATACTCAATTATTTGACTATATATTTTTTATGGTACACAAAATTTATTTTTCCTAAATTTAGACTTTTTTCAGAAAATCTGCGAGTAAATCCACATTTATGGACAGGCTCTTTTCAATTTTTGCCGAAACTCTTAAAACTATCTACCTTATAACACGTTGTAGTTGAAACTTTCCAAATCCAGCGTTACAGTTTTTTATAAGCTCTTAGACACAAAAAAAATATTTTTATATTTGTCGATTTTCGGCCATTGCTGAATGTAGAGTACATGTCTAAAATACAAAATAATTGGCGTTACACACATTGTCAGTGTATTACCTTTTACGATATGTGATTAAAGACTAATGTGTTTAACAACGTTTTTTACAAAATTGAAAATAATGAAGATTATTTTTTTGAAAAATAACATGCTTTTTTTCAGGTCAATTTTAAAATTTTGATTTTTTAGCCTTTTTCCGAATTCTAGAATGTAGATATTGAAAAATTGTTCCCAGTTTTACTTAAAATTTTGTCAAGAATCCAATGCTAACTTTTAATTTAAGATCCAACTGTAAACTTAAAAGTTATAGGCGAAATACTAAAAAAACTCAAAACAAAATGATTTTTTTTTCTTCTTTAAAGTCAAATATCTTCTAAGCTATGAGAGATACGGAAACACATGTAAGGACATTATTTCTTTGTATTTTTTAACTCAAAGCGCGCTTATTTTGTTTGTAATATATTTAGCTTTGTGATCGTTTATGATCGATGGTAAGTGTATGCCATTTTCGATTTTTTATAAATTTTTAAAAAGTTAACATTTTACAATTCCTCTTAAATAAAATGTTTCATCATTGCGGTCTGAATAATTCCCAACCTATTGAGTATAGGCATAAAAAGATACTATTAAAACGGCTTAAAGGTAATTTTATTGCAAGTTTCTTAGCATTTTTTTTTTATTAAAATCGGATAACTCCTTCCAGAGTTATGATAAAATAGGTGGAGCAGCCTCTTAAAACTCATTTTTTTTAATCGGATAGTTTTACTTTATTGTGAATAAAATCAATATTTAGCAACTGATTTTCATAAAATAAAGCTTGTTTTATTTGCTATATACTTAGCTTTATGATTAATAAATAAAAATGGTAAGCTTTATTATTTTCGATTTTTTATAAATTAAACAAATAATTTGCGTAAAAATTATTTTTTATTTTTGCGGTATATAAAAAATAATATCCAAAAGGTTTGAAGGTAATTTTATTTCAAGTTTTTAGTGGTTTTTATAATAAAATTGGACAACGCCTTCCCAAGTTATAATAAAATCGGTGAGGCCAGGCCGCCTCTTCAAAAATCTCGAATTTAGAAAAAAATAATATAAAAATGTATCCATAGAATTTTAAATTTCGACTGTGTTTGTAGTTAGAAGACCACAAAACACTAAAAAAATATATAGAGGTACTCTTTGGCATTTTTCTTGTTGCATAGTGTAATCGAAAAAATAATGGTTGTAAAGACTTATTTATTCACTTCCCGTGGTATCTTTTAGCAAACTAATTTAATGTCGCCATAATTAAAAAAAAATACCTGTCATGTCCAAATGATGTAGTCCCGAGAAAAACTTTAACCTGATCAATCAATACTAGTTTTCATTTCGAATTAAATTCTTTTAAGGTTATGTGATTTTTTAAGAACAGAGATTTGTGGTTTAAGTTGAATTGAAACCGACAAGGAATACATGTGTTGCAGATTACCAATAACTGAATAACTTGATACACAACCACACACAAAATGATATGCGACATAAGGTGTCATTATCAATTATATTTGTTGTTGCTGCTTGCTACATGTGTGTGTGTGTGTGTGTGTGTACTGTTATACGTATGTATATTTTTAAACGTTTAATAAGTACAAAATTTTATTTTTTGTTGGCAACAAGTTACACAAAATTTCAATAAACTTTTTTATGTTCATCATAAAAAATGCTTTGTAAAAAAGAACTGAAAAACGTCTTTTCATTTCAATCATTGCATATAATTTTTTTGCTGTCTTGGAAGCATTAATTTACTCCAACGCGAAGCAATTCCATCACAAAAAAAGAAATCACACAGAGAACCACACTCATACATACACATACATCCATACCTGCACATCCGTTGCATATTATTACAACAATTACAGTCATACTTTCCTTTCATCATGTTTATCCCCATACCAATGCTGGATGGCTGGATGGCTGGCTTGGCTGCTTTTGCTGCTGATGATGATAACGATGATGGTGAGAATGAAAATGACATTTTTACCAATTTAACTGCTTCGGTGCCTTTGTGTACGCTATTGGCCAAATTGCCCTTAAATTAAGTGCATGCGCGTACGAGAATGTATGATGGGGATTTGTTAGGGAAACAAGTTAACAATACAAGTTGGAAAGGGGACGCGTTTGGGGAGTGCTAGACCCATCCATATATTCTATCTGTTGTGTGCTTTGGGAAAACAAAAAAAATATACTCGCAGCATATATTCCCAAACAACTGCCATTTTCATTTGTTAAGATTTTATTATAAAAGGGGGATTTCCTTTGAATTTATTGTGTGGTTTTTGTATTTGTTTTGCTTTATATTGCCCACACACAAACACGTACACACACACATTTACTACACAAGGCGGTAGCGGTTGTGTGTTGGTTGCTGTCCCCAAATCCAATTACTAACATTAAGATAAAAATAAATTGACAAAAATAAAAACTCTACACTTTACTAACACTAAATGGGGGGAGAGAAAGAGAGAGAGAGTTCAAGAGAAATAACGCCTGCGCCTGACGGTTAAAATAAATTTTAATATTTTGGCGGGAATTTAAAACTCAAATCATAAATTATGATCTATAAACTAACAAAAATTTATTAATTTTGAAGACATTTTTAATATAAAATAGCAGAAGAACACTTCTTCAATCTGTCCTTTTTTTAACTCGCTGGCAAACACATTAAAAATTTCTTTTAACAATCATAAATTTATTTTAAAACTAAACAAACACTCGTACAGACTTTCACACACTCAAATACCTTTGACAGCAGTATGCAACAAAATGAAAATATTGTCATAACCTTTGATTTGATTTTTGATTACCACTATAATTTTTTGATGTGTTTATGGTTCCCTAACTACAAAAACAGTCGAAATTTAAAATTCTATGGAAACATTTTTTTTTTAATTTTTTCTAAGATTTGGGATATTTTAAGGGGCTGATGCACCCATTTCATTATAACTTTGGAAGGGTTAGAAAAATTTTATTACAAAGCACACTAAAAAAAATTTTATAAATTTACCTTTAAATATTTTTGATATACTCAACGGTTTCAGAATTATTCAGACCGCAGTGATGCAAAATATATTTTTAATGCAAAATTGGAACATTGTGACTTTTTTTAATTTATAAAAAAATCGAAAGAGGCAAAAACTTGTCATTTTTATTTACTGATCATAAGCCAACACATACTACAAATGAAATAAGTTTTATTTCATGAAAATCGATGGATAAATTTTGATTTTATATGTTTTAAAAATAAATAAAAATTTCCAATTTTGCCTAAAAAAAAAGTATTTTTCATCATTGCGATATAAATAATTCCGAAACTATTGAGTCTATAAAAAACAATTTAAACCGTTTAAAGGTAATTTTGGTTACAATTCTTTTTGTGGTTTTAGTATTAAAATTGGGCAACCCCTTCCCAAGTTGCGATAAATAAAGTCGGTGGAACAGCCTTTTAAACATTAAATGTTTTACAAAAATCAGGTAATTTTACTTTATTATAAATAAAATCAATATTTATCCATCAATTTTCATGAAATAAAGCTTATTTTATTTTTAGTATATGCAACTTTCTAATCAGTTAATAAACATTTTAATACATATTTTAATAATATATAAAAATTTTCCAATTTTGCATAAAAAAGTTATTTTTCATCATTGTGGTCTAAATAATTCTGAAACCGTTATTTATTTATATAAAAAAATAATATTAGAACGGTTTAAAGGTAATTTTGTTTCAAATTTTTTAGCAGTTCTCGCATTAAAATTGGACAACCTTTTCCTAAGTTGCGATAAAATTGGTGGAGTGTCTTCAAAAATCATAAATTTTAGAAAAAATTTGTGTAAAAAAATTTATACATAGAATTTTAAATTTCGTACTTATGGGTTCATAAAGGTATGGTCACACTTGGCAAATATTTTCCCAAAAAAACGTGACCAACAGACAAGCTAAAATTGCATTTCCTTTAGTTCCAATATTTTTTTAAACATGGGTTCGCATTTATAAAAAATAATATAAAAATAGCATTGGGCGGCATAATTGGCTTTATTTTGTGATATAAAAACCAAATTAAATTACTAATATGATTATTTCGAACGTATTTGCTTTGTGAATCTAAATTGATTATTAGGCTAAGGTTCGTAACGTTATGTTCAGAAAGAATTGGGTATGATTAATATTCCAAGGAACAATGGAAAAATTAACATCAACTTAGTTTTTCAACGTACACAGCAGAACAGAGTAGCGCCACTTTCGGAAGCCGCTACACTGCCATCGTCAGTGCTCACGTGTATTTGCTATCACCACTTGTCAGGTGGCTCTGTTGAATGTGATTTTTTTTTAATTCTTATATATACAACTTTTTCGCGAAAATTGATTACGAGAATTAAATCACTCTCAAGCTGATAGTAAAGTGCACTTTCCCAGCGTTGCCATTACACTAACCCTAAGCAAAAGTAGTGGTTACTTTTTTTTTTGGGCAAATATCTGCCAAGTGTGACCGTACTTTAACGCATAGTATAACAATTGTTATCAAAGATGTCTGAGTATGTGAAATATTGTCTCATTTTATTTTCTTATTTAGATCGCGAAGCACGTGTTTACTTGGCAATATCATTATTAATACACGAATTCAATAAACGATCAATATGTAAATAACGACGAGTTTAATTGTTGTTGCTTCTTTTCATCATGTGGCTGGCAAATTTAAAGAAATAAAAACAACAACTAAAGCAATAATAATGTGATAAAATGTGTTAGTGAAGATGTTTACATTCTTACACAGTAATGACATTTTAGCGGTTTTTGCAGATTTTATTTTATTTTATTTTTTTATTTTAATAGAAGTTCCTAAATCTTAAAATAACCATTAAGAGCCTTCAAAATTTTTAGCAATATCAATGTAAAAAAACTGAAAAGAATAGATTGGTATGTTCCCTCCGTATACGTATACTTAATATTATTAAGTATACATAATTTTTGAGAGACTTGTTAAACAACAAAGGGGAAAACGGTGTTTTGTGCATATGTATTAAATTTTTTTAATGCTATAAAAGCACCCAGCAAAAACTTTTGTCATTTTTGTAATCGGTAGTACTTTATTAATGGGCTACTAAGTAATGAGTGGTACTTATTTATCTCATTACTATGCTTTAAATTAGAACTACTATTTAGTTTTTAATAATGTTTGTATGTATTTTTATCATTATCTAAAAGTAGTTACAATTTGTTGATATATATTAATAAAATAAAAATAGACAACCACTTTTTAAGTCAGCATGTGTTTGTATATGAAAGCTAACTTTTGTCGCTTAAACTTATAAGTCAACAATAGCTGAGTGGGTAAAGTACTTGTCTATATATCTGAACGAGCACTACTGGTTCGTATCCAAGCTGGATCAAAAAAAAATTAAATTAAATTGAAAAAATATATAGTATAGTTATTCTGTATTTTAACCTTCGTATATTAGTTTTAGTATATTGTTTTTAAGCAAAAGGTCTCTTTTTTATATAAAAAACAATTAACAACAATTGTATTTTTATTTCAATATTTCGCTACATTAGCTAATACGCAAACAACTAGAACAAAAATCTCTACCATAGTCCCAGAAGTTCGCCAGATTCCCAAAAACTAGAATCAAAATCTCCCCTAAATCCCAGAATTTTTTCGGGATTTCTAAAACTAGGATCAAAATCTCCCCGAAATACCAGAACTTCGCCGGAAAACAACGGCAACACTGAAAATTGCAAGAATACCAAAGTGGCAACACTCAGTTTTTAAGGAATTTAAGCTTCGCGCCAGCCTGTTGCCTTCTTAATTGCCGTTACGAGTATTCGTTACACGTACGCGATATGTTTCCAGCTACATAATTACTTAACGCTAATTTTCCCCCTGATGTTTGGAATATTCTCTTATTAGTGTCCAATTTCATTTGACTTTTTCACTAATCTTAAAATCACTTAAAAAATTATAATTTTTTATTTAGAAAAATTCTTATACGCTTCTTTCCTAACAACATGTTGACCACATTGTATTTGCATAAAATAAAGTTAAACATAAATGTTTGCTAATGCTCATATGCAAGGGGGTATCTACATAAGTATGTATAAGAAAGTGTGTGTGTGAGTTTCAATGTGGTTTCAGTGATAACAACCAACTGATAAGAATGAACAAAAAAACAGTACAGGAGAGATAACTGCGATACTTAAACATGATGCCACCAACGACAACAGCCACAATAATAAAACAAACAATAAAAACAAACAAATAAAAATTGTACAACAAAACAGAAGAACAACACAGAAAAATACCAATGCAAAGCAAGTTTCTAATCCTTGGCACAAACTCGCACACACACAGGCACCCATCCAAACAGTTACTCATAAAAACAATAATAAAAAAATAGCTCTGTAAAACAATAAAAAAAGGCAAACAAAATAAAGAGACACACATACAAAGTCAACCAAACAAAATTCATTTCGCGGTGTCTCCACAAAAATTTTTACAAAAAACATTTTTAAAAAAACTTGTATGAAATGATATCAACCATTTTTCTACGCAACTTTGTCTTCCTTTTACACACATACACTCAAGCACACACACACACAGGCTTCAATACTCTCTTTCTTTTCTCCCTAAACAAACAGTTAGATTTTTTACTACACCAACAACTAAAACTCTACACTTTGGGCGGAAGAAGAAGGGTGTTTGTTACACTTACACCAACACCAAAGCCAACTTTTATCTGTTAACAACTATTTGTTTGGTTGTTCTTTTTTTTTTTGGAATTTTGTATGTGTTGCACAGCTAAAGAGGAGCTGCTCTATCAGAAAGAAAACACAGTTGTTACACATTCCGCCAACAACCACAGAAATCATTACGTGTTTTTCAGTTGAAAGTTTCGCATGACGCGCTATTTAACGGACATTCTACTTTAAAGGACTTTTCGCAGAAAAATACACAATAAAATTTTTAATTGATTTTACAAAACTATAATAAAATGCATTTAAAACAATTAATAGAACTTGGGTTTAATTAAAAAAAATTTAATTTTGAATTAAAGGATTTTTTAATCAAAAAAGTTATAAAAAAATCATGTGTGTCATTTACTCTTTTTTTTATAAAAAAAAGCAACAAATTTAAAAAGTGTTTAAAGAAAATTTTTTAAAAATGAGGACTTTTTTGATAATTTGGAAAGTGAATTTTAAAATTTATTAAAATACTTAAAGTGGCATTTTTGATTTTAACCATCTTTAGCTTGAACATTTGAATTTGTAAAAAAAGAGTGT
The DNA here is from genome assembly GCA_956483635.1 of Panzeria rudis. Classification (NCBI taxonomy): domain Eukaryota; kingdom Metazoa; phylum Arthropoda; class Insecta; order Diptera; family Tachinidae; genus Panzeria; species Panzeria rudis. The sequence goes on from OY101451.1 coordinate 4,650,401, forward strand.
TTTAAACGGATAAAAGAAGGTAAGATTTTAGTTTCCAATCTATTAAAGTTTTTTTAAACTTCGCAAATGGTCCATAAAATATAGAACTGGGTTCATTAATTAAATATATTTTAAAAGAATCCTACATAGCGACCCTGTTAAATTTTTTCCTAGAACCTGTCACAAAGCCAGTCACGTGACCGGTTCCCAAACGATTCTAGGTCTAGAACTTTATATGAAAGGTACCTGTTACATAGAAATGTCATGGGAGGAAATCACTTGACATCAAAGAGGTCATCATAGTACTTTTTTCAGGTTCCAGGTCTAGCCTTAATATGATCTTTTATTGGCAATTACTATAATTTTCATGGATTGATATTATTCCTGTATCAAGAGAAATAAAAATCTTACACCTTTTTCTCTCAAAGTATTTGAATTTTTATATGTGTTAATATGTATTCGCTATAATGTGATGTGACCTGTGCTTTGCTGAAAGCTTGAACGCTATTAAATGAAATTTAATAGCCCACAATAATATATTTCAATGTGTTTTTTAATAAAACAATTATTATTTTGCTGAATAAGTTAAATATTAATTTTGGGAGGAAAAAGTGCGATTATAAATATAAAAACTAAATTTAAACAATCCTAAAAAAATCACTAATTATGAAATTTAATAAATTTATTACGCTTAATAAGCCGCCGGTGACTACAACGCTAAGCATACGTTCTGGAGATGGCGGGTAATCACCTCTAAAGATCGCGAGTTGTTTGACACAATTTCTAAAAGGCGTTTGAATTTCGAAAGGCGTTCAAGTGGACAGTCAAATTACTGGCCAACAGATCGCCACAAAAATTAGTGATGTTATTGATTTTGGAGTGGTAAAGGGTGGGCCCAGCGAAATGATTCAAGTTGAAACATTTTTAGAGTTGTTCTCACACTACTTACCTACTATTGTCTCTATATATTCACATACAACTTCATCACCCACTTAAAATTTAACGATGACAACCACACGTATTAATTGGTTGATATATAAAAAATATTTTAGTGCTCATTGCACATAAAATATGCCATTAAAAACACCTGCTGACATAGATGACTCTATTAGAATGTTTAAAAGCTTTCGAGGAAAAGAAATATTCTTCTGCGCTTTTCATCGATATTTCCCAGGCATTTGATAAAATATGGCACGAAGGTTTAATACATAAACTAAAGCAGAAAGTACTCACGAACACCCTTAAGCTTTTAGAATGCTACTTAGCTGGGTGAAATTTTTTTGTTAAGGAAAGTAGTTTTCTAAGCCCCCCTCAGCCGATTGAAGCCGGAGTACCTCAAGGCAACATCCTCGGTCCTGTATTTTACCTGATATATGCCTCTGACTTGCCGATAGGCAATAACATACACATATCAACATTCGCTGATGATACAACTTTTCTAAGTGTTCACAAAAGCCATCAAGAAATTTCCCGCAAAGTGCAAGAGTATATACCTCAGTTGGAAAAACGTATAAAACAATCGCGGATAAAAATTAACGAACAAAAATTTCTACATATTACTTTTACATTGTGCAGAGAAACGTACCCTGCTCGCCTATACAAATCAATAACCAAACTGTACCTCAGCACACTGAAGTAAAATATCTCGGTGTTCGTCTTGATCGTCATCTAACATGGAGGTCCCACATAAATACAAAGATAACCTAAAACAAATTAAAAGCGGCTCAAATTAATTGGCTCATTGGAAGGAATTCTACACTAAGTATGGATTGTAAACTTCTTTTGTACAACTCTATTATAAAACCAATATGGTCCTACGGTATCCAGCACTGTCTCGGCATCAAATGTGGAGAATATTCTAGGGCGACAAAATAATATACTGCGTACGATTACATCAGCCCTTTGGTATGTTAGAAACAAGCGAATTCATAAAGATTTAGATGTGACGCATGTTAATACAGTATTTTCTAACACGTGACAAGATAGATAAAAAAAGAAACTTGAGTTGCACCCAAATCCCCTAGCGCGAAACATCATTAACTTTAGAGGCCACACTCGGCTGAGAAGGAGGGACACTCTTGCTCTCAGCCGAACACGAGAGGCGTAAGACAATCTAAGAACCAACCGCAGAAACAAATATTTTTGTCTGGCATTGGCTGAACTTAAAAATTATAATTTTAGTTATAAGATTTGATTACTTATTGTTAATTCAATTTTATTGAAGATGCAATAAATAAAATAACCGAAAAAATTACGCTTAGTATCTTGTTGAAGAACGTATTGTCTCTAGAAGGAAGAGAACATCTTTCCAAGTTCTAGCAATCGGTTCGAGTTCTGGAACTTTATATGGTACGAGATCTGTCACTTTTACATTGCGTCCTCATTGGAGGGGTAGATTGATATTATTAAGATAGTCAATGATAGGTCCTAGGTCCAATCTCAAGGTTATCCTATGGTTGTTTCTTTAATACAATTTGGATAAAATCTCCTTATTCACTGATGATATTTTGTTAAAATGTTAGTTCTAGTTAAATGATTTGTTACATTTTCAATGTTCACTACTCGGGAACAAATTGCAGCACTCCCATATTCCGAATTTCCCGCAAGGCTATTTTTATTCTTATTTTTTTTTTGTCTTGTGAAAAAACTCACACAACAGGTTCCTTAATACTTCACTGTGATCGATACAGATTAGTGTTCTTAAAGATTTATAATAAAAATACCTCTCATTTTAACAGAACATACAAATTTAAAAAAAACGAATACATATACTGCTTAAGCCTTTTTCGGCTTTTCTGCAGAAACAACCAGGGTCTTGGCAGGAATCGAACCAGCGGACCCCGGCTAATAGTCTAGCACATTATCCACTACAGTACGGGGGTACCCATTAGGGATCAATTAGTACTATTCAGATTGTTTATTAGTCAAGCCAGGGAACACCATTCCAATTCATCACACATACTGCTTAAGCCTTTTCGGCTTTTCTGCAGAAAGTCACAAAGTCTTGGCAGAAATAGAACCTGCGACCTCCCGGGTAATAGTCTAGCACACTATCCAATACACTACGGAGTAACCGTAAGTTGCTTCTCCAGAAAAGTAATCTACCGGAAATGAATCAAATCACTTTGAATTTCCAAAGTGGAATTGAGAAACACTTTTGCTACCAGCTTCATAAGCAATAAAAAATAAAAAAGTGCATACTTTTAGGAGCGGCAAATAAAAATTTGGCCATAAGCATGGTGACCGTTGAATATTTTCAAAAAGTGACATTAAAAAGGGGATTTTAAGAAGAAAAAAGCGACATTGAGAAAAAAAAGCATTAACAAGTAAATAATTGAACCAAACTCTTGTATTCAATCAATTTATATTATTTAAGCACAACACATACATAATATATACACACGTGGTTATACCGGAATCTAAAATATGTGTCCCAATATGGTCAAAATCTCTTAGAGATCACCAAAAATTGCCTTAAGTCCAATTTTCAAAGTTTTGTAAATAAATTTAAAAATGTATTTAAGAAATGAGACTTAATTCTCGAATATTGTTTGTCCTTGGCTACAATTTCCATTTGGTCCAAATGAGTAACATAGAAAGATGTGCCCAAATATGGCCTAAGTCCCTCAGAGATCACTAAGTTCAGTTTTTAAAGTTTTGTAAAAAAATTCACAAATACATTTGCAAAATGTGACTTATATTCTACAATTTCCATATAGTCCAAATGAGCTACAAGTAAAGATGTGCCCAAACATGGCCAAAATCACACAGAGATCATCAAAAATTTACTTAAGTTCAATTTTGAAAGTTTTGTAAAAAAAATTCACACATACAATTGAAAAATGACTCTTATATCCTCGAATAGTGTGGATCCTTTGCCACAATTTCCATATAGTCCAAATGAGGTACAAGTAAAGATGTGCGCAAATATGGCCAAGGTCTCTCAGAGAGTTTTAGCACTAATAGTCGTGTGAATGTAAACAGTGACCTTCGTTTTAAATAATAACATTAAATTAAAAATTTTAAAAACCCCCAAAGAATGGACCAATTTTCTTCGAACATAGGTTAGAAGATTTTGGATCAAGTCACCATTCAAACAAAATGTACACACTAAATTAAAATCGATTGACCCGTTTGAGAGCTACGGCGTCAAAACCACAGAGATTCAACAGAATACATCTAGAAAATATGTGATATCTTCTTCAAACATAGCTAACAACACTCTCGATCAAGTCACCTTTCAAACAGAAAAAAACTAAATCAAAATCGGTCCAGCCGGTTGGTCAGTACGTGGACTCGTACAGACACACAGATACACAGACAAACACTACAAACTTATAACACCCCTTTACTATGGTTTCAAAAAACATGGAGCATTTCGAACATTATTTGGAAGACAACTAAAATTGGTTGGGAGTCATAATATGTACAAGAAATAGTTGAGTTGTAACTTTGACAACTCAACTTAGTTGAGTTGTGAATCATAATAAGGGCCCTTAAGTAGAAAATTTCTAAACTTTGTGAATTTTTTTTAATTACAAGGTTTTAACGACTGATTCTGGTAGAGGGCACCAAAAACAATATACATATATACATGTATCAGCATTTTGAAAGTTTACATCTGGGATTCATTTTAGGGGGAATTAAATTTTCCCTCCTTTTACACTCGAAATCTTGCAAGCCTTACGTTTAAGGTATTAGATGTGTTTAACACTTTTATGTAAAACACCACGAGAAAACATTTTGTGGGATATATTAACCCTCTAACTCTTCGTGCTATGGGTATTTTTGATTTTTTCTTAAATAAAGGCCAAAAAACTTTCCTGCAGCGGCAATATAGCACGCTAAAATCTTCTACATAAATGTTCCTCGTATTGTTTTATATAAAAGTAATCTTATACCTTAAATGTAAGGCTTACAAGATTTGTGTATAAGTACGAAATTAGCCCTTAAGCACAATTTGAGTTTTGAATTATTTCTGGCATTTCAGATAAGTATGGAACTTGAATGTCTTTATACTCGTAGATCCACAGTGAAATTGAATGGCAAATATTTTTGCAGAACATTTCAGCCCGCTACATTGCCGCTAAAGGAAACATTTTTGCCCCTTTTTTAAGAAAGGGGCAAAAAGATCCATACAACAAAGAGTTAGAACCTTAAAATATTCTACAAAAATAATTTCCGTGGTGTTTTACATAAAATTGGTAAACACATCTAATACCTTAAACGCAAGGCTGACAAGATTTCTTATGCCGAGGCACTATAGCTATGTGGAAAAGGCGGCAATTCTAGCTCCCCCTAAAATGAATCTCAGATGTAAACATTCAAAGCTCCGTTACAGGTATATATTTCTTTGGTGTCCTCTACCAGAATCAGGCGTTAGAACCATGAATTTTTTTTTGTGTTGTACAGTGTTATTTATTGCTAAAGATTTGTATGCCATATTATAAATTGCATGTACTTCTGTTATCCTTCTATGAAAGTACTTCTAGTGGCGGTTAAATATTTTTAAAGAATTCAACGAATAAAATAAATAAATCTTCACTCACCTTAAGATCATTAGAATGAAAACAGGATGAGAATATCTAAAATTATTATGAGTAGCTGAAAAGAAAAGAAATAAAAAACACATTATAAGTATTTATGTAATATAGATAACATTATTTTACAGGTTATAATAAATACCCTGGTCAAACATGGATTTTTAATTGAGACAATTTAATTTTAATTGAGCAATTAAATTTAGTGTTCACACATAGTAAATTAAGCTTACTCAATTGGCAATTGACTTGCCAATGGTGTAATAAGTATGCAGGAGGCCGCATAAGTGCAATGAATACAACAATAAAACAAAAACTAAATAATGGTTGTCAAAAAAAAATACACGTGTTTGACGTAGCTTATGCAAAAAATTACCAGAGCAAAAAATAGTAATTGACGTTATACTGCCATCTGTATGCTTATTACACCATAGGCTTGCCACTGTATACAATTTTTGCTTCTCACTGAACATTCTTCGCAGTAAACATACTTGTCACAAAGGGTTGCATTTCGAACTTTACTCAATTTATGAAACAATTAAGTATGTACTAATTGCTCAATTTATTAATTGAAGCCTTGTCTGGTAAATTGAGCTCAACTAAGGCCTTAATTGCGTAAATTTCCTGAATTGCGCAATAAAGGCGTATGTCTGAATTCTATATGTTAAACACTTACCCCCATATTCATAAAATTTAAAATGAGTTTGAAATGTATTTTGTTTAAAATTTTTCATATAAAATTTTCTTAAAAAAGATTTCAAATACATTTTATTTTTTATGAATATATATTGCTACTTTCTGAAAATTTTCTAATATAAATTATTCGTATTTCTTATTATTTATAGCATCTAAATCCCATGTGCTATAATAAAAAATCAACTTTGAAAGAATAGATTTCAGTTGAAAAATACAAAAAAAGGCAAAGAACAAAAAAAAATCAACAACAATGTCAACATTTTGTGCAATTTTACATCAGCACCAGCAGGAGCAACTGAGGCAAAGCATTTCGCCACAACTGGCTGGTTCAATTGTTAATATGAGCTCATCACAGAAACAATCAAGTTCTTCGCCAATACTCAGCAGTAGCAGCAGCAACAATAATTACAATACACTGACAATGTCGCCCAATTCAAATGATCCGACAAATATACTCCAACATACTCTGCATCTAAACAATGGACACAGCAACAACAACAACAACAACAACAACAACAACAACAACAACAACATGAATAATAGCACAAGTAGCAACAACAACAGTTCTATGCATCATAACGACCATATTAAAAGGCCAATGAATGCCTTTATGGTCTGGTCCAGGGGACAACGACGCAAAATGGCACAAGATAATCCAAAAATGCACAATTCTGAGATATCAAAACGACTGGGAGCTGAATGGAAACTACTTACAGAAGGACAAAAGCGACCATTCATTGATGAGGCCAAACGTTTGAGGTGAGAATAGGAAATAAAGTAAGAAACAAAGAATTATATGAATTTGCGTGTGTGTGCGCGTGTGTGCGCGTGTGTGTGTGTGCGTTTTGTTAATGCATGAGTATGACCATACGTTTTTCAAGTGAACACAATGGCGAGAATAATCGCTTTTTAGAAAACAATAGTCAACCATTCATTGTGTGTTCTTAATTTTTTGCAATAGAAAAAGAGTTTATACAGTGTGGGGTGTTAGAATATGGTACAATTATAAAAATAAATGGAAATATTCTTTGAAGAATATCTTTTTCAAGTACTTTCATAAAGGTATGTATGCAGATACTAAAAAGTAACGTGTTAAATGGTACAGCACATACATGATAACATGTTTTATTCATTCAAATATTTCGATTATTAATTAAACTATTGATAATTTTTTTACAATTTTAGTTATCAATATAGCGAAATTCTTTATCACAGGAAATTAAAAAAAAAGAATTAATTGAATACAGGACATTTTGTTATCAAAAACGAAACTTATATTTTTCTGTGTAGTATACTTTATAATGTTATTGTTTTTTATTATATTCTTTAATGGCATTTTCGTTTTTAGAAAAACTTTTTAATAAAATAAATTCTATTTAACATTCCTTTAAGCAAAAATTTACCTTTACAATAATTAAAATGTAAATTTATATTTTTATTTAGAGATAAATGTGAAGCATGTAGACAAAGAAAAATTTTACTGCACGAAGGGTTGAGCTGACATGTTTCGATAGCTCCCACGAAATCTAAGCGGCAAAAGAATTCTGAAGAGATTAGCGGGTGCTATCGAAACATGTCAGTTCAACCCTCCGTGCAGTCAAATTATTTTTTGTCTACATGCTTCACATTTTTCTCTAAATAAAAATATAATTTAATTGAAAAATTAAATTAAAACCAAACTCAAGCCAAAATAATAAAATTTCTTTGGATATAAGCCCATACAGTTCGACTAAAACTCATAACTTAAAATGTAAAATATTTTTGAAGAGAAACCACTACAAGGTTACTATTATAAGACGCTGTTCACATATTACGAATAGGGAGGAGGTAGAACTTGTAACAGAATTAACAGTTTAGCCTCAAAAAAAAAAAATTTTTTTATATACGTTACGACAAGAGAACGAGGGCTAAATATCGGAAAAATTGCGTTAGGGGCTGTTCACATATTACGTAACGCTATTTTCGCTGGCTTCAAACATAGCTCCATGTGCGTAACGCTTTTTAAAAAAAATTTTGGATAACTTCTCTAATTCTTAGCATATTTTCAGCCCATCCCCCTTAAGAGCGTTACGTAATATGTGAACGGCCCCTTACGTTACATAAAAGCAGCATACAAAAGGTAATGTAATAGGTACTGTCTAGTAGGTACTTTTTTGAAGCTACGGTTCAAAAGCTACTTTCTTTTTAAATATAATACTAATAAAAATTTTTAAAAAGTACATTTTAAAAGATTGTTGTTTGTAATGTCAAATCGTTCAGTAAAACCAGACCTGTGCAATTTGCACTACCTTTGGACCGCCATTAAATTTATCAAAAAGTATTTTAATGCAAAATTATTGCATTACCACTAACTTTAACACTTTCAATGCACTATTTTTGGCACTACATTAATTTTTTATCAAAGTAATGCATTAATATTTCATTACCACTAAAGTTTATGGCATATAATGCATTTCTTTTGCATTATTATTAAAACACATCATGAATAATGCATTATTTTTGCAAACATATTGTAAACAACAAACTTCGATAAAACCTGAATATTTTTCCTCCAGATAGAACAAATAAGTAACAAATCAATACAGTGACACCATATATTTTCAATCTCAACAATTAAAACAAAATGTTCTACTTATTTACTTGTCATAGCGAGTGCGGTCAAACAACTCAACCAATTTTGATTACAGGAGGCATGCTAGTTAATAGCTGTTATAAAATATAAAAATTACCTCTATTAACTAAATAATTATTCTGTATTAAGCTACACTATAATATTCTAGTATGTGATGGAAATCGATCGATTTAAAATCGCTCGATTTATTAAATCTGATAATAGTCAAATATCTGTTATGTAAATTTCACGATACAGTGAAATCGAGTTTAAGATCGAATAAAATATTCTAAGCCTCGAAACAACCAAAAACATTAAAAGTCATCTTTCAGGAAATTTTGTTGTTTGAAATCGACGTGATTTGAAATCGATCGATTTCCATCACATACCAGATTATTTCCAATAATTAACAATTATATTTGCTCCTCGCAGACAGACTCCGTTTCAGAAACGAAAATTTTGAAAGCTTAATCATAATCAGAGGAAATAATTTTGATTAGAAGTTTCTTGTTTAATTTCTTATATTTTAAAGATACACCATTGTGGGTAATGAAGCTTCCAGCTCTGGTACATCGCGCAAATTGTAACCTAAATCTAAATGTCCCTTTATAGTCACAAAAATTTTACCTGACGACAGTTATGTTGTTGAGGATTTATCCAGTTCCAAACGATCTTCTCGTCACTACAGTTCCGTATATTCTTCTGATGGGCTGAAACCTTGCTGTACTCCGGCTACCGCAGATGACGATGATGACAGTAACGAGTTCGATAAGATTAGCGAGGACGCTGATTAGGCCAGGAAAGGCCGATTGTAATTTGTTTGTTTAATCAATTATTTGTTTTGTATACTTTGAGTGTCATATTGATTTATATACTTTGGCTTTATTGTATTCGTGTGTCTGATTCTGGCCCTGAAGTTGTAAAGTCAAATAAATTAAATATTTTATTTCAAATCTTTTGCGTTACTTCGTATTATGTTTTAGTGATAACGCAAAAATAATGCATTATTCATGATGTGTTTTAATAATAATGCAAAAGGAGTGCATAACTTGCCAAGAGCTCAAGCAATGCATTTGTCGCAGGTCTGACTAGAACTCGATAGAACCCAGTTCAATTTCAATAGTCATGCTAACTTCATTACAAGTTTTCGTTATGCTTATGGCCCTTTATTTTCTTCAAAAATAAAGGCGACTAGCAGTGGTCCGTTAGATGCCCATGATGAGATTGGAAGTCGATAATTAATTACCAGTCGAATTCCAGAAATCACTAAAATCCAGAGCAAATGCTAGTGTTGGCCCGTGTCTCAGTGATTGGTAGACCTAGCCAACGGTGGACTGGACAATCAACTATTGATACACGTAAGGGGGTCGAAAAGGGACCTGCTACAGTTGTGGTCTCCTTCGGTATTCCCCCTGTATATACATATAACTAGAATATGAATTCATTATGAGCAGGATATGACTAGACTATAAGCTATTTTATGATCATACTGTAACTAGCTTGGTCAGAGTCGGCTATTATCAGACTAGACAAGAGTACGACTACACTATGATCAAGGCGAATTAATACCAGGTGGCAGCCTAACGGCAGCTGATTATTTTTGCTCTACTAATATTTTAGACAAAAAATGTCAAAAAAAACATTGTCGGTGTGTTCTTTTTACTTTGTGTGAGTTTTTTTTCTTACTTTGTGTGTGTTTTCTTGCTTTTCCTCTTTGCGTTTTTTGACATTTCTTGGCGATTTGCAGAAACCAAAATGCACATTGTTGTTGTGTTGTTGTAATTGTTGCCCTAGTGCTGCCACCTGGTATGAATCCGCCTTGACTATGATCATACTATGAATATAATATGACCTGTTATTCGCTGTTGCTTTACCATAAGATTGTTATTTATAATTTATTCTTCCCTATTCAAATAGCCATGAGTGTAAGAATGTTCCGTCATTGAAATTACTATTGTAAGTGCTTCACATTTTTTAAACAAGCACACAAATACTTTTTCATATCTTTGAGAAACATACAAAATTTTATTTGTTTGTAAGCAAAACTTAATAATCTTTGGAATATACATACGAGTAACACTTTAATAAGAAACGAAAATCTATGACGAATAAGTTTAATTGACGCCTCCCGTTTGTCCAAACTTTTCTCACACACTAAAATATTATCAGAAACAAAATAAAATGTTGCTATTAAGTAAATAATTATTGTTTAACATTAATTATTTAACGCAGCTAAGAAATATAAGAACAATAAAAGTTTCTTATTATTTACTTTAAACTGTCACAATCCCTTTTATTGATTATGTATTTAGCTTTATGAAAGGAAATTATTTCAATGATTTTTTTATTGAATAACAAAATATGTAGATAATATTAAAATAAAATCTAATTGTTTTATCCACAACAATATAATTAAACTATTTAGAAAAAACGTTTCTTTATTTTCTCCTTACTTAAAAATTACATTTCTTTAAGTGTATTTATATTTTTCAAATCAAGATAACATTTGTCCATAAACGTATTTTGTTGATATGTTGGAAAAGGTGTGTTTTTTATTACTTGAACCTGGACAATATTTGAAAAAAAATAAAAATAAATAAATAAATAAAAAATATTGATATTTTCAAAAGGTTCACATATCATGAAAATAATATAAGAAAAGAGATAAGAAAGCAGGGAATCTAAAACAAACAACTAAGATTGAAAGAATTCAATTGTCTCAATAGAACAATAAAAACGGCAAAGAAATTAATATTGTTTATATTTGATAACGAAGTAAACAAAACGCAGACAGGTCTTTAAAGTAATGAATTGATGATCTACATACATAACTCAAGGTAGTCAGAAATTGATCAATTTAACTTTAGCATTATGACAAACATTTTTATGCTGATAAGAATTCATTAGTGTACATTTTTACATACATATAAAGTCACATATGACAACTGATGTCATAAGTTTTGCAATAGCTAAAGGAATAAAACCAAATTCCCATTAAAAAGAATTAAAATATGAAGAATGACAGAGATTTAATAAATACCTTTAAATTACATTCCCTAAGCCACCAGAGTCAAACTCATAAATTTCTTTTTTTAGTTAAACAGACAAGTAAACACGCGTTTTTTTTTGTCTTATCATTTTATAATTCAATTAGTGAAGCATAAAATACTATTAAATCATAAAATAAATAAAATTATATGATTCATTCGTCCGTCACTCATGACAATATTATCTTTTTCTATCTCTATTTCTCTCCCTTGCAGAGCTTTACACATGAAAGAACATCCCGATTATAAATATCGACCGCGACGAAAACCTAAAACTCTAAATAAATCACCGGTACCTTCGGGTCATAACAACAACAACAGCCATAACGGACAAAATACCAAAGACTCTCAGCTAAATGGCAACAATGGTCTGAATTTGAAACAACATCAAACCCATAATCATCATCATCAAACTTCGGGCAATTTATCAACACAAAAGTATAATTTTGGTTCTCCTCTGGAATTAACCCTAAATATGCCACAACGTATAACAAATGCATTTCCTGCAGCATTGTCTCACTATCCCTTAGATCCCACTATAGCGTTGGACTTGCAGGCCCGCCTACAGGCCATGTATGCCGGCAGTTTATATCATCCCTGGCGTTATTTTGGCTGTACACCTCTAATAAGTCCCGAAACACCACCCTCACCGCCCAGTAGCAATAGCACCGGCATTTCTTCATACGGCTGCATAAAATCAGCGAAATCATCACCAACTTTAGCGTTGCCCGCCCAAGCACCGCCCAATATTATTTGACCAACTCCTTTACGTTACGGAGCTGTAGAACCTGCCGTTTGAAGAAATTTTTTTTTAAGAGAAACAATTTTCCAAACTAAAGTTAATCTCTCAGCAAGTTTTAAATGCTAGAAAAGTGTTAAAAGGCACAAGCTCCTCTATACGCCTGCTATTTAAGCTTTTGTCAAACAAAAATAGATTAATTTTTGCCGCGGGAAAAGAGAGGAGTTTCTCTTTATGTAATATATAAAATTAAAATTATATCAAATTGGAAAAATATTATTGAAAAAAATGCGCTTTAAAATGCATAAATAAATAGATTGGTATATTTTTTGTGATAATGTCAGTAAATAAATTCAAAAATAAAACGTTTTAAAAATATTGATTTTGGCAATTTTTTTCTTTAAGGCAAGTCAAAGTTCAGTGGTCAACAAATAGTCATATCATAGTCAAGACATAGTTTGAGTTTTCGTCTGACTTCAATACGTAAAAGTGAAATATCGGGTCTAATATATAATTTTGAATTTTTCGCCTGAGTCTGTTCCCGTACGTGAACAAAGTTACACAAACTTACCCAAAAGCTTTTTTAAATACAAATTTTGTATTGAAAAGAGCTTTCGGTTAAGTTTGGTCAACTTTGTGCACGTACGGGAACAGACTGTTTGTCTTGAAAAGAGCTTTCCGTTAAGTTTGGATAGCTTCGGCCAAATAAAGAAACAGACCTAATATGAGTTTTAAATGTCATATTCTTAAAGTTAGATTTTAAAATCAGACGTAAGCTCAGACAGCGTAAAGACGGCGTACAGTTAAGTCATAGTCAAGTCACATTCAAGACGTAGTCAGGTCACATTTTTCTCATAGTCAAGTCACTGTCAATTCATCAAAATTCTAAGGACTTAGTCTGATAGAGAATACGGAAAAATATATATACGCGTGTCGGCGCTTTAAAAGTTTAAATCTGAGATTGATTTTAGGGGGAGTTAAATTTCAGCCCCGTCTGCACAGCATAGTAAATATTACAAGTCTTACGTTTAAGGTATAAGATGTGTTCAGCATTTTTATGTAAAACAGCAGGAGGAACATTTTTGTGAAATACTTTAACCCTCTAACTCTTCGGTGTATGGGTCTTTTTGTTCTTTTCTTAAAAAATGGGCAGACAACTCTCCTTCAGCGTCGGTATAACGGGCTAATATGTTCCACAGAAATGTTTCCCGTGGTGTTCTACAGAAAAGTGCTGAACACATCTTATACCTCAAACGTAAGGCTCGCAATATTTTACATGCCCAGTACTAATTGTGAATAAGTACAAAATAAACCTTTAAGCACATTTTAAGTTTTTAATGGTTTCTGGTTTTCAAGTTGAGTCTGGAGCTTGGGTGTCTTGAGAGATTTATAGTAAAATTGCATATCAAATATTTTTATAAAACATTTTAGCACGCTATATCCCCGATGAATGGGTGTTTTTGTCTCTTTTTTAGGAGAGGGACAAAACACCCATTTCGCGAAGAGTTAGAGGATTAAAATGTTCCACAAAAATGTTTCTCGTGGTGTTTTACATGAAAGTGCTAAGCACATTTCATACTTTAAATGTAAGGTTTATAAATGTAAGTACGAAATTAACCCTTAAGCACATTTTAAGTTTTGAATGATTCCTGGCGTTAAAGTACAACATGGAGCTTAGATGTCTTTGAAGACCTATAATAGAATTTTATGGCAAACATTTTTGTACAATACATTAGCCCGCTATATTCCCTTTAAAGGGAAGTTTTTTGCCCGCTTTTTAAAGAAGGGACAAAAAGACCCATGCAACGAAGATATAGAGGGTTAAAATTTTCCACAAAAATATTTCTCGTGGTGTTATACATATAAATGCTGAGGCCATATTTTATCATAAACGAAATCGCTACAAGATATCCCAACCCAGAAACTTTGTGCAAAAAAAAAGTAACGCCACTTCTTAACCTATTGTGCATAAAATCAAAACTTGTGAATCAATTTTAATGAAATATGGCTTGTTCCATTTGTAACATGTTATGCTTTATATGTGCGCAGTAAGAACAAGATTTTCGCTGTTTTCGATTTTTTGCGAATTTTTGAAAAACAAAAATTTTTAAATTTTGTGTTAAGACTTTCTTTCGTCACAACTTTAAAAAAATAGTCGCAGCTATTAAAGGCAGCTATAATTGTTTTTGTTAAAATGTCAAAATATACCTTAGGAAGGTTTCTTTTTGTTTTGTTTGTATGTTTTAAATAAGCATTAAACATTTATGTTTCATATTTTATATTACAAAAGAGGATACGATATATTTATGCTAAAGTTGGGGTGATAAAAACTTAAGTTAACTGTCAGATTGTTTTAGAAAAAAAAAACACAGAGTGAGAAAAAATGAAATCATTATGTTTTTTGATGCGTTCATTATTTAGTTAAATTGCAATAGAAATCTCAGCATTCAACAGTGAACGTTAAACAACAAACGACTGAGACAAATTATTTATCTCAATCATATGAAAAATCTCCCCCTTGACAAACAAGCTTTTCTGGCTTAAAGAAGGAAAGAAAAAGGCAAGTGAACGTGAGTAATTTTTCATAAAACAAACACACACACATAAACAAATAGGCGTTTATGCGTATTAAATTCAATTTAAACACCCACTTGTGTACGCACTCATCTGTGGGATTACAATCTAAGAGTAACAATGGTTCGGGAGATTATCACAATAACTTCTCAGTCAGTTTGTCAATCTCCCCTAAGAAGAAACAATGTATTATTTATTAGTCAAATGTATTCAAGTCATCACATTCAACTACAAATTGAAAATAAGTTATTAAAAATATATACAAATACGATATTTACGCAATCACTGATAGAAAAAACTCTTTTTACAATTTATAAAGTATTTCAGTCTTTTTCATTCACAAAAGGATACAATAACACATTTTGTGAACGAACAGTAGAGATACAAAAAGAAACCATTCTAATTCTTTTCTATCTTTTTTTTTTGTAAATAAATTTTTACTTTTGCTATAGCTGCTGCTGTAGTCAGACCATTTAAAAGCTATAAAATGCTACAAAAATAAATATTGCAAAAAAGACAAGTAAGTATTTAAATACAACTGAACAATGTTTGAAAACTACCAACAGCCAAACGCAAAAAATATCAAGAAAAAAACATTAAAACTGATAAGAACCATTCACAGTCATGCTAATAGTTCTTTTTCTATTATACGAATATTTGTTCACATTTCTTTTTGTTAGTTTTTTGTTCTTGTACGCACTATAACCTTTTGCTTTGCCATTTCCATTTGTTCACCTCCCCCTACGCGACAATTTCCTTTTTAACACAAACAATTTGCAAATGCGCTTCATTTTGGGTGACCTTTTTTGGTTCCTTCATACACAAGGTCATTTTAGCTTTCATTGTAAATTGTATTTTTAATATTCTTATAAAATTTCAGTGCATACAGAATATTGGAAATTAAAGAAAAAAACATTTAGTCATAGTCTAGTCGCCGGGTTGTTGTAGTACAGATTAGGCTGCTCCTTTATTTGTATGGGACACTTCCACTATAACTGGAAAGATAAAATTTGCTATACAGGTTGATCTTGGGGAGTAAGTAATCAGAAAAACTTGAAAATGGAAAATTTTTATCTATGGGCAGTCACTAGGGTGCGCCTTTACCTTTACCTTTACCTTGGAAAAAGAAGTCAGATCTGCACAAAAGCATAAAAATGAAAATAATGTCAAGATCGTATCTAAAAATTCCAAAAGAGGACCAAGTTATAGATGCCATCGCATTTATAGGCACCCGCTAACTTGGCAATATGGAAAAGAATTATGGGGAAAAATTGTTGCCAACAAGTTAGCAGGTTGAATAGAAATATATTGGATGTTCCCATTTTCTTCACATATCTATCATAAATTAAATTAACGTTACATAAGAGGATTGCTATGTTTTTCAATAAATAGTAAAAAAATAAAAAATGCAGTAAACTGCGACTTTGGTTCGCTCACTGAGGGTTCAATACGAATGAATATACATCCCTTTTCGTTTTTTCCTTTTCTTCCATTTTGGCAATTTTTTTTGTTTTGCTTTTTCATTTCATTTAAGTTTTTTGTTTTTAAGTTTTTTTTGGTTTTTTTTTTTGCAGATTTTTTGGTTTTTGGCGATTTTTCGTTTTTTAACGATTTTTTTTGTTTTTGCCAATTTTTTTGTTTTGGCGATTTTTTAGTTTTAGCGTTTTAAACTGTTTTTTCGTTTTTTGGCGATATTTTTAGTTTTAGCGATTTATTTTATATTTGGTGCTTTTTTAATTTTGGTTCTTTATTTTCATTTTGGAGATTTTTTTGGTTTTTGGTGATTTTTAGCGATTTCTTTTAGTTTTGCCGATTTGTTTTTTGTTTTGACGCTTTTTTCGGTTTAATGATTTTTTTCCATTTTGGGCGACTTTTTTGGTTTTTTTTTTTTGCTTTTTTTCGTTTTGGCGATTTTTTCGGCTTTTGGCAATTTTTTATTTTGTTTTGCGATATTTTTAATTTTGGCAATTTTTTGCGTTTCAGCGATTTTTTTACTTTTGGTGCTCTTGTGCTTTAAGCGCTTTTTTCATTTTAGCGATTTTTAATTTTGGCATTTTTTTCAATTTTGGAATTTATAGTTTTAGCGTTTTTTAAATTTCAAGAGTTTGCCTCTTACGGTTTCCAAGATACAGCAAATTGTCTAAATTACATAGTCAAAATTACATTAACTGATAGAATACCCATTAATTTTTATCATTTTAAATATCAGTGTTAATTGGTGTAGTGTGTATAAAATAATACACTAACTTTGCAAATTTCAAGTGAGAAAGTCGCATCTCCATTTTAGTAGTTTTTAGATATTAAGCTTTTAAAAAGTGGTAGATGTGACCATTTCGCTTAACGTTTTTCAGTCATTTTTAAGCTTGACACAAAAATCAGAAACTTAATCACGGTTCCGAATCTGCCCTCACCTCAATTTTGGAATTTTGGCGCTTGTGACTTTCTTTCTTAGAAGGGCAGTATAAGTGTCTGTATATTACATTAGTATTTCAATATCTTTTGTTGTTCGCTTTAGAACATCCTTTAATTTTCAACTGTCATATATTGGTGGTTGTAGCGGCCAAAGTTTTACATATTCTGTGAAAATTTCAGGTCCGTAGCTCTTACGGTTCTCGAGAAAAAAGCCAGACGGACAGACAGACGGACTAACGGATGGACAGCGTAGCGAATGCTAAGCAAGTTGCAATTACCAATTGCAACTTGCTTAGACGCCTTAAAATTATCCAATGAATATATTCTCTGTATTAGCTCCAGTTAGGACTGAGTTCTGTGACAACTACTCGGAGTTGATGAGGATCACTCGACAATGCGAGGAGCAGAGATGAAAGAAGAGCCGATGAATGGATTATATGGCTGTCGAGGAGATGACCAATCTGCTCCATAGTGACGAGCAGGAACTCGACCGCGAAAACTCTTCTTAAAATACGCGGTTGATTCTCGTTCGGAAGCTGTATATAATGGTAGAGAATTTCTACAGTTGGTTAGCTTAGGGGTAAAGAGCAAAGAAGTCGGGTCGCCAAGAGGGACATGCTACGAAACTTTTTGCACCAGAACCTGAAATCGCACTGGTCATAGGATGATTTAAGCTAGTTCTTACAGTGGTTAGACCAGATGAACCTGAAAATGTTGTTGAAAATACAATTAAAAAACATTGTTTGGAGATAAGCAAAGTGCTCTAAGCTGGATGACTGCATTAGTAACAAAACTTGGAAACTTTATATATCATCTAACAGAGATGAAAATCAACCGAACCGCCTGAATAGTTGTGAAATTAATGAAATACACATGAATAACGTTGTTATGTTCTGTGGAGTTGGTCCGGGAATTAATTAACGTTAATTTTTCTCTTGATACTTTAAATATTGTTTTATGACCAATTCTGTCTAGGGGTTAAAAATAAGTTTAGTTCAAAAATATTCACATTAAATAAATGAAGATGATGTTGCAGTCACTGAGGACCGAAAAGGATCGAAAAGATACCCAGGGTACTCCACACATATGTGAATGCAGTTGACAGGTGTAGCAAGAATCTAGTCAAAGTCTTATACAACTGTTATCATGGTTTACTCATATTCTAGATATGACTTAATCACACTCTATTACAATCAAGTTTGTAAGGCAAAGCCCAAGTCAATGTATTTTAATTTAAATATACAGACTATTTAAACCATTTTAAAGAAATTCATAATTTGCTCTTAATTTTTTCCGACATTCTGCTTTACAATCACAAAGTCTCTCATCATAAGTTCACGTAAAAATTAACACAACCTCATTCCAGTTGTTATTAAAAAAACACCCTTTGCCACCACCCCTGAACGAATCAAACCTTCAGACAAAATGAATTTCAAATTGTTTGCTGTCGTCTTGTACGAGTCTTTAATATTTTTTTTCTCCTCACTTTCAAAAACAACAATAGATTTGAAGAAGTGTGAAATGTTACAAAAATATTTACACAGAAAATAAAGATGTAAACGATTATTTACAAACAATTGGACGAGGGTGAGCGAATAATCATGGTGGTTGGGGGGGCTAATGCAAAGTGGAGTGGGCCACCAAAGAGGTGAGAAAATGTCAATTGTGTTGTGTTTTTATCTTGGTTTATTAATTTGAGTATTTTAAGTTCAGTTGTAACTTTTTTCAATGGGAATTTTTATTTTCCTGCAAAACAAAAGTAGCAAAACATTTAAATGGAAAAACCATGAACTTAAGGACCACAACCGTGACCATGATCTGTTTATGTTTCCGGTGTTGTCTATTTCAAGATGTTCCCGATATAAAATGAAAATATTTAAATGTTTTAAAGGACCATAGCAATATTTTAAATTAAATGTAATTGAACTAAGAAAATTTCACTTTTTTGTACTGCGTTTACACCAGTTGAGAAATTAAAAATTAATGCAGAAACATACTTATTCACAAAGAAATCCCTAAATTGATTGCAAACAAGTACAAATTCAATATCTTAAATATAGTGTAAAAAGTATTTTCCTCAGATTTAATTAAAACAAAATTTCACAGCCAGTGTAAACCTGATTTTGGATTGTGGGAGATTCGTTCACTTGCTGTCTTATTCTTAAAGTTTGTCGTGATGATGCTTTTCTTTGTTGGTCGTCGGTCGCCTTTTACTATTATTATTTTTTATTTCTTTTTTATTTATTTGACTATTTGATATTGGTATTTATATAGTGCCATTTCACACTGCTCATTTGTAATAGGTCGTGCAACCCCACTCCAACTTCCACAATCCCTGACTAACATCTTCACTGTGCACACTTACATCCGTTTTGATAAAAAGAAATAAATATTATTTTGGATTGTGTGTGCACTGTGTTTTTATGTTATTATTATTTTTTGTGGTTTCTGTCTTTTTTCTCCTGCTCCTCCTCCTCTTTCTTTTCTCCACCTCCTTTTGTGACAATTTGGCTTTTTATTGAATATTATTTTTTTGTGTTTTTTTTTAGTACAAAAAGCCACATGGATTTAAAATATTGTTAAACAATAAAAGGACTCACTTTAATAATATTCGTTTATGGGACTCGTATACTCAAATCGAATATAAATCAATATTAAATACAAAAACAAAAAAAAAAAAAAAAAATAAGAAGAGAAAATTCAAAAGTGTTCCACAAAAACAGAAATGAAATGCACTTAGAAAACAAAGTTTATTTTGGCTAGACTGTGGATTGATCAAAACTACAAAATGCATTATCATTTTTTATATGAATAGGCTGTAATTAAAATACTTGGAGATTACACTAGGCAACAAGAAAACTTTTAAGGAGTGACATAATATTTTTTTGATGTGTTATAGTCCCCTAACTACAAAAACGGTCAAAATTATAAATTCTGTGGATAAATTAAAAAAAAATTATCACAACTTGGGAAAGAATTGTCCCATTTTACTACAAAAACTACTAAAAAACCTGAAACGAAATTACCTTTAAGCCATTTTAATATTATTTTTATATACTTAACGGTTTCGGAATTATTCAGACCGCAATAATGAAAATTATTTTTTAATGCTGAAAATTGGAACATTTTTATTTAAAAAAAAATTTGTAAAATGTCGAAAATAACAAATATACACCATTTTTATAAACTAATTATAAAGCCAAATATACAACAAATAAAATAACTTTATTTAATGAAAATCGCTAGATAAATATTGATTTTATTCACAATAACGTGAAATTAACTGACTTTCGCAAAAAAAAAAATTGAGTTTTGAAGAGGCTTCTACACAGATTTTATTATAACTTGAGAAAGACCGGTCTAATTTATTAAAACTTTATTTAAATCATTAAGTTATGAGTTTTAGTCGAAATTTGATTATTTTGGCATAAATTCGGTTTTAATTTAATTTTTCAATTAAATTATACTTTTATTTAGAGATAAATGTGAAGGATATAGACAAAGAAAAATTTGACTGCACGGAGGGTTGAACTGACATGTTTCGATAGCTCCCGTTAGAGTTCTTTTCCGCTTAGACCACTCGACCAAAGTCTAAAGAGATTAGAGGGAGCTATCGAAACATGTCAGTTCAACCCTCCGTGCAGTCAAATTTTTCTTTGTATACATGCTTCACATTTATCTCTAAATAAATATATAATTTAATTGAAAAATTAAATTAAAACCGAACTCAAGCCAAAATAATCAAATTTCTTTGGATATTTATTTAAATAATTAAAATTTTAACCGTCTTTAAGACTTGTTAGCATTATTTTTTTATGAGCGTAAAGATTTCAGAGTTATTCAGACCGAAATAATAGAAAAATTTTTTTTTATAAAATTTATTTTTTTATTTTTTAAAAATTCATAAAAAAAAATCAAAAATCGCAAAAAGTTACAATTGTTATTACTGGATCATGAATCTACGCATACCGCAATTAAATTATGGCATATTCCACGAAAATCTATCGATATATAACGATTTTATTCAAAATCAAGTGAAATTACCTACAAAAGCAACAGTTTTTATCATTGCGGTTTGAATTACTAGAAAACCGTTAAGTATATTAAAGCTAATATTAAAACGGCTTAAAGGTAATTTTATTTGAAGCTTTTTAGTGGTCTTGTAAAAAAATTGGACAATCATTTCTTAAGTTATGATGAAGTTGTTGTATTATCCTCCAGAAAAATTCCAAATTTTAGAAAAAAATTTTTTTAATTTATCCATGTAATTTTAAATTTCGACTGCTTTTGTTATTACACACAGAAAAATTCTATAGCAAAATTGTCGAAAACGAGGTAAATTTAACATTTTTCGGTAGAGATTTTGCTTCATTGGTGTTTCATGTTAATTCAACATTATTTACAATAATCTTGAAAGAACATTCTTCCTTTTGAAATAACTATATTTCACGTTGATTTAATATTCCAGTGAAATTAAATAAAAATGAAGCTGATATTGAAACAACACGAAAATCATGTTAAATCAAAGTTATTTCAAGTTGAAATAACATGTTTTTAATGTCCTTATTTTATTAAATATGTTACATAGCTATCAGAAAAATTTTGTGTTGTAGTTGGGTGGCTGCTGCAGCCAAGATTTGAACTCGGCCCACTTGGTTGGCAGCCAATGCACTGCACTGACCGCTGCAGCTGCAACAGCTTTAAAATTTACTTTAGCTATACGCCACATAAATACCATTGTATGTAAAATGATTTTCATTTTAATTCAACATGATTTAATTGATTATTTAACATGAAATTTATTTGAAATTAGTGTTACAGTCATGTTCCTTTAATATTAAATGTAACGTTTTTAACAAAGTGTTTTTAACAAAGAAAAAATATTAAATCAACGAGACCGTTTAAAATTAATATGAAACAATGATAACTTTAAGCCAGCAGCAGTAGTAAATTTTCGCTGGTAATTCGATTTTTGTCGGCTATTTGTCGGCTATATAAGATTAAACTGAGCACACAACAGTGAATTAATTGTGACAATGAAAAAAAAAAACAAATAAACACCAACACACTTAAACGCAAATTATTTCCAGTAAATTTAATGTGATTTCCAATCAAAATTGCGTCATGTTGATTTTACATTCCTTTTTTCTCTGTGTGTTTAAAGTAGTACAACATATTTAGTATATCTTTTATTTCAGTGTACTTATCTTTTAAATCAGTTTAGTTTTAAAACTCGTTTATTTCAGGAAATCGAATGCACTTAATCATGCCAACATTTAATATACAAGCATGTCTAAATACATGTTAGTGTATGGAAAAAAATAATACAGTTTTTAAAAGGATTTGAAAAACAAAAATTTTTTTCAACTAATAACAACATAAAGCCAAATTGCAGTATGTTTTGAATAATAAAATTCAGAGCAACGCGAATAATGCATTAAGAATGGTGGATTCCCACATCCTCACATATTTAAAATTTATTTACGTTTTTTTTACAATTTGCAACAAATGTGTAGATCCATATCAATAGTCACAATTAATTAAATAGTCAAATGATGCAGTGCCAGCGAAAAAAAAATATTGTAATACATTTTATATTGTCGGTTGTGCTGAGGCTGGGTGGGTGAGTATGAATGAGTTTTTCTGTGATACAAAAGAGCAATTAAGTACAAAAAATGAATACAAGGAGAAAAAAGTGTTGACGTTTAATTTGTTGGACACAAAGAAGCAATTAGACTGTGCGAAATGCGCTTTGCATGCATAAAAATTTTTATTCATTCCCGGCGATTCAACTCATAACTAAATGCCACACACAATTGCAATTGGATACAAAAAACACATGCAGCCAAACATGTTTCAACAATAATTTCTGTTTTCTTTTAGTTAAATTTTTCTTCTTTTTTGGCGACAATTGTAAAAGTGGACTATTTGAAGTAAAAACAACAAATGTGTAACACAATAATAATTAAAAAGGAAACAGGATCAAAAAAATAAGAATGAAAATAGACAAAAATACTATCAAAACTGAGCTAACGATGCATTCTATGAATTCAAGTCATTCATTCATTCATTCATTCCTTCAGTCAGCCAGTCATTGTTGCAAGAGCAAAAATATAATTTGACAAAAGAATAGTAAAAAAAATCTATTTTTTAAACAATACGAAAGCATTAGCAAACTGTCGAAAAACTTTCCTAATTACAAAATCAGAATCATGCACGTTTATCAAGCGGCTTCCGGTACAATATATTTTGTTGCATACTTTTAAGAGTTAGTAGTGCATACTTTTAGTAACAACAGAATTAAAAATTTTTAACAAATCCAAGATTTTGAATTTCTGAAACAAAAGATGTAAACTGTAATAAAAAGGAAATATTCGATATTTCTTAGCTCTGTATTCATGCTCCCTTCGAAGATCACAAGAAAAACGTTTTGTAAAATTCTTAAAACTATATTTTGTTGTAACGGAAACGTGCTATTTAAAAAAGTGAAAAAAAAACATTCAAAATCATTTTGGCTGGTGTAAACATTAGGCCGGGTTATGCTGAAATTAGTCTTGTAGCAAAACCACCACAATTATGTTCTACAAGATATTAAATTTTACTTCCAAAGGAAACACATACTTACTGTTTAAATGTATAAGAGTTTGAATGAAAGAGTGTGTTTTTAGGCTGGCAGGCAAAGTCAAAAATAAGTGTGTTTCTTCTATTTTTTGCGTTAATATTTTTGCGGGTATGGGTTGTCGGTAGCAACTCATAATACGTTTATATGGATATAAAAACAAATGCTTAATATTGTTATAGACAAGGACGAGAAAGAAAGTGTGAAAACGTAACTTTCTTGCAAAAACATCGTCATCATCATCATCATCTATAACTTGTTCTTGTTTCATTGTCATTAGAAGAAATGGCAGTAACAATAATAAAAGTAGTAGTAGTAGATTCTAGTAGAAGTCGTACCATCAAAATATAGAGAGATAACAATAGATTGCGTTTTGTGTGTGTGTGTGTGTGTGTGTGTCTGTATGTAAAAAGTGGGTGTGTGGTGGAACGAATGTACTATTAAACATTAACGCTTATGACACTAACGGCAACTGTAACCGCGTGCGCATCCATCCCCAAGACACATCCATACAATGCCAACGAACAATAAATGATATTAAAAATAGCAGCAGCAGTAGAAGAAACAAACAGCTTTTAAATGCAAAAGATATGACGTGTGTTTTTCCCAGATAAGCACACACGACAACGACTACAACTTCCAAATACCATTTGTATGAATTTTTGAATTCGTACTCCATTCATGTGTAAGTGTAAATAAATGTCTTTTAAAGAGCATAAAGGAAAATTATAAAACAAAAAACATTGGAAAAACACCAGAGCTGTTAAGAAATTTAATTTAAGAATACATAATTGCATTATTCTAATTGAGAGGCTTAGTGCAATAACTCCATATGCCACAAAAACAAAATATGAAATAAAGCGCCTTTTAATTTTAAACAAAATTGAAAATTGTATGGCTTTTGGAATTTTCTACTTTAAATACGCAGCATAATTAGTTGCAAAACACTAGAATTTATCCAAAAATTTCTCTATGATGCAAAGCTATGGCACCTAGCAAGGAAATGAGCACATAACACCAATTTTTGATTTCATGTGGCTTACCGAGTTATTGCACTAAGCCCTTCAATTGTATTCAAAATTATTCTAGCAAAAAACCCGACTTCAGTACCAAGAGCAAATCGAACAGATTTCAAATATTTCGGGCAGCCACTTTGTCCGTCAGATTTCTACTTAAACCAAACTGCAAGCATACACTTTCATATAACAAAGTTTTTTTTTTCAAAATCGGTCCATAAATGGCGTAGTTATGCAACAGTCACTATATGGGGCAGGAACATTTCCCGTCTGATTTTCGAAAAAAGTACTATGGGATTAAACTGCAAGCACTCTCTTTCAAACTAAAAAAAAGAATTTTGAAAATCGGTGCTTAAATGGAGGAGTTATGCGATAATCAATATTGGGGCGGGCAAATCTCCCGTCCAGTTAAAAAAATAAAAAATATGGGATCAAACTGCAAGCAATCCCTTTAAAAAAAATAAAAATGTTTGAAAATCAGTTCATTAATGGAGCAGTTATGCAACAATCAATATTTGGGGCGGCAAAATTCCCCTGTGCGATTAAAAAAAATACTATGGGGCCAAACTGCAGGAACTCCCTTTCTAAACTGGAAAAGAATTTTGAAAATCGGTTCATAAATAGAGGAGCTATGCGATAATCAATGTTTAGGGCGGTCAGATCGCCCGCCCATTTAAAAAATATATAAATATATGAGACCACACTGCAAGCAATCCCTTTCAAACAAAAAAAAAATTGGAAATCGGTTAATAAATGGAGCAATTAATAAATGGAACAATCAATATTTGGGGCGGGGAAATTCTCCGACCGATTTTCGAAAAAATATTGTGGGACCAAACTGCAAGTACTCCCTTTCAAACAAGAATATTTTTTAAAAACGGTCCCTAAATGGAGATGTTATACGATTTAAGGCGGCCAAATTGCCCGTCCCATTTCCACTTAAATTTCAATGGAACCAAACTGCAAGCATACATTTTCAAACAAAAAAACAATTCTAAAAATCGGTTTATAAATGGAGGAGTTCGATTTTGAAAAAAAACATCCAGAAGAAAACCTTTTCAAACAAAAAAAAATATAATAAAAATTTTAGATCGGGTCATAATTTAGAACCTCCTCCTTTTTTGAAGTCTTAAAAATAAACTGAATCACATCCTAGTCAAATAATGGTTGGCCGGCTGCATACTACGCGCAAGCATTCAAGTAGAATCAATATTATTCCGTTTTGCCAGACCACTACTCCACTCGTCAGTGTCAACATAAGTATATTCAATTCCAAGTTCTCAGATCCGGTAATCGGTACTACTACTAATGAAGTCTACTAGACCAATATCTGATAACTCTGATAGATCATTTAGTATATGATTCCTTAAAAATGTGTGTCTCGAGAAGGAGGACAACTGCCTCTTCCCTAACTTGCTCACGACTAGCATGTCTTCCGATCGCTCAGTGTCTCGTCACTACTGCGATGAGCCTCGAGATGTTCCTGCGGGCGGTTTTTGTTCGCTAATTGTGTTAAACGCTTGCCGTTGTAGCAAGGCCACATCTTCTTAGCTACCCCACAGGTGCTCAGCTTGCACAATCTATTTTAAGCTTTTTGAATTTTCTAAGTCCTGGCGAATCCACAAGTCCTTGCCTAATGTAAGAGTCTATGAGTCTTTCCAAGCTTTTGATCAGAAAAGATGAAAGGCTTATTAGTCGAAAGTCTTTTGCGTTTTCGTGACTTCTCTTATCAATTTTCTAGATGAAAATACCCCTAATCTTTTTCCAGCTGGTCGGAACGTAGCTGAGGGATAGGCATAGTTTGTAGAATATATGTACGTCTGTAAGAATTTTAATGTATAGACATAAATAAAAAAATAAATACTAGAAGTCCGGAAGATTACAAAGCTTTTCACGCTCTGCAGTATCTTTGGGATGATGGCATCAGGCCCCTGTGATTTGGACGAGGAAACCCTGTCAATTGCCAATGAGATTCTCTCTGGAGATACCATTTCATCATTGACAGGGTATTGGTGCCCACTAGTGGAACTGTTCGCACTGACCGTGTCCGAACAGGCAGGGAAGTGGGTATTAATAGGAGCCATCAGCTTTTTTTTTAAAAGGTTAGGAATTAATAGTTCGAGGCCAAACCCTTGCTAAGCCTTCCAGAATATCTAGCATCATCTATTGATTCACAGAAATGTCTGAATGAACTTCTTTTGGAGACTTTTATAGATTTCTTGTAAGCTTTTAATTTGTCGCGATAAGGTTGCCACATTTTATTCTCGTAGCTAGTGTTGAAGACTCTACGTGGCTCCTTCCGTAGCTGAGAGAGTTCCGAGCTCCAGCAAGTAGTGTAACTCTTCTCAGCTTTCGTTAAGAGAGAGGGGAATCTCAAAAGTGTTAGCAATAGCTTTGGCAATAGCCTGATTGAAGACTTCCACATTGTGTTCAAGTCTATCAATCGTGTTCCCGATTACTGGTACTTTTCTTAGTTTATGTTTCAGAATCTCGTTGAATTTATTCCAATCGGTTCTCGTCGGGTTTCTAAAGCATTATTTTTAGACTTGGGTTAGACACAATCCTATGATCAAACCCATTTAAATTACGTGGTTTGATCATAGGTTTGTGTCTAAAACGATTTGCTGAACGAGTTCGAACGAGTTGGACCCAAGTCTAATTGTTTTAGTTTGTTTTGTAATCAAACCTCGAAGAGTATCCAATTATGATTCAAGAAGGATTTCTTATTGGAATACCCTCCAAGCTCAGAGTGATAAAAGTTGGCGAAATGCCGGAGTTACAAATAGTTCATTAAAATATTAAGGTTAATGAAATTTAAAATATGCCTACCTTTGTCATTGTGTACAGATAATGATATTAACAAGTTTTTTGTTATAAGGCATGACCAAGGCTTGCCATTTCCTTTAGCGTATAGTACATTGTGCGCGGACATTGGAAGCCCCTTCACCTCAGAGTTTACTAGCCAGGGAGATCCTGCAAAACGCATATGTCTATGTTCTTTTCGGTTAAGAGAACCTTCAGGTTATCTGTTGCACACTTCGAACGCTTCAGATTTATTTGAATTACCCTCATCGCTATTGTTCTAATGTTAGGTCGTGGTTCTGAAAGCTTTATACCAACCAAGAGGTTATTATCAGCCTCGACTATGTCTACGTCGATTCTTTTAGAGCCCTTTGAGCAGAACACATTAACTTTGGCGTACGTATCCCCAAAACACAGCTTATAGCCTGTCTTTTCCAGCGCCATCACTGCTGCCATGTTCCTCTATGCGAATGGCCAACCAGTCGTCCATCGGGATGCTGGGACTCTGCAGCTTTCGACACTCTAGCATTTTCCCACCGGCATCGGCAACCAAACTCTTGCGTGCAATCTCATTAGAATTTCCTGGGCAGGGATGAGTTTAGGGCTTAATCCATCTCAAGTCTCACTAATCTTAGAGTTACTGTTGTTACGTATCCAGGCATTTGATTACCCTGTAACCCCGTTGAATCTCTCCGGAGTCGAAACGAGATGCTGGTTTATCCTGGTTGGTGAGGATGTAATCCATTGCGAGCTCAGCCAATGTAGACTCGATGGCTTTCCTTTCCGTTACCACTGAGGAAATTTTATCATTTTTGTTGTTCACTAGAACCAACAGCTGTTGGTCCTAAACTATCTCGTTAAAGGGACTCCGTATGGATCATGACATGGTTGGTTTTGGAGTTGTCATCTTCTATAGGACCTTCCTTCTTTTTGGTAACTTACCGCCTTCCGTCTGAAAGCTAGCTGTTTCTTTTCGTGGTAGGATTAGCACCCTTGGACATACTGGGTACCGAATCCATAAACTTAGAGTATTCATCTACCACAGCTTGGTTCTTTACCTTGTCCTCAGCGTCTGATGCGTGTTAAATCCATTGACAGCATTCTTGGCAATCTTGTCTAGAATGGAGATGGCCTTGGTGTTCTTTGATTTTAGGAGTTCTTTTAGACCCATTTTTTTCTTAGGCTTCCCCTTCGACTGCTTGTAGCACTTGACTACCGGTTTTGGGGAGCTTTAATCACTAACTATCATTTCAGATGCTCGAGACAACTACCGCCCAGCTTAACCTTACAAGTGAAGATATTTTAGTCATAATAATATGTTCACAGTGTAGCCATTGTCTACTAACAGCCTCTTTACAGAGTACCTTATCTTGCTCATAGTTTGGCTATAATCTAGCCATAGTCTAACAATAGTCTAGTCATAGTAGGTGCTATTCAGTTAGCAGTATGCTAATCATATTCTAGCTACATTTCTTTCAGTGAAAGCCCAGCAGTCATATCCTTTTTATATTCTAGCGGTGGCCTAGTTTATTATGGCCACAGTCTATTGATTAGTACGCAGTCATTTAAGTTATGAGTATAAGAAAATTTCGAAAAGTCTTTTCGTTAGAAATATTTTGTTGATAGCATTTTTTACAACAAGTCTATAATATCCGAAAAATATTTTCCGTAAAAGATTTTCCTACATTAATTTGTAATTAAAGAGTTCACACCTTTAAGCTACTGCCTAACAGTTACTTAAATAGTGTATTTTTTAAATGCCTGCAATTGGGGAGTTGAAATTCTGTGATTTTGGGTGTTTTCATATTGCTGGCTTTTGTTTTCATCTTAATTGGTTTAAACGGCTTAAACTGATTCATTGACAAATAAAATAGAACACCCACTGTTTCAAATTATAACGGAAATAAAGGGGGATGGTTATTCTAAAGGACTTAAGAAGCGCATTTTCCTTCCTTACAATACCAAAGGAAAAAGATTTTTCACTTTTTAATACAAGAAGAAAAAATAAATAAAACTTGAGCTAATGCTGGGATTTCTTATAAATTTATTTTTCACCAACAAACAAATTAGTGTAATAAAGGCCAAAAATTAGCAGAGACAATTCTATGGCAGCTAATTTTGTGGTTTTTCTTTTAGAACAGTTGAGGAGTTGAGGGGCGTTATTTTATTATTTTCTTTTAATACTTTTGCTCTTTTTTAATTCAAATATTTAAATTGTAAATTGAATTTAAGATGACAGACAGACAGACAGACAATCAGCCGGCCTTATTAAGTGTTATTGTATTCCTAAGTACTTGATTTATCAGCCATTTCTATGGACTTTTCTTGTCTACTTTTTCGTGTATTTTTTATTTTTGTCTCTCTTGACTCTTCTATTCACTGTAATTAGTTGCTTTTGTAAACGCTTGATTAATTTTTGGTTAAATTCAAATTGGCTTTTGAAAATTAACACAATTCGTTTTTATATTCATTCATTATCTTTTGATTCTTTTGCTGGTTTGACTTTTTAATTTGCGTGAAAAATTAAGTGCAAAAAGAGCAAAAGGACAAAATATGTTTGTTGTTGGCTTTAACGCATAAACAAGCGGATTTTAGAAAAATAATCACAAAAAATACCAAAAGTTTTTATGATGACAAAGCTAAAGTCTAAGCAAGCAGGCCTTTTTCAACATTTCCTTTCTGAGATTTACCCAAGACATGAAAAATCTTTAAGAAATCATTAAATTTACCAGTCTCTCCTCCTGCTTTCAACAAAGAGAGCAGCAGTTTATCCTAAAAACAACAAGGACAACAATATTAAAATACGTTTGGTTCATTTGTTATTCCTTTTTTTTCTGGTATTGTATTTTATTTCCGTTTTATTATTAAGGCTCCAGATTTTTTGTCATCTTGGGTTTATTTTCTTGTTGCTACAACTACAAACAAGCAACGTATGTATGTGTGGGTGTGAGCTGGTGTTAATGTAGATATAAAATATTTTTTTATTGTATGTATTATTTATTTGTATGTGTGTGTGTGTTTTTTATGTGTTTAAGAAACAAACGGTTCCTTGTTGGTTCTGCACGTTTAACATCCTGCTATCGTACTAATTTCCGTTTCTTTATCTTGACACAATGGTGCACATTATGAAAATACAAAAGGCCATAGAGAGAAAAAGCATGTAAAAGTCAAACAACACACACCACAATGACTTTAACAAGACTGTTGGAGAAAAAAAGAGACTGATTTTTTTTCTTGTAAGATTTTAATAAGCAGAATAACAGCTACAAAAATTAGGGCAATTAAAATCATAATACCTAAAATTTTCTAAAAAAAATCAATTTCTGTTTTCATAATTCGAAAAAATCTTCAGAACATCTCAATATGTGCATTAGGGTGTCCGTTATTTCCCAACTTGTTTTTTTCTTTGGTGCCGCCCTCTAAATATTTAATATTTGCTCTAAAAATAATTATCCAGATAAAAAAAAATCGAAATTTTTAACGAAACCGTCCCCAATTTATGCAAGATTTCTCATATAAAAATACATGGAAATTTCCAATTTTTATACAGAATTAAACGCTCGACAAAAAAGGTTATGCATGATTTTTTGTTAAATTCACTCCTTCGAATGTGTAGGATTAAAGCTTTGACAACTTTTGATTTCATTCGCAATTAAGTGAGGAAACTCAATTGATAATGTTAAAAAATGCATATCTCGGTAAATTTTTAGAATTTCGTGGGAAAAAAGGGCATTATTTTCAGAGCTTTATCTAGTTTTTGAAAAAAGGAGCTAACTCAATTTTGGCCTCCGGAAGATAAGGTCCCTTTTTATGTATCAGGATCATCGCATATTACAGAGAAACAAGTTGGTACAAAAATTAGCTCAGGAGCTATGGTCTACATAAAAAATTATTTGGCACAAAACTTATATACATATACTATTTTGGGACAATTTTTTATATGCATTTTTATTTATAAAAGTAAAAGGTTTAATTTCTTACACATAAAAATAGCTTGGGAAGATTTTTTTTAAATATTGGGCCTTATCGTGGTTGGCGTTTTTCGACTTCAAATTCGACAATTTGTAATAGATTAAAGAAAATAAGCAACATTTGTCTTTAATCTAGTACAAAACGCCTGATTTTCGCCACAAAAACGCCAACCACGATAAGCGGGATTATTTTGTTTTGAGACTATATTTTTTAGGTAAAGTTCTTATCTAAAACATATATTCTATAAAGAATAAAGCTTCCATAGAGAGAATATTATAGGATTGGATCAGTAGCTCCGTTTAGTCGCAAACTTATGATTAAAGCCATTTAAATTATAGGGGATTGATCATATCAAGTGTAAATACTATTTTTTGAAACATGTATTTTTTATATAGAAGATATTTTCATAACTAATTTTATATATTTAATACATATTACGTTCTTATAGAAAATGGGCGGGAGCTAGTATTACCCGTCAACAGCTTCGATTATTCGTAGCAGTTAGAACGGAGCACTTATTGGTGCTCAGGCTAGAATATTAAATCTTTCATACATTGACTTCTACAGAAGTTGTCATATTAAGGAGGAAGAAGGAACTGTCATACACCTATCCTGTCGATGTCCAGCTCTGTCTAGAAATAGGGAACTTGGGAAACTCGAAATTTCCCGAACTTGGGGAATGAGATATAAAGGGAAAAAAATAATTTATTCGAAACTCGGGTTAATTTAATACCGACTCAGCTTCTGAAATAGGCAGAGAATCTTCATGAAATCTCTCCATATCTATTTCAGGCATCATAGGAACTGGGCCTCAAGCTAATTTTTTCTAAAAGTTTCTCGTAAATTAATTTTGCAAATTAGTTTCTTATATTTATTCAATATTTGTCACAAATTAGATTTTTTAAATTAATAGGCTCCGAACAAATTTCATACTGAACCGCATTTATATTTAAAAAAAAAACCGAAACCAAATTGAACCAAATCTTGTACACAAAAATTTGTCAAAACTTATAATATATTAGAAAAGTTTGTCAGTAAAAACATTTTTTATATCTTAGGTTAGGCACACAATTTTTATATATGTATTTGCTTTTATAAAAATTTTTCGACTAACTTTTTATATAGAAAATTAGTTAGAACGAAAATTCCATTCAAATTTTTATAAAATTTTTGTCCCAACAAGTTATTCAAAAGAAAATTTTTTAGCAATTTTTTAAGGTTTATTAATAGATGGAGTATTTATGTAGTATGTATATAATTTGTTATATACATTAAATTGTAAAGAACATGTCAGAAGACAAGTTACGTGACTGGTAACTGGTTCTAGTTCTGGAACTTTACTTTTACATGGCTTTGTCTAACTTGTTTTCCTTACTAAATAAATACTTGTCCCAAAAGGAGTTTTTGGTAAAACAACTGCTCCAAATTAATTGCCTACACAGTAATAATGTGCCGAACTAACATTTAAAATAAAATACTGCTTTTTTTCTTAAAAAAATATTGTCCCAAAAAATGTAACTATTTACTGTACATTAAATACGTTTCACTATTCAGGAATTTTAGGTTGAACTGGCTGCCGGTTTCTAAAAACAGGAAAGTTTTGTCGAAATCGAATTCTTCGTGTAAAAAATATATTATAAATTTGCTTTCAGTTTTGGGATGTGTCCCAAAAGGTTTTATTAGTAAAAAAAGCTAATGCAAATTAATTGGCTACACATTAATTATGTGCCCAACTTAACTTTAAAATAAAAAACCGGTTTTTTTTCTTAAAAAATATATTGTCCCAAACATTTTTTTATCTATTTTCTGTACATTAAAGGCGTTTCACTATTCAGGAAAGTTTTGTCGAAACCAAGCTCTTCGCGCAAAAAATATATTTGAAAATTTCTTTCTGTTTTGGTTGGTCCCAAAAGGTTTTGTTAGTAAAAAAAAAGCTGCTGCTAATTCAATTATTATGTACCGTACTACCATTTAAAATAAAATACTGTTTTTTTAAATATTGTCCCAAAAATTTTTTATTTATTTTCTGTACATTAAATGCATTTCACTTTTCAGGAAAGTTTTGTCGGAACCCAGTTCTACGTGTAAAAAATATATTTTAAATTTTCTTTCAGTTTTGGGATGTGTCCCAAAAGGTTTTATTAGCAAAAAAGCTGATATAAATTCCTGAACGAATATTAAAAAAAGAATATCGATGTTTATTATATAAACTTTTGTCCCAAAAAAAAATTATTTATGTGCTGAATGTTAAATGCATCTTAATTGTTTCAAAAATTTTATCGAAGCCATGGAAATTTTCGTCTGAAACTAACTTTTCCTACAAAAATTGTAACCTAAATAAGATTTCTGTTTTTAAAGTGTCCCAATAATAGAATTTTTAGATAAAACAAGTTTTCTTGAGCCAAATCTGTTTTACATATTACTAAGTAATAAAGCTTGTTTTATTTTTTTTTTTTGTAGATTGTTGTGGTATTAATTAACGTCGACACTTGGAATATTGCCTCATGTTCATTTATTTCTTGCTAAAAAAAAAGTTACGATTTTTTAGCCTAATAGCAATCACTTTGGATTAAAAACCAATTCTGTTCGAAAAACAATCACATTCAATTTTAGGACAAATTGAAGTAATATTGAGACAAATTATTCTATTGAAAGAAATAGTTTAGAACAATTTCCTTTATATTAGAGAACGTTATACAAATTTTGTACAAAAAATATTATTCAGAAAAAACTAAAAATTTTTAACAAATTGTATTTATCATATAACATTTTCAAATGTTGCATTCATTGTCTTGTGATAATTCTATAAACTTTAGATGATATTATTTATTTGTTGTCTTTTTTCTGCTTCCAAACAAAATCATTTAGCAACTTTGTTGGATTAAATAATTATGACTGTCAAAGAAATAATTATTGTTGACATTTGCAGTAACCTCCCATTAATCCTCCTCCTCGCTTTTTTTTTTTTTTGCTTTAAAAATATTCTATGGCATTTCACTGATTATTATTGTTAAATTGCTCTCTTTCATTTCTTGGCTGTCTAATTCAAAATTGAAAACCACATAAATTGTGCTTTTTTCTAACACTCACACACACACACACACCTCGCCGCGGTCATTAAATGTGATTAAGTTGCATAAATTATATAGAAAATCTGAATTTTATTGCCTTCGCGAATGAGTGTCGTCAGCAAATTATGAATTTCTATGAATGCGCTAAATTATGACATCAAGCCCAAAAAAAAAAAAAAACAACAGCAACAATAACAGAAGAGCCCTAAATAATAATAACAATAATAATAATAATAAAACTAGAAACCCTCTCAGGACAAGAGCAACCAACCAACCAAGCAACCAACCAACAACAGCGTTAACAATAAAAACCGTGAAAAAATTATCGACAATTGTTTGTTGTGAATTGAATTTAAATTCAAACGGTAATGCATTCAAAATCTAACAATAAACAAATAAATACATTGAAACTAAAAGTAACAATAACAACAATAAACTTAACAAAATATTGGTTAAATTCATTTGTGTGTGTATCTGTGTGTGATTTTTTGAGTCATGTACCGGCGCCACACGAATTTCTAATGCAATTTAAACATCAGCATCAAATGTGCCAATTCTTTTCTCTCCTTTTTTTTATTGTGGAACAAACTCTTTGTTTGGCTACAATGCAATTTTATGTAAAATTTCGCGACTCCACATAAAACGCACTTTTTTCCCCGCTGTTGTTGTTGTTGTATATTCAAAATATTACATTGATGATTTGTCGTTGCTGTTGTTGTTGTTTCATTTATCATCTTCTATTAAGAGTCATTGTTTGGAGATTTTTTCTAGTGCTGGTGGTAGTGATGTGACCAGTTGTTTTTTTTTGGTACTTGTATTTCTAACACCCTTTTTCTTTCTTCTCACTCTATTTCAAACAGCCCCTGTTTTTATGCATTTCCTTCTTCTGTTGGTTTTTTTTTTTTGCATACAAAAGCCAACAAATTGCAAAGGCGTTTTATTTATTTTGGTTTTATTGTATTTATTTGTGCTTTGAATGCGTATTTGGTTTTACAGTCATCCAGCCTCTTTTTTATGTGATCGAGAAAATCACAATAAGTAGAAAAATATTGTATTATTAGCATGCAATGAGAAAAAAATGCGAGATTACAGTGAAGGGAATCAAATAATTGTGACACGTGCCAGTGATTGAAAGATTTGGAATAGTCGTATTTGAAAAGAGGATATTCAAGTGTTATTTTGTACTAAAAAATGGTTAGAAGGAGCAACTATTACACTAAATAAGCGTAATCAATGTTTTTTTTTTACTTCTCACAGCTACTTCAATTTTAATTGAACTTCTTTTTATATATTGATAAAGAGCTAAGATAAAATAAAAACCGAATTAAAGATTTACACTGGGCTTCAATTTTAGCCACAGCCACAGGTCATTTTCATTCAATAAAATAGTTTCTCTACAAAAGAAGAGGAAAAAACCAGCAAAAATCCTGCTCTTATTTCATCCAAATATTCTTCAATGCAATAAAATGAAGCACTTTTGTATTTCTTTTTTAGATTCTCTATGCATTTTCTTTCAACAATTTTTCTTTTAATCAACATTTTTCCATAAACGAGTTCCATAGCATCAATCTAAATGTTATACACATGATTGTATTGATTGTTAAAGATTATAAAGTTAATATTTTTATATTTAAAATGACAAAATAATCAAATTGCAATTTTAGAGAATTTATTTCCATCATCATCATCATATTTAGATACAAATTGCATTTTCATTTAAATTCTTTTTTTTACACTTTTTGCATCATTAATTTTGAAATTGCTCAATTTTCACACACAATTTTTTTTTATATTCATAGATGCACTAATATGAATGAGAACAGAAGTGGTGGAAGAAATAGCACTATATTAAATAAAAAAATGTCTTCAGCAGTTGTTGATTTTCTAGAATTAGCATCGTAAACGTTGAGTTTGTTGCTTTAACTGCAACACCATTAATGATGTCGACCACAATCTGGTTCGACGGACCAGATACTGTTCGAAGGACCAGCAACAAACGTGCAAGTATTAATTACCCCTGTTATCTTCTCTATGTCTACCCCTTGTAAGCTTTTTATGTTTCAACTCTTGTGATTTTAAATAAAACCTAGTCCTCCAGTTTGATGGATCACAAACTTACAGTCCATAAATTCAGATTTTATATCTATTTAAAGGAATCACAGAATCGTTGGAAGGTCGTAGACAATTATTAGAATGAAAAGCATTTTCATAGGCACCTCACCCGCTATAGGTGTCGTTGAAACCTAAACAGTTTGAGTCATTAGTCTTACATATGCCGAAATAAAGTATGTAGTTGGCACAATTTTATTATTGTAAACTACAGCAATCGCTAATTATTCAAGCAACTCTGCATGTCACATACAAAATTTATATGTACTTGCGAAATTTTGTGTGTCACATTTGGTCTAAATCAGCGTTGCCCAAGCTCTATGCGCTTGATGCTCATTTGTTTTTGTAAAAGCACTTAGCTATAGGCTGTGTGTTTTAATACACACAAAGCACTCAGCACTACCCTGCAGACAAAGTTACTAGTTTGTAGTTAGAACTATACTAGTTGCTTTTTACTTCAGACTAGTTGCATATCTCTCCTTTTTCATATATCGAACTATCGATTTTAACATTAGGTTGTCATAGGAGCCCAACTAGTTCATTTGTATACAGTTATATCCCAATTGGAATCCTAGTTGTTGTAAACTAGTGCTCTTACTAGTTTTTTTATTTCGATTTTGTAACTCTTAAAAAATTTTGGCTCAACCAGGGTACGAACACACATTCCTCACATTTCATGGCAAGTGCTCTACCCACTGAGCCACTTTCTACTTATTTTTTTTAGGATCTAAAATATGTTTTATAATACAAGTCGTATACCTGGACATTTTCTCCTTTTTTGACTAGTATCGTTACTAGTCTCGATACAACTAGTAATACGATTGTTCTTTTTTTGCTAGTATCGTTACTAGTCTTGTTGCAACTAAGAATATGACTGTCCTTTTTTGACCAGTAACATTACAACTAGTAATATGACTGGCCCAAAGCGTTTCTAGTTGTAACTTTAGCTACTGGGTAGCAATACGTGTGTTTGGCTGTTTGTTTTAATACACACATATACAACACTCAGCACTAGCAATGCGAAATACACAAACAACTTCGTCTTATTAGTTTTTTTGTCGTTCTTCACTGTATACAGGCAAGTGCAAAGCAACAACAAACAATAATATGAAATATTTTTTTTTCTTTTATGCATGGGTTTTTACAACAAAAAATATTGAATAAAAATTTGTTTTTCTTTAAATGTATTGGTGTTTGCTCTTCCATAAGTAACTTTTGGGCACCTCCGGTCTAAATGAAATGCTAACAAAACTCAATTGATTTTAAATTAAAATTTTATTGCTTTTAAAAGTATATTTTTAGAGTTAAAATTAATATTTAAAAATAAATAATATCGAGTTTATCTTAATGTTCGTAAGGGAAAAAAGATCTGAAAAAAAAACTTCTAGCCACTGTTTAATCTAAGTGAGTTTTTTCTGGGTCTCCACCAGGTATCAAAGTACAATTAAATAAAACAAGTAGGTTTACACATTTTCATAGAGATATTGGAAACTCCGCAAAGCGGTACACGACATGCACTCAAGGTTAGTGTTATATCTTTCATTACACATTAACCCCACAGGAGTTTTTCGATCGGGTGAATACATCCAACAATGCTCCTACATTGCAATACGACTTACTGCTGCAAATTGTATATATGGTTGTAGCGTACCACGCACAAACACCTTCCTTAGGAGATGGAGCTATATAATCTGTTACTAAGCTTAGCAGGTCATTGGACAGTATTAACCATCACAGGCTCGTGTTTGTTAGAGCGAAGGTTATTCTACGAACTGAACTCATGGGTTCACAACCGAGCTAGTACTGCACTGTGGGACACAATCAAAACATTTCGGTAATAAATCAATCATTTTTAGACGATCAGGAAATTTCATAAAATACAAGGCAAGCCTGTTTCAGCATGATTTGTTACATTTCAGTCTATTCGTTTAACACGTCCGAAAGAGAAAGATAGACCAATTATACAGCAATGTTTAGGTAATTATGTCTAGTTTTCAAAAAAAAATAAATAATAAAATTTAGCAATGGAAAATTTACCCCCTTCTTGTTGACCAATTGATGTGAAATTTGGTAAGCGCTTTTATTTTTGATGACAGTTCAATCTTGTGATTGAAAAAGTGGGCTGCGCCACGCTCACAAAAAGTAATATTTACTATTACCCTCTGTCCGTTGACCGATTGATCAGAAATTTGATAAACGCCTTTACTTTTGATGACAACTCAATCTTGTGATTAGAAAAGTGGGCTACGCTCCGCCAAAAAAATTTACAAATACAATTGAACAATGCGACTTATATTTTCGAATAGTGTGGATCCTAGGCTACAATTTTCATATGGTCCACATGGGCTACAAGTAAAGATATGCCCAAAATCTCTCAGAGACAGTCAAAAATTTTCTTAAGTTCAATTTTCAAAGTTATGTAAAAAAATTCACAAATACAATTGAACGATGCGACTTATATTTTCGAACAGTGTGGATCCTAGGCTACAATTTTCAGCCCATAAAAAGTAATATTTAGTTTTAGCCGCTTCCTGTTAACCGATTGATCTGAGATTTGGTAAATTCCTTTAGTTACGATGATTATACAATTTTATAATTAGAATAGTAGGCTGAGCCACGCCAATAACAAGGATTATTGACTTTTATGTGGAAAAAAATGGGGTTGAGCAATGCCCATAAAAAGTAATATTTAGTTTTACCCCCTTTCTATTGACCGATTAATATGAAATTTGGTAAACACTTTTACTTTTCATGACAGATTGATCGATCTCATGACGATACGATTATGTGTATTCAGTATTATTGTAAATCACAGATGACCACCGCCATAAAATGGCAAATTAGTTATTTGTTTATAAATACTTCATTATGTAGAACACAGTACGCATTGAAAAAATTCCAATTCCAAAATGGTGGCCAGTACAATATGGAGGACTATATACATACGTATGTGTATATTGTTAGCCCCTCAGTATGGGTATTAAATGAAAGCGCTTGGCTACTAGAATGCAGTACACTGCGAAAAAAGTCCAAGTCCAAGGTACAGTCCGAAACAAAATGCAAGATCATAGAGTTTAGATAGGACATAAAGTCAAAAAAAATTAAGTTAAATGCTTTTATTGCAATAAACATAATAATGATGAAGATAATGCACTAAAAGCTAAAAAAAAATAATTACGTAGTACCAGCTACCAGCTACCACAGCACACTTCTCTTCAATATACACTCTAAAACATTTCCTCAAATTTACGATCATATATTGTCTAAATTTGTGTTGAAAATTTCTGCTTGTTTAAAATTACATCGATTTTGTAGTTATTTTATTAAAGAAAAAATAACTCAGATTAAACATATTTAGTCCAAATGGAAAAAATGTAACATAAAGTATAATACGGGTATGGCTGAATGGTAGATACGTCAGACTATCAATCAGGCGGTCGCGGTTGAAACCTGCACGCAGCCAATCGCTTTTTTTAGTAAAATCATTTTGTTGAAAAATAATGCGTGTGTAATTTTAGGTCGATAATAATCTGTAAAGTGTTGCCGACTATTATCGACGTAATTTTCAACAAAAGTGTTTTAGAGGGTAGGGCATTGATCAGATTAAAATAAAACCGTGGGCGCGTCGTATTTCTGTTATCTATAGTCAACAACGATGATCAATGCCCTATATATTGGTGAGGAGAGTGTTGTGGTATTTGGTACCTGATATTACGTAATTAGTTTTTAGTGCATTATCTTCATCATTATTTTGATTATTACAATAAAATCATTTAACTTAATTTTTTGACTTATTCTATTGTTCTAGTTAAGTAATGTGTTTGATCTCTTTTTATCGCTCACGACTGGGAACATATTGTACCACTACCATTTTCTCCAGTTATAAGACAAGTACGTTGAAGACAATCCTGTATGATGACCTCAAAAAAGTTCTCTATTACAACGCCAAAATATTAAGTATGAAACGCTTGAAGCTTAATTATTCATAATTGTTTTTTTTTTTGTAATTTACGGCCAGATTTTGTAAATACATGCTACCGTTTTTTTTTCGTTTTGAAATTTGTAATGAAAATGTTTTTTTTGAAACTCTTTTTTCTCAGTTTTCTCAGTTTTTTTCATACAAATTTGAAACGTTTAGAAACGAAATTTTTTACAACATCTGCCTATTACAGCTATCTCTGATTTTATTTGCTGCAAGCTAAGATTACTAGCTGAACTACTGAAATCTTAAGTAATTTTTTATTAGCTGTTTAATAAGTCTAGTAATTAAACTCAACAATCCTGAAGAAAAATTAATAGTTATTAAAACTTGTTATTATTCTTATTATGTATTTTTCA
Source organism: Panzeria rudis (assembly GCA_956483635.1). Classification (NCBI taxonomy): domain Eukaryota; kingdom Metazoa; phylum Arthropoda; class Insecta; order Diptera; family Tachinidae; genus Panzeria; species Panzeria rudis. The sequence continues at coordinate 4,691,926 of OY101451.1, forward strand.
AAGAAGCTGGCTCAAGAAATTTATTATGAGGCTCGTATGTACATTGTATGCTCAATATAACATTTTCCTTTTCATAATTATTTCTGTGTTTTTATGTGGTGGTAAGCTGACAATTGCATTTTATTTTATAATAATGTTTCATTCCTTGTCAATATGCCTCCTCTGATACAATAACCACGATTATAATAACAAAATGAAAAATCTCATTTAAAAGTCAGACAAAAACTCATTATATTCAATGAAAATGAAACTGAGAAACTGAAGTATGATGGAAAATGGAGACAAATGACAGGCAGGTATGAACTATATGTATAAACAGATCAGAGAGAGAGAAAACATTTTGGTACTTTTTAATATATATTTTCAAAGATTTCTTTAAACTTCTCCCAAATGGTGAAAACTTCTCCTAAATGTCGAAAACTGTTAAAAATTCATTTGCCAAAACAATTTAGTACCTTTTACTTACAAAAAAAAGTACATTTAATTACCCGTTTAGTTACACTTTAGTATTAGGACATGTATGTATGTAGGGGTTTGTACAAACTAGTGTCTGTGAATGTGCAAGTTGTAAGCCATTTTGTCATTTACCAGGATATAAAAGTAAAATGAAATTTTCAGTTAATGGTAAAATGCTCCTCTATAAAACATATTAAATGCCCACAAGCGAAAATGTCTGACATGTTTTGCTGTTCTTTTTGTTACTGTTGTTGTTTTTATTTTTGTTGCACTTATATCTTCTACTCAATAGTAGAAAAATGAAAACCCTGTCATTCATTCGTTGGCAAATTGTTGAACAAAAAAAGCAGTGAAAGAAAAATTTTTGGAAAATAAACAACTAGTGATTGGGAACAATAATGTTTTTTTGTTTAATGGGCAAATTAATTAATTTTGTTTAAAAAATCTAAAGTTCAAAATTGTAGTAAAATTTGTTATTTGCAAACTAATGTCTTTTATTTCTCTCTGTGTACTTTAGTCTGCTATTATATTCGCTGCCATATTTATAGGTAACTTTATTCATACTATCCCTGCAATTCTGATAATAGTATTCAAGCGATTAAAACGTTTTTATACAAAAGAAACAACACAGGATTAAAACAAGAGGTTACAATGCACATAGAGAGAAAATACCTAGTAACTACACGTCCACATACAGTCATTCCCGGTTAATTACCTCGCAAAAATTTATAGAATTTTTGGGCAATTATGGGAGTTGGTGCTCTGTGCGTTTAAAATAATAGAAATGGACTGCTCAACAGACATAATACTTTTTGAAAATCAGTCAATATTAGCGAAAGTTAGAAAATGCGCAAAGTTTTTCACACTTTACTTTTAGTCTCTGGGCTTAGCCTGCACATTTTCGCAGACCATATTCTAAAAATGGACTCGTACATCTATTTGTATATCAAGTTTCAAGTGAAACTGAACAGAAAATTTTAAGTTTTATACATCCAATTGCAAAAGGAATGTACTGCTATGTGATATTAAAGCTTTTCTAAAATATTCTAAGTTCATCAATTCGTGACGGAGATTTATAAAAAATGCCAAACTTTAGCCACTATGAAGTTATTACCAAATTATTTGCTTGCATGACGGCAAGTCGCTAATTATTTTCCAACTATCTCGGGAATGTCAGGGTATGCAAGATCCGCTACTTCTTGTGCAAGCAAAGGAGTTGTGAAAATATGGCGCCCAACGTGGGGCCCACTTGAATTTTAAATGTGAAGTTGACTGACCCAAATAATGTAAGCAATAAGAATACGTTTCCACGCATAATACCCCACAATATTAAACCGGATTTTATAAGGCTAGTTTGTATTAAAAATTATCACTATATTCCGCTATAACTCGCCATAAAAAAGATAGAAAGAATGAGTTGTTAGAAACTTGTAAATTTTTTTGGTGCTTCAAAGTGTAATTAGTCAACCAGCAAAACAAACAAATACAATTGTCATAAATTTGTCTCTGCTTACAATGTGTAGCAAAAAACTATTAGTCGTCATCAGAAGTGCAGGGTTAATAAACACTCATCGCTATACAGTCAGTTTCACAGCTTGAAAGGGAGAACATGGGGAAACGATAGTATGATTATATTTCCATTTTAAATTGTTTACGGCCAATTAAATAATGAATTGACAGTCTGACAATGGGTGGTGGCGTTAAACTTTGATTCTTTAACCACACTTTTTGTAAAACATGAGAAATATTTATCGTCATCCTTTCTTTATATTGACAATATATTTTTATATACAAAATTTAAAAACATATTGAAAGTAAATATTTTATATGAAGATTTTGTTTTTGAGAGGAAATTAAATATAAATTTCTTATAAGTGTAAGGTTTGTTGATCTGCTGAGATGAGTCCTTAACTACGAAACTAAAGCAGAATTTTGTAGATACATAAATTGTTGTCGCTGATGTACGGAAACAGGAAACAAATAGTTCTTAGATGCCAAGATAGGACTACAAATGTGATCTTTTGAATCAAGAAAATCGGTGACTTAGATAAGTGTATGCGTTGGTTTTATCGTTTTTCTGGCTACTTCTGATAATAAATCAAGAAAAAAACGAATTGACAAAGTTCTCCTTTTATTGAAGTCGTTTAAAAAGGCAACGTTCTTATGTTCTGCCATTAAGGTTGTGGGATTAATTGGCATTAATTTTCCCTTTGTACTTGGAATATTCTTTTGTGTCCAATTATTTCTGGCTAAAAATATTACGAATTTCCGGCCTAATAATAATCATTTTCCACTAAAAACCAATTTATTTCGAAAATTATCACATTAAATAAAACCTTAGTTTTTAAACATATGGGACCATTTGTTTCAAAGAGGATCCACGATCGAGCCACTAGCACCCACAGGAATCCAAACTTATCACACAACCTTTTGGCACAGTGAGTCCCACTTCAATAATCACTAACTTCTGTAATCCTTCCCTAGAAATTTGGCTATACACAACAGCCACTACGTGTGCCGCCAAAGGAGAGCTGACCAATAACCAGTCCAGAACACGTTCCCATGGAACCGGATAGAACTCAGGTCAGCCGTGTTCCTATAGAGAAGAGAACCTATCAAAATACAAGCCTCATGACTGGTTCTCAAGGAATAGTAACCGATTCGAGTTCTGGAACTTTATATGAGAGTGAACTGTTACTTTCAAATAATGTTGCCATTGGTGGGGGTTAATTGCCATAATTAAGATACTCGGTGACAGGTTCTAGATCAGAACTTAAAAAGATACTTTTCCTGCGGTGGTTTCTTTAATACTAGTCAAACGGCTCAACTTTGAACAAATATTTTGAGTTGAAAAAATTTGCTTGTGCAGTGAGGATTAAATGTTAACAAATTTTTGTTCTTGTTAAGTGATGTGACCTCTTTTCACTGCTCACGAATCGGGAACATATTAAACCACTCCAATTTTCAATAGTTATAACACACGTACGTTGAAGACAATTGCTATAAAATTGTTCACAGGGTAGTTTGTTTGGTAATCAAAGACAATCGGGTCGGATCCAGTGGAAGAGCAAAATGGGTCTCTCCTCCGCTCTCTGAATAAAATATCTCTTAAAGTATATATAAAAATTATAGTATTCATTCAAAAACCCCAAAAATCACCATTTTGCCAACAATACAAAAAATGTGGAGATGTTTGCTCTTTTATACGCGTAGCAAGCTGTTTTGTAATAATAATTACTTTTAGATAATATCTATTTAAAGTTTATAGTATAAGTTCTTTTTTATACATTTAAAAATCTGCGAAAAAGTTTCCTCAAAAAGCGGTGTTTTATAAGTTTTAAGTTGTTCAAGTGTTTATTATTTTGTTTCACAAAAAAAAAACTAAAAATTACACGCAAAAGTAAAATAAATTTGTATAAAGTATAGTAATTTCTCTTGTGAAAAAGTTTTGCTTTTAAGCCGGCAAATTAAATGCACAATGGGTTTTGGGAGAAAAAAATTTTTTCAATTCCAAAATTACTTTTAATAAACTTGAAAAAAAATCATCAAGCTACATGACATTAGTAGGCAAGAAAGCCTATGCCTAATCACTGAATTAAATGGCAAGTTACTGTTTTGGTCTTTAATCGAACGTAGCATTTTCTCTGCATTTTCTAATACCGAGGTTTGAGAGGTTCTCCTCGGCTTGATCATTCCACCTGATTTTCGATCTTCCACAACCATTTAACCCCTCCTAGAAATTCAAAATATTAGAGTAATTTTGATAATATAAGCTAACTGTAGGGACTAATGTGGGCTTTAGCAACAAATCCAACCCTCCCCCCCCCCCCCCCTCCCGCCCAGAAAAATGTCTAGCTACGCTAATGACCACCACTGAGTTTTCCTTTATGTTCGAACGATTTTCTCACTTGAAATTGTGTCACTTATGATCTTCTCTAACAGAATCTTAAAGAGATAATACGATAAACAGCCACCCGGAGTGAAAACGAGTTTCGTTGGCTCGGAAAATTATTTTCCAATTTTAACTATTGATCTCGTGTCAGTCAATAAGAGTCATCCTGCATAACCGTATTAGCTTTGCTGGGATAACAAACCCAGACAAGGCTTCGAATACTTTTGCACATATTCGGCTGTCGAACGCGATTTTATAATCAACGAACAGACGGTAGGTATCAATTTGATTTTTTGGATCTTTTCCAGTTTTGGGCGTAATGTAAAAATCTGGACACTGATACCGCCGAACTACCTCGTTGACTTTAGCTTTTAATTTTTCACAGAATACGCTCAAAAGAATGGGAAGAAGACTGCGACTACGTAATGATGCATATAGGGCTTTATCCGCTTTCTTGTCTATAAGACACAACAAACTGAGGCGCCCATCGTGGGGCATGCGTTTCTCTACACAAATTTCACAAAAAAGTTAATAAACGAATGCGATCAACATATTGCCTTCAGCCTGCAGCCGGGTAATTATTTTTTAGCCGGTATTTTGCTACATCGACTTCATGTTGGCTAGTTGGTGTGCATTCAACCTCGCTGATTGCTTCTGGTTCTTTATCGCCACTATCATCAGATGCCAACAGTTTGGACAAATACTCCTTCCATATCATCATTTCGTTTTCTACATCTATCTCCAGCTTTCCTTGTTCATTCTTGCAGGAAGAAATTACTTGACCAAAGCGTTCAGTCTTATGATTTACTCTTTGGTAAATTGTTTTTCGCCGGAAAACTTTTACCTTCTCTACTTTTTTCCAACTATCCCACGCACTAGGCGCTACCACTGAAGCATTTTTATCCGCGGTAGCATTGCAATACTATTGATAGTGTCATGGCTTTTTTTTAGAAAGGTTTTGGTACAAAATTACAGATTTGGCTGTATACTCCATGAATGTCAGCTATGCCTTACCCCTGCTAGTATGTAACTACTATAGAGACAAGAAGTGCTCTTGTTTGAAGAAATTTGGCTAAATGATGGAGTAGGTGAGGGCAGCATGTTGCGTGGGCAGCCTATCGATATGCACGTTTGTCGCAATATTTAGCCGGTTGTGAGCATATGCTGCGACTAAGTAATGATAGGAGTAATATTAACACCTCGAATCGACTACAACATTATCAAGCTGATTTTTACAGTCTTGTAAAATTTCAACGGAAGGACAGAATAATTCTTGCACAAGACACATTTAGAGAAATTTTTGTAAATTGTTTTGATTTTTAACTGTTTTAAATTGTGGATTGTACTGCAGTACTGCCTGGGCCACCTTTTTATTGCATTTCAGTGTACTACCAATCCATATAAATTTCCTTCTCAGGATGTCGTACGGGATTGGTTGGTTACCTCGTACTTCGGGGAAGCTCGGCGTTACTTATTGCGGTAGGCCGAAAACAACTGATTACCCTTCGTAGGCACCGCCTAATGAAAACTTTCAGTCGTCGTACACGTTTTGATATAGCGCAAGTTCCGCAGCCGCAGCGGAATATGGATTTCACACGTGTCAAATACTTCGATTTTCTACATCTTAGGAAGCAGTTATGTGATTATTTCTGTGCTGGTTATCTTCCCACTAAAGAAAGTTACCAGTATGGACGAATTATTAACAAACTCCCTTATTATGGAATATGAAATGTCGATTTTCATTGACGGTCGGTTAACATTGGCTGTGTTTTTCTCAGAAACCTTGAGTCATACAATTACAACAGAACAATTAACAATGAACTTTACAGAGATTAAAAAAAAGGAAAATATTTTGAAAATGGACATTTCTGCTCTAAATTTAAAATCTTTGCAGGCAATAAAGCAACTTTAATGCTTTAAACGGTCATTCCCATTAAAAAATAAATAAATTGAGTTTAAACTAAATGTTCCATTCAAAAATAATGTTGAAAAAAAATATTTTAAAAAATCTTTCACAATTCCCCATAGTGCACACTCAACCGAATTCCTCATTAAATAACCACAAATTCGTGGTGGTTTCTTCACAATCATCAACTGTAACAGTTATGAATGTTTGCGGAGACGGAAGTAAAGACGCTGTTAACTTGAGTTTTAGTATTTCCGTTTACTTGTCTAAAACTCTAAACAAACAACGAGCTTCTTTAAAAAATAGTTTTGCTATTAAGATGCGGCAATCAGGGCAGCTTCATACTCCAGCATCATAATTTTGGTAAGTAAAACTTTGCGCTCAAGTGTTTGAGAGTTCATTTGGTTAAACTTTTGAACGTTTTAGTTCGGTAAATTAGCGTAAAATACGGGATAAAACTTTGTTTTCTTAGGGTTTCAAAAAAATAAAGAGTAAATTACATGCTAAATAAATGGTGAGAGAGACAGAGGGAGAGAGCGAGAAAGAAAGGGAGAAAAAGAAAAAAAGAATTGGCATAAAGTTTTGTTTAACACAACAAAAGTTGTTATCTTTTTAAGCCGCAAATAAAGAAAAAAGGATTAAAAAGGAAGAGTTTATTTAAAAATGAAAAAATAGTTTTGTACTTATGTTTTTAACAAACTTTTTTATTTAATAATTATTTGCTGGCATAATTAAGCTGCTAATAAGTTGTAAAGAGCTTTTTAAGAGATCAAAAGCAAATTAAAGTTTAATAAAATGTTTAAAAATTCTTTACCAAAAGTAGGGAAATAATAACAAGTTTTACTACTTAAAACTAAGCGTTTTAATAATGAAAAATCAACATGAGATTGGGTGAGGTAACACAATCCAACTGTATATCCTGTGGTACCTCAGCAAAATAACTGCTCTTTTAATCAGTGATAGTTTAGTTTTAACTATATTATTTAAGTAAAAATATTATTTCTACTGTTTCATGAAAAAAAAAACGTTTTTGTGGTACAATTTTTGAAAACTATGCGAAGAAATTCAATCAAATCACAACTTGAGGCATCTTAAAAACGTGCTGAGGATAATAAAAACAACAAAAGCCAACAAAACCTTGACAATAATAGCAATACAAATACTTTTCAAGGGAATAAATAATATATGAATAGACAGTTGCAAAGAAATGAGTTTAACGGAGACGTGATATTGAGCTGCCAAGTTGAGCATAAAGCAAAATCGTATTTTAGCATACAAACACTTTTTTCTTTATTATTTGCTTTTTTATTTTAATTTTATTTATTTCTTAAATCCTCACACACTTTCTTCCATTATAACAAGCCAAAAAGGATGAAAATAGGATTGTTAAAATTGTCCCAAAAAGCCGGAAGACAAGGAGTAAAAAAAGAAGAACGAAACAGTAACTTCCCTTTCCTAAAACGTAAAGATTATAACAAAAAATACACATGCTAAACATTGTGGGAGTGATTTTATTTCCTTTGATTCATTTGTTTGTTATTAACAATAAAATGAAACTAAATAAAATAAAAAAAAGAGATTCCGAGGTAAATTTTTACAAATTTATGAATGTAAAACAGAAAAGAAAAACCAGATTTTCTTGCATTGAAGAATGCGTACAAAGAGTTTTGACAATGATTAAATTTGAATAGAATAAGAAGAAAATAAGAAGTATAATAGAAGTCATACACATGTTTATTTTTACACTCGTGTGTGTAAAAATTTCTAAGTGTTTTAAATTTTTGGAAATTCCTTAAGGAACTGTTTAAGCAAAGATTAATAAGAGATAAAATATAAGAAAATATAAAAGTTTTAGTGGGGAGTAGATATTTTTTATTCATTTCAAGCTGATAAAGTCACAATATTTATCTTGTATTTATCTGTTTTTTGTTTGTTTGTTAAGTGTTATGGGAAAATTTTTGGTGTACATATCAGTTGCGGAAAAGGATTACAGTAGTAACTCAGGTTTGAAATATTTTATTAAAATTAAATAAAGTTAAAAACCACTTTCCGCAATCAAGGTATTTCGGACTCAAAAATTAATAATTTTTATGTATTTTTATTTGAGCCCGGGCAAGCTAAATGGAGTGCCCAGTAGTGAGATTCTGTAGCTTTTATTTTATTTATTTATTTATTTAATATTAAACTTATAGCTAAATATAAGATCAATATAAGGGAGTGAAAGCACTAGCTACCAGGGCCATCGGCTATGTAACTTTTAACAATAACAACAGTTGTTATATTGTCAACTTCTTAAGTTGTTTGCTCTAACGATTTTACGATTCTGTAAGTTCTTGTTATCAAAACTGTTTAAGTCTGACATCATGTGGCATCTCAGTTAAAATAAACGAAAGAGGAATATAACAAAAAGAAATGAATTTGTAATTGCCAAACAGTGTACAGGAATTTTTTTTTCATTAATTTCGTTATTTGTGTGAAATAAATGTTAAATTAAATGTTTAAGTAGAAAATTAACTTTAATTGTTGGCATAAAGTACGTGCTACGGCTGAACAGCTGGCTGGCTCATTGTCTATTCATTAACAACAGAAAAACTATTGTTGTTAGTTAAACAACAGCAAATATTGTTAAAAATTTTACAGAGTAGCAAAATCGACAATTTGCTTGTTAAATTGTTTAACAATGACAACTATTGTTAAAATTGAATAGAGGTCGCCAATATCAAAAATTACTTGGCCCCTATACGATTACAGCAAATATGCTGTATGAGTGCGCCATGGAAGCAATTACACCTACGCACAGTGGCTTAAAACCCGTATTTTTTTGTGGAAAATGTGGAAGTTGAAATTGAAAAACTCCAACCTCAATGAGGGTGAATATCTTGTACAGCACTATTTGGTATGCCGGGAGACAGAATAAACTGTGAAATATGTGATATTCAATGTAACCTTTTCCGCTTGGGGCTTCTTTGGATGATGGTGGTCCTTCTGTGTATTGGAGAAGCTTACGGATGGATATGGAACCTATGATGAGTTTGGCGCTGGTGTCATTAGACTCAACATTAAAATAGCTGTGCCCATGGGCGGAAATTCGGTCAATTATAACATGTGGAGTCATTATTTTAAATAAAGGTCTTAGAGTCGCGCATATAGCTGCCTTTTCCGATAGCTGTGCAGCTCTGAAATCTTTCCTTTCATGGGAATTCTGATATAAACTTGTATTTTTCTTTTTTTAAACGAACGGCTTTTCTACAGAAACCCCCAGTTCCTTGGCAGGAATCGAACCTGCGATCTCCCGGTCAATAGTTTAGCACACTATCCACTACACTACGGGATACCCATTACAGTGCTTTAACTCACTACAGAAGCGGTCATATACCTGCTCGTAGTGGGAAACAGGGTACCAAGGATAGCCAAGTGGTCCGATGCACTCCACTTTTTTTTAAGAGAAGTAACACAATCAGGCAATTATTGCCTACTAGTCAATTAAATAATGTGTTACCTTCTTTGGGAAATGGCTAGTCTAGAGAGAACAGGTGGTGAAGTAAGAGAGAGATAGAAAGCTTAATTTATTTATAACTCTGCTATTGCGCGTTTTTCTTTTTGTAAAATTTTTTGTGGAGCAGTGTTGCAGACCCTCTGGTGTCAAGTAGAGGCACTAATTTGTTTAAGCTGTGTAGCCACTTATTAGTTCTTTTACTTCGCTGACGATTCTGCTACAATACCTGCGAAGGAGGGTGCTGTGATGTGCATTAGGAAATGTCGGTATTAATCGCTGCGGGTACTGCGAAAGTGATCACTTTAACAGTTCAACAACAATACACACACTGACACACCAATGCACATCACAAAAAGCTCCTGATGTTATTGGCTAGCCTGAAAATAGTCTTGAACTCAAGACCTCAGGGTTTGTGGACAACTTGCTAACCATCTCAGCCAACGGCACCCTCATATGTACCATAACCTTTATGTGGCGTTCATTGGTCAACGGTTGGTTTCCTTCTTCAAGCATGAGGCAGGCTAAAGCATTGATGGACCCGTTTTCATATAATGGCATCCTTCAATTGAGGAGATTGAAGAGAAAGGTATAGAGATCTACCAGGTTCGTTCACATTTATTGTTTATGCTTGGAAGAATATGAAACAAGGGCATACATTCTATGTGAATATATCGTTATACATAATAGTAGAACGCGAGTCTTTCAATCGCAACTACTGTGTTCAGATAATATTAAAAGGACTTATTCGGTCTATGTACAGACAAAAGATGCATTAGGTGCCGCAAAAGCCGGCTTTTTAATCAGATCGTTTCTTCTATAATAATATGTTCTGCCGTGTATGTTGGAATTAATTAACGCTTTCTATGTTCCTTAAAAATTATACTATGTCCAACGCTATCTTTGTAACCGAATTAAAAATACGAGAAGGTTTTTTTTTTCTCAGAACTCCATCATTTATAGACTAATTTGGCAAATTTTTAGTTTATATCACAGCCGATTGATTCCATTGTTAAAATTTTTGGAACAGCTATTTAACAAAACCTTTTTGGAAAATAAAAATATATTTAAAAATATTTATGCTTATTTTATAACATATTTATTGAAAAAAAAACTAATTAAAATTAAACAAAACATATATTACATTTAAAATTCTATATATAATCGAGGAAGGGGGATTCGTTAAAGCTCGAATTCATAGCGACATCACTGTCCAGTCGGTTTTCATTTTCATTTTTAATACATGAAGGGCATTTGAATTTTTTCATCATGATAGATTGTAACATCCTTAACCATAAGATTGGGCATTGAAATCACGTTGTCCAAATCGGTGATATCACAGTGCAAAGGATAATTCAAAGGCAAATTATCAAGTAACAAAGTATTCAAGGCATTACCTTGCTGGACACCCATTATACCGGAAGAGCCTTGAAGGGGGGTAATGACGGTAATTAATTGCATGGGCAAGCCAGTAGTGCGACCACGAGGTAACAAAAGATGATGAGGCAACAAAGTTGATTGACCATTCAAAAGATTTTGTTGTAAGACAATATCACCATTTAAGGCTTGCATAACAAGTTGATAGATTTTAGTAAGAGGAGTAGTGTCACGGCTGGTTATGGTGATATCATTAGATCTGAGTTTTAAGGAATTGCGACCTTGTTGCAATTCAACTGTGGTCATATCCAATACAATGACATTTTGACGACTTTCCTTTAAAGGTATGATATTGTCTTGACCATCAATCTTGGGTACCAATAAGTTGCGTACTACGACTTGTTGCTGACGATCAGAGGTAACATCTATTTTAATATTGAAAGCTTTGTGGTTAAGACGAGCTACACGTCCTACTACTTCTTTCTTGTTGCCTTGTATATTTTGGTCAATGTTTAACAAGTTGGTTAGATCAATATTGGTTTGTTCCAAATATGTTCGCAATTTATCAACCTCAACATTGTTGATATTAACGCTTTGCACTGTAGAGATAAATTCTTCACATTGGTCGAATACTTGTTGTACTTTTTGGTCTACCACCTTAACAATGCCAGCCAAGAGTACTTGAGCAGCCTGATTTTCCAACAAATTGACAACTAACCCTTTACGTTGTTGTTGGTTGGTTTGTTGAATTACATCGCCTAAAATGTCGGTTAAGCCAAGACCTTGAATTTGTCCAGCCAAAATAAGACCGATTTCGTTAACTTTTTGGTTGTAAGATTGAACGGAAATTTTACCAATTTTCTGTTCCAAAACATTATCAATTTGTTGAATGATACGTTCAATTTCATTGATAGTCTGAACACCAACACCGTTAACAGCAGAGTTTCCTACTAAGTTATTGCTGAGGATTCCACGGCCATAGTTAGTTTGAGTGCTTTCAATTAATTGAGGTTGGCCCAAGGCAATACGTTCAATGTTAAGACGAGCTACTAATTGTTGAAGGCTATGCAATACTAATTTGCCATTAATGGTACTTGTTTGGCCCAAATATTGATCCTCTTCCTGGTTGACAATACTGCGTCTCTGACGGCGTCCATGTTTTTCACCGCGATAGTTGCCACTGTCACGATCATATGATCCGGATTGACCATACTGGTTACCACCTTGAGTCTTAGCCCAGTTAGTTTGGTCATCGAGATAAGAACGTTGTTGTTGCTTGTTAATGTTAAATCTTTGGTAGCCAGTGTTGTAGCGTTCGTTAACATCTTCATCGATATCACCTTCGTTAGTATTAACATAACGACCTTGTTCGAAATTGTTGTTGAGTTTGCGGCGGTTGATGTGCAATAAACGTTCGTCATTGACGTTGGTTGTAGGCAAGTTCTTGTCTAAACTTTCACCGCTGTATTGGTTAGTCCAGCCACGATTATACATGAAATCTTGATCATTTTGGAAAGATTGTCTTTGACCCATACGACCACCGGTCATCACGTCAAGGAAATCATCACGACCATTACCCATACCGATGCTTCCTACACCTCTACCTCCATAATTGCGCTTAAAATAATCGTTGGTTTCATATGAGTTCGTATCTTGGTTTTTGTTCCACAAATAATCATCTTGATCATTGTTAATGTCCATCATCATCATACTTTGTTGCATAGCATCATTGTTCATTCTCATGATGGAGTCAACGGCAACATCGTCATCATTATCGTTATAGTAGTTGGTGCCTTGACGTTCATTATTGTAATTATTATATTTCCTGCCTTGACGTTCATCATTGAAATTGTTGTATTTGCTGTTTAGGCGTTCATCATTGTAGTTGTAGTAATTGCTGCCTTGACGTTCATCATTGTATTTGTTGTATTTGCTTTCTTGACGTTCATCATTGTATTTGTTGTATTTGCTTTCTTGACGTTCATCATTGTATTTGTTGTATTTGCTTTCTTGACGTTCATCGTTGTAATAATTGTATTTACTCTTTTGGCGTTCATCTTTGATGTCATCCTTGGCAACACGACGTCCTCCAGAGATAAGATCATCTTCATCGTAGCGATTACCACCCATATTTATAACACTGTCGGGATTTTGGCGACGCTTTCCTACAAATAAGAGACGAGCATCATTAGCGCTGACAGTGTTAATACCGCGTTGTCCTTCTTGTGTGTTGTAGTTGCGTCCCATGTATTGTGTATTGCGATCCATGTTAAGTTCTTCATCAATATCGTAACGGTTCTTAAGACGTCTTCCTGCCATAACCCGATTTCTATCCATAGCGTTATCAATATCAATGTCTAAGCCAATTCTTCCGCCAGCATTTATACCACGATTTCTGTTTACATCCATGTCAATGTCCAAGCCTTGTCCATAAATGTCAGTTTCACCCATACCATTGTCACGGAAACGTCTTCCTACATTCAAAAGACGATCAGTGTTGATATTTCCTTGTACAGTATCGTAAAGTCCACCATCAATAGTGCGACCATATTGAGAGTTTGTATTGTAGTCGTTATTACCACGATTTCCGCTGATGCCACCATAGTTCATTTGTCCTCTTTTGCCGAAAATAACATTTTCATTGATATCATCGTTTCGTAGGCCACCAGCATCAATTTGGTTTCTGTTTGTATTTCTTACGGTATCTTGGTTTAATAAGAGTTCATCAATTAAGATAGCAACATAAGATTTGAGACTTATGTCTTGACTTAATAAGCCATTGCCGGGAAGAGTGATTACCAATTTGTCCATCTGAGATTGATCCTGTTGCACTAAATTTCCACCAAAGACTTTACGTAAAGCCATTTGCTTACGGAATTCAAGCCAAGGCATCCATATTTGAGATTTAGTCAAGACACCCCATAAGCCACCTTGTGGTTGTTCCTGTTGTTGGTCAGCTAAGCGAGAGTTAAGAAGGAAATTGCGATGTCCCATGCCCATAATGTCCATAAGTTGAGGTCTTACCGAAGCGACACCAGTATCCAAATGACGTACCTGATCAATAACTTGATCTTTAACGAAAAGTTGAGGCACAATTTCCTGTAAAGCGGGTACAATCAACATTTGGGTATCTTGACGTTCACCCAAGGCCAAAACCAAGCAGTGGACAAACATTTCAGTGTTAATATTTTGACGGCCATAAACCACTAAACGCTTGAAGGTCTCGAAATCGCGGGCATTCACCAAAAGTCTATAGAAGCCAACGGCTTGCTTCACATGCTGCTGATTATTGATGGCGCAAACGGCTTGTTTGCTTAACATTTGATTGGCATTGATCAAATCCAAGACTAATTGCATTTCTTGAGTTAAAGGCTAAAGCGGCAAAAAAAAGAAAGTCCAACTCTTGTAAATAAACCAATTCTTAGAAGAAAAAAAAACTTTGAAGATTTAACTTACACGCATGTAAAGATTTTCATTTGTAATAATGTTACGATCGTCCAACATCAACAAGTCCTGTTGCTGCAAGGGAGCATAAATCTGTTGCACAATGTCCAAAATGAATTTTTGACGCAATAATTCATCTCTGGTCAAAACATTGCCGGCGCCAATGCCAACATCACCTCTTATACCTTGAAAGCACACAGACTCTTTATTTAAATCCCCATCGCAAACAGCCCATTCTTTTTACTACTTACCCTGAGTAGTTTGCAGTCCTAAGCCGCCCATGGTATTGATAAGATCTAATCGTCCTCGATCCATGATCATACCACTGGCCACAAGGCTGACCATGCCAAGCAATAATAAAGCAACACGTTGCATGGTAAAGACTTTTTTAAGCTGCAGTTATTTTTCTATTTAGGAAAATAATTATTTTCGTTTGTTGTTGTTTAATCAGCGCTCTGTATTGCAAGATGCGCTCTGGAAGTGACTATGCTTTTGCTTTCGTTTACCTCAGTTTTTATAGCCGTAAGTTAGCAAAATTATCAGCATCAAAACATATATTTTCTTTGCTTTATCACATCTCAAAAAAGGTTATTAACCATTCTTTAATGTCTTTAATAAAAATTATCAATTGGATTTTGACTTTTTTAAGAGGTCAACTGATTTGTCCCATTTCTTTTGTCAATATTATTATGCAATTTATAAATATTTATATATCAGCTTGCATGTTAATTTGAAATAAATGAATTTTTTATATCCCGGGGGTATGTTTTACCTTGGCAATTCGCAACATTTTGGTGCTATGATTTCTGGAAAAAATGTCAATGGATTTTCCTTCGCCTTTTGCTGTTTATCCTAAAAACTTATGTCACTAAAAACTTATATGTCCTATGTCTTGAGTAACAGAGCTACGGCCGTGCATATATGTGTCTAAAAGGAAGTAGGCGCTGCCTACGGTAACGTTATAATTCCCTTATCCGCGGTGAAACAACATACACCAATAAATGCATGGCTGATAGGAGGCTTGGTCGCTATTAATTGGACTCTGGATACCTGTTGGTCTCCAATTTAAATATAGACTTTCCTGCGTATACGGAGCTCTGCACGGGTCGACATACTCTCTCGGACACTCGTGGGATGTGGATCCAATGAATAAAACAAAGTTGACAACAGAGGACTCGGCCCAAAAATAGGAAGGACAGTTAAGCTGGCTCTGGGGCCCTCGAACTAGAGTCCGTATTCGGTATCCGTGAGGTTTGTTAAATAGCCTTTACAGGTTATTGACCAAAGTGATACGGAGAATGACTGTTCAGAAGAAAAGATTGACAACGGCGCCTTGCAGGGGTTGTCGAAGTTAATCTCTGGGGTAACTACAGGTAGCAATACATCTTGAAACGTTGCTGTTGAAATTACAACAAGTCAAAACAACAGATCGAAATGAGAGAGTTCGAATCTGGACTTGAGGTACCCCTGTGGCTGAGTGGTAGGGATGCTAGCCGGTCAGTCCAGAGGTCGTGGGTTTGATTCCCACGAAAGGAGGTTAAGGAGCAAGATCTCTGGGGGCTTCACCCTAGTGCAACTGAGGAAAGAATCTCACACATGGTTGCCATGCAGCATGGTGGACAGCCTTCAAAGACTTTGATACAGGAGCCTTGAATTGCCCAGAAGAATATAAGTCTGTATTATATTCTGCATTATCGAATACAGACTGTGCAAATGACGCACCTCTGCTCGCCAGATCCTACTGTTGTAACGATTGGCAGCGGCGCGTGAACATTCCTTATTGAGTCAGCATAACAATCTTACGATGCACCTCACTCTTCCCCCTTATATTATTCTGGAAGTTAAGTATCTGGTAATTTTTTGTAGGCAGAGAGGTATGTCTCTGTTAATAGGCTATGGGGCAGCACAGATGATGACCACAGAGGACAGCAGCTGCTAGGATTTGTGGAAAAGTAAGATTTTCATGTACTGAACAGAGTATCATACCCACCTTCGTGGATGGTTAGCAGAGTTCAGAACTGCATTCAGAAATGGATTCAATATAGAGTATAGAGTATTCAATATAGATTAATGTTTGGCAAAGAACAGAGTAAGGCACACAAACGCATAAGAGTGCAGAAGAATACGAGCCATACTACGGACGATACGAAGTATCTTTTGGAACAGCCGGAGCCAGTTCCTTGCGGGGCGCCTTAGAACACGGGTGAAATCGAGCATAGAGTGAAACAGTTAAACTCTACTATTAAGGTTGCTCTGACAATAGTTGATGAAAGTTATCCGACTCCATGATGGAACGGAGAACTTGAATCTACGAAGAAAGAGTCAATAAGAGCTTTTAATCGTTATATGAGAGAATGGAACTCGTTGGACGATTATAAAAACAAAAAGCCGGAGCTGAAGAAACTCAATCGTAATCGGAAACGAAGAACGTAGAGGAAATTCCGCTCCAGTATGAAAGATACATCTGAAGTATCTCGACTACAGAAGATGGTATCTTGAGACCGCATCTCAAAAGTGGGACTGATTCTCACAAGATGAGCTTATACATATAAAGGTTAGGGATACTCAAATGCCTTTGAAACGCATAAGTAGAAAAATGACAGTCGAGTGACTGCATCGGACACTCATTGCGGATGGTACGAGTAGCATACAAAATGACTGTATGTAAACTAACTTCACCATTTTTACTGGTAGATTTCTTATGGACAGAAGAGCAAGTGTCCACTCAAGTGAGTTAAGCCTCTCATGTGTCCTGCGTTTAATGAAGTAAGTGTCCTCGTATCAGGGATCCCCTGATTGAGTCAGCTGGAAGGGAAATCTCATTGCACTGTGATTAGAAGCATGCAGCAAGTGAACGTATACTCCAAATTGGTGCTAGACTGTGTTTCAACACCCAGTAGGTATGGCTCTGTTATTGAGGTAACACTGATGTGGGTTAAGGGACACATCGGTATAGCGGAAAAGGGGACAGCAGATGAACTTGGAAAAAAGTGATCTACTATGACGTTTTGTGAACCACAACCCATCCTGGAAGGTCGGCGGGAGACTAAAACATATAGGCAGGCTCGCATGGTGCTCAAGGACCCCATTGGCAGTACAGTGAATAAGATTCTGAGGTATCTAGGCGCACAGTAGTGCGCCACGCCACACAGTGTGCATTATTACACGAAACCATTAGAGCTGTTTTTAATCCCCCCCCCCCCCTCCCACATAGCTTTGCTCCACTTAATCAGAAAATAATGAAATTTGGAACATGAGTTTTCCCTACAGAAGTAACCTCATAGGTGAAATTTCTACCACAAGAGCTTCCCGAGATATGAAGGTGTAAAAAGTGCATATTTTAGTACATATTCACTGAATGACTCACTGACTGGCTCATCAATATTATGGGGCACTTCCACAGCTAGAAAGCTGAAAATTGGTACGCAGGTAGCTCCTGATGTGCAATTAACGAAACAAATTTGAAAACGTGCACTTTTCATCTGGGGTGGGACTGGGATGTCCCTTGCTTGTATGGAGCACTTCCAGTATAGCTAGAAAGCTGAAATTAGGTACACAGGTAGGCATTGATGGGAAAGTACTAAGAAAATCATACATTTTTCATCTAGGGCAGGGGGAGGGGTAGGGTGCCCTTTATCTGTATGGGATACTTATCATACCAAATAAAAGTTTAGAAAAAAGAAAAATTTCGTACTGAGATCAAAATAAGAACCAAGTTCTTGATAGGTACAATACCATCTCATTTCTAGGCAACCTGTTGGCTTCACAATCTTTTTTTTTGCCTTTCTAATATTGGAAAAAATTATGGAAAAAATTTTGCCAAGCTTATCTTGGTCCTTATTTTGATCTCAGTACTTTTTACGGTTGAAATTTTTTGATAGGAACTTATTATCTGGCTTAGATAAAAATCGTCCAGTACGATTTTTATCGTACTGGACGATACCTGTATAATATGCCTGGAAGAAGCTGAGACAGCAGCGCACGTTTGTGTGTATGTCCAGCTTTATCTAGTATTAGAGTGAGAACCACCAGTCAACACATGTTAGTTGTGGAGGGTATTGGGCAACTCGGTCTAAGTTAGATCCTAGCAATTACTATGGACTCCCTGATGAGAATGGAAGTCGATAATTATCAGTGGACTTCTAGAAAGCACTAAAGTCTAGAGCAAACGCTGATGTTGGTGCGTATCTCAATGCTTAGTAGATCGATCCAATCTTGGACTGAACAATCAACTACTGAGTCACGTAAGGGGAGGAGGTCTGGCTTGCTTCTTCAGAAATGACGCAGGCTACAACGTTGATGGAATTATTTTTGTATGGTGGTATCCCTAAATTGAGGAGAAATATCCTACGACTAATAATGATTTTTTTCTGGTCATTTCAGACTTCAAGCCTCTTTACAGACTTTCATAAGGAGCATCATACAAAAAATGGATTAATTAGTGGTATGTATATGTTACAAAAGATTCATTAAGCTTCGTGGAGACGCACAGTTACAAGTTAGAAAGTTATCAATTCGTTTGTATTTACTTTTTTCTTTTTCTTATTTTTTCCCCAGAATTCCATGATTTATAGACCGATTTAGAATATTTTTAATTTATATGAAACACAGCCATATCGGTCCCGTTGAAAGAATTTGTACTTGTTCGTCCATATTTTTGTGTTGGATTCGGTTTTTGTAGATAGTAAAATATGTTTCACTTTTTTTATAACAAACTAAACTTTGAAATATTGTGATGCTTAAAAAAGTTATCCGATGAAATAATTTTTCTTACAAACTTAGAAAATAAAAAATCTTTCAAATTATATTTATGCTTCTTTTATGACATATTTATTGCAAAAAACTAATTAAAATTAAACAAAACATATATTACATTTAAAATTCTATATATAATCGAGGAAGGGAGGGATTCGTTAATGCTCGAATTCATAGCGACAGCACTGTCCAGTCGTCTTTTCACATTCGTTTTTAATACATGAAGGGCATTTGAATCTTGTCATCATGAAAGATTTTAACATCCTTAACCATAAGATTGGGCATTGAAATCACGTTGTCCAAATCGGTGATATCACAGTGCAAAGGATAATTCAAAGGCAAATTATCAAGTAACAAAGTATTCAAGACATTACCTTGCTGGACACCCATTATACCCGAAGAGCTTTTAAGGGGGGTAATGACGGTAATTAATTGCATGGGCAAGCCAGTAGTGCGACCACGAGGTAACAAAAGATGATGAGGCAACAAAGTTGATTGACCATTCAAAAGATTTTGTTGTAACACAATATCACCATTTAAGGCTTGCATAACAAGTTGATAGATTTTAGTAAGAGGAGTAGTGTCACGGCTGGTTATGGTGATGTCATTAGATCTGAGTTTTAAGGAGTTGCGACCTTGTTGTAATTCAACTGTGGTAATATCCAAAACAATAACATTTTGACGTCTTTCCTTCAAAGGTATGATATTGTTTTGACCATCAATCTTGGGTACCAATAAGGTGCGTACTACGACTTGTTGCTGACGATCAGAAGTAACATCGATTTTAACATTGAAAGCTTTGTGGTTAAGACGAGCTATACGTCCTACTACTTGTTTGCCTTTCATGTTTTGGTCAATGTCGTTCTTGTTGTTTAACAAGTTGGTTAGATCAATATTGGTTTGTTCCAAATAGGTTTGCAATTTATCAACTTCAACATTGTTGATATTAACTCCCTGCACTGTAGAGATGAATTCTTCACGTTGTTGGAATACTTGTTGTACTTTTTGGTCTACCACCTTAACAATGCCAGCCAAGAGTACTTGAGCAGCCTGATTTTCCAACAAATTGACAACTAACCCTTTACGTTGTTGTTGGTTGGTTTGTTGAAGTACATCGCCTAAAATGTCGGTTAAGCCAAGACCTTGAATTTGTCCAGCCAAAATAAGACCGATTTCGTTAACTTTTTGGTTGTAAGATTGAACGGAAATTTTACCAATTTTCTGTTCCAAAACATCATCAATTTGTTGGATGATACGTTCAATTTCATTGATAGTCTGAACACCAACACCGTTAATAGCAGAGTTTCCTACTAAGTTATTGCTGAGGATTCCACGGCCATAGTTAGTTTGAGTGCTTTCAATTAATTGAGGTTGGCCCAAGGCAATACGTTCAATGTTAAGACGAGCTACTAATTGTTGAAGGCTATGCAATACTAATTTGCCATTAATGGTACTTGTTTGGCCCAAATATTGATCCTGTTCCTGGTTGACAATACTGCGTCTCTGACGGCGTCCATGTTTTTCACCACGATAGTTACCACTCTCACGATCATATGATCCGGATTGACCATACTGGTTACCACCTTGAGTCTTAGCCCAGTTAGTTTGGTCATCGAGATAAGAACGTTGTTGCTGCTTGTTAATGTTAAATCTTTGGTAGCCAGTGTTGTAGCGTTCGTTAACATCTTCATCGATATCACCTTCGTTAGTATTAACATAACGACCTTGTTCGAAATTGTTGTTGAGTTTGCGGCGGTTGATGTGCAATAAACGTTCGTCATTGACGTTGGTTGTAGGCAAGTTCTTGTCTAAACTTTCACCGCTGTATTGGTTAGTCCAGCCACGATTATACATGAAATCTTGATCATTTTGGAAAGATTGTCTTTGACCCATACGACCACCGGTCATCACGTCAAGGAAATCATCACGACCATTACCCATACCGATGCTTCCTACACCTCTACCTCCATAATTGCGCTTAAAATAATCGTTGGTTTCATATGAGTTCGTATCTTGGTTTTTGTTCCACAAATAATCATCTTGATCATTGTTAATGTCCATCATCATCATACCTTGTTGCATAGCATCATTCTTCATTCTCATGATGGAGTCAACGGCAACATCGTCATCATTATCGTTATAGTAGTTGGTGCCTTGACGTTCATTATTGTAATTATTATATTTCCTGCCTTGACGTTCATCATTGAAATTGTTGTATTTGCTGTTTAGGCGTTCATCATTGTAGTTGTAGTAATTGCTGCCTTGACGTTCATCATTGTATTTGTTGTATTTGCTTTGTTGACGTTCATCATTGTATTTGTTGTATTTGTTTTCTTGACGTTCATCATTGTATTTGTTGTATTTGCTTTCTTGACGTTCATCATTGTATTTGTTGTATTTGCTTTCTTGACGTTCATCGTTGTAATAATTGTATTTACTCTTTTGGCGTTCATCTTTGATGTCATCCTTGGCAACACGACGTCCTCCAGAGATAAGATCATCTTCATCGTAGCGATTACCACCCATATTTATAACGCTGTAGGGATTTTGGCGACGCTTTCCTACAAATAAGAGACGAGCATCATTAGCGCTGACAGTGTTAATGCCGCGTTGTCCTTCTTGTGTGTTGTAGTTGCGTCCCATGTATTGTGTATTGCGATCCATGTTAAGTTCTTCATCAATATCGTAACGGTTCTTAAGACGTCTTCCTGCCATAACACGATTTCTATCCATAGCGTTATCAATATCAATGTCTAAGCCAATTCTTCCGCCAGCATTTATACCACGATTTCTGTTTACATCCATGTCAATGTCCAAGCCTTGTCCATAAATGTCAGTTTCACCAATACCATTGTCACGGAAACGTCTTCCTACATTCAAAAGACGATCAGTGTTGATATTTCCTTGTACAGTATCGTAAAGTCCACCATCAATAGTGCGACCATATTGAGAGTTTGTATTGTAGTCGTTATTACCACGATTACCGCTGATGCCACCATAGTTCATTTGTCCTCTTTTGCCAAAAATAACATTTTCATTGATATCATCGTTTCGTAGGCCACCAGCATCAATTTGGTTTCTGTTTGTATTTCTTACGGTATCTTGGTTTAATAAGAGTTCATCAATTAAGATGGCAACATAAGATTTGAGACTTATGTCTTGACTTAATAAGCCATTGCCGGGAAGAGTGATTACCATTTTGTCCATTTGAGTTTGATCCTGTTGCACTACATTGCCACCAATTACTTTACGTACAGCCATTTGGTTGTGGAGTTGACGCCAAGGCATCCACAATTGAGATCTATTCAAGACACCCAATAAACCACCTTGTTGTTGTTCCTCTTGTTGTTGTTGGTCAGCAAAGCGAGAGTTAAGAAGGAAATTGCGATGTCCCATGCCCAAAATGTCCATAAGTTGAGGTCTTACAGATGCGACACCAGTATCCAAATGACGTACCTGATCAATAACTTGATCTTTAACGAAAAGTTGAGGCATAATTTCCTGCAAAGCGGGTACAATCAACATTTGGGTATCTTGACGTTCACCCAAGGCCAAAACCAAGCAGTGGACAAACATTTCAGTGTTAATATTTTGACGGCCATAAACCACTAAACGCTTGAAGGTCTCGAAATCGCGGGCATTCACCAAAAGTCTATAGAAGCCAACGGCTTGCTTCACATGCTGCTGATTATTGATGGTGCAAACGGCTTGTTTGCTTAACATTTGATTGGCTTTGATCAAATCCAAGACTAATTGCATTTCTTGAGTTAAAGGCTAAAGCGGCACAAAAAAGAAAGTCCAACTCTTGTAAATAAACCAATTCTTAGAAGACAAAAACTTTGAAGATTTTAACTTACACGCATGTAAAGATTTTCATTTGTAATAATGTTACGATCGTCCAACATCAACAAGTCCTGTTGCTGCAAGGGAGCATAAATCTGTTGCACAATGTCCAAAATGAATTTTTGACGCAATAATTCATCTCTGGTCAAAACATTGCCGGCACCAATGCCAACAGCACCTCTAACACCTTTAAAATACTTTTTAGTTCAATCCCCATCATTAACATCTCCTTTGTTTACTACTTACCCTGAGTAGTTTGCAGTCCTAAACCGCCCATCATATTAAGATCTACACGGCCTCGGTCCATGATCACACCACTGGCCACAAGGCTGACCATGCCAAGCAATAATAAAGCAACACGTTGCATGGTAAAGACTTTTTTAAGCTGCAGTTATTTTTCTATTTTTTAATTTAGGAAAATAATTCTTTTCGTTTGTTCTTGATCAATCAGCGCTCTGTATTGCAAGATGCGCTCTGGAAGTGACTGTGCTTTTGCTTTCATTTACTTCAGCTTTTATACCCGTAAATTGGCGAAATTATCAGCAGCCAAAAAAAATATTTTCTTTGCTTTATCACATCACGAAAAAGGTTATTAACCATTATTTAATCTCTTTAATAAAAATTATCAATTGGATTTTGACTTTTTTTACAGGTCAACTGATTTGTCTCTATTTTTTTGCCAATATTATTATGCAATTTATACAGATTTATTTATCAGCTTTCATACACACCGGGGGAATGCTGAAATGTTCTGTTGTTTTTGTTTAATTTGCAATAAATGCATTTTTATAGATTTTACAATCAACAAATTTTTTGGCACTTGTTTTTGTTTTCGTTTTGCTGAGCCTAGAATTATCTGAATTTAAAATAACATAATTCGAAACCTAGCAACAAAACCAGAGGAAATTTTGCAAATTCGGTGAAATGGTATTATTATTAGATTGCCAAGAACTGAAAGCAATTGAAAATCATTTGCATTTTGAGGTGCAAGATTGCTTCGACTATCCGGTATTTTGATCAGTTGAGCACGAACTTTAGGCGGCGAAATTTCTTTTGGATCGTCCAAGAACAATAGAAAAATTTTTCGGTTAAAATTTGTAAGTCTTTTTGATCAATATTTTGCAATTACTCTTAAGTTTTATTAAAGCAGAGAATGTAAATCCGTAGTTCCTAAACTCATGGAAGAGGTTTTGATAAGAAAACATTTTCAATTATTTCCTTTTCAATAAGTATTAAAATGGAGAACTATTTCTTATTAGGGTAGAAAGGCCCAAAGCAACGGGCGGGCCGGGCCGACCCATGGGAACTTTTTTACAGCCTAGATGTCCACTGAGAAATATTAAGACTATAAATCAGGAACCATAACTGTCATTTTTTTTGCACAAAGTCAAAAAATAGTCGTTACTTTTACCGATATTTTCATTGATCAAAAATAAAAGTTAAAATTTTACTGATATTTTTTTCAGTGAAAAATAAAAGTTAAAATTTTACTGATATTTTTTGGCCAAATATAAAAGTAAAAATCTTTTAAGATTGTTATTCTTTAGCTAATAAGCATCACAGTGCGCTATAATCAAATATCGAATGTAGAATTCTTGGTGACTTCATAAATGCTGTAAATTTGTGCAATTGGTCTGCAAACTATTTCAACACTAATAAAAATGCTGCCATAGTTGCAGCAATATACGGCAGCATTGCCAATTTTTTGCGTAAAGGAACTTTTGACGAAGAAAAGTATTGCCAACTGATGGTTGCCGAACGCAGAACGTTGATTATGGCACAATTACGGAATTAACGCATGTACCCCCTCTTTCTATTTAACTTTTCGTTCGGTGAGAGACGAAATACTTAGGTTAAAGTATGCAATGCTCCTTCCAGAAACTTAGTTCTATGAGATACTTAAGTCGGATATTAGCAAAAAATATGCTCCGGTGTCTCATCATGCATTTCAATGAATCTACATAGTTTGGTTTCAGCGTCCTCTTAGACCACGACTCCCAGTAAACCAGGCCGTTATTAGTAAAACATCGTTGTTATCTATTGACGGTAATTTTTGGGACATTGTAATAAAGTTATCCATTTGTCTAAGACCGGAAAAGCTCCACCTCTACCCAAAAACTGTGCTTCCAATTCTATGAGACTATGTCGCGTCCCTCTGTTAGTTTTTGAACGTAAAAAGATACAAACCATGATGACCCAATCTGTGATTAAAGCCCCATCGGAAGAGACAATACTTGTGTTGTGTATAATTAAATCTGATCTTAGCATGTGACGCTTTTCCAAGGAGTTGGAAATTTTTCCAAATATAATAGTTCAAAAGCCAGGAAAAGATTAGACAATACCATGCTTCTACAGACCAATTACCTTATTGGCTTGCTTGACTAAATTACTCTTGAGGAAGTACCTACTTCAGAAAAATATCATACCATTTTTATATGATCGGAATATCAATCTAGTTCCGTGAAACTATCCCCCTTGTGATAAAGACCTGCATCATAGTGGAAAAACTTCACATGTTGTCAGCCAAGATATAACGATAAATCCTTCCACGACGGCTCGGATTTGAAGCAGATCATTCATAAATGCGGGAAACTCAAACAGGGGAACCACCAGTGTAGTAATCATTGTTTGACTGAGATGAGAAAGGATCAACGACGTTAGCTGCAACATCATGATGTTACTAGTGTTTTAGTGTGACAAAAATGTAATGATATTTAAACAATTTTACTGTCAAAACTAATTTCAAACTGATTAAAGGTTTGTGAAATTTATTTGTTAGTTGCTTTTTTTTAAAGGGGTTTTTGACTAACTTATTTATCACTCCAACAATTTTTTTTATCAAACAATTTTTGTGTTTGCGATAAAAAAAATTTTAATTCTGCTGCCCAGTTTTTTTTTTGTGCAAGGCGGAGATGGAAGCAGATCATTCAATCGAAAGACGAACCACGGTAGTAATCATTTTTGACTGAAATTAGAGAGGAAAAACGACGCGATATCTGGTCTAACATCGGGACAGAGATGTGAATGTCTTAGGTTAATTTAGGAATGACTCTGCTGTCGTCAGCTTGGAGTTAAGGTGGGTACGTGGACAGGCGAGAAGCTAAGACGGAAGAAGAACCGACGTTAGGATCATAAGTGACAGGGCAAAGAAACTTTAAATATCATCTGAAAAAGATGAAGCTAACAAGGCAGCGCACGTTGTTATTGTCCAGCCCTGACTAGGACTAGACTGAGAAAGACTGCGTGCCGCCCTTTTATTTGTATTCACACCTTCACTTAGAAAGGAAACCAACCATTAGCAAACACATAAACATGGTCTAAGGACTCTCAAAAATTAAAACCAAAATCTTCCCAAAATCCCAGAAGTTCCTCGAATTCCTAAAAACTAGGAGAAAAATCTTCCCAAAGTCCCTCGGATTCGCAAAAATTTAGAAAAAAGCTTCCCAAAGTCCCCCGGATCCGCAAAAATTTTGAAAAAAGCTGCCTCAAAATCCCAGAACTTCCCTGGAAAACAACGGCAATGACGAAAACCACGAAAATACCAAAGCGGCAACACAGAGTTTTTGAGGCATTTAACCTTCGCGCCGTTCTGTTGCCTTTGGTTTGAACTGTCATTACCAATATTTTTGTTGCACGTATTTGTTGCCAGTATTTGTTACACGTACATATTTGTTCCGCGAATTTTTTCATTTAAAATTTTTGTTACAACCCAGCATGGAAAACATTTATATCGTTACCTTAATATAGAAAGGCCCTAGCTCGGTTTTTTTCAAATCAAGTTTTTTTTCCATATTTCGATTGATGAAATCTAATCTTTCCAAATAGGCAAAACACTCGATTTGAAAAAAATGAGTTAGGGCGCTTTCTATATTAAGGTAGCGATATGCTGCATATCATATGCACAAAGAGCCATAGGAAACTTCGTTCCAAAAATATTCATAAATTAATTGGATTTTGTATGAATAGACGGCCAATGAAAGAAAGAGTTTGTAGATTCAAACATATTATTGTTTGATTTAAAGAATTCTTCTTATTGAAAAAAAAGTACTATAAATTTGTTGTAGTATTTACTGGATCAAATAAAAGTAATTAAAAATATTAAAATCAATAATGGAGTTTATAAATCCAAATAAATTTGTTTGCTGAAAGCGCAGTTATAAAAAAAAAATTCGCAAAATTAAACAGTAAATTGTCTTATTTTAAAAGGATATTTTTGTCTAAAAAAATTTTTTAATTGTCTGTGTAGCATGATTTGTGTATGATTTTAGTATTCAAAGCATCTTTGGAATCTCTAAGGGGCTGTTCAGATATTACATAACGCAAAATTTTATATTTTAACAACCTTCCTCCCCTCCAAATATAAATTTATATAAATTTTTTTGAAAAAGTTAAATTTCTTCTTTTCGATTCTGGCCTAAATCTAAAGGACTTACTTCTTCATTTAAGCTTAATTTTGAGCGCATTATTCAAACAATATATATTTAAGGAACCTTATTTAAACTGAATGAGATTTAAAAGTTATAGCGAATTTCTGTGAACGAGATTCTATTTAAATATTTTTTTTATGTTTTTATCCTTTAAAACTTTGAAATTTTATGAAATATTTTCAAACTTGGCACACCCCAGAGTTAACGACCAATAAAATATAAATAAACTCAAGTAGATTTTATTAAAATTTCAATAATTTATTTAAACGATACAATAAAGGAAAGAAAAATAACCCATTTTTTGTGTTTTCCAAGAACAAAAGAAAAATATTGAAGATAAACGATTGTAAAATGTAAAAAAAATATCGAACTATAAAAGTAACAAATTCGTTAGGAAGCCTTCCAACTATACGAACTACGCCAGAGTTGCACGTTTCGAGACAAATTCCCGGGATGATTTTTCCTTATTGGTGAAGCGAGTGTAACTAAAATGAATAAATTTAAAAGATTACAAAAATATGTGTTTAAAGGGATAAAAGAATTACTTGTCCTTATTACGGTTGCCGTAGTCGCAATCGAAATTAAACGATTTTAATATGAAACATATGAAAAGCGTTGCCACACACTATCAATTTCATAACGATTACAACAATCGTTATAAGGATGGGGTCTAATCGTCACTTTCCATAACTCGTTATCGAAAGCGACAATTACACTCCTGATTATTTAAGAATTACTTACGTCTTTTGATATTTGGCAACATCCATCGGACTCAAAGAAGGTCGGGTTGTATTAAAGGCCTCAATTAAATGTTTCT
Source organism: Panzeria rudis (assembly GCA_956483635.1). Lineage (NCBI taxonomy): Eukaryota > Metazoa > Arthropoda > Insecta > Diptera > Tachinidae > Panzeria > Panzeria rudis. The sequence continues at coordinate 4,720,336 of OY101451.1, forward strand.
GCTTGACAGAAAGTCTTTCAGGAAGTTTCTAAAATAAAAGTATTAAAATTTAATACGAAAACAAAGGGGTTAAAATTACACTGTGAGTAAATGAAATTAAGTGAGAATGTGACATGAAACTGGAGGTGAGAAGAACAATTTAAATGTATAATTACACAAATAATTGAGGAAACAATAGAATATGGGAAAGATCTGGTCCAAAGACCGGCACTGCGACACCTAGTGGATCTTTTGTGATATAGATCTATAAATTAAATCAACCCGTTCTGTATGACTCTCCTTATGAAAGTCAGCACAGAAGTTGGAGAAGCCCGCCTAATATCATCCAAACACAGAAGCTTAGAGATGACAAGACATAAATTTAAAAAATCAAAAAAACCCGACTGCGTAAAAAAATAAAAGAAAACAACCTTAAACCGTCACAGATCCTAAATGGTAATTCGAAATTAAAAATCATAAGAGATGATTGATCAAATGCTTGTCGATTGATACCCATTTTGATATATTTCGCCGACTTTTTATTTTTTTCGTATAAACAAAATGGCGTCTGTTGGCCGCCATATTGAATTTTGACTACTGTCATGTCATTAGTGACACTCCTCGGATTAAGACGAATCGATTGACGTAAGAATCGTCAAAATCGGTCTACGCGTTCGGTTTATATAGTGCCGCAAAGGAACACACATATATACATACATACATAGGCTGATAAACACAATACCCTTTTTGCGTCGCGCAGTCGGGTAAAAAACACGCCTTCTACTATTACGTAAGCATAAACGATGCAAGGGTGAACGAACTTGGTTACTCTTCCACAGACTCAGTCCAAAGTGACCAGAGGGAAAACTAGTAACAAGTCGTAACTTATTCCTGTTTCAGTTCAGAGTGCCACTGTATGAAAAAGGCAGCATCAATACTTTGGCGGCCTGCCTAAAACTGGAAGAAGCAAGCCACACTTCCTTAGCGGTCGAAATTTCATTTCCTTTGATTAGAGACACGACAGTCAACCATTTTACGACACAAAAGGGCTATGGGCCCTTGGCTGAGTGGTTTGCGCGTTTGACTGCAAACCCTGAGGTCGTGGGGTCAAGACTAGTTTCAGGCCAGCCAACAACATCATGCATTTTTCTCATGTGCATTGGTGTGTTATTGTGTTGGTTGTTGTTGGACTGTTAAAGTGATGAAGGCATAGCACTGATCACTTTGACAGTACCGGCAGTGATTAATACTAACATATCCTAATGCACTTCACAGCATCATCCTTCATCGGTATTGTAGCTGAACCGTCGGCGAAGTAAAAGAACTAATAAAATGAACACACAGCTTAAACAACTCAATGCCTCTACTTGAATTAAGCTTTTTATATCTCTCCCACTTCACCACCTGTTCTCTCTACACTATCCCATTCCCAAAGAAGGTAGCACATTAATTAATTAACTGGTAGTTAATTGAAGAGAAGCAGCAGAGGCCTACCAGGTCCATTCCTCCGCTTCCTATAAGCATCCATTGCCGCTTGATTTCATACGAAAAATCTTTGGTTCAGGAGGAAATTCAGGCAAAATTTAATGGATTGTGTACAAAATGACATCCTTAAACAATTGAAGCCCTTTGTTTTTATAATTTTATTTTTCTTAATGTGAAGGACTTGCACCGTTGGGGTTCGAACCAGGTTCAGAATGCATTAAACTCCACGAATGACACGATCTATGTATACTGTAAGTTCTTATAACTACTTTCTCTAAAATATTAAAATAAAAAAAGGGGGGAAATGCAATATTTTTGCATTAACCGCAGAGATACATCTTGTCCACAAGACAGAAAAAATTTGTAGCGGATAGAGTTATTATGTACTATTGTTGTTCTCTTAAGTTTTAAACAACACTTTTCTTTGTAGGCACCACAAAAATGTTGCATTTTTTGCCCTTTTTCGTGCGCGAGGCTGGGTTTAAAAGAAAACATCAATACAAAAAGGGAAAATATTAAAATTTGTTTAATTAACATTTTATGTATTTCTTAAAATATATAACTAAAGTACTTTTATTTTGTAAATCGTTTGGGTCTATATGTGTATATTTATATGCAAACTAAAAGATTGAGTATTTTATAAAAATTATATATCTAGATATCATATTAGCGGTGTTCAGTGTTTAATGCAAATGGTCTTGCAAAAGGGCAAATGCAAAATATCGTAGCTTTTTTATGAAATTTTTTGTATTTGTTGCTGGATTTCATAACAAAAAGCTGCGATATTTTGCATTTGGAATTTTGCAAGATCATTTGCATCAAACACTGAACTCCGCTATGGTAATTTTTATATGTAATAGTATTTATAGTACATAATACACATAGAGTATTATTATTCTTAAAAAAACAGACATTTGCAATTTACTTTGTATTTTTTATCGATAACCTAACTAATTACGCTAGTCACGTCAATATTTTTGTTAATTGTTTTTTTTTTTGTCTAATGATTAGTCTTTGTTTTTGGAATGTTTGTTTGTTTTGTTTTTTTTTTTGCTTAATCTAATTTCTTAATTAAAAATTAAGTACTAATTTAATCTCATTTCTTTAGATTTATTTGAATTGAATGTTTGTTTGTTTGTTTGTTTTAGTTTTCTACTGCTAATTAAATTTATAGGTATACTGATATCTAAGAGAATTTTCGCGAAAATTTTCTACATCTGAATCTTCATCACTGGATGAAGGTGGTGTCTCCAGCATGGGCATCGATAAATCCAAATACTCTTCATTTGATGTTGTACTTGTCAGTTGTAAGATTTTGTCCAGATTTTCCACTATTTCGCTAAATGTGGGTCTGGCGGTAGAGTCGAAATGCCAACACTGACGCATTAGCATGTAAATATTTAGCGAACAACGTGGTGGCTTTTCCATACGTTGTCCCGTTATTAAATAACTGTAAAGTTCTTCGGCCGACATTATATTCGGATAGGGCTGTTCGCCATAAGTCATTATTTCCCATAACAAGACACCGTAGGACCAAACATCCGATTGGGAATCATAGAATTTTTCCTGCAACGATTCGGGTGCCATCCATTTGATGGGTAAACGACCATTGGTATTCTTGCGATAATAATCGGTGTCTTGAATATCGCGGGCCAGGCCAAAATCTGCTATTTTCATAACGTAGTCATCACTAACGAGCACATTACGAGCAGCTAAATCACGGTGAATGCACTGTAATTGTTTCAAGTTTCATTAGTGAACAAATAAATGTAATATTTTCAAAAGGTATTTTTTAAAGGTACTCTTTTCCAAAGGAACAATTTTCAAAAAGTATTTTTTTGAAATGCACTTTATCCCTTCGGTGCAAAAAGTACTTTTTCCATAGATAGTTTTTTAAAAGGTACTTTTTCAAGAAGTTATTTTTTGCAAACGATACTTCTTCAAAAGGAATGTTTTTCAATAGGTAATTTTTTCAAAACGTACTTTTTCCAAAGGTATTTTTTCAAAAGGTTCTTTTCTCAAAAAGTACTTTTTTCAATTAAATTTTTTTTCAAAAGATGCTCTCTTCAAAAGGTAATTCCTTAAAAAATAACTTTTTTTCAAAGGATACTTCGAATCGAATATTTTTTCGAAAATAGAATTTCAAAAGATATATTTTTTTAAAAACTACTTTTAGAAAGGAACTTTCCAAAAAATACTTTTTTCAAAAGGCATTTTTTCACAAGTATCTTTAAAAATATGATTTTTCAAAAAGTACTTTTTCAGAAAATACCTTTTCCAAAAAATAACTTTCGAAACAAGTAGCTTTTGAGATTTCGAAAAAAAAGTACCTATTGTTAAATGTTAATAGCGAATCATTTGAGAATTATGAAATAATAACCGTAGAAATACTTAACCCACAACAAATAAAAACTTTTTTAAAACAAAATTGGAAGAATATCTCAAATAATAAATTCATTAAATAAAAAGGTAATACATAGTATTCCAAAAATGTACTTTTTTCAGAAATTCATTTTTTCAAAGAGGACTTTTTTCAACAGAAACTTTTTTAAAAGGGTTTTCAAATAAATACTTTTTTCAAGAGATGATTTCTTCAAAAGATACTTTTCCGAAAAGTTTTTTTCTTCAAGAAATTCTCTTTTTAAAAGCTACTTTGATAAGCTTTTTCGAAAAATATTTTTTTAAATGTATTTTGTAAAAAATTACTTTTAGTAAAAGATTCTTTTAAAAATTCGCTTTTTCAAAACATTTTTAAGAACGTAATTTCGTTTCAAAAAGTAATTTTTAAAACGGTACTTTTTTCCAAGGTACTCTTTTCAAACGCACTCTTTTTCAAATGTGAATTTGTCAAAAAGTACTTTTTTAAAAAGGTATTTTTTATAACAGGTATTTTTTTTAATTTCTAAAAAGCAAGCCCGTCTCATAAATAAATAATTAAAATTTTTTCACTTACCCTTCTTGAGGCCAAATACTCCATGCCCCTGGCAATTTGAAAGGCAAATGATATTAAATGTTTTTCTGTCAAATGTGTCTTATCGTCCATATATTCACTATTCCTCTTCAGACTGCAGCTACCCCAATTGGACAAGGGACGATTCTTTTTTAGAAAATCTTTTAAATTACCATGTGGAGCGAACTCCACTATCACCCACAAGGGACCATTTTGACTGCAGCAACCCAATAGATTTATAATATTTATATGTTTGCCAATCATTTTCATAACTTCCATTTCACGTACTAAACTCGCCATATCAGCATCGGTATGTTCTTCCTTGACCATTTTGACGGCCACAATGGTGGTGGCAGCACCGTTGGAGGATACTCGGGGCAAACTACTACCTTGAGCCATTACAACGCGGCCAAAAGCTCCCTCTCCTAAAGTGGAGCCTAGTGATAGCTGACTCCTTGCTATTTCCCAATTGGAATCCAAAGGAAATTCATATTCATTGAAACCTTGTGAAGGATCGGAATTCGAAGAAGTCGTAAAAGTAGTGCGTTGTTTTTCAATTTTAATAACAGGCATTTGGAGATCACATGAACCTCCTTCGGAGGGAGGAGGTTTGTATATGATAACTTTTTTGGTCCATTGATGTACGGTTTCTATACGTTGCTTAAGCAGCTTTTCATGTTTCAAATTGCGCATGACATAGATGACGAATATAGTGCCAAGAAGAAATAGTAACACCACTACTATGGCCACAGCTGTTATGGTTACAGGATGACTTCTTTGTAGCACATCTCTTTGAGGTAATTTGTCTACCACTTTCAAATAGGCACTCGCCACGGTTTGTCCTAACGAACTGGCAGCCACACAGGTATACCAACCCTCATCTTCATGACTGACTTTGGTAAAATTTAAAATATTTGGCTTGTCTTGATCACGTTCTAAAATGACCACATCATTTGACAGCAGCCTTTGATCATTTGAAAAATTCGGCACCACTTTTTCCAATTTCTCTATAGACTCATTTCTTTTGGTGTACTTAAGCCATACAATGTAAGGCTCCAAATCTGATACCACTCGGCACTCCAAATAAGTACTGCTATTCGTCAGTACAGTTTGATTTTGTGGAAACTTGTCACTGATAATGGGGCGAGAACGTAAACGATCGGATACGGTGACTTTGGTAGAATGTTCTATGCAGCCTAAAGCATTGCAAACGGTACATTTGTAGACGCCCGAATCTTTAGTTATGGCATCATCCATTTGTATAGACCATTTTTTATAGCTTACCTTGCCTATGTGTCTTTCTATTTCGGTATTATTGCGGGTCCAGGTTATGTTAGGAATAGGATGTCCATTAGCGGGACATACTAATTGTATAGAGCTTCCCGATGGCTTATGCATGTGATCTACTAGTTTATTTAGATTTTTAAATTGCGGCGGTTTTTCCTCTTCTATACCACTGTTTTTATTATCCGTATCATGATCCAAAGACTCATCATTGTCAGTTTGTTCTAGATTTAAAGTATTAAACTCCACTGAGGGTACAGTGATGGCCAAATTTTTTATATCTCCTTCTGGCTCAAGAGTGTCATTAAGAAATGTCTCCTCCGTTAAAACGGAGAGATAAAAACTGGCTACTGCTTCTCCCAAGCTATTGGCTGCTATACAGGAGTACCAGCCTTGATCAGCATCTTGCACACTACCTAATCTTAGAATATAAGGCTCATCTAAACGTGTCAACAGCTTGAGAGCATTAGGATTATAGGCAGAATCAAAGGCTTGATCTCCAGTAAAGTTTAAAAAATCCGTATGATAATACCACACAATGTGCGGCTCTAAAGCTGATATAACATCACATTCAAATTTGACATTTTCATCGGCCATAACAGTTTGATTCGATACCGTTCCCTCACGTATAACAGGTGGAGAGCTTTCTCTCTCCAACACATTTAAAACAGAAGCACGATAAATACAACCATAAATGTTGCATATCGTACAGGCATATTCGCCCGAATCTTGACTTTGCAAATCTTGCACTGCAAGTGTCCATTTTTTTATTTTATATTTTGCTGAATTACTACTATCCAAAGAACGATTATTAAAAGTCCAAGATATATTAGTGGCTATTTGAGAATAACCATAACAATTAAAAATGGCCGTACCACCCGAATATTTTTGTGTGGTATTGTACAATTGATTAAATTTGAATTTTGGTGGTTCATAAAGATTTTCCTCCAGATTATCCACTTGGTCACTGGTTATGGTAACAATTGGTTCTTTGGTTAAGGGTTTTGGGTTATGATTTTTATTAAAATCTTCTTTGAGATTTTGGAGTTTTATTTCCGTTAACTTGCATATATTTTCTTTGGTAAAATTATTGCATACATTTAGGCTGACATTGGCCCATTTGATGTGATCGTTCTTCTCTTTATTTGGTATTTGCGAGAGGCAACTATAAAGGCCCGCTTTTTCCAAGGAAATTGTTTTAATTTTAAATGTACGATTGGTATGCAAGTATTGTTCATTGTGATACCAAATAGGCTGGGTAAAGGGGCAAACGATATCCAACTGTAGACCTTCTCTTAAGTGTAGGGTTTGTAATATGTCAGCTTTTAGCATAATTTGCTGGAAATCTTCTGCTGGCAAAAAACTTTTGCTAAGGCCACACTGTAGCAGGGGAAGTAATAAAAATAGTATTTGCATAAAATTACATTTTCTTCTAGTCCTTTTTATATCCATTTCTTAGCCTGCGTTAAAAGATCTAGTGAGTGGTGTATAATTTGTCCTTCTAATGCGAAAAATAAGAAAAGCTTTAATTCTAGCTTATCTAGCAACAACAAAATACTTTTAATTTATTTCATGGCTAAAATGACGACATTTTTCATTTTCAGCTAAGTTTCTTTCAAGCTGTTTCTCTATTAGATTTGTTGCTTATTTATTTATTTATTTTAATTCAATTTTTGTTGGCTTGTTAGTTGTTGCTGCTGCTGCTCAATCGATTATTTATGTAGAAAATAGTATGTGTTTTGCCTTCATAATGAGCTTTGTTAACGCGGCTTCCAAACGTACTTTAAATTTCCATACGTTTCTGAATTGTGTTCAATATAGTTTAGTTTGATTATCGAGTACAAAATTGTGCTCAACATAAAATTTAACTCAATTTTTTGAGAGCGTTTTAGTTGTTAATTAAGTTACACTTTTTCTTTTGTTTTTATTCATTATTTAATTTTTATTATCTTTTTAATCCTTTTTTAGTTAAACTTTGTTTTTTACTATTTGCATTTTTTTGCTTTAAAAATATTTGAATAATTCGTTTTTTGTTTTTCAATTAAAAAAATTTCATTTAAAAAATTTTTGCCAAATATCACGTTTCTTTCTTTTATGGCCCGTTAATGCCACACTTAATATTTTATTATTGTTTTATCGAACGTTTCAATGTTTAAGTGCAGAGATTTTGTGTTTAACCACCACTACGCTCTCAGATCATCATATAAGGTTTCTTTTAGATTTCTGCTCTTAAGTTTCAAAACTTAGTTTTTTTGCATTTACTTCCGTTTTGCTGTTTATACACACATACATACAAATTTATGGTATGGAACCCTAAAACACTTAATTACTTTAATTAAATAACTTTTAACGATCAATAATAATACCGTCTTAACCAAGAGCTCAAATACGACTAACGAGTTAAACATATTCAAAACTTTTAGCCTGCACGGGTTTTAAGTACAAAAAATAATAATAATAAAACGAACAAAGGCACAACAAATGTCAAACTACACACACATACACACACCCTAACAAATGGCTTGGGAAAAAAGCACTTGTCATTTTGAATGCAACGTCACGAACGGATCGTCACCAGTTAAACGAACTTACACTCACATACACCCACCCGCACACACTCTCTTGGACAAAGAAAATATTTAAGTATTTTCTTCTCTGTTAAACAAGAAACACTAACTCTCAGCCAATAAGAATAATAATAAAAAAGAAATAGTTTGTGCAAGATATGGCAGGAATATCAAAATATTAATCCTTGTCACTCCTTCTTCTTTAACGTTTTATCTATGAAGAATATGAAATATGGTGATAAGTATCTGTATTTTTCTAAAGATATGAAGAAGAATTTTTTTTAGTTTTGCATGCTACTCAGGAAAATGTTCCCGCATCTCCTTAAAATTATAGCTAGAAATACAGTGAAGGCTTAAGCAATAGACACAGTTAAAGAAAAATAGTAGTTATATCCTTGAACATGAGGCTTTTCAAACATTTTACGGCTGAAGATTAAATTGTGAGTTTTTACAAATGGCGATACCTTGAAACCACAGCGATGTATCAATAAATTTCGTCTAAAGTTTGATCCTCTAATAGTTCAATAAAAGAAAATTACTAATACAGCCATGTCACCGATTCCGTTTTGATTCCGTAGTTGGTGCTTTAGATTCCGTTTATTTTGTATTTCCATTTTACAATGATTAAGTTTTTTACCGTGAGGCGTTTGTTTACTCTTGTTTTTACAAGCAAAGCTCTTCACAGTAAGATTTTTATTAACATGCAAAGCTTATGGCCAAATATTTATTTGACGCTCCTAAAAGTATGCACGTTTTTTAGTATTTACTGCAATTGAAGTTAGTAGAAAAATCTTTGTCAATTCCACTTTGAAAACTGGATTGATTACGAAGAAAACTTTCGTTTTTCTTTTTCTGAAGAAGCAACTTACGGTATTAAAACCACTTCCCATCGGAATGGTATTCTGTGACATAACTGATAATTTGCTTAATTTGATCCTCTTAAAGTAATCTTTGTGACAAAGGTGCTTTTCACAAGGTGCTGTCAGTGGCGAATTCAATTCGCCGTAGTTAATTCCCCAGGAAGACATAAATGTTAAACATTTTTTTTTAATTTTTCAAATCGTTTAAACATTTCCGCAAGGAAGTTCTAGTTGGTTATAAGGTGGGATCTCCACATGAGCAGAGTTCCGTGGTATCACAGTAGATAAAGTGATTCTTATCAACTTTATCTTTTTAGCAAGCTCAACTCACCAAACGATTTGGCTTGTCTGCGGAAAGCACCCAGGGTTTCTGATGCTATTCGAGCCTACGACCTCTGTACTAATAGGCATCACTACCTTTTATACACAAAGACACTAATGCGATTCTCAGTTCCATCATTGTCAATGATATCCTTCCCTCCGGGGGCACGATTATACATCTTGGTGATTACCCATACCTTGGTGTTGTACTTTCTGTTAAAAAGCGTAATTGGCTTTTGCTGACATTACCTTTGGCCAATTACTCATAAAACGTATGTGTTACTACCCAATCTCTGGAATAGCAGAGCAAAGGACGTGCATATAAGTATTTAAAGGAAGTAGGGAAACCTATCAGTCAGTAAGAAGGTGGACAGGCACCTAAGGTCTTGCTCAAGACCAAAGTCGATAGAAAGTTAACCCCTATGGCGTTTCTTTCGAGGCTTAACCAGTAACATAATACTGGTACCACGAAAACTAGTAGCCACACAGATGACCTGCCTCCCAGAGGTTTAAAGAGATGATGCTCGCCATTAGAGCATAATCTGTTCTTCTTATGATGGATATATTGGCGGACTTCGTCTTACCCTCAATAGGAAGGATGATTCTGTGACTGGTTATTGGTGAGGTCTCCTTCGGTAGTTTACGTGGTGGCTGTGGTTACTACCAAAATCGCTGGGAGAGGTGTTGGCTTAATGACTGATCCTCGATCAGTGCTAGTAGCTGGTTGGACTTCGGACAACCAATGGCAAGCATCTTTGTGCTTTTGCTAAACCAACAATGGCTGCATCGGTATAGCTGCCCTCTACCTTTTTGGTAGACTTCTAGCTTGCCGGTTATTCTTTGGTTTCCCTTGGGTGCATCGCGTAAGCTACTGATGTAGTAGAGTTTATATAGCTCAAACACTTTATTTTGTTTATGCAAGGTAGGTGACCATGCATGAAAAGTTGCTACCTGTGTATTCCTTGCTAGTCACACAGCCTTCTGGGAGACTCAGGGGAACTGAGCCACTACAGCTCTTGATTACTTGTTGAACCCCTTCTGCCCCTTGTGATTTCTATCGTAGGCGGCACTGAGTTTTCAAACTACACACCAATCACTGAGACTGAGTTTACTACAGATTTCAGATAAATGTACACGTAGCTTGCATTATCGTATCGGCACATTCCAAAAAAAAACTTCTACAAACATAATGTTTCTCCGTTTTCATATTGGGAGGATAAAATTTTACGTTTCTGTGTCCTGCCACTAATCCTATTATATTCAAGTAGCTTATTCGCCATCCGGCCGAAGCACAATCCAAGTTTACTTGTCAGTATTTATTTCCATCGATCTTTTTAGGCTTACTAAATATCTTAGCTCTAACGATTCCCCAATCTGGGTATGGTCCATAAAACACCCAGCATATCCTCTTTTCGCAAGTTATCTTATAGTTTCATTCCTGTTATACCGATATATACCTTTAGCCGCATCAATGCCAACTCGTTTGACGAGACAGCCTTTTTGGGTTTTGATAACACATTCTCACACTAGTTTGGAATACTTGTTCAGTTCAGCGCAATCTTTTGTCTATAAGCCTTCTATTGACGCATTCTAACGGCCACTGCATTTCTCTAACTGTTTTATGTGCTGGCATTGTAGATTTCTCCGCCTTTCGTAGCTACATGCATAATTGCCTTTGCTAAACGCTTCAATTTTAGCTTCAAAAGCATTGAAGATTAAACCCTGCTCAATATTTTCGCAACCAAAAGCTATCATCGGCGTACCTAATATTGTACATGTCAAGAGTAATGTCCCACAGTGGACTTGTCTTAACGCCTATTGCCTTTTTCTCCGCAACTCTGACAAGTGAATGTGAAACTCTCTCTATAAATCTGTCATTACATTGAAGTTTGGTTTTCTAGGTCGATAACCAGACTCCTTTTCAAGGATTTCAATAGAAAGGATGCCAGGCTACCCAATTTGAAAGAGTTTCTTATTCTATATTCAGTTTCTGGAGGTTTTGACAAACTATTGTTGCTCTTTAAGTGCTAACCGCGGCTTCCGGTGCTGATAAGTTTATGTAATTGATAGACAACAGATGTATTTATCTTGGGATAGTTGTTGGCCGTATAGAGTTTTGAGGAACAAATTTTTCTGTGCAAGTGTCTTCTATATAATTTTTCTAGTCAACTCGACCGGGTGGATTGTAGAAACCGCACATAAATACATAAAAATCACGTATTCGTTCAGTCTAATCTCCCAAACTACTCTGGACGAATTTCAGTGAAATTTTATTGAAATCGGTTGACGCTCTCCAAAGCTATTCAAAACTAGTCTTGGGAAGATAAAATTTAATAACTATGGAGGAGCACGTCATCTGATTTTAATAAAAAAAAGTGTCTTCGAAAGGTTTAGACTTCTTATCAAATTTTTAATAAAAATTGGATATTGATGAGAAAGTTATAAAAAATTACTTTAGCAAAAAATTTGCTTACACAAAAAAAACCAAATTTCATTTCCAGTAAAGAAATTCATTGAATTAGTAAATATTTTGTCTAGAAACGGACCTAAAAGCAAATTCTTATATATAGACAAAAATGCCTAACAATTTCCTTGAAAAAAGACCGGGTTTTTCTAGTAAACAAATTGTCCAAATCTATAAAACAATTTGTCTAAAAATATTGACAAATTCTAAACAAAATAATTTAGTGAATCAAACAAAAATATTTACTGGATTTTCTGTAGTATATCAAACAAAATTTTTGTCTGCATTAATAAAAACAATTTTTCTAAAAATATTTAAATGTTATAAACAACATAGTATACTAAAGCCAACAAAAATATTTACTAGGTTTTTTTTTAATATATCAGGCAAAGTTTTTGTCTGAGTCAGTAAAAACTTTTTTTTATAAGTTTTATATAATAGCATCATCATATATTAAGAATTTATGAAATTTTACTTTCCCCCCTATTGTCGTTCTCGACTCAACTCAGTTTGGTTGTCTGGGAGTATTTTATTTCCTTCAAATTTAACACAAATTTGTCTGCTTTTCTGTCAAACTTGATATATTAAGGTTTTAACGCCATAATAACTTCAACGAAAACTGTTGCTCTTCAAAATACTAAAAAAAAGTATCGTAACGTGAAAGTTGGTTCGAGTCTCAGACGGCCAAGCTGTGTTGAGTTGAGAACGGCAATAGGGGCATTTGTAAAATGTGTTCAACTCTGCCTAAAGAATTTAAAAAAAATAATTGAGAATTAACGCAACAACATTAGCGAATTGATTCACTCAGAAATCTTCAGTAAACAAACTTGTTACAATTAACGTTTGATACCAATTTTATGAATTCCGACATCGCATTCTTTTTTCTGTCATTGTTGTTGTTGTTATTTATGTGTACGTCGTCATAGGGTTGTTTTTTTAACGACACAGAGAACTGGTTTTTAATGTTGTGTTAGTGTTTGCGCATTAAATAAAAGTCAAACAAAAAATTCCCTGATTCAGTAAAAAACTTTTACTGAAAATGAAATTTTATTTTAGAAAAAATTTTGTTTGAAAATTTTTTGGTGATAATCTATTGTTTCTACATCTCAACTATTGGATTATTTCATTGCTTTCATATATACACATTTTCCCTTTAGAACCTTGGATATCTAATTTTATAAGGTCTTGCAATATATAAATATCAAGCATAAATCAATCTTAAAGGAGAAACTGCTATATAAATCAGTTTATCATAAGTTATTTACCTCAATCATACACAAATCATTAACAGAATTTTGCTAAATTTTTAAACAAATAAATAAATATAATAAATGTACATATGTATTTCACAGTGAATTAGGGCACTAAATTTTTTCCGTATTCGAATTTAACTTTTGCAAACACTTGCACGAAGCAGATTATTAAATTGTTTACCTTTTAAGGATTAAGTATCTGAAGTAATTTTAAAAAGAACATTTAAAACTCATGATCTTCTAAAAGGAATTTTTAAAAAATCTATTATTTTTCACTCAAACTTTATTTTTGTTCGTCTATTCTTTTTTCTATTATACTTAAGAACTAACGAAAGAACACACTTGGAATACGATGAAATCTGAGTAGAATCAAGAGACTACAAAATTTATTTTATCTATCTATAGTATAAGTATGTAGAGGTATTTAAGTATGCAGGGTTTTAGTATTGGATACATTTTATGAATTTTTATTAATTCATAAAAAAATAACAAATACATAACAGAAACAAAAAAAAGACAAGACACAAATACAGTAAACAATATATCGACAATAGTATCTAATAGTAGAATATGTATATAGAAATTATTATTTACTTTTCACAGATTTGTTTTCATAATTTATGCACATTTTGGTTTAAAGGTTGTTTGCAGAAAAAACAAATACAAACAACCACAAACAATCAGATAGATACTCTTCCGAAGAAGGCACCACACCACCAACCATATGCAATAAAAATCTATTGCACCAGGTAAAAAGTTCTTTCTGTTGTTGTTTGGCGATCTTTTAATTTTATTTTTTTTTTAGTTTCTGTTTTTGGGCTTGTGTGCCTCGTTTCTTACTCTTTAGTTCTTTTTGTAGAATATTCTTGTATAGTTGTTGGGTTTTATGTGGTAAAAGCGTTGATTGAATATCAATAAGAAATATCCGTTACGTGACTTATTTCTTCCTTTGCCTTTAACCAACCCACTAAAACCAACAACACCTTAATACACAGCCAAGTTCAAATTTGAGTTTTTGAGTTCTAATCCGAATTAGAGAGCATTATTATGTTATGTACTACTGCAATCGTACAGTATTCTAATAGTCAGCTAACCCGCATTGTCATTTCAACAACAAACTATTTATTTAACCCTGTTAAAGTGATTTTGTTAAAAAAAAGGATTTTATTGTATTCTTGTAATATTGTAATTGTTGTCTCCCAAATAATAATTTGCTATCATCATCATCATCATCATCATCATTATAATGCACAAACAACAAAACCAATTGATTGTTTTGATTTTGCTCCTGTACAAAACAAAACAAAAAATATATCTAAAATAAAATTGTGTCTAAATTATTTTTAAAACATTCTGGGCACGTACAAATTCGAATAATTTTATGATAGTTTACATAGTTTCATCTCTTTTTCTTTTTTCTTTTCTTTCCTTCACTCACTCACTCTACTCCTTTAAGAAAAACAATCCTCGAAAATAAAAATTAATTTACTTTGTTGGACATTTACGATTTTAGTTAGTATGCATTTTATAGCTTCCATATAATAAAATAATTTTCTTGTAAAACCATGAAATGGTGATTGATATCGTAGATGTAAATTGAAATTCGTTACTTCTATGAGCGGTGGTGGGGTTACGTGTGACAAATAAGTAAGAGAAAAAAAAACTAAAAATTCACTTACCTCATGACCATAGTCAACAATGGCTTCTTTTACTGCCAACATATTGGCCGAAGTTAAAATACTTTGTATATCAGCTCCCGTATAATTTTGTGTCTTTTCAGCGAAATAGTCAAAATCAACAGATTCGTCTAAAATCAACGAACTTGAAAGAGTTTCAAATATTGCCAAACGGGCTGCAACATCTGGCAGAGCACATTCCACTAAACGATCTATACGACCAGAACGTAGTAAGGCAGGATCTAATAATTCTGGCCTGGAAGTGGCCGCTATGACGGTAACACCTTGTAAACCTTCTACACCATCTAGCTCAGTTAGCAACTGATTGACCACACGATCTGTTACTCCCGTGGAATCATGGCCGCGTTTAGGAGCTAAACTATCAAACTCGTCAAAGAATAAAACGCAGGGTTTGGCACTGCGAGCCCTTTAAATAAAGTAAAAGAAATGAAATAGTCAATAAATGTATTTCTAATTATTTTTAAATTTTTCAAACTTTATTGATTTAATTCAAAACTATTCATTAACTGCCTTAATCAAAATAAATTATAAAATGTTGACACAAAGTTTATAGATCTCATAAACATTTCGTAGATATTATGAATAAGGGGGTAAATTAGGTTTAAGTTAGTTAATTAAAATTACACCGGCCAACGAAAACCAATTTTTTTTAAAAAGTTTTAAACACTATGTACATCAATATATTTCACCCTAACTCGAAAACGGTAAACCCGATTGCGATAAAAAAAAACACCAAAAGATGCATGGCAACATTACCTTTCAAATTGTATTAACATAATGTTTTTATTTGATCAACACTTTCGAAATCATGGCATACCGTTCTTGAGTTAAAGTGAAATAAACTGATGTAATTAGTGAAAATATTAGACAGGCCTATTCAAAAAAAAATCTATGTTTAATAGGAAAAAAACTGAGGACACAGTATTTTTTAGCACTTAAACTGCTTAGAAATGCTATAGTTTTCTTCAAAAAGTTTGTCATCCTTGGCCTGTGTTATTAATTAATAAACAAATATAGCAAAATTAGGAAGTAATAGCATACTGTTTTCAAAGGCGGCAACATTCTTTCATCAGCGTACAGGTGTTTATTTTTATTCCAATTAGACGAACTATTTTATGTTAAAAAAAATACAACAATTTTATCTATATACATATATAATGTATCGGCGTTTTGTAAGTTTACGTTTGGGAATCATTTTAGGGGGAACTAAATTTCCCTCACTTTTGTACACTGTTATAGAGAATCGGTATAGATAATCTTCTAATCCTTATATTTAAGATATAAGATGTGTTCAGGAATTTTGTGTAAAACACCAAGAGAAACATTTTTGTGAAACATTTTCATCTCCTGTGGCTGAGTGGTAGCGATGCTAGCCTGTCAGTCCAGAGGTCGTGGGTTTGATGCCCGCCATAAACCCAGGGTGTTTTCCGCAGAAAAGCTAATCGCTTCGCGGGTTGTGTTTGTTAAAAAAAATCTTGATGACGTTAACTGATGACAAGGTATTGCGGCTTTCGAAAACAATATGTTGTTATATTCTACTTCTTCCGGTATTTATTTCGCAATAAAGCTATCTATTAAAAGTTAATGTGGACTTTAACGGCAAGTTCGCCATACAAAACTTCCCATTTAAGTCAACGTTAACTTTTAATCGTACATTATGAAAATGGCCATTAAATTAATAATTTTAATTAACAAGCTCAAGCTAGATTTAATAGTTTTCAATAATTTGTATCATTTCTTTAAAACGAAAAACTTACCGATTAAATAAATTACGAACATTTTCTTCACTCTGGCCAATATATTTAGCCAAAAGTTCGGGTCCTTTGACGGATATTGTTCTGAGATTCCAGGAGTTGGCCAGTTTTGAAACCAAAAATGTCTTACCAGTACCAGGAGGGCCATAAAGTAAAACTCCAGCTTGATTGCGCAAGGGAGAATCATTGAATATAGTGGGGTACTAAAGAATGATATTGTAATATACACATAAGTAAGTGAAAAAGCAGGAAGCAATCAATAAAAAGCCAAAAATTTTATGGAGATAAAAATAGAACAAGAATTAGTTTTTTTTAGAATATGTGCTTATTATGGCGATTTTATTAATCAATTATATTTAAGAGTTTCGCATAAGTTTGTGGTTAGAAAGGTGGGCAGTGCCACTCCTATATAAAGTAAATATTAATTAAACGATTCTTATGAAGCTTTGAACTCCCATTAAGACTCCTTGATAATACAATATATTAATTAGAAAAGTGGGCAGTGCCACGCCTATACAAATTAAACATGTATTCATTCCTATAGGCACTCATAGAAAGTAAATATTATTTTCCAACTATTTTTACTAAAGCAATTCTTATGAAACTTTGCAAACGCATTGAGTTTCCGTAACGATTATTTTGTTTGTTCAAAAAGTGGGCAGTGCCACGCCTATACCAAGTAAATATTATTTTTCAACAATTTCTATAAACTGATTTTCATAGAATGTTGCAAACACATTGAGTATCCGTTATAATACAATAATATGTAGCGAAAAGTGGGCAGTGCCACGCCCATATAAAGTAAATACTATTTTCTAACTACATAGTGTTTCTGAACTTATTTTTATTGGTGTTTTCAAAATTTTGTGCTAGATTAAAGAAAAATATTGCTTCTTTTCTTTAATCTAGTGCAAAATGTCGAAAAGTAGGCAGTGCCGCCACACCCACGTGAAGTAAATATTTTTTTCCAACTATTTGTACTAAGCCAATTCTTATGAAACTTGCACACACATTTGACTTTGCGCTACAAACTTAATTTTTTTTGTTAGAAAAGTGGAAAAAGTAATTTTTTTATGAATTTTTAACACAACGGTTTTTATAGAAATTTGTATACAATAATGTTTCATGATAAAAAATATTATGATTAAATAAGTGGGCAGTGCTACGCCTATACAAAGTAAAAATTCCCTTTTAACTACTTTTATTACACCGATTGCTATGAAACTTTGCGGTTAGAAAAGTGGGCAGAGCCATGCTCATGCTCTTTTTATGGACATAAAGATTTAAAATATTAAAATAATGGACGTGACCTTTCAAAAATACAATACACTCACCTTTGCAGGCCACATAAGAACTTCTTCTAGCACTGAAATAACTGACTCCACGCCTGGTATATCCTCTACAGCCAAACTATCATCGCCATCAGCTGAATTTCCATTATGCTGATGACTCTCAATTCCTTGCAAGCAATAAGAATTGGTATTTTCTAAAGAATTCCTTAAATGATCATTGGTAAGAACCGGTTGATTTTTGCCTGGTGGAAAAAAACACTTAACACAATCTGTTCATTGATGCTAAACATCTATGTACAACTTACTTATACGATATGCATAAAATATGGCCCTCTCAACAAACTGCACCAAATCGCCTTTATTATAGCCCTCTGTAAGTAGAGCATATCTGTCCAAATCCAATTTTTCCGCATCAATATGAGCGCAAAGGTCTTTGAGAACCAATGCCCTATCAGTACGTTCCAAATTTGGTAATTTTTTTATAGTTTGAAATAAATGTCTACCGCGTGGTGAATATAAACGTTTGTTTAAAGACTGGACCTCATTGACAGTGGCTATAACGGCTATAGGATGATTACTAGTATATTGGACAATAAGTTGATGTACAATATCGGCAATACGATTGTAGTATTCAGCATCCGGAGTGGCTTGATCACTGGTGGCATGAGCCAGCACATCTAGATTTTCTAAAACCACTATAGAGGGAGCATTTTGTAAGCAGGTAGTAAAAAGATTGCGTAAATCTTTTTGTATAGATTCAGCCTATATATATATAATAAGTATTTCATTATTTTAAGTAGAAACAAATAACATGTCAAAATGTCATACCTTGCGGCCTTTACTGCGTGTACAGTAAAATAAATCGAAATAACAATAATAAGGTTTTCTTATAAGTTCATCCAGAATACGTTCAACAACAACACTTTTTCCTGTACCCGAAGCCCCTGTAATTTAAAAATAATTATAATTAATAATATAAATACTTTATTTGTATTTAAATAAGTTTTAAGCTTTACCCGTTATTAGAATATTCCCCTGGCGTAAGACACCATTTTTGGCATCTAAACACAAATTACTTTTCAATTCTGTTGTCAACTTTTCAACTGTTTTGTCAAATTGTGGCAGTTTAATTAAGTCTTTAACACTAAGCGGCGAACCAATATCTGCTGCTACATCAACAATATCATCGACTTTACGCACCAAATCGGCCGCATAAATTTTACTCTCTTTTAGAAATTGTGAGTCAATGGCACAATATCTGAAGTGTTCTGGCAAAATGCCTACACTCACTATTAAGTCTTCTTCTAAACGTACCACTTCATTTTGATTGAGTAGCATTGACGAGTGTTGGGTTTTTCCAATTACATAACGTTTAAAAGCATTCTCTATAACTTTATAATGTGTCTTTTTATTAGCAAACAATTCAATTTTCTCCACAAAATTAACCACATTCGGTTTGGGTTTAAGCAATACTTTTTCCAATTCTTTCAGATCTAATATCTTCATTAAATTCACATTCATCTCTATGGTAGGATGTACAGTTTGGGCTATTTCTGTACAAGTAACTAAGCGTACTTTAACATAATATTCTTTTTCATTCATTGTTTTAAGACTATAAAACGTGTTGGTATCCATGTGACTGGGCCAGTTAGCTTTATTTACAAATACATCAGATATTTGATAGCTATTCTTCCATTCACCGGATATAGCTCGAAATTCTATAAATTTTGATAGTTCACGATTTAAATCACGTTTTAAACGTTCCATTTTATCACGTCTATTTGTTTTAGCTAAACTTTGAGAACGTTGCAGATTCTTTATGTTGCTGGCTGTAGTAGAACGCTTAATACGTTGTGTATGAGAATCTTCGTCTAGTATGCCAAGTTGGGCCACAGTATTGCTACGATATAGTTTATCATTTTTATCCACACCATTATCATGATTATTGCCATTGGTTATACCTTTGTATAGATTTGGAGCTACAACCAATTCGGTAGTGTGATCTATACGTCCATGGCTATAACTTGGTTTGACGCGATCTTAAAGAAGTTTTAGTAGTTATTTGAAGGTTAAATCTGTACACTTTTAAGCTAAATTTAACATACCCACTGTTAAAGCCACCTGCATAGATTTATTTATCCATATTATAAGCATTTGATTGGAGTTGATAATACGTGTTTGATCCAGAACACTTTCAGATATTTTCTCACTACTCAGTTCCTTAAAAAAATTATTAAATTTTGTATGAAAATAATAACACTAGTCAACAGAAAATAAATATTTTCGTCTTTAAATATGAATATGTGGAATATACAACATTTAATTCGCTAAAATCAAATCCGTTCACAGTTTTTTCTATTACGTGCAGATATTTTTTAATGGGTATGACTAATATTTCCACTAGGTACATCAGTATATTTCACTCTAACTGGAGAACGGTTTGTCCGATTTGAATTAATAAACCATCAAAAGATGGGGAGCAAAATTACCTTTAAGTCAATATATAATTTTTTAATACTTCCAAGTGTTTCGAAGTTATTCTGAAACTATCAGCGAAAAAAATTTTAGCACTACTAAATTTGTTTTCAAAAAGTCATAACAAAAACCGAAACTTAAAAAATTAACCATCTTTATGATTAATCTAGGAATAAAATAAATTATAAATAATGAAAATCGATGGAAAAATTCTGATTTTATTTACAATTAAGGGAAGGAACTCAATTGATAAAATCACAATTACCATACAACAGTAACATTTTAATTTATCGCGCCTGTTCTGAAAACCACGCTGCTTTAAAATCTATCGATTTCAAAAACAAATTAGCCGACTTGTTAGTGGGATTTTATTGTACTTTATTGTATTTTGTCATTTGCAATATAATATTTTATTCGAGTTTCCAACGATATAAGTCATGCAATTTACAAAAACAATAATTTAGACTTTATTAATTTTTTGAAATCACCGTGATTTGACATCTCATGGTTTACAGAACAGGCCCGTATATGTGTATATATGTGTTGTATAAAAATCTGAATGTTTGTCAATTAAGTTCCCTCTTTTAATTGTGAATAAAATTAACATTTGTCCATCAATATTCATGATTTTTTGGCTTATTTTAGTCCCAGTACACTTAGCTCGCAGATTAATGATGAAAATGTAAAATGTTTGCAGCTTAAATTTTTTATGACTTTTTGAAAACAAAATAATTTAATTTTAATTCTGTATGTGATAAAAAAATTAAAACGGATTTGAATTCAGCGCATTAAACTTTGTATAATTAATATGTTTTTATTTAAACGCGATTTTTTCTGTAGACCAGCGTAATAAATGTGTTTTCAAATAAATTATTCTTACTATAATTTCCCAATCTTTAGCCGATACCGGTGTAACGAACACATTTTTTAATAGAGGCGCATCTGCCACCAAAGTACATTTGACCATGTCATTTTCATTTAAACCTAAAAATATTGATTTAAAAAAACAGACAAAATACTTATTTATTTGATATTTTGTGTTAGAAAATTCAATTATTTATTAAATTTAAAGCAATAGTCAATACAATTTATTGCTTGATTTATTATTAAAACAACACTGTACAACACAAAAAAATAAGAAGGTTCTAATATCTGATTCTGGTAGAGAGGACCAAAGAGAAAATATACGTGTTTCGGCGTTTTGAAAACTTTAAAAACGTCAATACAAGCATATTTTTTTTTGATTCGCTCTTCCACAATCAGCCGTTAGAACCTTGGATGTTTTTTTACAGTGTAATAATTTAATTTAAAAGTACATATAGTAAATCTATGACGACAGTAGAATAATTTATATTATAAAATATTGAAAAAAAAATTATTTGTTTAGGATTAAGCATGTATAGGTATATGTCTGTATCTCATTGGCGAAAAAAATTTAGAATTATCCGTAGATAAATCGACCAGCTCTAATGAACATACATACTTTTATATTCAGTTTTAACTTTGCAATAACAAACATACAGCGTGCATATACGTATGTGTAGAAATTTAGTTTCAAATCATAAAATATTCATTCAATTGCCTACTAGCTTTTACGTACATTCACAATATACGATCAATTTCAAATTTCTAGTTTGAGCCGAAACTGTTGTTTCAAACAATTATCCAAGAACACATTTAAAAAACTCTGAGTCGCCCTGCTGTTATTTCCGCATTTCAGCTCAAATGAAAATACCTGTGCCAGACAGAAGTCGGCGTTAGAGAATTGCTTGCGACGGCGATTTTAACTTACTATGTGGGTGGCTTGTCACTATGTAAGCTCAAGCAGAAAACACTTTAAACGCTTTTTGACATTAAAAACGGAAAAGAAACCTTTTTTTAGATAAAATAAAAAAAGAATTCAATATGTGCCCAATTTTTTTAGAAATGATTTTTAATATCATTAAGACACAAAAACTAAAAAAATTTGAAGGCCATTAAAATTATTTGTTCACATTTCACTGTGCGCCCATAATATGCTTTCTTACTGTAAATAATTTATTATTTTAGGATTTCGTCACTGCCTGCCCCTCAACGCTGCGTGCAAATAAATAATGTATTTACTATATAAACAAGAATTTTCAATTTGTACATAAAATAATGCATACTATCTTCAATTAGAAATATGTTTTAGGGTATCCAGTTTATAGCAATTCTAGCTAGTTAAAATGCAATAATATGTATATATCTATATGTGATGATCCTGGAGAAAAGGGACCTTATCTTCGCAGCCAGAATTTTCATTAGAGCCAAAAATACCTGTTATAGTATATTTTGTTATGGTATATTTTGTTATGGTATATTTTGTTATGGTATATTTTGTTATGGTATATTTTGAGATTAAGGTTGGTATCACTGCTCAGGCATAATCCCCCCACTTTATACAGAAAAATTAATAAAAAATTAAGACTGGCTTCAATTAATTTCGTAATTGAATCAATTACTCACTCATGTGATCAAAATCAAAATTTTCTAAAAAAATTTACAAATTTTGTAATTGAAAATGTGAATTATAGTAATTAAATATATAATTTTTGTGGTAGGTTGAACATCAACAACACAATTAATTGCATCTGCAGTTTTCGTAAATGGAATCGTATTTTAGCTCCAGTAAAACAAAACGAAAATTTCGTGTGAGAATTTATGTTGAAAACAATAATAGTTTGAAAAATTAAGATGATGTTATTTTTTCCCTTGTTCCTTGGAATATTAATCATACCCAATTCTTTCTGAATATAACGTTACGAACCCTAGCCCAATAATCAATTTGGATTCACAAAGCAAATACGTTCGAAATAATCATATTAATAAATAATAATATACGAAAATTTGTTTTTGTTGTCAATATAATTTTTTACACGAAATTTTCGTTTTGTTTTACAAAAACTGGCAGTTAGATTTTTCTGTGTTAAAAGTGGAGATATCCCTATATTGACTTTTGAAATAAATTAAAGAGGTTCTCCCAACCTCTACATTTAGAGACAAACGGACCTTAATTCTTCTCATATGAAATTCATAGGCTACCTTTTCCGAAATGCTATTTTTATTCACATGATTTTATATGACTTATTTCAGTTCTTACTTGTAGAAAAAACTGAAAATCTTTCACAATATTGCCAAACATTAAAGCTCATTTACTCGAATCTGTATTTTTACATTTACACTATTCGAAAATTCATATCTCGGTAAATTCTTTTCAGAATTTCATTTAGTTTTAGGAAATATAGTTAAATTAGTTTAGACCTCCGGAAGATAAGGTCCATTCGGGCCTTTCCAGAATTTCTTTGGTGGAAAATCTTGCGTATTGCTGTAGTTTTTGATGTGTTGACTATTTTGAGGACTCCTACAGTGACGCAATCTGTTGATAGTTCTTTATCGAGCTAGATGAACGAAGACAAAAACTTTTAATAAAATTGTTCAATATCTCAATTCGTTTTCAAGATATCGACTATGAAGTTTGCATTTTTTATACATGTATTTTTTCTGCTTCCTTATTGAACTTAAACTTACTACTTCCTTACAGAATTTTACGAAATCAGATGAAGAATATAAAAAAAGTTTTGCTATATACCTTTGTTTTCGAGATACCGAAGTTTAATAGTACATTTTCATCTACGCCATAAACAGGTTATAAGTGGTTTATGTCGATAAACAGATTTATTTTCTTGTTTATAACCTGTTTTCCCATACAAATCATAAACTAGTTTGTAGCCTGTTTATCAGAAAAACCAGTTGTTACAATCAGTTTTTGTGAATTATCCTATTCACAAACCCGTTTTTTCACATTTGACTGGCAGCACTAAAGAAAGAAAATAAATTTTTATATTGAGTTTGACACAACATTCTATGAACTTATAAAATATTGTCAACGATAAACCTAATAATTGACAAAAATGCCAATGTAAATGGTATAGTTTTGGAAACTCGCTTAAAGCCTTAAACCAATTTCAGCATTGCTGATGTAAATGCACTATAAGGCTGATTTTTTAATTTCAAAAGTATCTTCATGAAATTCTTCGATATCTCGCTTTATATTCGAGTTATCAACGATTTTTCTGCATAGGAAGGCTGGATAGGGAGAAAAAACTGCGAGATACCAAGATGGGAAACGGATCAGCCGTTTTGCAACGATACGTTTACGTAAGAGTAACGAGGCCTTTATTCGAATATGTATCATATTACAGAATTATAATTTTATCAAACAACCTGGTCACCCTAATTGTTCGTGCACTTGCAACAGAATGAGTGCGAGCGTTTATATGCTGTTAATTGCCAAAATATCATTATTATCTTATAATAAAATTGATACTTACCTATCTCTTTAGCTACCCTGGCATTGATGGCAATTTCCGTCTCTTTAACGGCACCAGAATTTGGAGCCCAGAAGGCATAGTGGATATGGGCATTATACTGAAGACTAAGGCAACCCGTATCCTAAGCAACAAAACGAAAGGAAATATACATACATATATTAACACGGTCATCTTTGTTTTTATTTCATCACAGATAATACATATAATCTTGCTTATCGTCTGCTAAAGAGCTGAAGACTCTTTAATTTCATTGTGTGAAACTATTGGCGCTTATCTTGGCCCACCAGCTCAATATGTATGCATGTATGTTTGTACACAATTTTAAAAGGTTAAATTCCAATTTCAGACACTTACATATGTGGACACAACTTTAAAATAGTTCTCGGGCAGTACAACGAAATTATTTTTTACTGGACGATATACTATCTTAAAAGTACGTTTAAACATTCTACTGTTATAAATAACGCGTTAAATACTTGTATAAATGTATGTGGGAAGACTTTTTTAATTTTTTTTATATAGATTTAAAATCTTTAGCACTTTTGCTTTTTTTCTTTTCTTTTGGCTTTTGCCTTTAAACTTGAAATCTTAAAATATTATTTATTTGTGCATTATTTCTATTACATTTATATGTTGCGAAATTACTTTGCGTGTGTTTTATAAATAATTGGTACAATTTCACTGTAAACTATTGGACTTTCTAATGCAAACTGTTTATTTATGTGAACTTTAGCGTGTAAAAATATATTTAGCTAAACACTAGTCAGCTGTAAGCAACATGGTAACTCAAATATTTTTATTTTATATCTTGCGGCATTGTTTAGTACCGTTATAAACCATAAAAAATTCAATACGTTGGCCCTTATTCAATCATAATCATGAATGTAGTTATTTTTGTCAGATTTATGCAGAAATAAAACATAAATGTTTGGCACTTAATAACTGTTAAACTATAATTTATTTGATTTAACCTTAGGCAAAAGCTGTTATATTTAATCAAAAGACTAGAATACTTCAGCTGTAGTTGCGAAGATTAATTTAGGTATCGTCTGTTGATATTCATAGAAGAGTTGTCAGCCGGTTAGTTCCGATCATTCAAGAAAACCAGAGCTGCCACAATCATTTTCTTGTTCACAGTTTAAGGAAAAATACTAGTTAAGTCCCTGATTCACTATCCTACAGAAGCGTACGATTCATTGACAGGAAAATCTGATAGAACTATCTCAGATTTTCCTCTGAAGATAGCAAAGTGTGCTGCTGGTGCCACACTATCACATAAAGAAGATTCAAAAACACATTGTTCGGATATATTTATTTTAAAATTTTCATTAATAAATTTATATTGCTTTTTTAGCAAAAATTCGATTCGAAAATGCAGCTGTGTTCACATATAAAATATTAGTTTACGAAACCGTGAAAAAATTGCTAATCGGCCAGACTTATCAACATATCTGTCACACAAACTCAGTTTAATCCAAACTATTACACTTTTTGAGCACCCAGTTTTTTGACAGATGCAGTATGTATGTATATGCACAACTACACTCGTTTAAAGTTTGTTTAGTATTTTCCGTGTAAACAAAATTTAAATGTACACATTTCTCTAAGAAATTATCTAATACGTATTTGTTAAAACACTGTAAATTTTTCTTACTTTATTTTTAGCAATAGCTTCAAAAGCATTTGTTCTTGTGTGACCAAGAGTTATTTACCAACTATTGAACAGGGAGATTCTTGTAACAAATATTTGTTTTCATTACTAATGGTCAGAGCTGGGAAGCATGTCAACTAAATTGAATACATATATATTAGCTATGTGATTGATTTAAAAAAACCTAATTGTGATGTCATGTGCATATTACTTTCGCTTGGTGCTTTAAAATATGTCTTTGATACAAATTTGTCATCTATATTTTGTATATAATCTAAGGTTAGCAAAAAATTATTCCCGGAATCGGTCGAAACTTTTCAGAACGATCGTTTTATAATCGATCCCATTTGCATTACTTACCTGGCAGGTTGCTCTGCAATTCAATTCGAGGCAAAACTTGTTCTTTCTATTCGAATTACAGTGTAACCTTTTGTGATTCAAAATTACAAAGACAAACCTTTAGCTAGCTTCAAATATTAAATATATCAAACATAAACATTGATTCCGCTATTTAATAATTATACACAATCATTAAATATTGATATAAGTTTATTTTGTAATATCTTTATTTAAAAATACAATATGATTTAAATCAATCGAAATTATTTCGTATAAACAATTGTTAACTAAGAAGATATGTTTCTAAAAAATCATAAGCCTAGTATGAGATAAGAAGAAACGCAAAACAAAATTTCAGGTCTATTTTTTATAAACTACAATTATTTGTTTCTTAAAAACATAAGAAATAAAAGAATATCATAAACGACAAATCGATTTATTTCTTTCAATTACAACAAATTTTAACTTAAACAATTTGTAAAAATATGTTCCTAGATGCAAAAACTAAAATTTAAAATTTGTGATTTATAAAAGACACATTAAAAATTTGTGCATTAAATACTTATATCATTAAAAAACAATTTAAATTAAAAGTAAAGGATATGTAAAAAAACGAAAGTATAATTAATTTAATATAAAAAAAGAGAGCGAACTATTAAAAGTTTAAAAATATGCATGTATATACAAAATATAATAAAATAAAAAACAAAACATTATAAAACGATGTATGCAAATTATATACGATGTAAGGAAATATACTCGGAATACTCCATAAAGTATACCTTAATCGATATTGAAAAAAAACTTAAATTATTGAATTTTTGTTTATCAGATCAGTAAAATCGTGAAGGACTTAAAATATATATATATATATATATATATATATATATATATATATATATATATATATATATATATATATATATATATATATATATATATATATATATATATATATATATATATATATATATATATATATATATATATATATATATATATATATATATATATATATATATATATATATATATATATATATATATATATATATATATATATATATATATATATATATATATATATATATATATATATATATATATATATATATATATATATATATATATATATATATATATATATATATATATATATATATATATATATATATATATATATATATATATATATATATATATATATATATATATATATATATATATATATATATATATATATATATATATATATATATATATATATATATATATATATATATATATATATATATATATATATATATATATATATATATATATATATATATATATATATATATATATATATATATATATATATATATATATATATATATATATATATATATATATATATATATATATATATATATATATATATATATATATATATATATATATATATATATATATATATATATATATATATATATATATATATATATATATATATATATATATATATATATATATATATATATATATATATATATATATATATATATATATATATATATATATATATATATATATATATATATATATATATATATATATATATATATATATATATATATATATATATATATATATATATATATATATATATATATATATATATATATATATATATATATATATATATATATATATATATATATATATATATATATATATATATATATATATATATATATATATATATATATATATATATATATATATATATATATATATATATATATATATATATATATATATATATATATATATATATATATATATATATATATATATATATATATATATATATATATAAAATCATGTACATACATTAATCAAAACTCAAGAGATACTCTACTGCCAGAGCTTTTGGGAGATTCTCTAAGATTATAAACTGAAGTGAAGAATAAGAAAAATCAAGGCAACTTAAGCAAGCTACGAAACTTGACGTTTTTAAGAAATATTTGTTTGATGTTGAAAGTAAACTAGATTTTTCCTTTCTAGACGTTTCATTTCATTTAAATTCGAAATAACACAAAGATTTGTTAAATATAAACAATACAATAAAAAAACAAAACAATTTACACTAATTTGTGTAATTAATATTGCAGTAATCAAATTAAATAATGCCATGTTGTTATAAAATAACCTGACTTGTATAAAAGATTATTACATATGTATTTTGCAAATTTCTAGTTTTAAAAAGGTAAAAAATTCTAAGCCTGTATTATATGTATCAAACTTAAAACTAGATTTTATTTGTTTATAAATGTATTTGTATATGTATTGTATAATATTAATTGTTATTGCATAGCAGTTCTTTTTTGAATATTATTATTCAATATTCAATTCTTGGTTTGGATCTATTATGGTAATATGTAATTGGGAATGTTTGTATATATATTTATGTATAAATATAAAAAATACATAGTATAAAAAATTTAAATGCAATATTATTAATAATTATAATAATTGTTTTAGTATTAGGCATAAAATGTTATATTTTTTATATCGATACATCGTAATCGATGACTACAGGCTAAATGTAAACTACTTATATGAGATAAATTGAAATAAATCATCATGATGTCCATGTGTCCAGCTGATTTAAACATCAAGCTCTTCCAGTGTACGCGACAAACGATTGTTATCAATGCGCCTGCGTTGACTACGTCTAACAGCATCGGCTCGCCTATAGGGCTCACTTTTTAGGCCCAACAATATATCCTCTAAAGCTCCATTGTAGACTTCATCTTGTTGTAATAACTTTTTCTCTCTTACCGAATTGGTTTTGCATTTCAATTCATTTATGACCGCTTCCTGTAAGGAGATTTCCCCAGCGGGTAACTTGTTTTTGTTAAAGATGTTTCAAATGGTTATTTTGTAAGGCAACAAAACAACAGCAACAACAAAAACAAATGACAGGCAAAACAGAAAAAGAAAAGCATAAAATTTTGATAAAAAAAAGTTAAGATTAGAATAGTAATAAAGTTCAAATGCCAACACCTGTTACTTAAAAAGTCTACAGTTGTTTTATTTTATTATTTTTATAAAAAGGTTTCAAAATAGTATTCAATTTAGTTTAAGTTCAATAGCAGTGTTAGAGATAGTAGCATGAGAATGAGGAGCGAGAGAGAATTTTATTTTGTAGTCGTTGCATGACTGTGGAAATGTTAATGACATTAATTAATTGAAAACTAAAAAAAACAATAACATTACTACAAGTGGTTAATTATAATAAACGTGAAAAAAAATGTTAAAACACAAATGAAACAATACAAAACACAATACGATTTTAGCGTTTTTAAAAACTACAATTCTATATTTATGGCGCAAGAAAAAGAGTTTTCCAAACTAACGAAAGAAATCAAATTTGTTCAACTACCTAAAGTTAATAAATGTTCATATTTTTGTATTTGCATTCATATGTATGTATAGGTTTTTAACATCAAGTTCGGCCTTTTTCAAATCAAATTCAGATTTTTAAAAAACAAATTCAGAATTTTACAAATCAATTTCAGAATTTTCCACATAAAATTCAGGATTTTATAAATCAAAATCAGGCTTTTTCAAATGAATTTGAATCAAAACAGGCTGATTTTGATTTTTAAATGCCGAATTTTGGTTTGGAAAGGGTTGAATTTAATTTTTAAATTACTCAATTTGATTTGGAAAATTCTGAATTTGTTTTGAATTACCAGAATTTGATTTGGAAAAGGCCGAACTTGAACTTAAAAACCTATATATGACTTTTTAAAATGATTTATTTGTGTGAATTGTGTATTTTTAATATATGTATGTATATACTATATCTAAGCATTGAAAATATGAATTTTTTCATTAATTTGCAGTTGCAAATCTTTTCGAATTGCAAATAAGAGCAATTGCTCAAGTGCAGTCTAGTCCAGTGCACATTTCATAACCTTGGGGGATTCAGTGTTTGATGCAAATTTTATTTTGCATTTGCACTTTTACGAGGGCATTTTTACCGAATACTGAACTCCACCAATATTGTATCAAATACTAATCGACTTGAGTACAGTCAGTTAAAAATTCAGTTGTAACACGTCATAACTTTTAACTTAAAAAAAGAACTCGGGAGGATATTACATTTCGTATAAAAAGTGTAACTTTTCTGATATATTAAATTTTTTATTAAATTTTCATACTCTTTATAAAATATTTTTATGGAAAACTTTATTCTTGCTCAATTCGAAACCTATTGTAGGAGTTGTATATTGGTCACTTCCATGTTATGGGTAATTTCCATATAAAGATGTTTGTAAACAAATGTGTATACAGAAATTACCAACATCCGATTGCGAATTGGACAAATTAGTTTGACATTCAGTATAAAATAGTATCCCATTCAGGGATGGATAGTTGAATTTTATTGCTACAGTTGACTAGTTTACTGGAGCCTTAAAGGTATAATTTTTATTTATGTCATATTTGTATATATCTCGGGAGCCTTGTGACCAAAACATGATTTGGCATGATCCGAACTACTGATAGGCGCTTTAGCTGGTCACTGCTCGATCAGTGTGAGAACTAGCGTTTGGGAAACTGTAAACTAGAAGTTCGTTAGCGGCGTCATCGTGGCAATTAAGTGACTTAATGACGGTTAATAAAGTTTATGTGTACCAGGGGTGGGATAATGCATGCATAAGTCTCCCTTATTATCTTAGGTCTCTTCAGGAGGGAATCACAATGGATCCATCCAATACGTCTCCGAGTTGAAGTGTTAAATTGACACTACTCTGCCTAACCTAACTTTCCCAACGACGTCTTAAAACGTCATTTGAAAAACATGAAAGACATTTATAGTTTAAAAGTTTTAAAGAGTAAATGAACGAGATCCATTAAGTTTTTTTAATAATCTTTAAAAATTATTAGAAATTATCAAGTAAGTGACAAGGCTAATATTGTTCAAATATTTTTAATAGAAATTGCCACCAACATTTATAAAATATTGTAAATATACAACATCGGCAATAGGCAGGGAGTTGATCAATTAAGACAGTAAATAAATATTTAACATCGTGAAGGTCGAAAACAAAAAAACTGTTTCAAAAAGCGATAAGTAAGAGTTTTGATAGAGTTTGTTCCCAAAAATCAAGCGATTTAAAAGCACTCGATGAGAATATTTTCGACTAAAACGTTAAAAATTTTTCGATTCGTAGAGTTGATGCAAATATTTTCGAATCATGCGTTCAAAATTTTTCGATTTACAGATTCAAACGTTTTCAGAATACAATATCAGACTCCAACATTTTCCGATTACAGATAAAAAATTTCAATAATTTAATTCATTTAAAAAAATAAATATTCGAGCATTTTCGTATTAAAGGCATTGTCGAAATATATACATATATTCGAAGTCTCTCATATTACAAAACCATTTTCGAACCACAGATAAAACCATCACTATCGAGATTTACATTCAAACTTCTCAAATTATATTTCTGCAGAGATTTTTAAAATTTTATTGGTAATTTCGAATGAAAATTTTTTTATTTAATTTTTTTTTTCTACAAAATTTTAAGTGAAAAAATTTGGTGAAACTCCTTTATGCAAAAAAATGTATAAGTTTTTTTGTTAAAGACTTTTGGGCGAAGATAATGTTTTAATAAAAAAAATATTATATGAAGAGTTTTTGTGAGAACTTTTTTAGTGAAGTTTAATTGGTAAGGAAGTGTTCAGTGTAAAATTTTGTTTATGGAAAAGGTTTGGTAAAAATGTATAATATAAGCGCTTTCTTTTTTGTGCAAATATTGTGAAAAAGATAAAATAAAACAAATAAAATTTCTTTCTTTCGTGAATTAAAAAAACATCTCTCTTATCTACTACAAAGCCTTAATAAAAACTATTAGCTACTACGTTATAAGGATATTGCACTTACATGGTCAAATTATACAGGATAACGCGTATGATTCCTTGCAAAAACGATCTTTTGTGTAAAAAATATACAGATAAAGTGACGCGTTTTAAGATGGATGAATATTTTATATACAATAAAGATGAACGTACTATGAGGACACTTTTGAGGACTCAAAATAATTGTTTTAGCGGCCACATAACACTAATTAA
The DNA here is from genome assembly GCA_956483635.1 of Panzeria rudis. Lineage (NCBI taxonomy): Eukaryota > Metazoa > Arthropoda > Insecta > Diptera > Tachinidae > Panzeria > Panzeria rudis. The sequence goes on from OY101451.1 coordinate 4,753,193, forward strand.
ACGGTGTTAGGATTTTATAAATGTGTGTGGGTGTGTGAATAATATAAAGCTACATATAATACAAGTGCTTTTAACAATAAAACAGTTGCACTGGCATATGGCACAAAACGGCTCTTCCACCCGTAATAGAGTACAGTATGATTCTTCTATTTACATTTTCTTTTTTTGTTTTTTAATTTCATATTTCAACCAACACCACTTTAAGTTTAATTATTTTCTTATAATTTTGTTTTAATCCCCTACGCTTTACTTAAGCGTCTACTCAATCTCAGTTTTGGCAATAAAATTAAGTCCATCAGGCCAAATTAATTAGCGCTTTATGTAACAAACTGCTTTCCATAGTCACGCAACCAAGTTTCTAATGAATTAAATTGTTTGTTTTATTTTTTCAGATGCACAAATGAAAATGAAAATAATGTGTGTGAGAGTGAGTTGCAACAAAGCGAATCCAATTTACAAAAAAAAAACAATATATATAAATAAATTCAAGTCCATTACAATTAAACATAGTTTTTTTTTGAAAACTAATATTTTTTGTGAATAATTTATAAGTTTTGTTTAAGATATTTAACTGAAAAATGTTTTAATTATAATTACCTGTTGTTTTTTCTGGTTGGCTTTATTGCGCAGTTGCACTTGTTCGTTTTCTTTTTTATTGGCGGCAGCTGCTGCAGCGGCCTGTTCCAATCTTCTACGTTGTTCATTCTCTTGATCATGGGCCTTAAAGAAAACAAGCATACAAAAGTCGCTTGAAGTAAAAACAAAATTATTTTAATTTGTTTCCATCTTACCTTAAATGCTCTAGTAAATCTTACAATTAATGCAAAAAACGCTGCAGCATCAGCATTGCGTGATGATTCACCAAAATACTCTACACATTCTCTAAACGCTTCTTGGGCATTTTTTAATTCAATTTTAATTTTCTTCAGTTTTTCTTCAGAGTTATTGAGAAAATCTCTTAAAATATGTGTCTGATGGCCTTTGACTCTTAGTTCGGCTTCTTTTTTCACCAATTCCATTCCCTTTTCCAAATCATGCATATCGGTTACTATATTTTCCAGCGATACTTGCGACGCTTTATCGGTGCAGAAAAGTTCAGTGTCAAAATTTAACAACTCGGGGAATTTTTGACGAATTGTCGCTACAATGTAGTGTAGAAGAGAAGAACGCTTATCAGTTGATTTGGTGTCGATTAGAGTGTCTAAAGATTGCAATTTAAAACCATAGGCTGGACCACGTTTGCTGCTATTCAAATAGTTTCCAAAGGCCAAAACAATCTCTAAGACTGCCTTGAATTTACGTGATTGCTTGAGCGAATTTGAAGCGGTGGTGATTGCATGGATTTGCTGAAATTTTCAACAACAAACATTTTGAGTTAATATTTTTACATATATTTTTGACTTCCTGCAAACGAAAAATGGGAATTTTCTGATTTAAAATTTTTATCATATCTTGACGTTTTCAGGTCCTAGGAAGCCATTCTGACTATTTTTACGATTACGTAGTAGCAAATTGTCGAAAAAAAGAGAAAAAGACAAACGTGTCAATGTAGCCAGATTGTTGGAGGCGCTGGCATGCTGTCGCATGCTCCGGCTTGGGATCGCCATCTTGGGGTGGTGTTCTTGCCAACAAATCTGGTACGACATTGACACGTTTGTATTTTTATCTTGTTTTCGACAAGCAGCTGCTACAAAATAGCGGCCAACGTGGGGCCCGATTTTTCTATCGAGCTAATTCACAATAGTCGTTAGCTCACAACATAAATTGTTGCCATCTATAATAAAACCACAGGATGCTCACGACAATGAAGTCCGTGTGGCTGTATGTATGTATTTATGTGTGTTAGTATGTAGCCCACTCAAACTTTCGAACGGCTTATCCGATCACCATTCTTAAGATTTTTACTAAACTTAGATATCGTGTAAATATGAACCGATTCAGCTCGTTAGAATTAGAGAATAAATTTTTCGAAAACGTTTTTTAAATAAATTTTGAGCGTCAAAAATCTAATAATTTCTTCAGTATAAAAAAGGACGCCGATTTCTGAAAATTTCATTGAAGGCCCCTCGAGGCGATCAAATAAACACGCCAACGGCCTAATTGTGCGCGTGTAGTCGTTCTTTTTCTGCTACAAGTACGCGTTGTCGGCAATGATTGAAGAAAATCTAAAAACAATTGTTTTCTTTTGGCGAGCAATTTATTGATCGTCTCCAATTGTGATTGAGGAAAACATAATCTCAGTTGTTTTGTGATTATGCGGAATCACTCTAAAAATGACGACAAGCACAAGAAATTCACACATATGGAATATTTGACGTATTTATTTGATTGTCTCCAAGGCCTTTAGAGTAGATTTATTCATTCGAAAGATATCGTTGTCGAAATTATGCAATTATGCAATCAGAAATTGTTGTGAAATCTTACTTATATTTAAAATTTTCCGAAAAAACGTGTTTTTTTAATAATTTTAAGATATCGTTGCTAAAAACCTAATTAGCTCCTAACCTCAAATTGAGACTTTTCGTTTTCGAAATTTTTCGAAAAAAATCTTTTTTTTAATTACTCTAAAAATTCAAATCGACAGGTCACTTATGTCACTTTTTAGAGCTTGAAAAATTGCATCATATATCGCAAATTCGATCTAAAGCGCTTGAATGATTCGATTTCGGATTGTCGAAAAATCTATAAAATTTCGAGAGCTTTGTTATTCCTGGGCCATTCGTTTTATTTTATACATATTTTTATACACCAAAAAAATCCATGCAACATATGCGCGAAAAGACTCGAATATATTACGAAATATTTCGTAGTTCGAACCACGAAAACGTTTCGTAAAATATACGGAATGTACGAAAATAATAAAAAAAAATATATAAATAAAAGTAAAAAAGACTGTCTCAACCGGGGTACGAACTCACATTCTTCATATTTCAAGGGAAGTACTCTACACACTGAGCCATTTTCTACTTATTTCAGAAGAGGTAAACATTTATTTTATATACTTACACCTGAAAAAGATTGCTATTTATAAAAAATAATTTAAATTTATTTTTTTCTTTCAAATATATTTTGTAACAAAGTAAAAAAGTTTACGAAAGGTTTTCCTTACTTTCGTAAATTTATAAAAATTATTGTTTAAATCATTTTTCGTAATATGTACGAAAGTTTCGTCTATTCTACGAAAAATGTAACTACAAATTTTTTTTTTTTGTAAAATGTTGCATCGATTATTTTTAGTGATAGTGAAATATATTTTAAAGGTATTTTTTGTGTTAGAAAACTCTTGTAAAAAACTTACCGGACAGATTAAATGCAAACAATCGAAAAAGTTGCCCATATAATTCATAATTGCTAGTTTCGATGAAATACGCTCCACTTTCGATAGCTGCAGCATAAATTTATCTTCTTCGGTCAAAAGATTTTGATCCTTACGTTCGATTATATATTCCTTATACGATTTCACCTCGACATCTGTGGGTATCATTTTCTGTAATAGTTCCACATTCTCGAGCGACAGTTTTTTCAAATCTAAACTGTGTATAGCAGCAATAACCTCATCAATGGGCATATCAAGTTTACGACGAGATATAGCTTCAAGGTTTGCAAAAAATTTAATTTCAACTTAATTCAATTGAATATTTCAATGCAATGATTGATATCTTACCAATATTTCGTAATCTCGTGTGTTCCAAAAGTGAAACACATTCGGGTTTTTTAAAACGTTTGCTGGGATATGATTGCAAACTGCCATCTACCTCAGAATTGGCGCCACTGGTTAGACCTCCGCCTACACCGATTTTGAAACGTTCTTCAAACTCATTGAAATCAATAAATTTATAGATTTTCTCATCATCAAGCTCATTGAAAATGGTACCACGTACCTTTGAGAGGAGAAATAATATTATCATTAATATTGATGTGATTACTTTTCGAACAAAGTTTACTTTTAATCCAAAGTGATTATTTAATTAGGTTAAAGTTCGTAACATTTTTAGCCAGAAAGAATTGGATATGAGACCATATCCCAAGTATTAAAGCAAAAATTAATGTAAATTAATTCCACAAACTACACTGCGCCGCATAACGCAGTTTCTGGAAGTCGCAAGCAACAGAGTTTAGGTGTATTTCATGTCTTTCGCCATTATTAAGGTGAATTTATATCTTATTTATATAATTCATAACTAGAAATGGTATACGAGAATTATATTATGTTATTCTAACATGAATTGTATAAATAAGATTTAAATTCACATGCAACCAAGCTACCTGAGCAATGGCGCAGCACATGAACACTGATGAGGTAGTGTTGCGGCTTCCGACAACAGCATTGTTATGTTCTACAGTGTAGGTTGTGCATTTAATGAACTTTAGTTTTCCCTTGATACTTGGAATATTACCTCAAGTCCTGTTTTTTTTAAGCTAAAAATATTACGAACTTCAGCTTTGGATTAGAAACAATACTATTTTATGAATTTGCAAAGTTTATGAATAATATTTACCTGGTTGGGCTTGAGAGCAATCCAATTTAATGTTGGCAGCTTGTATTTGGTTGGCACTTTTCTTTTGATGGTCATGGCACCATCAGGAGCAGGCATAAAACCAGCCACAGGAGGTGGTGGCGGTTGGAATGACATGGGTATATTGTTGGGATGTTGCATGGACTGCAAGGCACGTAGAGATGGTGGCGGTGGTGGTGGAGCCATATTATTTAACATTTGGCCAGGTCCTGCTGGTAAAGGTGGTGGTGCGGGCGGTGCTGGTGGTGGTGGCGGAGGTGGGGCTATATTTACAGCTTCTGCCAGTGGAGGTGGCGGTGGTGGCAAAGGTGGTGAAACACATTCCACGGGTGAATCTTTTAACAAGGCCTCACTGGCCAATGAGCCTTCTAAACCGCTTGAGCCCGATCGTGGCAAGGAACGCGATAGCGTCTGTAGTTCTAGATTTTTACTTTGCAACAAAGATTCCCGTTTTTTCAGTTCCTGTTCATTTTGCTTAAGTATTCGACGCAACGTGCAAACTTCTTCATCAAATTTCAATTTTGTGGCCATTAAATCTTCACGTTCCGTTCTTAAATATCTAACCTCAGTTTCCATTTCAGCCAATTTATATAGTAATTCTGAATTTCTATCAATTTCCCGTTCGATTTGGTCTTCTAGCTCTTGTACCCTTTCGAGAGCAGCTGTCTTTGTTTCAGAATCTTCCATTAAAGCGGCCACATCGAAAACATTGTCGAGATAAGCTGAAATTTGCACTTTAAGTTCTTCAGATTCTGTAAGCCGTAGTTTTTCTAAATACTTGTCTAGACCCAAAGCCGTAAATTCGTATTGTAAATGGACGCGATAGTTCATATCCTCCACCGAATGCACCACTATATTCATAAATTGCATACAGGCCACCATAAAATCTATATTAAAAGCCTCAAAGTTCATGAAATATTCCATTAGAGTTTGGAAGCGTTGATTTTCATGACAAACATTTTTAAAATTATCAAAGGCAGATAAAATTATCTCATGGCCACCCTTGACCAAACATATGGCGGCCAATAGCTCCAGCACCAAAGCTTTTGTTCTCAAAGATTTGTGTATTAAACTAAGAGCTATACAATTAATGGCCTCACGATGTTGTATCACCATATTAAAACCATATTTATTATTCATAATGGCTCGCAAACACATAATACACACATGTATGTCATCCGTGGAAGCACCCATATTTAATTTGGCCATATGTCGTGAACGTCTTTTGAGATTGGGACTATCAAGCACATCAGCCAGCGCAGGACGTAAAAAGCCATTGAACGAATAGTGATTGTTTTGATAACGAGAAGATTCTGTTAGACTTACATTACTAATGCCACCAATATTCGAGCCTGCACACGTAGAATTGCCCATACCATCACCGCCCATATTGCCCAGACCACTATTATTTAAATTTAAACGTTCATCAGATTCGCTGAGAGCCTCCTGGACTCTCTGTTCGTGACGCATCATTTGTAAACGAAAACTAAGATAGTCTACTAAAGCATCTAGACCTTTGTTGGTCTCATCTAGAAACTCCTTTACCCACTCAATGTGATTGGTGCGCAAAGAAATTTCAAGATCACGTAACACTTGTGTAGATGTCGATTCGCCAACCATCTTACGTTTCTGGCAAAAAAAGTAGAGGAAGTAAAGCTGTAAGTGTAAAGTTGCCGGTTCATGGAGTAGGAAAATTTTGCAGGAAGGATGAGGGAAATTTTAAGGAGTTAGAAGAAAACAAGAGACAAGTTTTGGCAGAATAGGAGAATAATATTTTATAGTGCAAATGTGCCAAGAAAAAACAAAAATAACAAAACAGAATTAACAAAAAAGGTAGTAAAGTTACAGATAGAACAAAGTAATAGGAATTCAACCATGAGTGTAAGTTTTTGTGTGTCAGTGTTTGTGTTTGTGTGAGTAGGATGAAATGGAAAAATATTAATAAATATTTATCTAAGAAACAAGTTAAGAAAAAGCAGCAACAGCTAATTACAAATTGGTTGAAATGTTAAAAAAAAACAAGTCTTTCAATTAGTTTAGTTTTGAAATACAATAGTTACCAATTAGCAGTAAAATTTTATAAAAAGTTTCAACCAACATTTAAAAAGGATTTATACAAAATAGTTTCCGCAAATTTAAACTCTACTTTGCGGTAGATTTTTGTTAAAATTTGAAAATGTACAGAAATGTTTTTGCTAAATCCTCTAATGGGTTTTGTGAAGTTTTTTTTTCTTGAGAAAACTTACTCTATGACTTCTGGAGGCTTTGGGATCCAAATAAGTTCTTAATTTGTTAAGATAATGTGAAGGTGGATCTTTTGCTTGTACCATTTCCTGTAATTTAAAAATAAAGACATTTTTTATTTCTACTTTTTGTCTTTTTAAAATTCATTTGAAACTTACTTGATCACATATTATGTCCCATTTCTTTTCATCATCATAGTTTTTTAAAAGTTTGGCTTTATCGGGAGGTAAATCCATGGAAGCCTAAAATATATAAAAATAAAAAAGGGTTAATTAAAAAAAGCGTTTGGTAAATCGATTTATTGAATTATCTTCATATTTTTATTTAATTTGCAAAAAAACAAACATACATGGTTTGTTAATTTTTTTCTTTAAACTTATACATGCATGTGTTTTAGTACGAACTTTAAACGCTTACAACTTCCAAAATACTGAATAGATTTTAATAAAATAAATACTGTAAACAAATGCCTTTTAAATGCATTATTTTTATCTTCATCGGTTGTAGTTCATGAGAGTAAAAGGCATCTACATAATCGCCTATAACATTCAATTAAACTAAATTGATTGATGATAAATATGGCTTATTACCTATTTGCCTATTTGTGAAATATTTCAAAATATGTTTTCGTGCATACTATTTCTAAATACATATGTCACAAATTACACATCCCCACGATGGTTTGATGCGGTAAAAAATACTGCGTCGTCAGTTTTTCCATATCATGTTTATATTTTATTTTATGCTTCTACCTAATATTTTTATGAGTTTGGGTGTTTTCACTAAATTACTAATAAAGTCTACAGTTTTTCGCTGATTTTCATAATATTTAGCTTATTTTATTCTTAACACACTTGCCTTTAAAGACAATGGCCAAAAGTTCAATATTTTGCAGTTTTGAATTCTGTATAAGCTTTTAGAAACAAAATTTGTTTTTAATTTTTACAAAAAAAAATAATTTTTAAACTTTATTTTATGAATAACTAAGAAACCATTTTAGCTTACCATATTAAGATGATTTTAAGCAAATTTTTTTAGTTACCCGATGGTGTTTTATTGGTCGACGTCGGACATACTGCCTTCTAGTTAAGGGGAAGTAATGTGTGTGAAGAAAAATTTAAATTTAACTAGTGGAGACAAAAACCAAACTTTTTAGAAGAGTCATTTTTGCAGTTAACAGAACACTGTTAAACACTTAACAGTCGTAGTAAAATTTGATGAAATGAGTTTAGGAGGGCGAAACGAGGAATTGGGAACAGGTCCATACTAATGGAAAATATCGCCCAACAGATGCTTATGAAATTATGATAATAGGGCACTCTAAGAATATATGCAATATAATACAAAAAGTATTTTTATAATATATTTAAATTTATCTTCACACACATGGGGAAGTAGTTGTAGGTACTTTGTACTAAAATTACTTTGTTGTTAAATTGTGTTCTGAATGTACATATTTTCCTTTCATTCATTTTTAATATCTATATATCAAGTTTTTAATAATCACTAATTGTTTTGTCGAATTTAATATTTGGTTGAATAAAGACTCAGATTGTTTTTATATAAAATAGAATTATATTGTAGTTTAAATATATTAACTACAATATTGCTATGCCTCGTGAAAATATCAGGTAGGCTAATAAAAAAATATCTGACGTGATGAAAAAAAAGCCAATGATGTAGTTTGTTTTAATATAAATACTGTTAGATGAATGAAAAATGGAATGAATTTTTGAAGGGGGAAAAAAGAAGTATTTCGTGGGGTGGTGTTATTAATTCGCTCGAAATTAATTTATTATATTCCAGAACTAACGAAAAGTGTTCTATGTCCACCGGAAACACATAATTTCACCAGAAAAATTGAAAACTCGGAAGAAATATGTCACTCCGAAAAATCGCAAATTGTTCGAAAATTCGAAATTTGTTCGAAAAGTCCACAAGAAACACCTTATTTCACTAAGGAAATTAAAAACTCGGAAGACATCAGTCACTCCGAAAAATCGACAATTTTCCGAACATTTTAAGTTTACCATCGTATATTCAATAAAGCACCATAGGTGCTTTAAGTCCACCCCCAAGTTCACTAAATAAATCAAGAAGTCGAAAATTTTCGAAGACTCGCGAAAATATAGAATTTTTTTAAAATTTAATGTTGAACACCTTTTCAAAGATGTGCCGAAAGTATGCTAAATCCACCAGAATCACATATTTTGCTAATAGAAATTGACAATTCCCAAAGAAAATCTATTTGACTCCGAAAATATCCAACATTTTCCGAAAATTTTAAATCAAACACATCTTTGAAAATTTATCAAAAATGTCTTAAGTTTACCCAGAGACCAAAATTTTAGTAAAGAAATTGTGAACTAGGAAAAATCGGAGTTACTCCGAAAAATCGAAAACTCTCGTAAAATTCGATACTCAAGCAGAAGATTGCGAAACACTAGATGCAATATCCGTTATTTAGTCGTGAATGTGTTGAGGATCACAATTGATGTTTTTGCAATTTATTTGAAAATTTACCTCAACATTTAAATAAAAATCTCTCAATTAGTTTATCACTTTATCTCCTTGCCAATCAAAATAGCGTGTGATCTTTTTTTTTTTTTGTTTGAAATTAATCGGATGCAAAAATACACAACACACATACATTTATAAAATAATGATCTTGAGAAAATTGATTTCGATTCGAAAAGAAAAATTATTATAATGATGTTTATTTGAATAACAATATAATTGGGTTATAATTAAATAAAATATAGATCATCATTGTCATCAGTTGCTAGGCTTCCACCATAAAAACAGATAAGAGATCAATACAAAATGAAATTAAAAATTCTTCATTTAAGAGGCTTCCCGTACTATAGACCACATATGCCAGTATGTACCACATATGGAAGTGTTTTTATGTGAATGTTAAATGCGGTGTGCCGTTCGAAAGCCAGCAGCAGCAACGACAGCAATAGCAACAAAGAAAATATGGACACAAATATTTAAGTATAAAGCAAATATATATTTATTTATGAAAAAGTGGTGGTAAATGGGGATGGATGGATGGTGGTGATCTCAAACTGTTCGCTCGAATGAAGTTGTTTTTATTCCAAGATAAAAACTACAAACAAACAAACATGCAAAATAACAATAAAATTATAATGAAAAATAAAAAGAAAATGTTTATACACTGTAAAATAATAAATATTATTGATCGGGAAGTTGCCATATTGTAAAAAAAATATTTACAATCAAGGGAAGGCAATTGTTTGTTATAGATTGTTTTTATATCTGATACAAAAGCAAGAACTTGGCGGTACATCCGAACGTCGCTGTACATCCACAAATGACTAAACGGTGGAGGCAGTTACTACGATTACTACGGGAGTACAGATGCCAAACTTCAAGTTACCGCAACATAAGATGGGTGTGCCACAAGGATTAGTACTATCACCTATACTCTTCAATATTAAGCTTGTAAAAATTTCCACTCCACCTCAGAAAGTCTTGCTGGTGTCATAAGCCGATGATAGCACCATCATGTCATGCAGTGTAAACATCCATGACTCCATGACAGACTTCTTGAAACAACAAAACTTGAAGCTATCAAATTAAAAAACGTCAGTGTCACTTTTCACTTCCTGCACTGAAAAAATTATCTCACATAATTTCAGCGAATGATATTCATTTACGTAAATGCATTAATTTTTTAGAAAAACATATTGATTCAATGTACTCATACGTAGTTTCAATGAAAATATTAGTTGAATTTCAATGTAAAACGGTTCAATGAAAGTATACGTTGTTGTTATTCTTTAAGCAACCATTGCACTGTCTGATTTCAATATGTAAAAGTTAAACATCGTGTCTAATATACAATTTTTAATTTTTCGTCTAAGCTCAGTTAAAAATAGAACCTATTCTATTTTCATCTAATATAAAATATGAGATTTAAATGTCATATTCTTAAAGTTAGATATTGAAATCATACGAAAACAAAATTAATGAACCAGTTCATTGATTTAGCGTACTAGTACATTAGGTCAAAATTAAAAATTCGTTAAAACAATGAAGTTTTTCTTTGAATTTTTGGTTCAGTATGGATTAAAGTAGTAAGGATGTAATTAGACATCTCTGATGAAGGCAGGTCAAAAATCCCGAAATCCTGGGTGCAGTGTTTGACAGCCTCCTTCACTTGTTTTCATCGCATGCGAACTACATACTTAAACGAAATAGTGAAATCGCGAAACAGGGTCATTTAAAGCTCTCAGGCAGCTACTGGGATATGAATATGGATCCCTGCCTTAGTGACATCCAATGGCGAGCATTACAACCGACCGAAAACAATTCATTCCGAATAGCAACAAAATGTGTCAAAATTACCAACATTGACCACACAGAAAAAAATAAGTTTCGTTTTTGATAACAAAAATCCCGGTATTCAATAATTTTTTTTCAAATTTCCTGTGATAAAGAATTCCCCTATATTGATAACAAAATTATTTCAAAATAAAAATATATAAATTAAAAAAATGTTGACATGGCTGGAATACGAACCCGGGCTTTCCGGACGTAAAGCATACACTCTATAGCTGAGCCATATCCCATTTATTTTTTTATGGGATGCAACTTGTTTTAAGTACTTATGTATAAAAAGAAAAGAAATAGCCGGCATGGAAAAGAAATATTTACAACGAAATATTTTATTATGTTAAAGATAAATGTTATTGAAATTCATATTTTTTTTTTAATAACATGGTTTTATTGAATATAATTCTTGTCTATTTTTTTCTGTGCACCTTCATGAGGAGACATTAATGCAGTTCCTGATGGCATGTCACCTGTCAAACCACCCTAATCGTCAAATTCTGATTCATGCCCTCTCCCAAGACACATCCGATTAGATGTGTCGGTGAATAAAACTGTAAATGTTTATAGATGCAAAAGGGTTCTCAATGCCCGACCTCTCGCGATTTCGGATAGTGGTCGGGAATTGCCCAGACAATCTCGCTCAATCCTGGGTGCATTTAAGAGTCGGATGGAGCAGTATTATAAGCTGGTACCAGGTTATCTAAACAGGTTCACAGAAGGTTATCTCCAGCGTCCAGCTTTTCGCAACTGTTAAACTGCCCTAATAGATCCACATCTCTTCGCCCCATCGACATATGACTAAGACGTACTGAGGTGGCAGGGTTTCTCCAGTTACGACCTCCACCCGATGACACACTAACTTAATACAAATTTTTAAAATTTAATACTTTCAGCAAAGAACTCCCGACAACAGCAGAGCATGTGCAACAACAATAACTACGAAAATTATCGATAAAATCATGATATTTTCACAAAATAATGCAGACATGTAAACTTTGACAGTTGAAAATTGCACAAATCTGCTTATGAGATTGCCCTTTTCAGAAAGAGAGAACAATTATGTGCTTGTGTTTCATTTTATCCAAATAAAACTAGTGCACATTTAACAAATGTAGGCGAAAAACATAACAAAATTGCACACCAATACTTTCTTATCGCTGTTTTGAATGTTACTTTGTCAAGCGTGAGTCGGAAATATCTTCCGTTTCGTGGCATGAGTGTATAGCCTGTGCTGGAGTGATAGAAGAGTTAAAGTTCGCATGGTATAGTGATTTAAATTTTGCTCGAAAAGTTAACAATGAAGAAGATATAAGAATAAAATTAATCTAAAAATGTTTAAAACTGCCGAAAAATGGATGATAACTTCAAGACTTTTGATTAAGTCGCCTTTGAAACAAAAGGAACTAAATTAAAGTCGATCTATCTGTCTTGGAGACGCTATAAAAATACCGAAATTAAAAAAAATTACCTCATTTCTAGAAGGCATTTTTTAGGCCTTCCAAAACTAGCAAACGAATAAATTTATAATCGTAAGATAAAATTTTTTTAAAGATGGAAAAATTTCGAAACTTTCGATGGCAAAACAGCCTTTTTTATTTTTTATTATTTTATTAATTTTTTTTTTGTAAATATGTATATTAAAAATTAAAAAACCAAAATGTGCAGGAAAATAGCCAAATATAAGTGTAAAATATGCAAAAACATGCTGTAAAGGGTAAAATATTCAAGAATATGCACTAACAAAACAATGTTAAAATTCTTAAAAAACATGCAATTGCATATTTGCGGTTTCCCTGGTCATAAAATTTTTTGGATTTAAATCGCTTCATTTTCACAATACATTTCATGGGAATAAGTAGTCAATTTCGTATAAATTTACACGTACGATAATTTCGCACAAAAGAAACGGTAGGAATAATTTTCAAACGATAAATAACTTTTATGACTAATCAATTAGAATATCATATCAATCATCTAAGTATCAAATAGAGTATCCCAAAATATCCTACACAAACTGAGTCATTATTATCTCGTAAGTATACAAGTCACTACGTGTGTGAGATCGTTAGAATTTCCAATAAATTATGTGTAAATTATTACACGATCCGTGTCTTTTCTGTCAGTGTCATGTGCAATTTTCATAAAATATATATGATTGTACAATATGAATGAGTAAAATACAAATTGCCAACAACAATAACGAAAAGTTAGCAAAACAGATATTGCATTTATAAAACACATTTCTATATTTAGATTTCCTGGAATTATTGTATAAGAAATAAAGAAAAATCCAAAAAAAAAAATAAACAAATGGAAACACTTTTGCAAAATGGAACTTAAGACTGGTAGCTAAAGATTTCATATAAACTAATCAATTTTGCCATATAACTCTTAGTTTTAAGTTAGTTTTAAATTATGTTACTATCATTAAATGAATAAAATTAAAATAAATTTTGAAAAGTTTAAATAAAATATGAGAATCGTATTATTTTTACACATCTATCATCATGGTTTCTTTATTTATTTATACTATGTATTTGTGTATATGTCTACATGTTTTAATTATATAGATTTCCAATAAAGTAAAAAGTAATTATAAAAATTATAATAATAAACCAAACAATTGAAAACTGAAAAAAGCAGAAAATATCCGTAAATATACTTATATATATATAAATACATATATGTATGTACATATTTATATAGACATACTATTATATATAAAAATATGTATGTATGTATGTATATAATTATGTATAGACAAACTCATACTGTTTTAAATAATATTATTCGTTTCCGTTCTACTAATATTTATTTACATTAAATAAAAACAATAAAAAATAAAGTGAACGCTACAGTCAATCAAAGAAAAACAGCCGTATAAAATATAGCTTTGTCTACTCAATGTGGAAAATATTTAAATATGTATGTACAAGAATTATTTAACTGATATTAAAGAGGACAAATTTCTCTTTTTCAGTTTTAAAAACCTTATTATTTGGAATTTATTGTATTGTTTAATCGGCGCTAAGGCTCTGGGAGTTATTTTTACGAAAAAAATACTCCACTATATGTATACGAGTATCTACTCTCTAAACAAAAATTTTAAAAATATTCGTAGGAGGAAATTGAGAGTTATGACCAGGGAAATCGCAAATATGCAATTGCATGTTTTTTCCTGTGCGATGTAGGTAGACACAAGTAAGTTATTTATAAGTTTGAGAACTTTTTAAGAATTTAGGCACCGATTTTTACTGCATATTTTTGCATATTTTACCCTATACAGCATGTTTTTGCATATTTTACACTTACTCGGTTATTTTGTGAATTTTTTTCTATTTTTGAAGGCATATTTGGCTCTTTTCCTGCAAATTTTGGTTTTTTAAATTTTAATATACAAAAATAAAAGGAAAAAAAAAGTATGTTTTGCCATCAAAATTTTTGAAATTTTTCCGCTTTAAAAAATGTTTCTTTTACTTTTTTTTAAATTTACTCTAATGTATCTTTTTCCCAGTTTCTTACAAATGTTCCTCATTCCACTAATTTATTCCCTGTTTATTTACAGCTTTAAAAATTATCATTTATGTAGTTTTGAAGATTTTTTGAGCAAAATTTCAATTTTGTCGAGATTGTTGGCTTACTTGCACTTCATAGAAAAATAGCAGGACGAGAATAGTCGCGTTTGCGAATATTTAAGCTATTTATGCGATTTTATTGATTTGTTTCTAATAGGAACTACAAAATATGTTTTGGTGTCTTGGTGCCCAAAATTTTATATTCGGACAGATGAATGGCCAGGCTGGCATTGTTAAAGGGACTCCCGTGCCCATAAGGAACCAAAATATATAGGTGGCATGCAATATCGTTCAATGAAATAGTATCCATGGCCGTTATTTCCACATTGAAAAGAAAGGTAATAATGGTAACAATGAGGTAATAGTGACCATAAAAAATGCAAATAAAGTACATGCAAATATTATTGCAGAGTGAAGATTGACTGCATAGCCGGTCTTTGGACGGGATTAATTGTTTTCTTCTCTAGATATGTCGAATAGTGGCTTCGCAGAGTTCAGATTTTTGATTAGGCATAA
This sequence comes from Panzeria rudis, assembly GCA_956483635.1. NCBI lineage: Eukaryota > Metazoa > Arthropoda > Insecta > Diptera > Tachinidae > Panzeria > Panzeria rudis. The sequence goes on from OY101451.1 coordinate 4,768,407, forward strand.
AACCTTTACTCAGCGAAGCCACTATTCCACATTCCCATGGAAATTATTTCCGTTTTGAAGTGGAAATAATGTCCGTTGACGTTATCTTCCTGGACATTATTGCATGCCACCAATATATTTACATAATTCGTGGTATCAAAAATGAATATCATATAAATTATAATCAAAATTTTATGAGCATATTTTGTAACATTTTGGAAGCATATTTTTAGGTTTTTAGTGCATATTTAATGCGCATAAAACACATTTTTTAGGCAATATTCCGGTTTCCCTGGTTATGACTATCATTTTATTTTTGACACCATGCAGAACTCTAAATTCCGTATCCATTAAAATATTTTTTTTACAAACCTCTATACATTACTAAAAAGCAGGTTAATTCTATTTTCAAATAAAACTATTTTTAACAAAACCGACCGACAACGTTAAAAGTTATGTCAATGTCAAATAATAATTAATACCAAAATGCGACTTACCTAATTCTTTCTGCGGAAATATAAAAATTCAAAATGTTTTGAAAATAAAGCAGCTATTTGTAAACGGTTAATCGCATCAGTATAAAATTTCATAGCTGAGAAGTATTACTATTTAATCTAAGAAGATGATCTTCCTAAAAATATCTTTGGTTAAGCAACTATTTTTTAAAGTTAGTGGAGTATACTCGTTAGAAAATTAAAATTTCTCAGTTTTTCAAAGCTTTGGTCCTGTATTTTCAAGATATCGGATCCGAAATAACAATCGATTATCACAAATGCGTCTTAAACAACAAAATTTCAAGTTGCTTAAAAAAAATTATGGAAATGTTCGTTCTGAGTTGGAAAATATAGAATTTTTAATTTGAAAATTTTGGATTTTTTATAGTTTTTGATCTAAGAATCATGGTGCGCGCACCATTACTTTTCTCCTTTTTCAGAAACATATAATTATTTTAAATGTGTCAAAAAGTTATATTCACAGACATGATATAAAAAAATTAATCCTATTTACCGTTTTTCTTGAACATGGATATTATTGGTCTTGGACCAAATGTGAACTTTACGGCAAAACCATAAAAAATTTCATTTCGGAATTTCTTGGAACTTTCTTTGGAATTCTAAGATTCTCAGAATCATATCTTAGTTTTCTCTCCTTCCTTGGTATTTGGTACGTAAATTCCTATATAACTGCAAAATTTCATTCGAAAATATCCATAATCAACGATTTTATAGCATTAAGAAAAAATGTAATATATATGTATGTAAGAAACCCTTCCGAAATATAATAGTATGTGTGTAATTCTATATTTGATCAAATAGTAACAAATCTTCACGAGATATAGGTAAAACGATTATGTAGGATTCCTCTTGCTGCTATATATGTAGCACAGCAGATGAACACAAATAATATTCCATTTTAAAGGCATTTGCTCAGAGATGTATACAATATTTATTTTATAAAATCAGTTCAGTATTTTGGAAATTAAAAGCGTTTGAAGTTGCTACTAATACATGCACACATAATATACATGCATGTATTGAATAACAATGAGACAAGGCATTAGAACAAAAGGAAAAAAGTTCAATAAATTGATTTAGTTTATTTGAAGGTGTTTTGATTTTGCATTCTGGCATTTTCTTTCTCAATTTCTTTTTCAATTTCTTTTTCATTTTCGTTCAAAATATGAATGAAATAACGGACTTTTGCAACATTCAACATAACCGACTCAATTATAAAAATGAACAATCAAAAATATACACTTCCACTATATAGACTTTATATTCGTTGGGCAAACTTTTATGTATTTGCAAAACAAAAAATGAAGGTCATTCAAGTTTGATTTAATTAAACAAATTTAAGTACACATCCGATAATATTCTGCGTTAGTTTCCCTTGATTACACAGGACAGCAAAATGGAGCCTTTTTTGTTTTGTTTAAATAAAATTTGCTGATTCTCAAGTATTTTTATCTCCTGATTACGATAACGTCATTAGTTTTTCCTTAGCAGCTCTAGTTTTAGAGATATAGCGACATTTAGCATTTGCATAATTTTTAATAATGTTTACTTAAAAAAAACCTTTGTCTCTACGCAAAATCACAATCTTCTCTTAGTAAAGAAAAAAACAAGCAAAATATATTTCACAACCACATAGTATCTAAAAAGTAAAGTCCTGTTTGTACATATCATGTTAAATTAATAATCAAAGCTCATAGAGGAATATTGAACTTCAAAAATAAAAGTTTTGAAGTCTTTTCTCCTTCAAGCCTATTGCGATTCGGTGTGTAAATAAGCCCCGCACCACTAAACATTCGCTCGCTCGGAACACTCGGTGGTGCTGTCACTAAATATTGCCTGGCTATAGGCAAAAGAAGCTCGTATTTTTCCTTATTTACTTTCCACCATGGGAGTGAATCGACGTCATTTATAAAATTGTGAGCGTTTTTCGCAATTTATTGTTATTGACGCAATTGACGGGTAGATTTTTTTTCAATTAAATTTGAAATATCAAGTGGCACCATACGTATTCGTATTCGCGTATTGTTTTCGTATTTCCCTGCGTTGTTTACTCAACAATTATAAATTTTTAAACGGTGTCGAATAGAGAGGACTTAAGCTTTCCGTGTATATTTAAGCCCCTATTATGAATCACAACTAAATTGATAGTTGAGTCGTAGTTGTCAAATTCTTATTATGAATTACAATTTTCATCAAAGTGAGACAACTGGTTTTTATCATTTGTGTTTTGGTTTTTATTTCGACTATTGTGTTGCTTTTGCTTACTTCTAAAATGGTGATTTTAGGCGCCAATCTATCCCACTTGTCAACCAATATTGTTGCCATATCCATTAAACATATAATCTCAAGAAAAAATAGTAAGGCCAAAACTAAAAATATTTAAAATATTTTGTTATGGCTACTATGGTTAAAAAAACAGAGAGTATAGATAAGAACCTTTTTTTCGAACATTATTTCGAAGACAACTAAAACTAGTTGTGAATCATAATACAAAAAAATGGTTGAGTTGGGTCGTAACATTGACAAATATTTTTATTTTCTTTAAACAAAAGATGTTCTACATATATTAATAACATTCTTGATCCTATGTTTATGTTACTATCATAACTAATTATTTTGCTTTTTACTTTTTTTCGACAAGATGTTCAATTATGTTTAAATATTTGGCGGTTGCCTTTAGCAAATTTCTGTTAAAAAAGTTATATATTGAAAAACTTATACAAATTCGCGAGATTAATAAAATAGAAAAAAATCCCCTAAAACTGTTTATATGCATTGACTGCAAAAAAAGCAATAACTCGAAAATTAGCTTATAGCATACAAATCGCGAAAACTTCCTCAAAATGGGAATATCTTAAAAAAAATTCCACAACCGCAAAAACTGTAAACGAATAAACTCAGTAGATTTTAAGACTAAAAAACTTTCTCATGTACGAAAAAAATTGCGAAAGTACGAGAATAATTTGGTAATTGAAAAAAGCCTTAAAATTTATTAAAAATAGCTAAAGGAATGCCAAAAACTTGAAAAAAAAACTTGGGGAAATGGCGAAAGTTCGCAAAAACTTGGTAACATCAAAAAGATATCAGTCTGATATTGATGATAATTCGTTAAAATTGTTAAAAAGCAAAGAATTGTGAAACAGTCCCTTTTATTGCGAAAATATCGAAAATTTGCAAAAAATTGCAAAATTGCAAGCAAGCTCTAAAATTACTTAAAAATAGCTAAAGATCTAAGGAATGACAAAAACTCGGACAAAATTGTCAAAATGACAAAAATTCGCAAATATTTGCTAACATTAAAAAGATATGAACGTTTGACATGGATTAAAAATCGGTAAAACTGTAAAAAAAAAGCCAATAACTGGATAAAAAATTATTTTGAAAATAGCTTTAAACTGTTTAGAAAACACATTTGGCCAATTCACAACCTGTTGTATGTGTTGTAGGTCGTACAAATGTTGTTGGTAATTTCCAAATAGACATTTGTTTAGAAACATGTTTATGTGAACAAAAACATTTTTACGATCTACGACACTTACAACAGGTTGTGAATTGAGCAATTGTTCATTTTGAAAAATTTAACGCATAATTGAGAAAAGAGAAAATGTTATAAACAAATTGTTATTTAATAGTTATGAAAAGTATTGATAATATTAATAAAGAGATTATATATCTATACTCATACTCAGTTAGGTCGCACAGTAGTACGAATAATTATTTGAAATTGACACAACTTTTGACTTTTTCCGTCGATTTTGTTAAAATTAGTTTTATTTGAAAGAAGAATGGACCTGCTTTTAATCATGTATAAATGTTTGCAAAAAATAATTTTAAAATATATGAAGTTTTGAGTTTTCATGGGTACCCCAGTCAAAAATCATAATTCTTAATTTTCTCCTACGACTATTTTCAGAATTTTTTATAGTATATATATATATATAGTTGTTTCGAATCCTAATCTAACTTTTTGAGGATCATTTTTGGCGTAAAATTCACTTCCAGACCAACAGTGATTATTAAAGATTCGAAATCAAAAGCAATAAATTTATGAAATTTTTTTTTGTCACAAACTGTTTGTATGTAATAAGGCATTTGAAATTGAATTTTACAATTACTCAAAAACAGTTTTTATATTTATATTATATAGGGTGTCATGCATCAGATGCGTCATACTATAATCAATTTCAGCATCAATATACAGTAAAGCACTTTTAAGTTTAGCACCTTACTCTTTGTAGTTTAACCCAGGGAACATGTAAAATTTAGTATGCATATATGTATGTAGCTGTACATAGTAGCAGAGTTTGTTTAAAGTATTACTCAAAATTAAATAAGTAAAATGTATTTTTGACGATATAATTGACATTCACTAAACCGTTTACTGTTGTTGTTTTTATTTGCTTATACAATTAGACTACAAAACTAACGTATGCACTTATATTTGCTTAAACAGTGTACTAATAAAAAAAAATTAAGTAATGTGTATATACAAAATTATATTTAAAAGGTGTAGCAAATAGTTTGGTGTACTTGAATCAAATGAGTTTAAAATGAAACCCGTTTTTTGGAATGTTTAATGTTCTATAGCAGCCAGTCAACAACGCAGGCAGTTAATAAATGGCTGGCTGGTATGCAAGAACAGTTTTTCTTGATATTTTTGTTTTCTTTTTCTGCAATTTGTAGACATTTGACATTTTGTATGGAGGAGTTGACATTTATGAAAATGCTTTATAACAAAACTAATTTCTTTGATTTAATACACATGTTAAAGATCACAGCAAGTTTGTTTGGTTAAAATCTTTTTTAATTACAAATTAACATTTATTTTTCTGTATATTTTATTTTATTCTACAAATTCTAAAAATTTTTTAATTTTATTGCAAGTTTATTACGAAAAAAAATCGTTCATGCGTGTTTTGTACAATGAGTGATTTTGTTTGGAAATAATCATGACTTGACTGGTACATTAGGCGCGAATAAATGCTATAGCTACACTTCATATAAGTTGCTCCTATATTAGTTTGTAAATTTTGTAAAATGGTTTCAGAGTGTGTGTGAGTGTGTGTTTGCTTTTCATTCAAAATTCTGTTTATGATATCATTACACATCTACAGAGTTTTTCCATTCCTTTGTATCTCCCTCAAACCACTTTTTTGATTAATATATTTAACACAATAACTTTAGTTATTTATATTTTAAGTTGCGTGCCGTCGCATGCAAAACTTTATTTATTTACACCTTTTTTTATGCGAATAAAAAATAAAAAATTAATATTGTTTTCATATTACAATAAATCTAGGACATTGAATGGGCACAATGATTGCTTTAAATGTGAAAAGATAAAAAAAAAACATAAAACTCCTAATACGATTTTTTTATTGTTGTTGTAGTATTTTCAACCTTAAAAATGACTCATGGGGGCATGTTCTGTATTTCATGTGGAATTAAAATATACGGAATTATAAAAGCATTGTTGTTGTAAATTAATATTTATAACAACAATGCTTTGATAATTCCACACATTTTAATTCCACATGAAATACAGAACATACGCGATGGCTCTTTGTTTACAAATAAAATACTACATATTAATCAAAATTTGTTTTGTTTATAATATTTAAGAACTTAAATGATTTTTTTGTGTACACAAATTCTTAAGGAATTTTTTTGAAACTGATAAACGGAAACTAAGCAAGCAGTTGATCAAAATTATAAAAACCTTGAGTATTGAAAACAAAATTCGAGTTTATCATAGTATGTAAAACAAATTGTGTATGTAAGTTTAAACCAAGATAAAGATTAATTTTATTGAGATTTCAAGAAGTTAGATAACATGTGAATGACATTTTCTTTTAGATTTAACAAATGAGTACGTAGAACTATGTGTCTAATAAGGAATTAAAGAATGCATCTTGCAAATATTTGCGGGTAATGTGTACAAATTCAATACGAAATCGGTCGTAAATCGTTGTATGTATTTTCAAGTTCAAAGCAATCAAAAATGTATGGATATTTTTTAGATTTATAGATTCCATTTAAAAGGAGTTTTCCAAACAAGTGACCTTGTCTAGAAAATCATTTCGACACGAATTTTTGGAGTTTGGAATCAGCATTCGGCGCGGTAATCGAAATAAAAAGGTCAGTTCGATAACAATGGTGGAACCTGACACCGTTGAGAGTTGATTAGATATTGAAATCGATAGGTACAGTATATTATATTGTAAAACACAAAAACCAACGACTGAATGTTGTAGAGAGGACCAAAAAAATAAGATATACGTCTATCGAAGTTACAGCTCCATTTCTCTTGCACATTGTTATAGTGTATCGGAATAGGAAATCTTGTTATCCTTACATTTTAGGTATTAAGTGTATTCTGCACTTTTATGTGAAACAGTACCACAAAATACAACAATACGAGGTATATTTTTGGTTAAACCTCTAACGCTTCTCTGTATGGGGGTATTTTTGGTATCTTTTTTGTAAAAGCGGAAAAACGCGACAAAGATATATGAGTATCATAAAATTCTGCAATGTCTTTGAACCGGATTTTATGAGGGTAGTTTGTATTAAATTTTTATTATAAGACACCACACCAAATAAAGCCGTTTGTTGTTGTTTTGTTTTGATCCTTAGAAAGTGTTATTTTTTTAATCGCAAAATCTTCAGATTCGAATCGTTAATTTTCTTTTGAAATCGAAATGATACGAAATCCTTTAGCATTGGTGAATATTTTATTTTGATCGGCTCAGCACTTAAAACGTTATGTTGTTCACACCTTTATTTCAAAATACATACAAACATATTATCCCCTCAAGAGGTGAGTACAGGACATATTTTTATGATTTTTTCAATCAAAATTAATAGCGATATGTGGCTGTATGTTCGTATGTGTATGTGTGTATTTGTAGACCGATGAGATGTGGTAGATCTCACGGATTTCAAAAAATAAAGATTTCGTAATTTTTTTTTTCATTTTAATCTACCGTTTCGTAAGTTTTTTTTTTAATACAAATTTTAAGCTCTGAACGGCTCCGAATTCGCTATTAGGGAGCTGTACACATAATATGTAACGCAGTTTTTATTTCCGTAAAGTCTCAACTCCGTAACAGTTTCTCAATCCCCTTCTCCTTCGCCACCCTATAACCGAAACATAACATGTGAACCGCCTCCAACATCGAAAAATCCAAAATCCAAATCGGCAAAAAAGTTTCAGAACTCTTGTGAAATCGATCTTTCATATTAAGTAAATTCTTAGGAATTGGAAAACGGCGGCAAATATTTTGATCTTGATCAAAATCTGTTTAAGCAGTTCGAAAAAAGGAGTCGAAATTTTTGGAAAATGTGTGTTTTATTTTCATTTTTAAGATTTTCGAGAGCTTTATACTTGCAATTAGCGGGAAAGTTCCAAGAAAGGTCAACAGTTTTTTAAATGACAGCCTAAACATTTTATCTTTTCATTATTACAAAATGCATAAAAACTGTGTCAGTAGGAAGTTTCCACACTTCTTTTTAATCAAAACTTTTTTTTATCTTTAAAGATAGCAAATTTTACTTTAACTTACCAAAACTTTTGTAAATCTACGATCCAATTCCTCAGCGGTAGGCATTGGCTGTTGACTTCTACTTCTAACACTGGGTTGACGTACCGGATGATATTGTGAGCTACCACCGCCAATGTCGTAACGCAAATCATTCTTATGCAAAAAACCACTTCCGTTACCACAATAACTTTTAATCTGATTATGATGATGATGATGTTGCTGTTGTTGGTAGTTCGATGAAGAACTGCACGCCACAACATTGTTTTCATCGACCAGATTGGTGTCGACCGATGTCAAAGAACGTGACTTAACCGATCCCATATTGGTAGTATGGTAGTAGTGGCGGCCGTCACCCAAACCTACCGTTCGTACAGCAGCAATCGATGACGAACCAACGTCACCGCTGCTGCCACCACTGTTATCCACAAAATTTAATGTTTCGTTGAGTGAAGATACCGCCTCCCACACTCTCGTCTGGACAGTGCGACAAATAGCTCGTGTTTTCGCTGGGCAACTCGATAGTTGCTCCTTGATTTCGTTGAACAGATCCAAAATTTATGCTTATTTTCGCCAAGTGTATTTAATTTAAAAGAATTTTATGAATAAACACCAAATGATTTTTATTTATTTATTTTATTTTGAATGAAATTTTTTTTTTTGGGCAATATTTTGTTTCTTTCACACTCGGTTGAAATTTCGGTATAAAAACAACACTTATTTTTATGTTTATTTATGTCTACAACTTATATATGTATGTATGTATGTACGTTAATAAATTAAATAAAGCATTTAACACAACATGTTCAATCCGTGTTCAAAAGTATTTTAATTTGTACATTTTTCTATCAAAAGAAGTTACTAAATTAAACTCGCTCTCCTCTAGTTCTCTTTATTTTTTTATTATTCACCCAGCTACGCACACATGTAAATAGGAATAATCAAAATTTATTAAATCCAGTATTTTGTATAAAAGAATAGTTTCTATTCAAACAAAATTTATTCATTCTTTCAAAGTCAGAAGAATAGATGGACGGACGTACCCAAAGCCAGACAGACACACAGACAGCCTGACAAAAACTTACGAATGGAGACATGACCAATCCCTATTACGTTATACACAAATTCACAGATACACAACTACACATGTAAACGAATTACAAATACTTCTCAATGAGAGTAGAAATATACGATTTGCATGCAGGAATGGAAAGTGGATTTTTGATTTTGTACCAATTGAAAAAGATAATATACCTTGTATACCTTTAAAACAAAAACGTGTAATAAATTTTAGAGATTCATTCTAGAACAAAATTGCCATTATATATAAATGTTAACTTTAATAGGTACATACTATTTAATTAATAAAATTTGTAAGGAGAATCGAAAGTATTTTCAATACTACTATTACTACTACTACTAAATAAAAATCTGTTATTAAAGTATCTAATGGCTATGCTGAGTAGATTTTTGCCGGCCGAAAGCCAGCAAGGGAAAGATTTTTACTCTTCAAAGCCAGTAATTTTCTTTTTAAAATCTAAATAATATCCACTGGCAATTCAAAATGGAAATAATATCCATTGATATTATTATTTATTTGAAGTGGAAATAGTTTCCGGGCCTTCCTTTCCTTGGACTAAGGCAAATTCATAGCAGGTGGCAGCGAAACGGTAGCTGAATATGTTTTGGGGAATTATCAAAGCATTATTGCCAGAGACTAATATGTATTTATAACAACAATGTGTAATGTTTCGAATTATCAAAGCATTGTTCTTACAAGTTAATACAGAACAGACCTGATTGCTATGAGAACAACGAACATTTTTTTCGAATGAAATACAGAACAGGGCTCAAATCGTCATATCCGTGAACGTACAACTCTTCACGTAATAACGCCATTTTCGGATTATGACATACGTGAACATACTGTAATCCCATTTTATACGATTGACGTGTCACGTAATTCATTTTAGTACGATTGCCGATACGATCACAAATGTGACGATTTGAGCCCAGATCTGATAAGTTGCTGTTACATATTGCTTTTTTAAAAGTTTCCATAAACTCTTTACATCATGGTTGCAATTTCCACAGAAGTGGAACGGCTTGTGAGATAGTGTAAAAATGCATGCCAACCCAACAAACCTAAAAGCACCAAAAATTGTACCATGGTTTCCATCCCTGATTGCACTCCCAATTTAGATTAACAACATTTATGCTAGTTTTTAAATCAACGGGAAATTTGGATATGTATTTTGGGTATTTAAAACAAAGCGCCCATGTAAAACATAACGATATTGTTTGATAATCATTGTAAAACAGTTTTAATTTAAGAAGTGAAATCAAGCATTTTTTGATTATACAAATTTTGCCAATGTCTTATTTAATGTGGAATTTTGGATCCCTATTGCAGAGAGCGAAACCGATATACAATAGTAAACGGTGGCGGCGGCTAAGCTAAAAATTAGTCGGCGGCGGCTCTCAGCCGCTTGGGGCCGAATATCCTTTAGAAAAATTACTAGGGTTATTTTTGTCCGCAAAAATTAGGCAAAAACTCCAAAAATGGGTTCATTAACGTAAATGTAGAAACCTTAATAATTTGACCCAGAGTTGCAAGCCGATCGGCTCAAAATCGGCGGCTAGCCGCCACCGGTCCTTTTTCTTTACAATTTTTAGCAAAAAAAATTTTTTTATTTTAGAAAATTTTTTCAGTATATTTTCATTCAAGCCGACATTTAAGCCGCCATCGAGTCATCGTTGTAAACGCCACCGCCCCCGACCGATATTGTTCGCGCCGCCGCCGCCGATGAAAAGGCCTCGGCGTGGAACTCTGATTCAACCTAGCCAAAAGTAAACAAACAATGCTGTCAATAATAAAAATATATTGCAGAAATGCTTGTCTTAGCGTTTTTAATATTACTTATTTCTTTTCTTCAAGAAAATAAATTAAAACAATTGGTGAATGGGAGGTTTCTTATAACCTTCATGGTTAAAGCAAAAGATTTAATTGCACAACAAAAAGCTTATACATATGTATGTACATGGACCTGAATGTATGTACATATATACATATGTTTGCTTATTTATTTAAGGAACTGTGAAATTCTTAAATAATAGTAATATAAACGTGTAGATAAATATAGGTGAAGAAAATGAAAACTGCGTACTTTTATGTATTTTATATCTTATTTGTAATTGGATTCTCAGAATAAAATTAAGAACAACAAAGAACTGCCCATTGTGTCTTGCAAAATATTGAGACATTCTTGAAAAATTACTATATGATTAATGGACAGTTACAAAAATATTATTGATTTGCTTAGCTGCAACTTAGTTAACACTTATTAATTTTATTTTTTTTCATTAATCTAAAAAATTTCCTTTCAACTGAAACAGATCTTAAGTTTTGCCTGGAAATAGCAATGAAATTATTTTTTATATGATTTCCCTTATTTTTTATCACAATTGGCAACATTTTTTCTTATGTGGTTTTTCCTTGCAGACATGCATTCTCTCTTAATAATTTATGTCTATTGCGTTTTTTTGTCTTTTTTAAAAACAGCTTTCCTTTTTAATGCACAAACATTAAATAAAAATTGAACACAACATATGTACAAAGAAAGAGTATATACTTTCGGCAATTTTTCTTTATTCATTTATGTACATGCATAAATATCTATGTCTGTACTTATGTACATATGTAGATACATCGGTATATATATACTTGTTTAGAACAAAATCAGATTCTGCTGTTTAACACTTTTAAAATTACTTTTTTATTTATATGCATATCTACTTTATTCTAGAGATTTTAAAAGTGCAACTTTTTATTTTTATTATTCATATTTTTCGGAGAACTACACTCGCGCACAAAATAAGCATCTTAACACGTACAAAACTAATTTCCAACTAAATAAAACTCAACACAGCTCATTTACTTTAACGCAGGTGATGAGATAAAGAAAAAGTACAAACGGGAAATAACGAGGATTTTTTTATGATATTAGAACTTAAATATATTTTACATGTTAAAAATCTTTTTATATTTCCCAAATAAAATATTAGTTATATAAAAGCTTTTGCACATTTCTATATATGTATAATAAATATATACACATATTGGGTAGTATGAATAAAAAAGGATTTATTTGTTGGTTTATTTATTTATTTATTTATTCCCTAATAGACTCACAGACATGATTGACATACATGAAAACTGACAAACATTGGTATTTGTCAGTTTTGCGCCCCATATAAAATTTTTTACACTAATTTTTTGTATATCTTTCAAGTAGGTCAAAGTAATGTATTTGTTTAAGCAAACACAAAATATAAACCACATAGTGTAATCCATAAAAGATGACATTCATTAATGAAAGTGATTGATATCTCTTAATATATTTAACATATCGAAAAATGGATTGCGGACTTGAAAAGCGCAATTATCAATTATATAGAACTGATTGGTAACTCAGTTTTTGTAAAAATATGCCATGCGGCAGACCAGTAACCACCTGACGAAGTATATGAGTATAGGGTGCCTTAACATAAAATTCTGGAAATTATTGAATATAAAACGAAGAATTTGGGGTTTGAAAAAGAAAGCATATACTCTTTTTGTTCACACTACTTAAAGACTAATATTGAACGTACTGATATTTGTATATAAAATACAAAATGGAATGTTGCCCAACTATTTGCGAATTCAGTTGGAATATGTTGCGGACGTGCAACCATATCATCTACGTAATAACAATGATTTCCGGTTAAATTTTAGTACAACAAGTTTCCATCATAATCTTTTATCTTATAATGGTTTTAAAGTTTTTAACTCAATTCCTCTAGAAGTAAAAATTGAAAATATTATTGGGGGACTCACAAGGTAGTCATAAAGTCATATGTTTTAATATAATAACACGAAAAAATATGACAGCTGTGAGCAACCCCTCATAATATAGTGTGCTATGTACACAGCCGACAATTTACATGTACACAACACAAGCATACAAAATAAACAGCAACAAGAGCAGAACAGTCACTTGTACCTATCAACAATGCAATTAAGCACCAACCCACTTAACAAAATTTTTCTCATTTATTTTGTTTTCTCTTTTTTCCGCTCAGATTTGGACTGTGTAGTTATGACAAACAATAAACACAGCACACAAAGTCTTATTATTTTAGGACTTTTTTGTTTGCAACACAACAACAACTTTTTTAAATAATGTAAAATATTAAGACATTATGACAATATGACTTGATAAGACCCCGTTTGAATCACCTGTATGTGTTAATTATGTTATAGTATAGTAATTAAATGTTATTATGTTATACTAAATATATCAAGGTGTATCTAACAGGTGGGATCACTACGTCAGCTGACTCACCTGATGAAACGTAACGCTAAGTACTGCTGATGAAATGCTGATGATAGCACCACTACCTTTAAACTATTAAATACCATATACAGAATTCCTTCTGTGTGGTGTTTGACATTTACTTCAAGAGATATCTGCACTGTTAATACCACCCGATTTTTGACAACTGTTAAGGTACATTTACAACAAATTTTCTATTGCTTTAGTAATGCCCGTACCTGTTTAATATGCTTTGAAATATAAATTTACACAAATATTGTAGCCCTTTTTGTACTTCAAACTTTCTGCAAAAAGTCTGGCAGCCTTTGCATAGCAAACGGTTTTGTGAAATTTAACAAAGTGTGGAAAATCGCTCAATACGTCATAAAAGCACTTCATTGCCATTACTATCAGCAAGTATAATGTGTACATACACATTTACATTTGACATGTGTATTTTATTTTTGTTGTGATACATACATTACATTTTCCATTCATTTTTATAAACAATTCACAAGTTCTTAACAATGAATACGCCGAGGAAAAGTTTTAATTACAGTTCACCTTATGCTAAACCTGTGCAACAATACCCCTCACAGTCGGAAGACTACATATCTCTGGATATGGGTGGTGCAGTACAATATAATGCTGCGTCTTCATCGAACGAGAAAACACCAGGTTCTAACAATTTGAAGTATTACCAACAAAATTACAGAAATTCCAATTCTAAAGCTAACAGAAGAAATTTATTTAATAATAACTATGGTCAGCAGAACAACAGACAGAGTTTCAATCAACAACAACGCTATAGACCGCGAAATAGCAACGAAAATCAACAATCACAGAATAAAAGAAATAGTCATGAGAAAAGACATCAGGAGCATCAATATGTAAGTTTCCCATTATACGATATAGGTATAGTACAGATGTTAAATTAATTTCTCGTTACTCAGCATCATAATGATAAGAAAGATACCTCCATTGCATCTTATTGTCATCCCTCCATGACTGAAGACCCTTGGGTTACGTTAATACAACGTATAAAGGCCTTGGAAGAAAGTAAAATATCCACAAAGGAACCATCATCACCACCATTAGATGCAAACTCTAACTCAAGCAGTGATAATGATCCAGAAGTTGATAGTGCGGCAAGTGATTAGAATTAATAACTACCAGATTTTAAATAGTAAAAAAAAATTTACTGGAAATTTTTACAACAATTTAGCATATCTTTTTCCTTTACATTTACCTCTGTTTTATCTTAAAAAATCTAAATTTTGTACATCTTTGTATAAAGAAATAAAAGAATGAACGGTAAGATTTTGAGTAACATTACAATGGAAACAATTCAATTTATTTATTAAATTTTTTATAATGGGAATAAGTTTTTAGGTGGGTTTTAAAATAAAAAATAAATAAACGAACAGCGAGCATTTTGGCTTACATTGTTAATAGGTGAGCATATGAGATGAATGTGCGGTGTTATTTATTTTGGTGGATGCTTCTTTATATAAGCCTCGTAATGATGATTTTTTCTCCAAAATTTTACGTTTTCACACCTAATTTGTCTAGCTACTATGTTGATGCCTCTTTACATACGCCTCCCAATCACCAGCTAAGGTATTGTAAATACTCATGGCCGCTCGAGCATCCTCCACAGAGTTGTGTTCGCCAGTTTGAATTTCCTTGCCCAAAATTGCTTGCGTTAAGCGTTTGAGACTGGGCGTGTGACCGTTAGTCACTATGCGACGTAAAGGTTTGTAACGCGAGGTATCACGTATATTAATCTGAGGATGCTTTATGTGTAAAACAGCTAAATCATTACGTATGGCATGACCCACCAATATCTTGCCTGAAAAGGACAATTTATTGTAATTTAAGTTCATTCAGAAATGTCATAATATTAACACACCTTGCAACATTTGTACTACTTCTTCCTGAACACTCTTAAAATCTTCAGCATTGTTAATATCATGAGGTCGTATACCAGATACACTTGTACGATAATCAGTTACAGCCTCCTGAGGCTTTACAAATTTATCCAGCAACACCGCACCGCGTTTATTGACAATGGAAACACGTGCGAGCATATCATCTTGGCCATTCAAACCAACACCCACCATTTCGCAGTCTATAGCAACATATTGACTTTCGGCGGCACGGCGCTTTTGACGATGACGCGCTGATTTACTCAAAGTAGCCCCATCTGAACGATTTTCCTCGCCTTTGCTGATCTCATTTTCTTGTTCACAATTCTTTTCCTTTCCTGGCTGACTGGGCTTTGCCACAGCCTCCCAGTTGGAACCGGCAGCTTTGCGGCTGGCAATTGGTTTGTGAGCCATTTGTAATTGTTCCTTTGAGGTGTGCAAAGGCTTTTTCTCTGCTACTAGTTTACTATCACCAGCAGCACCAAGTAGTTCCATCAATTCACACTTAACTGGCGATGCGCCACCTCCAGAACGTTTCTTTCTATTTTTTCGCTTTTTGTTTTTATATGGCGTACTTGATTGATGCTCTTGCATGTGCTGTGGCTGCTGTTGGTTTTCTGACATTAGATAGGGGCCTGGGCCCGGGATTTTGGTTGATATACTTAAGGAAAAACAGATTCGAAGTTTAATTAAATCAATTAACTTATTAAATTTTATTTCCGATAGATTTTGATTGCTAATTTTTTGATAATTTATTAAAATTGACAAAAACTACAAATCAAACAAAAAACTTCCGAAACGTGTCTTGATATTGTTGACAGTTTTTCTTTTTTGTTTGTTTTTGCTTTGTTCTTTTCTTTTCAGTGCTGTCAACTCCCCAATTTGATGAATTTGTTATTGTCATATAATTTATTTCTATCAAATAACACTGTGGAACAAATTCAAGTTAGGAAATGTTAGCTCGATTCTGAGAGTGGGGTGAAAATAGAGGCTAACTTAGAAGAACCGTATCGCGGCGTTTGTTTATGTTAGTTAGAATTTTTTTTAATCGACTTTCGAGCTTCGCAGTCAAATGCCGATTTTCAGCATATTGTTTATATGGTTTTTTGGCTATAACTCGTCAACTAATTGATATTTTTTAAATCTGTAAAAGCCAAATTATTGCTAGAGACCTGTGCAACAATTAAATTTTTTAAAAAAATTGATTTAGAAAATTTTTGTGGTGCTTATGAAGCAAAATGTTGAAAAAATTATTTTTTTTTCATGCTTTTTGAAAATATTTTTCAGAAAACTAAATCTGTTTTGCTTTCTGTTTGATCAATAATATGCTTCTCAGTTTCTTTAATAAATTTCATTTGAAAAGAAAACAATTATAATACAAAACTTGCGTTTTCCAGCTTAATATTAATTTACTTCTCATTTTTTATGTACCAATTTTGTTCAGTGTTGGTTTTGAAGAAACGTTGAAAAAGAAATTATAAAAATATGGAAAAAATATAGTTCCACAGTGTAATTTGCTATCATAAATTACGTAACGCTCTTACGGTGCAGAGGAGGTTGAAGATTTGTTACGGATTAGAGATTTATACTGAAAATTTTTTATTTATTGATATTTTGCGCAAATTCTGTAGTTTTGTAGAGCAACAAAATGATAACATTAGAAAAGCACATACGTTTTATTCCTCACAGTGCTTAGCCATCCACATGAAAAACGATCGGTCAAGTCTGGATTATAATTTATTGATATTTTGTGTAAAATGCTGTAGTTTTGTAGAGGGAGATGTTGAGAAAATTCTTACTAAACAAACTGATAACATTGAGAAAGCACATAAGTTTTAGTTTTCACAATGCTTAGCCATCAACATGAAAACCGATCGACCAAGCACGGATTAATATTATCATTTGCGTGTCAGCAAAGCACTAAACAGATGAACGTCTCACATCTTGACAACGTTGGCCTAATTTTTTTTGCCTAGGTAGTGATGAGGCTTAAAGAGTTAAAAATGGTATATTCTAACTTCGAAATTTCATTTTGTTTCTCTTCAGTTTCTGTTTAATAAAGGCGAAGAAAAATTAGAAGAGATTTTGAAAAACTAATGCTACCGTACAAAAAATTTTTAGAATACTTTAAATTGAGTCCCAACCAAGAAATTTTTATTTTTTACATAGAAATTTTATTTTAAGTAGATGCATTTTTTTTATAAAACACTGCATAAAAAATTTAAATCACATTAAAAATAAAAAGTTTCAAGTTATACTAAATACAATCTATGAATTAAAAATAGAAAAATATATGTTTATAAAATAAGTATAAAATAAACGTGAAAAAATTTTTGCTACGAATAAATTTTAAATCGGGATTGTAATTATAGCAAGTATAAAAATAAAATGAATTGTGTGGATTTGAAAATTGCACACAACTATAAAATAAACGTAAAATGAAATTAACTATGGAATTTTTTTTGCAATTAAGTATGAAAATTTGTTATTTTATATTCAAGAGCAAGTAACATTTGTTGGAATTCTTAACAGATATCAATTCCCAATCTTTACGAAATTTATTTATTTTTTTATATTTTTGAAAAATTAAACTTAACATTCCAAAAAAGATAAAAATCTATAAATATTAACTACATACTAACATAGTACATACATACTAAAAAAAAATTATAAACGGTGGGATTTTTAGGAAACAAATATTATTTTTAGTCAATTTTTAAAATTAAAAAAAATTAACTACCACTTATATTAAGGCCTTTGAAATATTGCATACAATTTTTCTCGACAATTACTCATGTAAGAGTTAAAACAACTTTAAACAATTAACTAAAAATTCAATTAATTTTTCTAATGACTTCGGCGAAAAATGCAATGATTTCCAAAATGAAAAATGAGCTGAACAAGGGCTTTTTCAATGTTTACAAAAATACGTTCATTTGCTAATAAAACTACTTTATGTATGTGAGAATGACTGAAATGCAAAATTAAAAAGATTTCAGCGTATTTGACAGCTGCAAAATCATTTCTTAGTGCTTTGCAAATGATTTTAAAAATTAGTCTTAAAATAAAATCTTTTAAAATGTGAATTAAACAAAATTAAAAATTATCTCTTATTGATGGCGTAGAGCAACATGCTAAAATTACTTGTTGGGGCTGCAACCCAGATTGCTTAACATCCTGTGATTTAATAACATCGCATGATGACGACGAATTCTGAGACATTTCATTAAAACCACTATCAGTTCTATAGAATGTTAGACTTTTGTTTGACATTGTGTTAACTGGCGTTTGTTCGCTAGCTGCGCTAAACGAGGCCACTGTTTTATTAGTAGAGTTGACAGCAAATTGTTTCTTAGCTAAAATTTCTTTAATCTTTATAGTCTGCGACGTCTCAAGTTCTTCTTCATCTTCATCCTGAAGCCAATTGGCGGAAAAAGATTGCGAAAGATTTTTACGACTTGCTGATCTGCGTTTTCCTCTAGGAGTATCTGATTGAGAAGAGCTACAATTTGAAGATAGCCCAGAAAGTTGTGAAACTTGCATTTCATCCATATCCATAGTGTTTTCCAGCATGTCTTCCGTATCGTCGTGTTGAAAAATATCAAAATCTGTGGATGATTTATTTGCGGTTTTATTAATTCTTTCTTGTCCATTGGATTGAACCTTCGATGAATTAACCTTTAAGCGACTGACCTTAATGTTAAAACTATCAGCGGAAAATTCGGCTATATTATCATTTATCATTTTATTTAAAGGTGATGATGATCTTTCGGGTGTAAATCGTTCGTTTTCTAATCTTTCGTTTGAAGTGTTATTCGTGGCTGAATCATTTTTCGATATGTCATTTATATGATGTCTATAATGGGATCTATTGCTTTCTGTTAGCGGCTTTCTTCTAACCGGCGGGTGTATAGGTGATAGCATCTCTACTTCTACTTCGCTAAGAAAGTTTCCAAATCTTGTTTTACGGTTTGTGGCACTTGGTGTTAGGCAATTGGGTGAAAAACTATCAGATGCTGAAATAGGTGATAGGGAGCCAAAGGAGCTTTTGTCTGAGTCTGAAAGTTTGCCTATAATGGCCGTATTTTGCATAGATTTCAGCGAAATAGGACTAGAATTTGATTGACCAGAGTTATTGCAAGTTTTTGTGGACTGCAGCTGAGGTGTTGCATGATTTTCGTTTTCTAGCACTATAATGTTTTGCATGTCGAAGAGTTTGCGTCTTAAGGAAACATCCTTCATTTCGCTACTATTGGACCTCCAAGTACGAGACCATTCAGATTTGTTCAACTCTTTGCCAACACCTGCCAAATGTGGCTGGAGATAAGGTTTTAAAGCATCTTCTAAGGCGGGTGGTAAAACGGGTGGCAATGTCAATTCCGTTTGAGATGCACAATCACGTATTCTGCGTCCTGGCTTAGATATCGGTGTGTTGCCATTCATCTCAGATAAAATAATGCGATGAGATCTTAAGGGGCAGTCTATTGGGCTAGGAACAATTTGTTGTTCTTTGAAGTAGGAACTTATTGCTGATTGGGCTTTAGCTTCGAATTCCGGGTCAGGTGAATCCTGAAATTGCGTTTCATGAGGTTCTAAATTTGCCGGCTTTAGACTTGACACTTCATCGATAGTCCATTCGAATTGTGTTGAACTCATTTGTGGTGTATTGGGACGTTGAAATAAGGAGGGACTACAATCAGTAGTATATTATATATTACACTTATCTATTGTTTTTCAACATTACAACTTACCTAGCTATTAAAGGTAAATGAAGTCTCTCCGTCAAGGCTGCTTCAAAAGGATTTTTTACTCGTTGATATCTTTTTGCCGGCGGCGTCTGCACTACAGCCATTGAAATAGAGTGTAGCGAAGCACTATTCCCCGACACCATAGAACTGCAAGCTGCCACCGAATAACTTATACTTTGAGCTTTGGGTGTCCTCGGATTTATAACCTTTTTAAGACATTTAGAATTTTTTGGCGTCGCTTTATTGGGATGGCAGGGAGAAACAGATTGTGGTTGGTTTTTCGTTTGATAGTTGATAAAAAATTTATGTGTTAGCTTTTGTGGTGTTTCCTGCTCATCCAACTCCATTTTAATGTTCTATTGCAAATATTTTTAATTTTTAAAAGATTTTATGAAAAACAGATGCTGTTTTCTACTTGTTCGGTGCGTTTGGGCGCCCTAAGCGAAGAACCCAACAATCGTTCGATTTGAAAATCAAATAAAATCTGCTTCTGGTACAAAAACAAAAAATACCCTTTCATCAATTATAAAACAGAGTTGATTGAAAATAAGAGTTGCCAAACAAACATAAAAGTTGGTAGTCAAGGTCATTTATCAAGAATGAAAAACTAAGAACTCTGTCCTTTTATTGGGGTATACTTTAGCCATGAACTTGGATGAGCATTACGTAGGACATCGCATATGGCTAATTTAGACAGATCAAGTGCATCTTTCACCCGTCTCAAAATATGGCTTAGCATCAATTTCCAATAGAAAGAAGAGAAAGAATAGATACAGAACGAAATTGGTAAATATGCACTACTTTGATAAGGCAGAACATGGAAATCGCACGTATTCACCCTACGCCATCGACTTGAACATGAAATGAACATGACGCCGGCAGAGCAACTTTAAAAAATTCATCAACAAATTACGTGACGCTGAAGGGGGTGCTTAGAGTTGTTACGGATTGGATAATTTATACTGAACATTTTGTGAAGAGCGCTATGAATGGGGGAGGGGTGTTGAAATGCTCGTGAGTTGTATTTTGTATGTGCTTGTTTGTTTTGATGTATGACAAATTTTGTTGTTCTTCAGTATTAAGTTCTCGACAGTTCCCATGAACATTTAACAAGGTAGATGAGAAAGTTCTTGATTTTCTTGCAGTGTTGTATTTTTAAGTTCTTTGGCTTGTACCTGCATTAATGTGCTTTAATTTCCATGGTAAAAATTTAAAATCTTTCTCATTAGTAGCTTACTAGTTAAACAAACTTCGTTAAACAATCATCTATTTTCCCGAATGATATATATGCTTCGAGTATAATATGCTTACAAAAGCAAGCTGCCAATTTTCCAAAAATTTATTTTTTTTATATACGAATTTGCGTATTGTTTTTCGGAATTTTTAAAACACATCATATATTTTTAAATACGCCTGATTCGTGGAAATTCGGTAAGCGGTGCCCATAGTTAATATTCAGGTAAGCATTGGCTTGAGTACAAGAAGAAAATTCGCCGAAAGAGAAATACGTATGTCATAATAGTCTATAAAAATTTTCTTCTGTTCAATTTTTGAAAATTATGCCTAGCAATTAAATTTTCATAAACCATTTTTTTCAAAACAACTTAATATGAATTATTTTAAGAAATATGTAAATGTAAAATTTGAGACCTACATTAGTGCCTTATATTATCAAAATTACTAATATGTATTTAGAATTTTCGGGGGTAGAGCTATGCAAAAAGTAAGTAAGCAAAATATATAATGAACTAGAAAATGATAAGGGGAGGAAAAATCTTAAAATTACCTGGCACATGTTTTTCGGTCTTATGCTATATCAAATACCAATTGAACTTAAAGAAGCTATTCTGCATATGCGGCAAGTCTTCACTTCGAAAACAAAGTTTTCTAAAGAGGTTTTATTATTGCTGGCGATAAGTGAGCATGGCCAGACTTGGCATCGTCACATTATGCTAGAACCACACACAGCCCATATATTAAGCGGCATGCGTTATTTCTTTATGTGCAACATAAAGTTGGCTTTTCTGGGACTTTTGAGTTTCCCCACTATATTTGGAACTATATGCCAGAGTTGAAGGCAAATATGACTAACATATACAATAGCTAATTGTTGAGAGCTCTTAGCAAATAACTGCAACTCTGTTTGTGTTTAGCTCCGACTAGAACCAAACATTAAAAAATTTACAATACTGAAGCAACTAACTCTGCCTGTGTTCAATATTCACATATTCATTACTAATTGATGTATGCAAGGCGTATTCACTACAGGTGAACTTGTAAGTGCAGCTGTTAACTTTTTCTTTCGTTTTCTTCATGGTCGGATGTCAAAGTACACTATTTGCTTTGTGAGTTTGAGTACGAACAATTATTTTACAAAAACAGAATGCTTGTGGTTTTTTTACATGTTGTACTTGTTTTATTAGTGAGATTACTTGGTATCAATTTGCCTTGGATGTATGTATATTATTTTCGATGGCTTATATATTTAAAAAATTTGGTAAATATCACGAATTAATCATAAAAATCACATTATTTAAATTACTTTGGAGATATTACATGATGAAACACATTTTTATGGCCGTTTTTCTTTATTTCGTTACATTTAAATACTGGGATTAACTGTTTTTCGTTTCCCTCCACTAGCAAAGTAAAAAGCAAATACATTTTTAGTTAGTTCTTGTCTAATATTCGTGTCGAATTGTTGTGTTATGCGCTTGTTTGTCTGTATGTTTAATGTTTTAGAAAAAAGATTTTCACGTTTTTTTCTAATTTTCTTGTAAAGAAAAGTGTGTGGATGTGTTTACCATAGCTAAATTATTAATAATAATTATAAAAGCTCTTTATTAAAAAAAAAGAAAATAAATCGTGCAGAGTAATGTTGAAATAATACCTACATATGAAAAAGTCTACGAAATTTAAGAAAAAAGAAAGTACGAAAATGTAGAAAAGCAAATAAATGGAATGATCATTTCTTTAACAGCAACAACAAACAACAGCTGCGGTAAGGCACCAAAAGCAGGCAACTGAAATTGCATTGTTGCTGCAATAATAAATAAATTGGTATAAGAATAAATTGAAGGAATCAAATAAACTTCATTAAGATATAAATTAATAAAAATTTTAAATTAATTTTTAGGTAAATTTACGTTGTAAATATACTTACCTATGAATAGTTGTTTATTTAATCTTGTGTGTATGGCTTGTAAAATTAGAAACAAAGTAAAAAGCTATGTATATGTACTAACAATTAAATACCTACCAATTGCGTGTGCAAGCGTAAACCAAAAAAGTGCTCCTTCTTTTGTGAGTTGAAAATGCTATTCGATAATCAGTGAAGCGTTAATTAAAGCCGAAAAAATCAAGTTTGGTTAATCTGCTTCGGCACAACAGGCGAAAGTTTTTAACTTCAATATTTTTTTTTTTATAATTTTGATAAAAATTTAATAAGAGTTGAATCGTTATAAAAAATATGTAGAAAAAATTGATTCATAACTGTTAAAATAAACATTTTTCCGACTTGAAGTAATTTAACATTTTAAATACTTCTGCTGCAGTATTTTTCCCCCTCCTATGTATACCCAACGTTCGGTAAGCAACAACAACGAGTACAATTACTATCATTACCAACAACAACAACAGTGTGATCAATAGAAGAGTACGAAAAAGCATAAATCCATACATATTTGTTTGTCCAGTTGTTTTTGTTATGTTTTTAGATTGAGTGCATACATGTACTGTTGTTTTTTTAATAACTTTTGTTAGTGCTTCATTAGTGTTGTTCTTTTTGCCAGTGTTGCTGTTCGGTCATTTACCTTTGAAAGCAAGCGAAAGGTAAGTTTTATTTTATAATAAAATAAATTAGTTTAATCTCTTTTGTATGTATTTACTTTTTATTACACACTTTCATTAAATTCACTGGTAGTCTATCTTTTTGTCCGGAAACAAATCTAAGACAGAATTTGATACTTTCCACGATAAATAAATCTGAACATTTTTAAATAAAATTTTTTTTGATAAGAATAAAATAACTCTAGTTTACAAATTTTCAACTTTTTGCCATAACCTCAAAAAAGAGATGTTTTCTACAGAGATCGTCACAATTATGAGTTTTTTTTCATAAAAATCAGAAGATAATAATTATATTTTGATTTTGATTTTTTGGGCAGAAATAACAATTATTTTCTGATTTTTTATTTTTTGGTCAGATATAAGTTTTTTTTGGAATTTTACAAGCCCTAACTATATTATGTACTTAAAAAAGCAAAAATTGTATGGAATGCAAAAAATCGCGAAAATTCGCAAAAACTTATTAACATTAAAAACATAGAAAAGCCTGATAGTGATTTAAAATCGGTAATATTATAAAAAAATCGAAGAAGTGGCTAAAAAAAGCACTTATCGCGAAAAATTTCGAAACTGCAAACAAGCCTTCAAATTGCTTTAAAATAGCTAAAATTTTAAGGAATGCAAAAATGCGGAAAAAATCGCGAAAATGTCGTAAAATCCCAATATTCGCGATAAAAACGTAGTTTTTCAATCAGTCTTTGGGGTTTTTACAGTTTTACCGGTTTTTAATCAATATCTGAATTTGATATGATTCTAATCTTACCAAGTTTTTGCGAATATTCTTCATTTTAGCGATTTTTTCCAAGCCTTTGCAAGCCTTAAAATTTTAGCTATTTTTAAGCAATTTTAAAGATTG
The DNA here is from genome assembly GCA_956483635.1 of Panzeria rudis. Classification (NCBI taxonomy): domain Eukaryota; kingdom Metazoa; phylum Arthropoda; class Insecta; order Diptera; family Tachinidae; genus Panzeria; species Panzeria rudis. The sequence goes on from OY101451.1 coordinate 4,793,177, forward strand.
TTTACAATTTTGTAGTTTTTCGGAAATTTTCGCTATTTTCTCGATAAAAGTGATTTTTTAGCCAGTTCCAGGCTTTATTACAGTTTTTCCGATTTTTAATCACTATCAGATGTTTTTAATGTTAACAAGTTTTTGCGAAATTTCGTAATTTTTCAGAGTTTTGGCATTACTTGCAATTTTAGCGATGTATAATTAATTTTACGGCTTGTTTGCAATTTTGCAATTTTTCGCGTATTTTCACGGTAAAAGTGATGTTTTGCGATTTTTTGATGTTCGTGAACCTTGTGAGTTTGCCAATTACAAATAATTTGTATATGTATATAGTATGTATGTATGTAAAATTCCAAAATAACTTTTTTATTTGTGCTCGAAAAATATAAATCATAAAATAATTATTATTTCTGCCCAAAAAAATAAAAAGCAGAAAAAATTATTATATCTGCAAAAATAAAAATAAAATAAAAATCAAAAGTTTACAAAGCACGAAATTTTATGAAAATCTAGTTCATTCCGATTAAAATGGTATACTTTACTTGATTCCGCGATATTTGCTTATATGTGTTTTTTTCTTTGAAAATTCAATAATAATTACATATTATTTTCTGTCACAGGTTTTCTAAGCTAATTTGCAGTCGTTGAACACGAATATGCCATTAATCTATTTTTTCTTAAGAAGCGTTTTCAAGATATTCGCGAAAAATGTATTTGTTTGCGCTTTTGTTTTTAGCTACATATTTCCCAAAATCTTGAAAACTGTTCATCTGAACTACACAAATTTTGCACCGATGCTTAGATATGTCTTTACTCATTCAGCCAATATTCAAACTGTGTTGATAGGATCAACATCCATTGAGTAAGATTAAAAAAAATAGTTTTTTTACGTTTTTTCAAAACGGCAAAAACTATAATAACATATTTAGTGAAAACATCAGAATTTTAATTTTCCTTCGTTGGAGTGTTTACATAAATGATTTTACACATTTATAAAAAGAGAAAAATAGATATAGGTAGGTATCATGTCACATATCAGAATTTACAAAATTATGTGCAGTTTACAACAGTGTATTCAGATTTTAACATTTTAAATATTTTGGAAGACTTTTTGCAAAAATCGCGCGATAAACAAAAACATGACAAGTCTTGAAAAATTTTACATGCCCAAAGTACCCTACTTTGGGACTTCAAAGCTCTGCTCCTGAGCAAACTATAGCCATGTGAAACTTTATATTGATCGGGTTATCCATTTAGATTCTATCCCACTGTGCGTTGTTCTTATACTGATACTCCATACAAAAAACATTTTTATCCGATATCAACAATTTTACGCTTACTACACGTTTGCAAAAATTTTTTTTTAAGATATGGGCAAAAAGATTAGAATTATTGTTTTTTGTCTTAATGGTGAATTTTGAAAAAACGGTAAAAAATTCACATTTTTTTAATTTTAAGGTCTGTAACTCAATGAGTTTTGATCCGATCAACACAGTATATATATATTGACTGAAAGAGAAAAAATATATCTATGCAACGGTGTATAATTATATAATTCAGATGGAGAGTTCTCAAAAATTTTGGAAATAACTTAAAAAAACTGTAAAAAATATTTTTTTTGCGAATATCTCAAAAACGTTTCTTAATAAAAAGAAATTAATGTCACATTCGTGTTCAGCAACCACAAATTAGCTTAAAAGACATCTCTTTTTCGAGGCTCATTTATTTTTGTAAACTGGTGTAACCAGTTGAAAAAAACCATTGAAAAATAATTGTGATTTTTTTAATTTTTCAAATAAAGTTTTGATAATTTTAAAACTAAATTTTTTTTTGTGTTGTGCCTACTTTTAGTTCATTTTTTTTTTGCGAACATTTTACTTATTTACATTTTCTAACTTATGTCTACTTTTTTGTTTAAACTTTGTATTGGAGTTTACTTTTTTTCGCAGACAATTTAAGAAACATAAATTCTTTTTTATTGTTTTTATCAATTTATTATACTTATTTACTTTTCTTGTGTGCTGTTCGTTTATTTTGATAAGATTGTAGAGCTGCTTGCTATCAAGGTCTATTCATTTTCATTTAAAAAGTATTTCTTGACGTGTCTTATCATTAGCGGATGATTTAATTGCTGTTATGTTTTCGTTAAGGTTTTCCAAATATTTACTTAGTCCCAAGTTTAACATTAATCAGCAATTTTTAGGCATTAATTAAAAATTACTTTCAGAAAAATTTCGGGACATTTTCAACATTTTATAGTCGTAAATCGTAAACACATTTTAAGTTTTGACTTAATTCTGGCATTAAAATGCAAAAATTAAAAGATTTGCTATACCGAATAGCTGTGTGCAAAAAGGAGGCAAATTTAGCTCCCTTTAAATTAAAGAAAGGCTAATCAGTCGAACAGTTCATATGTGAAATAAACTCCTTGCAGATATCTTTCGCGGCACTTTCCATCTTTGAAGGTACAAATCGAATGTCCTTAAAGTATTAGAATTTTATAATTGCTATTAAGGAATTATATCATTGGGTGGAGGTTGAATCTGGAGAAACTTTTCCACCTCAGCACGTCTTAGCCATAGGTCAATGGGGCGAAGAGATCTGGACATATTAGGGCAGTTGAATAGATGGTATCGTGAGGGCGCTGGATACAATCTGAGCACCTGTTTAGGAAACTTGGTAGCAGCTTAGAATACTACTCCATCCGTCTCTTAACTGTACGAGGATTGAGTGAAATTGTCTGGGTAGTTGCAGCTTTACTCTCCGAAATCGCAAGAGGTCGGGTATTGAGAACCTTGTTGTATCTATAACTATTTATAGTTATAGGGTCAAAGTCTGGTGAAATGACGTTTGTGATGCCCTTGCGATATCTAATGGGTAGCATTAATGTCTCCTCATGAAGGTAGTCAATATTGGTAATTTTTGTAATGCTTGCCATTTGCTGCCACAAAGGGATGAGGTCCATATTGGGGCAAAGTAATTTAGGAGGGAGCGACCAATTGTCTTGTATATCGCTGCTATGACCTTCTTGCTCAGTCTCCGGGAGGTGCATGAAAGACCTTCCAAGACCTTGTTCGGGGATTTAACTTTTTTTGTTATTTCTTTGTTTGGCGTGCGATGAAAAGATTTTGGTTTTCTGGCCGTGGTTATACGCCTCTCTTCAACAGAGATATATAATTGCTTCATTAATTCTTTAGCCCAAGAAGTGAAAAGTGACACTGACAAGTTTGAGGATGATAGCAGAAAGTTTGTAATGATGGCCAGGTATTGGGCTATTTTGGCACTTAATATATGAAATGTTTACACCGTATGTAATGACGGCGCAGTCATCGGAGTGTGACACCAGCGATACTTCCGGAGGTGGAAGAGTAAAGGCAATACTACTGGTCCAAAACATATAAGGTATCGAAAGTTTAATGTGCAACGGACAGTTCTTCAGTTATTGCTCAAATTATATCTTTGATGGTTTCGATAGACTTTCGCAACTTGCCCAGAGTTATTGCTTGCAAGTCTGTAAAAAGTGGCAACTAGATTGATCTGACTGATATAAAGTCCTTATCTTTTGAAATAACAAAAGATTTGAGGACTTCATTCAGAACATCCAGAGAAAGCGAAATAAAATCATCGCAGATTTCATACTGACCGCAGATTTCATACTGATAGTTGAAAGTGTTCAGAAAAATTTTACTAATAGAATTCAAGAGAAAATTTGTGAAAAACTGTTATAAGTCAATAATCTCCTTTTGCAATTTCATTTGTCCTTTGAAATATTATTTTTATGGAAATTTCTTAAATTCCCCTCTAATTATTTATTCAATTTCGAATGTTTTTTTGTTATTGTTGTTCTCTAACGCCACTTTGTTAATTTTTCTCATGTGTACGTAGATATTTTGTATGTGCTACTTTCAAGTTCTTGTTGGTATTTCTTTATCTGTCAGATTCAGTTGATGATGTGAATAGTGTGAGCTCATATTTAACAAAGAGTAGGTAGGTATAGTGTTTGTATAATGATGATGATTGTTTATTTGCTTTATTTTTGTTTTCGTTTCATTATTGTTACGAGTATTTTCTACCTTTTTAGAGTTTGTTATTTTTTCTGCTTTCCCCCCTCTTTTTAGCTTCAAAAACCAGTTTTTATATAATTTGTTATTGTACTTAAAAGGTAATAAAGATTAAACCACAATGTACTGTCAAGCTGCTGCTAGACACTAAGAAAGACAGAACAAACACACTAACACTTATCTAAAAATAAATTTTTTTTCAAACTTTAGTTGAAGAAACAAGCACAAACTTCCTAAGCTAAAATAGATTTTGTTGTTTTATTCCTAAGAAATGTGCAAACTATGAGTACGAAATACTAACTAACTATACATGAAAATGGCTGTCTGTGTTTAGGAGTAAAACGTATATTAGAAACAAGAAATAAATTGTATATAAAACAAGTAACAGCAAAAATAAATTATACGCATGCGTGCAGTTGAAAATAAAGTGCGAAATGTTGATAGAATTATTAACATGGGCTTATTATTTATTTTTAAAACAGACTAAAATGCATGTTTTCTATTCCTTTTACTGATAGTTAGATAGCTAGCTAGCTAGCAAACATGTATGTTTACAGATGAAGTTAGAGTTTTTTTCCCGCTTCAGCCTTCTAATCATTATGTTGTGACGTTGACACTTGACAATAACCGATTACATACAGCAGACTTCCTTGAATGAACTACTGAATAAAAACGGACGTTGATATTTCAAATAAAATCGAACTCGGCGGTGAATTGACAGCTTCTGTTGCAATGCAACAGCAAATTGGAACTAGTTCCTCTCTTGAAAAAAAGTTCCTCATGCTGCCATTTAGATTTAAATGGCAACAACCACGTGTATTCCTGACCGTAATAATAACTGGCCACAGAATCATCGTCCATTTGTTTGGGATTAGACCGAAGTACTTCTGCTCAAACGGCATTCCTTTCGCCCCAGAGCTACTTTGACTACCTTCACTTTATTTTAATACCAATACTTCACCAAATAAGAGAATGGGGTGGGTCAGCGCTACAGTCCTGGCGGAAATACTCTATTTACAGTCGGTCTTCTACTCTTATATGTATGTAGGAAGGTAATATCGGTGTAGACTATTAGTGTTCCTGGTCCATTTTCAAGCCCTTACGTGCATCAATGGTGGCTGCCCACTTTACCATTAGGTCGACCTAATTACTGACAACCACCATCAACAGCTTTTACTCTAGACTTTAATGATTTCTGGCAGACGTCTAGTAATTTTCGACTTCCTTTCTCATCATCGAGGAGTCCGTAGTAATTGTCTGCAATTACTTTGCCTGAGGACCTAAAACTCAAAGTGTAATGGTTGATTTTTCTCAGTGTTCCTTAATGTTCATGTCTCAAAGTTGATGTTTGAAGTTTCGGTATCCTGTCATTTACGATCCTTACGTCCATTAGCCCTCACGTATCCACTTCGAGTCGTTGGTACTAGAGCTATTCCTGACTGAAGTTAAAAGAGTAACATCTCCGCACAGATTTTCCACTAGATGTTGTCATCCATATCTTTCCTTTATGCCAAAACTGACTTCTGCCCCGGTTCCTCTTTCGTTTCAGTTCCTTCATGATCTGACTTCCGGTCTTCATCGCTGGACTTACTTGGTTCAGAACCCGTGAAAGTTGTTAATCAGAATGTACGGCATCCGAACCTTTAAACAGCCCATATCCTCTGGTGTCTCGATCTCGTTCGACCATCTCTAACTGGAGTTAGCTCAGGAATTAACCTCTTGCGGTACATCGTTGTGAACTCCTTGTTGCTAACTCTAGTGATTTGTAACATGCTCTTTTTTAAAAAAAATTCTTGGTCAGTCATAAACTAACCAGGAGCCTGCTTCCAGTTAAAGCCATGAGCACGTATAGACCGCACTTCTGACAGTCTACCCAGTTGCAGGCTATAATACTATGAATATCACGTTCATGACATTTATACGGAGCATCTGTCATCTGAGAAGCGTCTCCTATCCCTCTCAACCAATGAACGCTGTACTTCACCAATGCCCTGCCAGAATTTGCAAAGCGAGGCCAGACAATTGCTCTAAATATTTGACTTTTGTACTAACTTAACAGAACTATCTAATAACTCACTAAATATTAAAATCTTCACTTCAACTTGTCTGCCAAACATCATCGGGGCTACCAGTTACTGGGTACTAATATGTGAAGTTACTGGTCAGACCCCGAAGTATTTTTTCTCTTGTGGCTGGAGACCCCAGAATACAACAACCTCAAGGTCTGGTATGTTAGCTCACCGAGTGATGTTGAGTGTTCACCACCATCCCCGAGTTTCCCCGGGTTGCAGCTTGTGCATGAACCACCCACTATGTATAAGCACCTTATTAAGCGTTTAACCTATCTAAAGTCTTACTACATCAGCAGCTAACGCGATGCAGCCGAGTTCAACCAAAGAATAATCAGCAAGCTAGAAGTCTACCACAAAGGACAACGCCAGCTATACTGGCCTTCCCAGACCACAAAGTACCGCCGATGCAGCTTCTGTTGGTTTAGCAACAGAAGTCCGAAGTCCAATCAGGCACTAGAACTGGTCGAGAATGTCATTAAACTAATACCTCTTGCAGCGAATTCGGTATTAACCACAGACACCACGTGAACTTCCGAAGGAAATATTAACTATTCACCGGTCCAAGAATCGATCTTAATATTGAGGGTAAGACGAAGTCCGCCAGCACATCCATTCCCATAGGAACAGAGTATGCTTTTAGCGAGCAGCATCTAACATGATGTCGCCCAGCACGTCCACTCCCATAGGAACAGAGTATGCTTAATGGCGAGTATCATCTCTTTAAGGCACGTAATCTGCAGGGCTACCGGTTCCAGTAGGTTGCTGGTCGAGCCTTGAAAGAAAACCTCTAGAGGTTAACTTCCTATCGACTTGGATCTTGCGCAAGGTCTAAGATGCCACCTTCTATCAGACTCGCATATGTTAACCTCGAAAGTATGTTTTTAAGAAAAGAAAGCTTTAGAACTCTTAAAGTATACTTTGTTTATAACTATGATTATGTACCACTATTTTTAAATTTATTCCTTTCAGTAACATTTTTGCTGTCAGTGCAAATGCTTTCAGTAGGAATGTTTTCTTGGAAAACAAGCCTACATGGAAATTGTTTATTTAAGAAGAAATACTTGGTTTTTCATTTTCCTTAACTTAAGAGTTCTTATTTTACTTGTCTTAACAAAATAGATGGTGGTTTGTTCAGTTTTAGTTACTGATGACTACGAACAGTAAGTGGATGTGGTTGATGATGTTTAAGTATAAGTTTTGGTTTTGTTGTCTGTTGTTGTCTTTTATGAAATATTTGTACATCTCTGTAAACATTGTTTCTTTCGTACTTCTTCTTGTTGGTTAACAACTTTTAATTTTTATGGGATTTTATATGAAACTTTATAGTTTTTGGATTTATGAGAGATAAAGTTTTCATGTTAAAATGGAAAATAAAACCAAATGAAGGAAAATGAAAGGCAATTTTTTTTAATAAAATCTTCAACATTAAAAAAGATTTCTCTTTGTTGCTAATAACCTTAAAGGCAAACTTCATCTCATCTCTATTATAATGTCTAACATGTTAAATAGCCAAACATGTGTTAATTGTGTTAGTTTTCGAAGACAGTTGGTTCCACATTTCTACCCCAAAAAGCTCCTGTTCGTTGACCGTTCGTTCGTTGCTTATAACTTGAGAGAGATCTGGTTGGTCTGGTTTAATGAGAATTTCCTTTTTTCTCAGTTTCATTTCTAACTTTTTTTCTTTTTACATACAAATACAAAAACATGTTTGCTGCTTTACTGGGCATGCAAGTAGAATCCTGTTCATTGATTTTAGAATACAATTTAATTAAGTTTATTACTTACAACTTGGAATGGCATACTGACATGTATTTGCTACTTGTACCATGTTGTTGTTTTTTTTTTTTTTTGGAAAACATAATCCACAAAAATGGAGAAAACATGATCAAACAAGTAAGAAATAAGAAAGAAAAAATAATAACTTTCGTTACATGTAAGGATGTACAGATGCAACAATTTATGTCTTAATTTAATTTATATGTCTATATATGTACTCCCAGAACAAACAAACGACAATATTTAATAATCTTAAATGGCCTGTTATTTAAGATGTTATTTTAAGGAAAGAAAACCAATATACTCTTATAAATGCTTTTATATGTATTTTCAATAGTAATTAACACTTTTTATACTCGTAATAATTGAAAAGATACACAAAGTTGTAAACATTTTACTACAAAGTGGATGTAAATTTAATGGGATACTTTGGGGAAAATTTAATTAAAAGAATTAAGAAAAAAACAACACTGGCAGCTGCAGATCCAGCTTAAACTTTTGGAGGCGGGCTTTTAAATTAATCATAGAACTTTTAAAATGTCTTTTAACAGCACATTAAAAATGGCACATATTTCATTCGGGGAGATGTTACTGCGAAAGCGAAGGCAACAGTCTATCATTCCATTATTACAAAAGGGACTCCTTGAGAGGTATTACCCGCACTAGTTGTATACTAGTATGTATGAAAGCGGGCGGAGGCTGTAGTTAGAAAACTGCCATCTCAGTTTGTCTTAGCTACAGGCAAATATGGCGAAGGGATGTGAACCTATTTGGGCAAATGTGTTCAAGATTAACACCAGTACCTGCTTTGCGGCATAACCTGACGGTGCTCTTAATACCGAGTGAAATTGAGTGTTCATGACCCCCGAGTTTCTCGTGCATGGACCATCGGCTATACATAAACACCTTGTTAAAGTGTTTGAGGTATCTAAGCTCTTACTACATTAGCAGCTAACGCGATGCAGCCCAGTTCAACCAAGGAATAGCCAGCAAGCTAGAAGCGTACCACAAAGGCAGACAACAGCTATACTGGCCTTCTTGAGCAAGTGGTTGGCTTAGCAAAGCAACAAAGAGGCTTATTTTTGGCTGTTCGAAGTCCAACCAACTAGCACCTCTCCCAGTGATTTTGGTAGAAACAAGGGCCTGCTCTTAGGCTCCCGAAGGAGATCTCAACCAACAATCGAACACAGCATCGACCTTCATGTTGAGGATAAAGGTGCGATTCCGCAGACAACGAAATCGTCGGCGAAAACGAAATTCCATACATTAGCAACGAAAAAAGTTCGTTTCAGAGCTTTTTCCCGTTGATAATGTATGGAATTTCGTTTTCGTTTCGTTTTATTCGACTAATTGTCGTTGTCTGAGAAAACAAGCCTCAAGACGATCTCTGCCAGCATAACCATTCCCATAGGAACAGAGTATGCATTTCACGAACATCATTTAAGATGATATCGCCCAGCATATGTGGGGGCTACCGGAACCCGCCTTTTGCTCTGTTATTTCCTTTTACCCAGGAAAGACAATTCTCCCACCGGGAGAGACCTATTAGTCAGTTAAACGAATAAACCGTATCGTGAGGTCTTCTGAAACAATCTGGGCATCTGTTTAAGGTACTGGGGACTGTTCGTGATTGGTAGCAGTTTCGAATGCTGCTCCATTCGGCTCTTAACTGTGCTGGCATTAAGCGAGACTGTCTAGGGAATTACAGATGTTGAGGACTTTGTTTCATCTATAACTACCAATAGCTTCAATGACCGATTGCTGATGCAATAATTTCATGGCGTTCGCTTCAGACATTGGACTAACGTCGAATGGGTTGCCATTTGCAATATCCTCGTGCTGATACCGAAAATCCAAACGAATATGGCTTTGGAGAGGGCCTCACGGCTAGCATTAATGTCTCCCCATCATTTATATGGTATAAGTTGGTAATTTTGACCCATCCCCTTGCTTTTCACAGCGCATTGTTTCGCGTAGTTTGCAATACCCGCCATTGGGTGTCGCTAAGGAATGTGATCCATATTAGAGCAGCGTAATTTAAGAAGAAGCGATTAATAGTTTTATATGTCGCTACAATGACCTTCTTCCATATGCCTAGAATGTTCCCGAAGAGACCTTTCAGGACTTTGTTCCGGGATTTAACTATTTGGATGATGTAGGTGGCGTGTGATGCGAAAAAAATTAAAAGAAGAAAAACTATGGACTTTGGGGGTGATAACTTCATGTTACGTTCTGCTAGGAAGGCTGTAATGTTGGCGAGGTATGGAGTTATTTTGGCACTTACACCAGATGATACGATAGTGCAGTCATCGGCGAATGACAGAAGCGGTACTTCCTGAAGTGATGCAATAATTTGTGTGACTTAGCCTCGAGGTGCAATGGGCTTCCCTGAAACCATGTTGGTGTGTCATCACCTCATGAAATAAACTTCATTATCACATGTAACGAAATTTATTTCGAAAAGACAAAACACTGTGCAATTAGCTCAAAAAATAAATATTTATTTGTGAAAATATAAAATAGCAAACTTACATTTTCATAAATGTGTATTAATTTTTGGAATAATCTAAAACGAGACAAATATTTTCTGCTTAGTTTGCATCAATTTTATATGTGTCACATAATTAAGTTTATGCTCCCAATATTAAAACAAATAAAAGACAAATTAATTAAAGTAAACAAGTTTTTAATGATTAGAAATATTATAATTTCTATTTGCCTTATACATATTTTCATTGTGGTTTTGCTAACATTTTAAATATAATTTAATTTAATTTATAATTTAATTTAATAAAATTAAATTATATACATATTTCAAACACATCTTAACAATAGTCACTCACACAATAGAGAAAACGACAAATTACTTTTCATGTTCAATTAAATTAAAATCTATCTAAGTTAGTTTTTTTACTATTTTGCACAAATTGAATTATAAAAAGTCCAAAATGGCTTATACAGTTTCACTCTAAGAAAGAAATATCTTTGAAATTAATGAGACAAACTATTAAAAACGTACTTACAAATAATAGCTAAAATGTTACTAATATCAACTAAAATCTCAAATAAATTTAATTCATTCATTCATCTTTTACTTTAGGATACTTTACCAATATCACATCACTGTCAGTCAGTCATTAAGTGATTATAATCACAGCACTATCAGCGCCATGCACAATTGTATCGTAAAGATGAAGATAATGATGATGAGCATTAAAAATTTATTTCAATGGCATCATCATCGTAACACATCATTTGCACGTAACTAATTGAATTAACGGCACGTTAGTAAAACATAAAAGATACAATACTTATCATCAGTCAGTCAGTCACTCAGTATCTGTATGAAGAGAAAACTTTTTGATTACTTATTTTGTACTTATAGTTCGAAGTTATTTATTACTTGTTTGTGTACTAAACGTGTTGATGGAAGAAAACATCAAAATTATGTTACAAATGCATTTAAGATTTACATATATTTCAAGGTCGGTTGAGAAATTGATTAATCAATTTATTAATAAATATTCTTTATAATTTGTAATACTGAATAATGTTTAATTTCGAGTAAAGCTTGTAACTTTATTTATAAGGAAAAGTACATGGAATAATTTCCAAGGAAGAAACGAAAAGCTAATCAATTTCAACATAGACGGCAGAACACAATAATACACTGTTATCAGAATTCCTTCAAAACGGTTCATGTCACAATGTTGATTGGAAATCATTTTAAATTATAACAAAGGTACACAGAAATAATTAGTGGTTTAAATGTGTTAGTGTTTCTTGTCTTTGTTGATAGCTACAACGCACTGTTTTACTCTTTTTCTTGTTCATTTTGATGTTCGTGTTGTGTAACTAGAGGATGTACTTCCATTTTTTCTTGCTAAATCTGAAGCAGGTTTTTAACACCTTAGACTCCCAGTAGCACGCCCCAAATAATAGCGCCCAACGTGGGGCCCAAAAACTTTTAAAACACATTTTTTTCTAAGATTATAATTTTAATTGTATAATAACAACTCGTGCAGGTAATTGCTTTTGGGACCTCAAAATTACCGTTCCCGAGTTAGGGTAAAATATACTGATGTACCTGTGAAACTATTAGTCAGGCCAATTAAATAAATCTGGACGTCATAGAAAAAAACTTGAAAACTGATTTGAATTTAGCGCTTTAAGCTTTGTATATTCCAAATAATTTTATTTAAAGGCACGAACATTTTTTTGTATTCCATGTAATTTATGTTCCTGAAATTTTTTTTAAGAGATAATAATGTGTTGCTTTTTAGGGCATAATTTGTCAAAATTTCAAAACTCTTTTAATTTTCAAATTAAAAATTTTATATATTTTTCAACTCGGAAGAAATATTTCTATAAATTTTTTTTATTTTACTTACACCGCTAAAACAATACTCCTTCTTAAAAAAGTAGTAATTTCTTACAGAATCCAAAATTAAAAAAAAAAAATTTTAAAATCTTAAATAACGCGTTCCAACTAAAGCTGTTAGAAAATCCAACTAAAGGTATTTATAAGAGATTACCACGCTCCCAAATCCTTTCATAAAAAAATAAACCTTTTTAAATGCATTAACTACGGTTTAATATCCCAGCAAAAAATTAATACACAAATCATTGATGAACTCAGCTCAAAGTAGTTCTATTTCTGCCAGAGTACGGATTTAGGCACATGGACAGCACACTCATGTGCAAATCCAGCACATGCACACGTGCCAAAATAAGCACACAAAAAAATCTGGCACATGTCCACGAGTAATTGCGACTTTTTTTGTGTGCTTAAGGGGTCTGGTGACGGTCAAATAATCACGTCAACGTTCTAAGTGTGTGCGTGCGGTCGTGCTTTTTCGGCTGCACGTACGCGTTGTCGGCTCTGATTGATGAAATCAAAAAGTTTTGATATTTCAATTTGATGAGCAATTATTTGATCGTCGCCAATTGTGATTGACAAATAAAATGTCAGTTGTTTTGTAATCGTTTATTTTTTGTAATATTTTATTTTTTGCGCTAGTAGTTTTGTGTATAAGCTGCGTTAAATGCGTCAAGTTTTTTGACAAGCATTATTTAGTTTTCTTATATTTGTTGCCCTTATGCGGCCACCTGTATACTTATTATATGATGAATTTATTTGTACATCACCGTTTAAGCGACAAGCACACGACAGTCACACATATGCATTGATTGACGTTTTTATTTGACGGTGGCCAGAGCCTTTTAGTTTTGGCAAATGTTCATGTGCCAATCAATTGGCGTGTGCATGTGCCGCATTTCCTTGTGTGCTTATTTTGGCACGTGTGCATGTGCCAATTTTTGGCACATGTGCGGCACACTCGAACATGAGTGTGCCACATGCGTGCGGCACACTCATGAAGAATTTTAGCATACAAGCTGCACAAATTTACTGCTTTGAAAAGCATACTCTTTTAATGCAACTGGGGAATATGATTTCAACAGAAAATGTAAATCATAATATACAATAACCTAATTATTGTTTAATTATCACATTTCCTATAATGTGTGTGCTATAAAAATCCATACTGTATTGCTTGTTTGTGACAGAACTCATAATTACATATTTGATAATAATTAAAATAATGGTTTAATACAATTAAAATCAACAGTTCGTTAATGCATGCACATATAAATATTAATAACGTAATTACATTAAATGAGAGTTAATTGTGACATTTTGTATACACTCTACATCAACTCATACATAAATGGAACACAATAATACAACTCTGTTATTAAGAAGAACTCTCAATCACAAAGATTAAGATGATACAAGTTTGAATATGACATCAAATATTTTGCCTTTAAAAAAGTCATGGGACATGCGAGTAGCTTTTTTAATTCTTAAAAAAAATTCTGCTTATAGTTGTGATTTTGGAATATTTTTTTGTTCAAATTTTATCATATTTGCTTATAAAGTGTTTGTGTACAATTAAAAACAAGTGGATTGTATAAACAAAATTTGAACTATTAATTAAACACAATAGTTATTGAACTTTTTCATTTGCAAAATATTTATAACAACAAAATTGGAATATTTATAGTTCGCGTTATTTTTTTATTTTTTTGTAGAATATTTTGTGCGCAAATTGAATTTTATTGCACAAAACGCCAAACAAGGCGAAAAAACAACAAAAGAAAAAAAAACAATTAGGAGCAGAAATATAAAAATTGGTTATAAACACAAAAATAAATATTGCAAACAGTTGGAAAATAAGTGGCCAGAAAAAATTGTAATAAATTAAATATAATATGAGCAAAAACTAAACAAACAATAAGTATTTACAGCAAAATTTTTTAATTGTTTCAAATATGAGGGTTGTCAGAGAAATGTGGGAAAATTTTTGGGGGAAAAATTTGATTTATTTTAAAAATAAGAAAACTGAACTCTGAAAAATGCATATAGGGTTAGAGTTAGTAATGGCAAAAGGCTTTTTAATTCATTCGCGAAAAAACTTTGTTTATATTCTTTTCTCTCAAATGATTTGTCATAAAACTAAAATTTTCTTCTTATCCCCACCTAAAAACTTGCAATCTGAAGCAGCGTGTTGTTATGTTCCATCGAGAACGTTGGAAACAATTAACTTTTGTTTCAATTTGACAAGAACTTTTGGAGTAATTAAAAAAACACTTTATGCCACTTTATCGGCAATGATATATTTCGATAGATCAATGAAAGGACTTTAGAAATTTAACGAAATCGACGTTGCATAGTAATGTAAATTTAAAAAATAATAATAAATATGGAACTACTGAACGGATTTGTCTAAAGATTAATATTGATGTAGAGGAGGAGTCGAGCTTTCAGAATCTCATGTTTTGAAGTCTACATCTGCATCAGGGATTAAGCTTCGCAGGGTGAAAGTTGGCTACCTCGAGGGTGAAAAACTTTGTGCGGCTTGTAACTTTCTAAACGATTTGTTAAATTTTAAGCGCGTTAGATTTTGCTTGACAAGACAAAGAAAAAATGTGCTTTTGTATATTTTCTAGCTTAAGAGATATTTCACTTCGAAATTAAAATTTTTAATTTTTTGCCTCGACTTTTTTTTTGGTTTTTTTGGTTTTAACTTTTTTACTAAGTATCTGATTTTAATTTTAAGCACATCATTAAATTGCTGTTGAAATTATAAGGAAACACATAAAACAATATTTTAAAATATCTTAATCTGTTAAGTCGTAAAAAGGGTCTAAAATCAAACTTTGAAATTGAATTAAAAAATAGTTAATGTTTCCAAAATTTTACAAATCTGTCAGCATATACGAAAGTTACAAGCTACAAGTTACTTCAAAATACAAGATTCTGAAAGCTCGACTCCTCTACAATTACATTAATTTTTAGACAAATCCGTTCAGTAGTTTAGAAGTTCCATATTTATTACCATTTTTTTTAAATTTACGACATTGTGCGTTGTTTGTCAGACATCACCACATCTCCTTCATTATAGCTCATTGTGTTCTCTATGCTTTCTCTTTCCTTCAACGTCAATGTAGCAGTGTAAAATGGTCTACAAAAATAGCGATAAAATTCTACTCTAGGTCTTAAAAGACACCGAAGCTCGAAACTCAACTTCAACGCCAGAAATTATTCAAAACTTAAAATGTGTTTAAGGGTTAATTTCTTACTTATTCACAATTAGTACTGGGTATAGGAAATCTGGTAAGCCTTACATTTAAGCTATAATATGTATTCAGAACTTTTATGTAAAATACCACGAGCAAAATTTTTGTAGGACATTTCAGTCCGCTATATCGCTGTTTAAGGGAATTTTCTGCCATTTTTTCAAGATAAGCATAAAAAGACCCATACAGCAAAGAGTTAGAGGACTAAAATGTTACACAAAAATTCTCCTCGTAGTGTTTTACATAGAAGAGCTTAACATTTTTTATAGCTCAAATGTAAGAATTACAAGATTTTCTATGCTAATGAGCAAAAGGAGTGACATTTTAACCCCCCTTAAAATAAAGACCAGACGTAAACTTGCAAAATGCCGATATACGTATATTTTGCTTTACACCTCTCTACCAGAATCGGCTGATAGAACCTTGTTATTTTAATATATTTGTTGTACAGTTCATTTAGCCAAAAATAAAGCTCATCGTCTTAATTTTCCGTTACAATCCTCGTATATTAAACTCAAGACATGAGTAAAAGTTTGCTTTTAAGAAGAAAACAAAAACACAATTCAAGGTAAACCACCACCACCAGTCTGCTGATTAATAATAATCATTCATATGACACGTTTATTAGTCTGACTGTCTGTTTGTATGTCTGTTAGTTTACATTTAATTGAATTTATTTATGATTAAATAAAATACAAAATAAAAATCAAACTAATAATAGAAATATAAAAAAAAAATAATGGCATCAAACACGAAATCCAATTTGTGAATTGACATGAAATTCTAGTTTTTTCTTCTTTTCTTTTAAATTGAACTTAATTGAAAAATGTGGAAAAAACCAAAATGCATTTAAATTAAAGCAAATGTTGCGCATGCGTAAAATATTTTTGCACATAAAAGAAATCGTTTTTTGTTACGAGTATAAATAATTAGTTGTTGTTAAGAAAGATTGATTTTTCTAATACTGTTTTTAGCTCAAAGCTAAAATTTATTAATTTAACCAGTTTCTTTTCATGTTTTTTTATTAAAAATAAAAATGAGTTTTTAATAATTATAAATATGATATCACTTTTAGTTTTTGTTTAAAAATCTTTAATAATTTTATTGTTATTAAAAAAATGGCATTGTTTTATTATTAATGCTTAAACAATAGTTTAGAATTGCTTTTGATTAAAAATTAAATAATACTTTAAGCAATAAAATATAAAAAACACAACGTTGTTGTGTTGTTGCTCCAATCTTTTATTCTAAACAAAGCAAATTGATCACCAGGTGGCGCTAGGGGTAAGCCGATTAATTTATGATCAGTTTTTTTTGAAACGTCACACTGTCAAGTTCAATTATATAAAAAGTAAATAAAAAAAATCAGTTAAAATTTTTTTGTACTCTTTTAATATAAAGTTTATTTATATGTTCATAAGTGTAAAATATTTAGTTTAAAACATACATTGTCTTAATTTCTTTTTTATGTAATTTTATAATTTTAACCGTTTAAAACGGTTAAACTTTTTCATTGTGCAATTTATTTCTCTAACAAATTGTCTCACCTTTTTCTAACGTAATGCACTGTTTAACTAATAAATTAACTTTGATTACATCATAAAAAAAATATTACAAGTGCAAAAATGTTATAAAACAAAAAACAAAGTAAACACCTCCGTCTGTTTTTCTGTTTAATTTTGTATGAAAAAAGAACTCATTGAAGTTGTATTTTGAAATATATACATAATAACACTGTACAGCACAAAGACAACAAAAAAAAAACAAGGTTCTGACTAAGAATACATTCGTGTATCGGTGTTTTGAAAGTTTACATCTTTATTTTACGGCCTTTATTTTAAGGGGAGTTAAAGTTCCCACCACTTATTAATATAGAGAATTGGCATGTGAAATTTTGAAATTCTTATATTTTAGGTATAAGGTGTATTCAACACTTTTATGTCAAACACTACTAGGAACATTTTTGTGAAACACTTTTACCCTGTAACTCTTCGCTGTATTGGTCTTTTTTGTCCTTTTTTTTTGAAAAAGGAGGCAAAAACTCTTCTTCAACAGCGATATAGCGGGCGGAAATATTCTACAAAAATATTTGTCATAAAATTCTATTAGAAGTCTTCAAAGACACCTAAGCTCAAAATTCAACTTGAACGCTAGAAATAAGCCAAACCTAAAATGTGTTTAAGGGCTAATTTTGTATTTATTGATATCACTGTATTACAATTTCTCAAGTAGAGTGCTGAATACATTTTATATCTAAATTGCAAGGATTACAAGATTTCGTGTGACGATTCACTATAACAATGTGCAATATTGGGGGAACTTTAACTCCCCCTATTATAAAGACCTTCTACCAAAATCAATTATTACAACCTTATTATATTGAAAATTTTTGATTTTGCTGTGCAGTGTAATTAGAACTTAACTACGTGCTCAAGTCAAAAGTCTAACTTTAGAACGCTTGTGTTCTATATTGAAAAGAAAACGCCTAAACACCTGAACTAGTGGTTCATGTTTTGAAACACTAACAGCTAAATCTTTAAACTAGTTTAAAGGTAAATTTGCTAGTCTTTATATACCTAGAAATGAGAATATATTCTTTTATTTGTTGAAAATATAAATTTTTAATTATAGTTCTTTACTCGCTATAGTATTGAAAATCTTAATGTGTTAGCAAACTTAATAACTTTTAAAAGTTTTTCTGTTTTTATATAAATATATATTCTTGAGAACACAAAAATTATGTACACATTTTTAAGTATCACACAGCCAGTCAGTCAGATAGCTGGATAATAAGAGTTTGGAAAAAAAAGTAAAATAATAAGTGTACTTAAGAGTATAGAAAAATACGGCACATTAAACTTAAATCACCTGTTGTTCTATTTAAAATGGAAAAGAAAATAAAGCAAATAAATAGGAATAAAAAACAAATTGTTTTATTTAAGATGTTTACCACCTCTGGCTAAAAATAAGATAGAGGACCCACTAATTAGTACTTTCGATAAAATTATTTGTGATTTCTTGAGGTACACAGAAGAAATTATTTTAACATAATTTTAATGAATGACATTCTTTGACTTAGATTCATTAATTTTATGAAAAAATACATTGATTCAATGTATGCATACGTTGTTTCAATGAAAATATTCATTGCAGTTTAATATAAAAGGGTTCATTGAATGCATTCGTTGTTGTTATTCCTTAATAAAATTAATGAAATAGTTAATTGATTTAACGTACTAGTACGTTAGTTCAAAATTAATGAACAATTTGTTAAAACAATTAATGTTTTCTTTCAGTGTATGCTTTTTTTTTGGTTCAGTGTATGGTGTCGCACTATAGCACTGCGAGCAATTTTCAGTCTCGGACTTCTCCGGCATCTAGGTTTTGTTTTCGTACTTTTGCAGATGATGTCCTAGAATTGGTCTATCAGGCCGATGTTAAATGACCTGCCTGATTAACTCTTTTTTGTGCTATCAACAGCATGAGATAACGGCATTGGCCTATAAATTAAACTTTTAGCAATGAATTGCTCACACTGAAGCAAAAAGGTACATAAATTCAAGGACAACAATACATTCTTTCAACGAATTGTCCATTAATTTTAACCTAGTGAACTTGAATTGAAATTCAATGAATATTTTCATTGAAATAACGTATGCGTACATTAAAGCAACGTATTTTTGCAAAAAATTAATGACACTAAGTCAATGAATATCATTCATTGAAATTATGTACAGTAATTTTTTCTGTGCATTGCATTCTTAAATGCCCGTAATATTTCAGTAAAGGATTTCCCTGTGATAATACTAGACAACAAAAAAAGTTAATTTTTTTTTCAAATAACAAGGTTCCAACGACTCAATCTACAAGAGGGCACCAAAAAAATATACGTATATCGGCGTTTTGCAAGTTTATATCTGGGATTTCCCTTTTTGCTTATAATTATAGTGCCTGCCGAGTCATGCTTAAGATATAAGATGAGCTCAGCAACAACCACGAAAAACATTTTTGTAGAACATTTTAAACATCTAACTCTTCAGTGAATGGATCTTTTTGTCTCTTTTTAAAAAGAGGCAAAAGAGTCCCCTTCAGTGGCAATATAACGCGTTAAAATGTTCAACAAAAATATTTGCCATCTATGCCGAGTTAGTATAACTATGTGCTAAAGGGGGGAACTTTAACTCCCCATAAAATAAATCGCAGATGTAAGCTTGCAAAACGCCGCTATACGTACATATTTTTTGTACAGTGCTGCGAACGGCTCTGTTCGAGCTCCTAAACTTTTACCATTCCAAAATTTACTCTATGTCATAAGCCATCGTTTCTGTAAAGTCCTCTGAATTGTAACCTTCACCTCATAAGTGCTTTTATCTAAAGCCCTCTAGAAGACAAGCTTTCTAAAGGTGAGAATAAGCACTATATACATACATACATAATTAGATGACAGCATCAACCATGTACATCCAATGTAATAAATATATGTATACGGTTTGGGCTCCGATGTCTTTTTGCTAAAGTTAATATTTAACTTTGTTTGCTGGGTTTTTTTTTGAAAACTAACTAATTAAAAGTTAAAGAATATAAAGCTTAACATCAAAAGTAGTGAAGGTTTATTTCAAATACCCTACAAATGTTAATTAAATAAACTTCCTTATTTGGTTTAATCCAAAGTAGTTTTTTTTATATTAATCCGTAATCTTTATTATGAAAGAATTGAACATAAAATAATTTCTAAGAAACAAGGAAAAGTTAATTAATTCCAACCATCACAACAGAACATAGCAACATTCTGTTTTCGGCGGATGGCGCAACACCCTCAACAGTGTTCATGTATATATACTTACATACATAAATCCGGTATTTAGGTCAAGATGACTGATGCTAAATATTTAAAAGTTTTGTGAATTTATCAAATACGATTACATTGGAAAATGTATTCCAAAAAATGTATTGAGAGTTACCCATAGAGTCCTAATTTATTTGAAGATTTTTGTTTATAGTTAAACAGTTTTTGTTAAAATGTATTAAAGATTATCTATCTCAGTTGTTATTAATTTAATGTGAAATGAAATGTAAACTTTATATAAAAATGCATTGAACGTTACTTTAAAAAAAATTCTTAAATATAATTTGGCTTCGAGTTTTAGAATGCTAAGAAAGTTAACATGGCAGAGAGAATAGCTAAAGCTCGATAAAGCTCGCCGTAACGAAAAGTAACGTTCAATACACAAACTTAGCTACTTTTGTGGTTTGACGTTGCAAAATAGAAAATTTCGAAATTCATTGAATGGTACGACAACAACAATTTTACTCTGTCATATATACATAAGCCCAATTCACAATCTTGTGCAAATGGTCTTGCATCGTTGCATTTGCAAAATGGTATAGCATATTGATACTCACCACTAACAATTGTTAAGTGGTGAGTATCAATATACTATGCCAATTTGCAAATATTACGATGCAAGACCATTTGCACAGGATTGTGAATTGGGCTATAGTGTAGTATTTTAAAATCAGTGAGTTTGTAAAAAGAGAAAACATCAAAACAAGTGTGTACTCTCAAAATAAGAATCAACCTCTCATAATAACTCAAATATGTTACACAACACAGATTTGGAAATTTGGCGATTTATAATCGTATTTGACGTATAAAAGGTATTTATTTTCATTAATGAAACTGTTTAAAAAGATAAGATATCTTAAAATAAATAAATACTAACAATAACTTACCTGGAATTTAATTAATGAACAATTGCAAAGAAATTGTCAACAAAGTTTTCCATTAGTTTCTGTTATTTAGAATACTTGTTTTGGTTGGACACAGCATGTGGGCTGGGCTACCTTTCGCATCTAACCTGAATTTTGAAACTAAAAAATTAATATTGTGACGAAAATTTATCTCTGATAAAGATTTTTCACTCACCAACATTGATTATGTCTGTGGCTTTCTTTAATAACGACGTATGTCTTAAAACTAATTTGTTTTTTAATATTCTCCATAAGAACTTTGTGCAAAAATGTCAGGCAAAAATAACGCGAGAATGAGATCGTAGCAAAGGATGCATACATAAATGACAAAAATATACAAAATGTGTTCAGATAACCACAACGCATAACTGGTTGTGTGTTTAAATAATTCATTCCTCGAGAAAATTTAAGTCGTTATTACTAAAAATTTATAGAATAATTGTACAAGTTAGCTTAATTTGTACCCAAGAAAAAGATCGAGAGTGGTCCATGATATTTAACGTAGTCAACTTACGCTGTTATTTATGAAAACCATTAACGTTTCGTTATTATTATCTACGTCTGGTTTCTTTTGGATTTCACTGTATAGAGAAATTTCATTGTATTAATACAAACTACTTAAACCTTAAGCTATGGTACAAAAAATTGCTAAATTTTTCAGCAGCAGCTATGTTATGAATGTGTTTCAGCATAACTTCACGTTATAAAAGCTATAATAAGATAAATGTTAATAGCATGTGGTTGGCATCATGGTTGGCATCATGGTTGGCAACATGAGTGGAGTTTAAAACCTTCTAGTACTTTCTACAACCTTTGAGTAGCTTAATGATAGTTATAAAAGCACTACTCTTGAAGCATGTTGAATCAGTCAGTCTTATGTTAAAAGTAGTCGTGTTAACGTCATTGTTGAAGAACAATATCACTATACGGCTTTCAATGTTTATCTTTAGTGGAGACAATTAATTAAATATGTTTTTGTATTCTAATGGGTATTTGTCTGGTAAATTAAATAAACAGAGGTGTATGATAATAAACATCTGTATGCGTAGTTTACTTTTATTTTTAAGCAATTAAAAAAATTTATAGCAAATATAAACTTTACTAATTTTTGTATTATACTTAAATTAAACTTAAGTGAACTTATAAGCAACCAAAATGGCCGCCCTAGATAGACCGTTTAAATTCCGTGACATTTGAAATATAGTTTAGTTTTTCCGAAAAACTACTGTAGAGATGTCGGGGATATTTCTTCATTCGTAAACATATTTCTTTTCACCAACTTAAATGTTACCAACCAGTTAATTAATGCTAAATATTTTCCTGTCGCCTTAGCTACTAGTTTTGACGTTAAAAAAAGACTTAACAACGCAACTTAGCAGCCAGAAATGACATACAGAACGGCAAGTCAATGTAATAGGATTAAGTCCCAAATAACAATAAATAGAATAGAGAATTAATACTCGTAAAGTAGTAAAATAATACAACTAAAAGCATGTACAAAAAAGAAATTGCAACTGTTCAAGTTGTGCAATAAAAATCTTAATGACAAAAAATAAAACAACTATGTATGTATGAATGCATGTCGGTATATACTTGTATCTAGCAGATAATATAATACAACTTTAACATATTTTAACTACCTACTTTACAAACTTAATTACAAAATGTCACTTCTATAAATAGTGATTTGTTGTTGATTTAAGATGAAATTAAACCGTTTTACACGCTTATCTTTCACTATTTTTTTTTAAATAAAAAATATATTAATCTCATAAAGTAGTAGAGAAAAAGAAACTAGAAATTAAAAAAGAAATTTTAATGCTCTCTTATATTTACCCAACAAACGGACGCTTGAAATTTGATGCTTGTCGTCAAGTTCATACTAAATCATATTACAAGCGTGTGTTTGCTGGGGTATGATCTTGTTGGTCTGGCTTTTGCAATGATATTAGCTCAAGACATGACATTTTTCGATTAAGCATAGTTAGTTGTTTGGTTGCTTGTTTTTTTTATTTGTTTGTCAGTCCTATGCAATGGGAGCAAGACCCGGAACTAGTTAAATTTTATGACACATTAAATACTGTTAATGTTTAAGTTGACACATTTATAAAGTTGTCCACAGCAATTGTTGTTTGCATGTTTTTTAGTTGAATTTTCTTAATTTTATTTGCCATTGATATATCTTTGGTCACAAGTTGAAACCGCTGCGGAGAGCAGTTTAAAGTCTCGAGAACTCGCTTTTAATCAGTAGCGAGATTCTGTAACTTTTAACGATCCGACAATCGTAACATTTGTCGACATATTTAGTCGCTTGCGGTAACGATAGTGCGATTATGTAATTTTATTCGATATCATGTAGCATATCTGTTAAAAAAATCGAAAAGCGCAAAGAGCTATGGAAAAAACAAATTAATTTGGGAATGTCAAATAGTGTACAGACAATTATTTTCATTCATTTTTGTTGATTTGCGATATATATGTTAAAATAAATGTTTAAATAATATAAATATTGTTATTTATACATAAAAGTGTTTATATGTTTCTATATTGTTGTAGAACAATAACTTCAGTTGTTGGCATAAATTACGTGCTACGGCTGCACAGCTGACTCTTGTCTATCTATTAACAACAGAAAAAATATTGTCGCTAGTTAACCGACAGCGAATATCGTTATAAATGTTACTGAATAACAAATTCGATAAATTTTCGTTATATTTATTTTAACGATACGACAATCGTAATAAAAGTTACAGAATCGCGGTACAGGAGTTGCTTCATTTGTCTTTATCGTTTTTACAGGCAATAGCCGTCGTAAAAATTTATAGCATGTAGATTTCGACACAGATGGACACGACCGCTCAACAACCTCAACTTTTGTTTTAACTCGACTTAAGCTTTAAGGCTTGTGAGCACAGATGTTATTTGTATACCTTCCACTGTTAAAAATTTTTAAATTAATAGATACAAATTAAACCACTTCCATAACTTACTATTCAAATTCACTGTAGCTATCAAATAAATTCTATCTGGTACTTTAAGTAGATTTATAAGTAAAGTTTTTCATACTTCTATTAATTTTATTACCAGAAAATGAACGGAAGTCATAAGTACTAAAACTTTTTGCCTAATAAATAGTTTCTTCGGAACCTTTTTTTTATCATTTATAAATTTATAAGTCTGTGTATTAATCTGTTATATAAACAAATTGTTCATATCAATTATTTTCGCTTATACATATAGTGTAATAATTGTTGTTGCCGTTCGAGTGTACTTGACATTTGTGATTGATAATAAAGATAGACACGAGAGTTACATGAAAAGTAACTTAAGAGAAAGGTGAGGAATAAGTGTTTTTTTAACCAAATAAGTTCTAAGGACTAAGGAAAAGTTAATTAATTGCAGCATACACGGCAGAACATAACAACATGATGCTATTGAAGGACGCCATAAATAATAATAATAATAGAGGAGGAGACCAAAAAAAAATATACTTGTATCACCGTTTTGAAAGTTTAAGTGTGCCCTTTGTTTTAGGGGGAGTTAAAGTTCCCCTACATTGTTATAATGAATCGGCATACAAAATCTTGCAATCATTAAATTTTAGTTACAAGGTGTGTTCATCACTTTTATGTAATACACTACAGGAAACATTTTTGTGGAACATTTAAACCCTCTATCTCTCTGCTGTACGGGTTCTTTTTGTCCCTTTGTAGAAAAAGGAGAAAAAACTCCGCTTAAACGGCAGTATAGCAGTTTGAAATATCCTACAAAAATATTTATTATAAAATTCTACAATAAGTTTTCAAAGATACCAAAGTTCAAAATTCAACCTGAACGCCACAAATAAGTCAAAATTTAAGGGTTAATTTCGTACACAAAACTGGATTTTATGAAGATTAAATTTAGGGAATTCACAACAGCGTTCTAAAATGTGTTTTAATATAACGACGTTTCAATTTTAGTCTTTTATTATGAGTTGGCAAGTTTGTTGTTTTTGTTTTGCATGTAAATGAAATTTACTACCAGATGACAATTTTAAACGTCCAAGAAGGATGTTTTTTCAATGCGGCAATATTTTAAATAAAGAATTTGTCTGTGGTTTAAGTGTATTGCTGTTTCTTTGGCATGTTGATCGGTACCAAGCACTATCGTGCTTGTGTTGTTGTCTTGTTTGTTGTGTATTTTGAGTTCGTGTTCTATACATGTAAAAAGTGAGAAATATTCGGCAAACTTCGTCGTTACTTTTATTACCTTAATATGCTGTGCTGTGTATCGTTGCTCACAATTAAATTTTAAGGTGTAACGATATTTCTATTTCTAAATTTTAAGATACACATTGTGAATTCCCTAATTGTATTAAATATATGTAGTAAAATTATAATACTATCGAAATAAATGGCTCATATAAAAGTTCTAGAATAATCTCAGAAGCGGATAGTGGGAAAGCGCATAACATACATATTAATACTGATAAGGGGATAGCGGGTTCCTCCGAAAACAGCATGTTGTTATGGTCTGCCGTTTATATTAAAATAACTGACTTTTTCTTATTTTTTAGACATTGTATGACGTTAAAGTTTTTCTTAATGAAGTTTATTGTTTCTTTTTCAAAAAAAAAAAAATCCGTTTTTAAAGGACTTTTCAGACAGGCCCAATGAAATGTATACCATTATTTGCTTTAATATGAGTAATGATTAATATTTTGCATTCATTTGCTTGATAATTTTTCAAAATCATTCTACAAAGGTGTTTATTCGTAAATGTATGAACATTTTCAAGTGCCCTGTAGATCTGGAGTGAGGACTACTGTGTAAATCAAATGCGAAAGAAAACTATAAAAAACTTGCCAATTCAAACAGTTCTAACTGTCAAGTTTATTATACTCAAAAATGGCATCACTTCAAAATTCACTTGAACTTAAATGTGAAAGAATATGAAACTGACTACAGTTCAAATGTCAAGAGGACCGTAGTGTGACTCTTAAAAGTTTGATCAACTTATTAAATGAAATTACTTTAATTTACAATCCACAAACATAAAGTTAAATAACACGGTAAAGAATAAATTTTCTATTCTCAGAACTACAGGGTATTTAATATAAGTGCTTTTCGTATTTACTTTCAGCTACACACTTTCATATATGTAGATATCAGGTGTTAATACAAATGTCAAAACAGAAAATTAATGAAGTTATAACAACTGACTATCAGTTCACGGGAAAAACTGTAATGAGTATTAAATGAGAAAAAAATAGGAAAAAAATATTGTTTATGTGCAAAAAACGAAAATTTTTGTATTACGGAGCTTAAAAGCAATAAACAAATTGCAGCAATATGATTATATAATACTTAATCTGCAATAGCAGAATCAATATAGGACACGTAACAAAAAAAATATTCTGGCGAATATAAAATATTAAAACGTTCTGTAATACGAGCTTGCCATTTTACGAAACTTTACTACGAAGAATGTAAATAATAATAAGAGGGATTCAAAATTTTGACTTTTGCAAAAAAAAAAAAGGATTTTGGCCACCTTCTCGAAAGGTGTAGCACAGTGAAGCTGTCAAAACAACATCACCTCTACAGACTGTTCACACCCTTTATAGTTTTAATGTTTTTTTTTGCGTTGAACATTCATTTGTATTCCATTTCCTTTTTACGTATTTACATTGCTTTATACGCAAACGAACAGACAGACAGACAGACTTGTTATAAACAAATTACATTCTGTAACAAGATTTTGACCCAAATTACTCTTTGACCAATTGTAACCCCCCAAATAACACGAATATTGTTCATTTGCTGGTTTTCGTTTAATTTGTGCTAGGTTTTACAACAAAAAGACAAAAAAAACAGACAGAGAAAAAAAATCTTAAATGTGTATTTCAGTATTAAACTTTCACTTAAATTTATTATTTCGAATTTGGTTTTCTTCTGGAAAAAGTAGTAAATGAATTCTGTTTTGATTTTTGTGTGTATAAATAAAGTTATAAAAATGCGGCAAGTGTTATTTTCAGCAATTTCCAATTTCTGTAAAAATAGCCGCAACGAAACTTTCTGTAAACAAGAAAACAAATAAAGTAAACAAAAAAAGTTTGAAGCACCACTTCCTTGAGGTTGTTAATGATGATACCGAAACATTTTATAACTTAACCTCCACACAGTGGAGGGTTTGCAATAAAAATAGCAAGGGGACAAAGTGGACTGGTGTATACAATAGGCTAACATTAAAGCTAAGCATTTTCTTGAAAACAAATTTCCTAAAATCCTCTTTATTTTAACTGAAACACTAGCCTTTGACACTTACTTCTTGCAACTTACAGTAAAAAATTTCGTCTTTTTAAAGCACTAAAATTTCAGTTACACTTGCTAAAACATTGCAAAAGCTGTTTTGAAAATATTTAATTGCAGTATGTTGTAATCTACACCACAGTGCCCTCTCAGTCTTAATTTAGAACAAATGAATTATGAGTATTTGCATTATTACCAAAGTGTGGTGAGTGTGCAAGTGAAACAAAGGCCCGCAGTTGTTCTTTAACAACTTGTTGTTTTTGACTTTCTTACGAGTTTTTTTTATTGCTGTGAATAATAATATTGTTTGTTACAAATCATCAACATTATAATTATTATGGTAGCTGCTGTTGTTATTAGGTGCGTTCGTTGCCAAAGTTTTTTATAATTTTTTTTTCAAAGAGAAACTAAAAAATTGGAAATTGATTTCTCACCCCACATCTGATATTCCTGTTTATGAGTAAGATATCATTAATAAAGTGAGAGTAATTAAGTGCAAAAACCTCTAATAAAAACAAGTACATATGTATGAGTACTTTTACTTGTTTGTTTAATGTTCTTCTTCTGTTGTATTTAATTGTTGTTACTGCTGTGGTTATTCATATTTTTTGTTTGTTTTTATATGCAAAAAGAACATTTTTTTGTTTTTCTAATTCAATTTTATTGTTGCTTGCTGTGGCCATAAAGAACAGCAACAAAACAAAGACATTTTTTTATTGTTTAATGAAATTGGAAGTGATGCTAGATAGTTTTACTTAAAAGGTACGTTTTCTTTAAATCTACATTTTCTTAAAAAGTACTTTTTTAAAAGGTACTTTTTCTTAAAATGTACCTTTTTTAAAAGTTACTTTTTCTCTATAGGTATTTTTTCTTTAAAGGTACTTTTTCTTTAAAGGTAATTTTTCTTTAAAGGTACTTTTTCTTTAAAGGTACTTTTTCTTTAAAGGTACTTTTTCTTTAAAGGTACTTTTTCTTTAAACTTACTTTTTCTTTAAATCTACATTTTCTTAAAAAGTGCTTTTTTTAAGAGGAACTTTTTCTTAAAATGTACCTTTTTTAAAAGTTACTTTTTCTTTATAGGTGCTTTTTCTTTAAAGGTACTTTTTCTTTAAAGGTACTTTTTCTTTAAAGGTACTTTTTCTTTAAAGGTACTTTTTCTTTAAATGTACTTTTTCTTTAAATGTACTTTTTCCTTAAAGGTACTTTTTCTTTAAAGGTACTTTTTCTTTATAGGTACTTTTTCTTTAAAGGTACTTTTTCTTTAAAGGTACTTTTCCTTTAAAGATACTTTTTCTTTAAAGGTACTTTTTCTTTAAATGTACTTTTTCTTTAAATGTACTTTTTCCTTAAAGGTACTTTTTCTTTAAAGGAACTTTTTCTTTAAAGTTACTTTTATTTAAAGGTACTTTTTCTTTAAAGGTACTTTTTCTTTAAAGGTACTTTTTCTTTAAAGGTACTTTTTCTTTAAAGGTACTTTTTCTTTAAAGGTACTTTTTCTTTAAAGGTACTTTTTCTTTAAAGGTACTTTTTCTTTAAACTTCCTTTTTCTTTAAATCTACATTTTCTTAAAAAGTGCTTTTTTTAAGAGGAACTTTTTCTTAAAATGTACCTTTTTTAAAAGTTACTTTTTCTTTATAGGTGCTTTTTCTTTAAAGGTACTTTTTCTTTAAAGGTACTTTTTCTTTAAAGGTACTTTTTCTTTAAAGGTACTTTTTCTTCAAATGTACTTTTTCCTTAAATGTACTTTTTCCTTAAAGGTACTTTTTCTTTAAAGGTACTTTTTCTTTATAGGTACTTTTTCTTTAAAGGTACTTTTTCTTTAAAGGTACTTTTCCCTTAAAAATACTTTTTCTTTAAAGGTACTTTTTCTTTAAATGTACTTTTTCTTTAAATATACTTTTTCCTTAAAGGTACTTTTTCTTTAAAGGTAATTTTTCTTTAAATAAACTTTTTCTTTAAAGGTACTTTTTCTTTAAAGGTACCTTTTCTTTAAAGGTACTCTTTCTTTAAAGGTAATTTTTCTTTAAAGGTACTTTTTCTCTAAAGATACTTTTTCTTAAAAGATACTTTTTCTTTAAAGGTAATTTTTCTTAAAGGTACTTTTCTTAGCTTAATAGTGCTATCTGCAAACACACAATTATTTTAGGATAGTAAAAATTTAGTTCGTTCTCTCATTATTAACATTTTGGACAATCAATATTCTACAATATTGATAGCTTATATTATAAGGGTTTGCATTATTAGAAGTTTGACTGTGGAAAACTTTAGTAGTACAAGATCGAAACGATTTTTGGCGCTCCTAAGAAAATTGTGTGTTTGTAGATAGCACTGTTTGAATATAAGCCCTCGAAATGTTTTAAATTGTTAAAAAGCTGACATCAACATGGATTCCAATACCATTATAACCACATACAAGGAACAAAACATTTTAAAAATGAAAATAACAATGAAAAAATAGTTTAAAAAGTTGTTAGTTCGCTTTGGAAACAAGGAAGTCTCAAACTTTCTTATAAACTTTGAAAACAATTTTGGCAAAATATTATATTGCTTTTTCGGTGTCCCTGCAGATTATTAAAATAACTTGGGTGGGTTCTTATGCAGACAAGGCAAAAGGGCATCATAGTTTGTGTTTGTTTCTTAAAAAAAAAAGTTTAATAAAGTTTGGAATCGCTGAACATTTCATATTGGTGGTAGGTCGTTTATTGTTTACTGCGATGCTACTTTAGTTCATGGTATTTTTCGCTATTGTTTACGTAGAAAATGAAGAAAGAAAAAAAAACTCTTTAAACAAAATGTTTTCCCAACACGCTATAACAAAAAAAGGGAGAAAAAACTTAAATAGCAGCGCAGTAACAAGAAAAAGCATACGCTTGGGGTTCTCTGCAATATGTACATAGTTGAAGCAATAATTACCACAAAATATCTACAGTAGAGTATGAGTAGCAACTAACTAACAACACGTTAGTAAAACAAACAATAAAAAATTCAGTACACACCCAGGTTCCCCCTCCCAAAAACAAAAAAATCAAGCATTTACAAGTGAATTTCCGCTGATATGTGAGGGGCAAAAACACCAAAAGCAAAAATTCATTCATGTTGAATACTGCGGCATATTTGTATGGATGTATGTTTGTATCTATGTTGTACATACACCGGCTTTCATATTATAGTTTGTTAAGAGTTTTTGGTTGTAGTAGCAGACAGAAAAAAATATGAAAACAATAAAAGCTCAAACACTCTGAAACTGAACAGAAATCTATTCATGGGGGGATTTTGTTGAACAAATATGTAGCATCAATGTTGTTGTTATTGTTCGCAGTTACTTTTTTGATGGCACATCAAGCGTAAATAAAGTTGAAAAGGTAATAAAGAGAACAATACAAGAAAAATGCAACTCTCAGGTGATGATAATTTCACATAAAGTGGTACCAGCTTGTTAAAAGAATTGTACAATTTACATGCTTGTATCTATGTCTGATAAGCTTGTGTGTTATGGGATGAATTCTTTGATATAAATTGGAATTATGAATAATTCAATTAGTCTTATTGCATATGTTTTACAATAGTGTCGCTTAATTTTGACTACGACTACGACAACCGTAATAAGGGCCAATATGTAGTATATATGTTAGGGTGGCAATAAAATAGTTATACATATTGTTAATTTAAACAAAACTCGTGCGGATTAATGTGGCATTTGGTGTAAAACTTAAATGGTGAATATTGTAGCCAAATCGGATAACTTTCAGGCGTGCTACAAAGTTAAACTTTTGTGTAATTTACCAAATCAAACCTTAGAGTTTTCTAATTTGGTTAAAATGTTTACCTACTCCCAATCAAAGATTGTTTTTTTGGATATTATACGATATTTATTTTCAGAGGTAAAGTGCAACTGACAACAACACACACACATACTGCGAAAGCCTCTTTTGGCTTTTGTGCAGAAATACCCAGGGTGTTGGAAGGAATCGAACCTTCATTTTTGTAAATTTCAGAAAATTAGAATTTTGATCACTAGAGGTTGCACGTTATAGTTATTCGAATGGGGCCAAAATTTTTACCTATGCTCAATGAATGATCATCACGTTATATAAATTGAGCTTAAATTTGGTAAATTTTTGAATATTTGAATTTTACCACGTGAGTCTTAGACCAAATGCTTTATTTTCTATTTTTTTTATTATCGATTGTCGCAAATTTCGCTAAATCGATTGGTCCGTTTGGAACATATCGTTGTCGGAAAAAATTGTTTTTCTAAATACTCCTAATATTCCAGTCTAATCGATTTTCTATATTTGGTAAATTTTTAGCACTTGCAGAACTGATTCGTATGCCGCAAATTAGTTTTCGATACATTTGATAGCTTGTTTTTTTCCGAACGCCACCATTTCCCAGTGACAAAAATTGAAAGTAATTTTTGTGGATATATTTTTTCTCTACTTCCAAAGTATCAATAAGTGTGGGGTTAAAAAATTGCAGAAAATAGCGTTACATAATATGTATATGAAAGCCCCTAAGATACATATTTAAACAAATATGAATGTATGTATGTATATACATTAGGATGGGCCGATTTTTTTGAAGAAAAAAATCTATGAGGTGGAAAGGTTATAATATTCCACGCAGAAGTCTAAGCAACTTTGTGTGGATGCAAAAGTAAATAATAAAAAATCGTGGGAAGGGAAATGATTCTGCGAAGAACTCTAAGCAACTTTGAATTAGAAACTATGAGTCTAAAATAGTTTTCGAGCTGGCGGAAACTCCAAAATATGTTTTATGACGTTTATATTATAGGAAAC
Organism: Panzeria rudis; assembly: GCA_956483635.1. Classification (NCBI taxonomy): domain Eukaryota; kingdom Metazoa; phylum Arthropoda; class Insecta; order Diptera; family Tachinidae; genus Panzeria; species Panzeria rudis. Next base: position 4,825,561 of record OY101451.1, read on the forward strand.
ATTACAAAAAGATCTTAAACGGTTTGTCGTATACCTAATATTTTATCAATGCATTAATTAATGATACTTATACGCTATTCTGTATTGAACTACCTCAAGCACTTTTTGCAATTTTTCCTATAATAAAGGCGTCATAGTTTGGGAACCACTGACGCTAGTCTTCTGATTTGTGCTCAAATGTTAGTTGCACAAAACTGAACTGCTATATCAGGTTTTATTCTTTACTGAGGTAGTCTGGCCCAATCACTGGTTGGTTTTACACAAACTTACAAGAATTTCCGCAAGCTCAAAATTCATTTTAGACCTATGGTTTCTAGGGAAAAGTTGCTTAGAATTCCTCGTATAATAATTTCCCCTCCTACGGTATTTTATTATTTTTTGTTGCATCCATATAAATTGACCCATCCTAATGCACATATAATTGGTTTCCATTTGTTTTGACTTATTTAATTTACTTATTTATTTTTCTCTTTTTAGTTATTATCGGAGGAGAAATACCACGATATCTCAAGCGGTCCGATTAAAGTAAAATCTTGAAGGTTGGTAAGTAATTTCATTAATTTGAAAATTGGATACATAATTAGAAAATATGGAATTGGAAAAGTTCCTATCCAAAAATTTTAAAATGAGTACAACACCTTTACTATACGAGTAATTTCCTATAAATAAACCATATCAATGGTCATACTTTGGCAACATGTAACTGATTTTTATTACCTTTCCGTTGAAGAAGTTATTATACTTGCTATTTTGTTTCGACCTTTTTATGTTTAAATTATTATTTATTAAATATTAAGCACTGAGGTCAGTTTTTTTTACAAAACGTTTATCAATAAATTCAATATTTCGTTATACTTTGCGTAACTACTTCATGGAAAATTTATCATCAGATAAATGAAAAGTCGATTTCGAGTTTTCGTTAGTTAGGGCGTTTTCTATTTTAAGCAACGACATGCATATTTTAAGAAGTTCCATAAAAAATGTTGGCCTGTTTAACTTCATTAACATGAAAAAAGAATACGTTTCCCTTAAAATATTTAACAAAAACTCTACATTTTATGCCTTGATAATTTATTTACTTTATTTACCTCTCACTCTTCGATTCCATCAACCATTTCATTTATTTACTTATTTCACTGTAACACAATAAATGTACACTGCATGCACAATTGTTTGATAGCGGAAAACGGAAATTGTTTTGCAAGTAACCTGAAAGCAAAACTTTTAGCCAGCTCACTACTACACACGTAAATCCATACTAAACATACAAACATCTGCATGCACATGCAAGAATAGACATGCAGATTTATGTACATACTATGTAGATATGTATACACGTCTGTATATACATAAATACAGACATGTGATAAATAACAAACTTAAGCAGCCAGTTGCATATTAACTTCAAATTACTGCGCAAGTTTTAACTCTTTTTCCAATTTGAGGAAAAAAAAACAATAAAAAACGCAAAGAGCACGAGAGAGATAGTTCTGCAGACTTGTTTACTTTTTGTGTAGCAATAGTTTGGGTTGATGCCCCTCGCCATCCATCCCCACTATTGGTATTTGGTCACATCCAAAGCAAGGTGTAGACAAGTGCGTGCGTGTGTAAACTCCTCATAGACATTCACTTTTCTCTGTCCCTTCTTCTCCACCTCTTTGCAAATGATATTTTGCATATGCTCACATTTTTATACCTGCATACACACATTCATATGTATAGTACATGCATATGTATGTATGTACGTTAGTGCGAATGTTTGCACTTGCAGTTGTATTGAGTAAAGAAAAACTGTTTTGCGGTTGGTTTCAGCAGTTACCAGATTATTGTTTTAATGGTGATAAAAACTTTGCTTGATTTTTCTTTTTAAACAAGAAAAAAATAAAAACAAATCATTCATATAAAAAAAAAATTATATGGCACACAGCTGTCCTTGTAGGTCATTATTGGAGCTTTACACTTATTTTAGGTTCAAACGTCATATTTATAGCTCGAACAATACCGAGACGGCCAAGAACACCCAGACTGATCTTCCTTCTTATGGGGAGCTGGCGCAGGTTGTCAGGTTGGGAGTCATCCCTCCTGGCTTGCCAGCAACCATGTGGTCCGATGAGAAGCTTAGATCAATTCAAACACTTGTTCTGGATAAAATTGTGGGAGCTAAAATTGTGGAGCTATAATACCTTAATTTACAGGTTGCACGTTCAAAAAAGGTTGGTTAATCGTCAACAGCAAATGCGAACAATCTCCCAAATGGATTAGGGATTATGCTCCTTCGCTAAAGCCATGGAGCAGTGCGACCTTAACAGTCATATCGGAGGAAGAGACTCCACGACCTGAAGTATACATTGGCCACTTCCCCGCAAAGCCTGAAACACCAACAAGGATCCTATCACTTATAGAAGGACAAAATGAAAATCTTTCAGTGGAGTATTGGAAGGCTTTGAATACAATCAGCGAAGGAAGTAAGGCGGAACTTACCTTTGCAATTGACCCAATATCAGCTTTCGTACTAAAAAACAAGGGACATATCGTAAGCTTTGGATATGAAACATTTCAAATCAGGCCTGCTAAACGACAACAAGCAAGGACAGCGAACGTCATATCAAATAGAGCAAAACTCGGTAGTAGGGCAGGACAGAATAGGTCACGAAATCAGGATCAGTAAAAACCCATTAATCCTGATGATTAACATTCCTGCTTAAAATTGCCAAGTAAGCTCGTTACGCCGAAGAAGGACTAATGACTAATGATCTCATACAAAGCGGAGTCAAAAGTGCCCGTTTTGTCTCTGGGAAAACCAACTGGAGGATGCTATTTCTTCGGCGAATAAGCTCAATACCGAGAAACGGGTCAACAAGTATGGATGGGATAAGCTAAATGTCAACAGGCCAAACAAGGGGTACAGCAATTCCGCAGAAGAAATGGTTCTTCTATGCTCTAATCGCAGAACGAAAATGGACAAGCGAGATATTAGATATTAATGCAACCACCAACAGCTTACATTTAAATGAATAAAAACCTCCAAACAGTGCCTCCAAGTGAACTTACATTATGCTCTGGCTGCGTCAGATGTGCCATGGCGTAATTTCACTAATGTATGTTTTAGCCAAAAAAAAAACTTGGGTAAATTCAGGGACTACGAAACAGCCATGGTAAGCTTATAGCCATGGTATGTTATAAACATTAAAACGATGTCAGGAAAAAGCTAAAATTTGTCCTATTTCAGGATTTATACATGGTGACCTTATGGCAATCCAGGAAAGTGTCCCATCAGTGGCAGGATAACATGAAACTGTTCTAGCTTCCGCCTACCTGCTGGGTGAGGTCGATCTACCGCCTATGCCAGAGGTGCCCGAGTTGGTAGCCTATTGCTAAAAAAGGGACCTTGGTATGCTGATATGCTGCGATGGCAACGCACAGCATGCGGTGAGTGTTTACTTGCATTTATGTGCAAAAATAACATATAAATACATGTGAAAAATGGCAACGATCTCACCTTTAGGAATGCTATTAGACAAGAGAGCCTTGATTTCACCCTATCACATCGCATAAATATATTGATCATATTCTGACGTACGAACGGCAATTTCTTAATTCAAATAATACAGCCTGGGAAACATTTCGAGTTTACTTATCCAATAGTGAAAACTTTTTAAAAGGTTAATACATAGTCCTTTGGAAATATACTTTGAGTCCAAAGAGTTTTTGGAAAATACTCAAAATTCATTCAAGAACCGTCCAAAAAGCCAAAAAATTATGTAAAGCGATGAATTGGAAGAGTTGAGAAAGGAGGAAATGCGATTATTGTTATACACTTAAACGCTTAGATAGAAAGCATACGGAATCCCCAGAAGGGACGTGTAAAATTCTACTGCATACACACTTCCCAGGATCAGAGACAGTAAATCCGATCTAGCTTCCTCAATGGACACCTAGTTGTACCAACATAGATCGTAGATTGGTGCACAGAGTCTTTGGAAATTACCAAATAAGCTTGGCGTTATCAAATTTAGCGCCTATAGATCCCCAAGCCCAGATGGCATCTATCCATGCTTCTACTACAGGGTCGAGACTATGTTGTTCCACAACTGTGGAAAATTTTCAAATCAAGCCGGAGGCTTGGCGTGGGGTTGAAGTGGTCTTTATACCGAAGACTGGTGACAGATTTGACCATCTATCTAAATAATTTAGACCAATTAGTCTCAGATCGTTTTTCATGAAATCGATGGAGAAACTTCTGGATAGTTGCATTAGGAAAAACCACCTCACAGTGTATCCTATACACCAATTTCAATTTGCCTACCAACCGGAAAATCTATGGTAACAGCCATACACTCATTAGCCACTATGCGTTTTTATGGATATTCAGGGAGCCTTTGACAATGAAGGCTTCCGATCATATGGTTAGGCCGATGACCTCGTCATATCTGTGGTAGGGTGGGAGTATGGAACCATAGCGAAAAGGATGCAAAAATTCCTAAATTAAAGTGGCAAATGGTGCAAAGATTGGAAGTTGTCCATTAACACGGAAAAGGCAATCATTGTACCTTTTACCAGACGGAAAAAAAGGTAGACTCATGGAACCTACCTTAAATGGTTCAATTAGGACACTCCCCATCGAAGTTAAATACCTTGGGCTCATTCTTGACAAGTCACACACTTGCAATCAATATCTTTCTTATATGACCAACAAAGCTACCAGGTCACATCATGCCTGCCAACCGCTATTTTGTAAAACATGGGGCTCGACATAAAAATTATATATTGGTCAGTTACCACCATAATAAAACCAATACTGACATACGATGCTCTAGTTTGTGGCAAAAAACTGAACAAGTCACAGTTAGGGTTCTGCTCTGCAAGGACTACGGCATAATATAAACGTCGATCTCGTGGGCAATGAAAATCTGTCCTACATATCCCTTGCGTGCCATTCTTCACATTTCCCCTTTCCACAATATAGTGACGGAGGAAGCTTGCAGAAAAGCACTTCGGTTTCCGATACCGGAAGATCTGGTGGGGCTAATAAGAATACTATGACAGTTTGTGGGCGGCCTATAAGATGACTGATCAAATATAACCGATACTGGTCTTGGACAAAGACTTTGACGTTCTTGGTACTGAAAGGCGCTGACTCTATCTGTTTTACTGACTGTTCCAAACAGGAAAATTGAGATAAGGGATATACCCATGGGAAAATAACCTCTGATTTTCCTGGCTCAAGTCTACGCCATAATTATTTGTGCTGGATAATGCCTGGGCATCTCATATTTGGATATATCAAAAAGAAGAATGGTTCCTGCGCGCGGATGGAATTTGTTCGCCACTGGGAGGCCCTTCACGGTCTAAAATAAGCAAAATGCTTCATCCCTTTATGCTTAAACACATCCTTAAAGTTACTGCTAATGGTTGAACTTAGATAGCTCAAATAATCTAACAAGGTGTTTATATGTGGTGGGTGATCCATACACAAGATGTTGTACCATGTGTGTTCCTTGCATCTCATACAAGTGGCCTTTGGGGTAACATCAGGGGTGGTGGTGAACACTCAACTTCAGTCGATGCTAAGAGCACCCCCAAGTGGGACCCCAAAGCAGGTACTAGCTTTAATCTTGAACACAGCTGTGGCTTATCCAGGGTCCTCGGAAAATTACTTTCAACAGCATTAGGCTTAAGCAAAAATTTCGACAGCTCCCAAAAGTTTCTGTTTCTGGATAATAGCGAGCTTAGGATTTTCATTGGATGAAAAATCAATCACTATTGATAGCGTTGGCATTAAATAGATTTTAACACAATTATAATGAGACCTCTTACCGTGTACATTATAACTTGGTTATTTTCGATATCATGATGAATACGACATTAACATGGGAGAGGGGCGAACGACAGTCGGACCCAAGGCGAATCCATGCAAGGTGATGTCAGTGGCGAATTCAGTTCGCCCTATTCAATTCGCTTGGCCCGCATGTTAAAATTCATATAAAAAAATGTTAACAAAAATTAGTTTGACATGTACGCGGTCCAAACAACACGAGCAAAAAAAACAGTCCGCCGCCGTTGTAACACCACCTGGTTCTTAATTCGCCTTGGTCGGACCTCTAAATTTAGTTTCATTGATTCAACTGAGACTTTCTGTAATCGTTTCGACAGTGGAAAACATTTCCATAAAATCTGCTATCTGGCCACACTATTTACTTGCAATTGTAACAACAATGAAACGATCTCAGTATCTTGTCTGGTGAGTGGAATAAATAAGTACCAGAGTAAATGAAAACAACTTGAGGTGTGTGTGAAAAATGTTTGGTGAATTGTTTTTTTTTCTTTTTACTTTATTCATTCGGTTTTCTTTTATATTCTGTACATAAACATTAGTCTTTAAAGCGCATTTGAAGTGTAAAAGTGCACGCGTTTTTTCTTTCTCAATACAATTTTGCGGTCTACAAATATTTCATATAAAAAAAATAAAGATAAAAAACGAAATATCTAGCAAAAAAATGAATGCAATTTAAAATATCTACTTAAAATAAATTATTCCCAAAAAAGAAATATGCTCGTATACATGTATATTTGCAAAAAGCCGAAAAATTTGAAAAGAAATATGAAAAATTGTCGTACTTTTGTATGAAAACAGTGAATTTTCACGTGATGTGTGTGTAGTGAGTGTCTGGCAAAAGATAAAAAATTGTTGCTTTCGTTTTTTGTTTTAATTTTAGAAATTCGGGACAAATAATCGCTTTATAACACACAACTATGACATTTATTAAACATTCTGTTGTTGTTTTTGTTGTGGTTGTTGACGTTCAATAAGCCAAATAATAAAAATAATTTATTACCTGTAAAATTATTTTTTTAGAGCAACAATAATGTGGCAATTTCTTGTGCATGAGATTCTAAAGGTATTTCTGATCAAATTTATGTAAATTACTATTTTTTGCCATAATTAAATTTTTATAGGTTTAAATGATTAAAAGACACACTTCTTTATGAACAAATTTTTTAGATTTATTAAGAAAAATAAATTGGAATAAAATTTCGAATTTTCGAAGTTAAGGGGAAAATTAATTTTTATGAATAAATGCTATGAAAAAAAACTAATTTTTGAAACTTGTATTGATCTTAAAACCAAAATATTATTAAATTTTATTTTATGACAAAGTTTTGATTATATTCGAAAAATCGAACATAGTTTCGAAAGTTTTAAAGTATTAGTTGTAAATTAGTAAACCAGGTTTGAGTTCCTTAATTCAAATTATTAATTTAAACTAATTTTGTGAAGAAGAAGTGTAATAAAAGCTAAATAATTTCGGAAAAACTAAAGTAGAATGAAACAAAATGCTGTTTTTGCGATCCGCAACAGCCTTCCTTCCAGGTTTCATGGTTTTTTCCATTTCATAGGCGACTACCAGTTGTCAGATGTGTTCAAGATTATCGTCAGTGCCTGGCTTGCGGCGTAACCTAACGATGCAATTTTGGCAGTAGCCAAAAAAAAGAGACTAAAAAATAGGCAAAAAAAAGAGGCTAAAAACTTCCCTCCAGAGGCGATATAGTGGACTGAAAAGTTTTCTAAACACATTTGCTATAAAATTTTACTATAAGTCTTCACAAACATCAAAGCTACAAACTCAACTTTAACATTCGAAATTATTCAAAGCTTAAAAAGTGTTCAAGGGGTGATTTCGAGAGCGCATGAGTAATAGTATTTATCGCGAACGTTCGTAAATGAAAAGTTACTCATGATAACATAGCTAGGCAATAGTTGTTTAGTTTTAATTCATCGCCCTTTCTGTTGCTGTGGTTTGCCGCCAACGGTTCCAGTTGTAATTAACCACTTAGCTGGGATTGAGGAAAATTAGTAATCATGTTTTTTTTTATTACAATGTTTCTATTGTATATGTTTGTTGACTTGTGTTTGTTTGCAATTATTTCCATGTATGTGCTTCTTAAAATGATACTGGCGCTTTAAAGTTTTGCTTTTAAATTGATTTCTCGTGTTGTTGCGCTCTTACAGTTGTTGTTCAGTGTTCATGTGACCTTTTTTATATATATTTTGCACTTTTTTTGTATCAATTGATTTTATTTTTGATTCAGTAAATAACAACAACACTGTTGTAAAATTTTATATTAGCTTTTGTTGTTGGTTTTATTATATTTACTTTTTTCGCTTCTTTCGTCACCAGTTATTTCATTGATAAAAATTAATCAATCATCTGCAAACTGAAAGTGTTTTAAAGATAAAAAAGGCGATAAACGTTAAAATTTAGTTCAGTGAACAATTCTTGAAACTGTGTGAATAAATTTAAAAGTTAAACTTCTTTGATTTAAAACGTGTAAGAAAAGAAAAAGGTAACAATATTAAGCTTAAGGAAATTGTTGAAGAATATTTTTGTGAGTAGTTGATTGTGGGGCTCTGCTGCAGGTCACAAACTTCATAGCAAAGTTCAGTTATTGGCCATTTTTAGATATTTTTAAAGTTTTTCTTAAGCACACTATGGTACTGAAAGAGTAACAACCAGTGGTCAGCAATGAGTATTAAAAAAGTGAGTAGAGTTGAATCATGATTCATAATTTCTTATACTTATACGCATTCATACTTATTGCGATGTTGTACTCATTAATACTCATACTTAACAAGGTTATTGACGTTATTGATTTCGACTCCCCTTAACGCAATGTGTACAGACAATGAAAAATAAGTATGCTTCGCATACGAACTAGTCACGTGCACAGATACATCCGTTTATATCAGTTTCTGTGTGTTAATGCTTATGAGTGCATATTGATAAGTAATGGTAGTGTTTCTGTTATTAGGTGGTATTGTTATTGGCTGAAGTATAGTATATATGAGTGGATACAGAGAGACTGAGAGAAACACATTTGTTTTCCTATGTTTCGCCCAAACAGATATTAACAGATACTGACAGGGATGACAACTTAGTCCTTTTCGGGCTAGACTTAGCCCGTTTTTAGTTACTCAAAACGCGAAAAAAATTTCTAGCCCCAAACAAAATAACGCGGAAATTTAGCACTTTTTACAATTATCTTTTGGCCCTTTTAGCCCCTTTTTACTTTTTGGTCAATATGTGTACATTTTTCTTCTTTTATTCTAGCATATCGTCTTGTGAATTAAGATGCTAACATCGTTTTTACTCATTTTCTTTTGTTAGTTCGCTGTACCAGTAATAATAAGAAGAAGAGTCTAGAACAATGTTCTATATATCTTTAAAAATTGGATGTTATTTTAAGTTGGTTCAAAAATTTAAACGTGCTTTAAAGTTAGCCCTTTTTGCCCTTTTTCAAAATATTTTACTGGATATTGCTTTATACTTGTCTTTTTTTCAATTTAGCCCTTTTTAGCACCTTTTTGAAAAATTTTTGCGCGTTTTGGGTTCCTAAAGTTGGCATCACTGGATACTGATGTCGTACAATAAGTACTTATTGTATAAACAGGCAAATTTGTCATGCAAAACGAAGTTTGTCCGCAATTGATCGGCTATTTAAAACGAAGATCAAAATAGAAAACAAAAACAGCAATAACAAAGCACACCACTGTGCTGTACCTATCAACAAGCATTAACTCTTATTGTAAGCTAGCAATGAATTTGCACATGAAGTGTATGTTAATGTGTTTTATATGTATGAAACATACGCACACACATTATCTGTTGTACTAACAATTATTTTAAAATATCTGTGGTACAACAGATATTTTAAAACAAAAATCATGTAAATTTCTTATCTATTGCAAAATACTATGTTACTCTTATTGTTTAGTACGCGTAGAATGTGTGCGTGGAATAAAATCATACAATATCAGTTACACTCATTCCATCATTTATACTTATAGTAACAGGTATGTATCTGTTATATCTGTTTTAGCAATACTTTGTGGTATAGCGGTGCACGTGTTTAATACGAACATTAAAATAATCATTATGATGTTGTGTGTAAGCTCTTTACGTGTTTGTGCGTTGTGTGTTTGCTATGATGATTATGATGTTGTGTGTATACTCTATACGTGTTTGTGTGTATTGTGTTTGCTATGATGAGTTGAGTGAGTTGAATCAGATGTAAGTATTATGAGTATTATAAGTATTTTATAAATCAAACGTAGGTTATTTATGAATCAAGCAGATGGTATGAGTACGATGAGTACTTATACTTATAAATCGACGTTATTGTGAGTATGAGCAAATCAGAGTAGTTAAATTTGAATGATGTCTACGCACTTGCATTTAAAATTTCATGGGTGGGTATGAGTAGCTAAAAAACGATGCATTGCTGATCTCTGGTAACAACCACATATCGCTCATTTGCTGCAGTAACATCATAACTCAAAAAACTGGTCTTACAGAAAATTAGTTTAAAGATTTAAATTTACCCACAACTTAATGGTAATATATAAAATGTAATTTTCCTGTAAAAAGGTGACTATACAATATCTTTCCATGAAATTTTTACAAAATATGAAAAAGGCTACAACGAATAATTCTGCATTATTAACTCAAAGATCAGATATTCTTAGTTATGATGTTGTTGCAGCAAATGACCGATGTAAGTATGATGCCAGTGCTTTAAACACCCTAAAAGATTAGTTTCTTGCAGCAACCTTAAAATTCAATTATAGAATACGAACACGTTTCACTCTCTAATTGACACATGTTTCATTAACTGCATAAAAAAAACTGAATCAGGAAGGAAATAAAGTTAAAGTTAAGCGAAGAAAACTACGTTTATCTGCCCCATAAATTATAAATGTCAAAAAGGAAAAAAGAAATAACTAAACAGCAACATTTGAAAACATCAACAACATCAGCCAACTGATTTCGCTTCTTGTTTTAAGTCTTACAAGAAAATAAAAAGTTTTGACAAACTTTTGCATGTTTTTAAATTTTATTTGCTGCGTGAAAAATAAATGCAATAAATTTGTACATGATACAGTTACAAACAACAAAATAAATCAATGAATCATAAAAATAACATAACAGTTGGGAGGTTAAATGTTTAAACTCTCACCTGTGTGAGTGACTGAGTGAGTTTAAATGTTTGTGTGCCTTCCCCGTTGGCCATGTCTTTAAGAGATCATCAATGACGGCTGCACGACAATGTTAAGTCCTCGTTGAAATCTGAGGGATAGCCAGAACAAGTCGTCAACGACGTTTTCACACAAATGTCGCGAGAATCGTGCATGACTCAATGCTAGGTAATGTTGCTCAGCTTTTCATTTACATAATACTGATGTGAATACGTGGACGAAATTGTCGCCTATCTTGTCGTCAATGATTACATAAACAACAATGTCGCCTGAGCTTGTCACAAAGTTAAGGCAGCCAATCACAAAATGAGCGACAATGTCGTTCATATTGTTGATTGTCTTATCCTCAACAATTTTACAGAAAACTGTCCTCAATGAACAAAGCTGGATTGAGGACAAATTGTAAGACATTGTCGCTCATCTTTTCCTCAACAACTTTACTAAAGACAAAACGTAAGAAACTGCCGCTCATATTGTCCTCAACAAAGTTCTATTGATGACAAAATGTGACATGATCGCTCATCTTGTCCTCAACAATTTTACTGAACACAAAACGTAAGAAATTGTCGCTCATCTTGTCGTTGAAAGTATTCAATAGAGGACAACATACAAGAAATTGTCGCTCAGGTTGAATGTTGATATCCTTTAAATTGTCGATTAGAAAACCTAATCGACAGAGGACAAGTCGTTCACGAATCATCAACAACAATGTCGGGTGAGACAGCCTGGCCAACTGGGTGTTGTATCCCTTTGTTTGCTGGAGTTTTAATCTTTGTGTGTTGTTGTTGTGTGTATGTGCGTTTCTTCGCCCAAAACACATGAAAAGTTAATACCACAAAGGCATTTGGGCTTTTATTATTTGAAAAGCTTACGTTGTTACTGCAATTTGTAATTACATTTTGTCAGATGTTTATTTAAAAAGCTTAAAAAGTTTCAGTTTTTTTTTCATCTTTGTTTGCTTTCAGTTAACTATGTACTTTGTTTTTCTTCTTTTGTGAAAAAGTAAGAGCTTGTCACAAAGTTAAGGCAGTGAATTTGGGATAAGTTTACAAAATGCTTTGCACCACAGCAGGAAGTCGCTTGGGAAGTGATTTTTCATTTAAAATTAAAAAAAAAATAAAAAATAAAAACGAGAAGACAATTAAATTAAAACAGAAAAACAGAGATTAAGAGTAAAACAGTTTTCTTTATAATATTAAACCCATTTCAAGGACAATAAATACTTACAAATGTTTTAGATCCTAAATAATGCCAAATTAAAGAAGACGGGAAGAGGGCAACAATCAATGTAACAATTTACCGGTATTAAGAAATACAAACATATTATTTGTAGAAACCTTTTCGTACAACTATTTTGATGGAATAAATAAAATACCAAGAAATTATTTAACTTGAAATGCAAAACTTAAAAAAAATATATACTTATCCTCTTTGTTTATTTGCTAGAGCAAATACTTTACAAAGTTTTCAAGATTTTTCTAGTGCAAAGTATTATAGTCTCAACAGTGTGTTTTTAATTCCTAGAAGCTCCTAACTTTTTTCATTATACTACAAAAACGAAGCTTAAAAATCTGAAATATTAATTATCTTCAAAGTAAAATATTAAAAAAAAAAGTTTTTGAAGTCTATGTATAGATTAGACGTAGTATAGTTAAGAACAGATACATAATTAACAAATAAAATTCTGAAAAAGTGAGTTTCACTCCCTAAAGTATAGTTTAGTTTTAATTTACAACGCACAGTGGGGCAGAATCAAAATATTTTGCCAATAAGTCAGTCGTTTCTAATAATCCGATCAGTAGTAGCAGTCAAAGAAAAAATAAGATTTCCTTCTGAGAATTTCAGAATTTGTCCAAGAAATGAAATTTTTTATGGTTTTCTTCATAAAGTCCTCATTTGGTCTCATTTAATACACTTTAGAGTCTCCTCAAGTGGGACTTTTTCTTAAATCAAAGCTTTGGGATTTTAGAACAAATGGTCCAAAATGGAAATTTTTCAGCAAAATAAGTAAAATTTGAAAGGGCACAGGGCCAACAAATTTGGTAAATTGGATTAAACGTTTTTTTTTCTAAAATCAAGTCTGTGAAGATACTTTTTTCCATGTCGAATTTATTTCCAAAATACTTTGATTCTGCCCCAATGCGCAGCGTTATGTCCGATAATGTCCATCTAAAGCAGTAGCAGGCAGTTTTTGCATGTAATTCGAAGTTTGTCGGCTATTTACGTTTACACAACACGAACATCAAAATAAACAACAACAAAACAACAATTAAAGCACAACAGTACATTGTAGCTATCAACAAAGTAAATAAACACAAACACACTTAAACACCAAATTATTTCTGATTTATTCAGTTTTCTTTTCCCCGGGTACTGTTCTCAAGATACTTACAAATTCTTTATTTACCTCAAAGGATTGTTCTTATCTCACAGGCCATTTAATTTATTTTAATCCATATGTTTTTACACATTTGTTCGATATATCTAAAGCTTTAACTGTAATTGATAGTTGATTTAAATAAACTTCACATAAGTTTAAAATACCCTTGTTACATTTAAACAAATATGTACATACAAGTAGAAAATACTTAAAATCAACAATTTGATAGAATGTGACAATAAGACTTGCTGATATCTTTATCGTTATTAACTTGGCCACAATAAATTCCAACCAGTTCAATGTAATCTTATGCAAGCAAACCCCCCACTTTGTATTAAATAAAGTCTAAAGATTGTGTAAGTTACTTTTTCACATTTTATTTATTTTTATTATATTTTTCTTTGTGTTAAAATAACATTTGCGCACATGTAAAAAAGGACATTCAGACATTTTTCAAATGTAAGTGCGAGCAAGGGACCCATCCTATCTTTTCTCGTACTTTTTTTTTGTTTGGTTTTTATTGTAACCTTCAAAACCGTTTTTAGTAATTGAACATTATATTGACTTTTACAATGACATTCATGACCACCTTTATGCTCATTGAAAAATTATAGTACTTCAACAAATTTGACCTGGCCACAAATACATACATCCTTAAATATATGTATATGTATGTATGTATGTATGTTTATATAAAAGCTTTGCACTAGAGTAGATGTCATACCCATTCTTGATTACGTTACGTTCAAATGCTCGTTCTAATACCTTTATTGCTTTGTCATCAAAATTGCTTTAAACAGCAATTGAGTGAGTCCATTTTAGTCCTTTACAATTCTTATTATACTCGTAGTAGTCAACTTTTATCCTTTTATTTCCAAATTTTCTTTTTTTTTCTCACAATATCTTATTCTGTTTTTCGTTGTTGTTGTTGTTGTTTTATTGTGTTTTACTTTGTGTAATTCTTATTTAAACGTCTGATTATTGCTGTAATTTTGTATTTCTTTGTGGGACTTGCATTCTTAAGCTTTCCATTTTTGCTCTTTTTGTTATTGCTGTTGTTGTTGTTGTAATGTTGTCGATTGTAATGTTGTCGATGTTGCAATGTGGGTCATACAAAAACAACATATAAGTAGTACGTTTTTAAGTTTTTTTTTCAAATATAATTTTTCTCAAATAAAACCGTAACCACAGACATTTACATTGGCGGTTTGGCTTTGAACAGCACGACACTTAAATAGCAAAAAAATCTGTGAATAGAAAAACATCGATATCTAATTTTGAAAAATTATACTTTTGCACTTATCGGTAGCAATATGGCGCAAATTTAATTTAATTCTTGAATGCAGAGATTCCGAAGGGGACGAAAAATGTAGATAAAAACAAAGTTTTACCTTATTTCTAATATGTATTTGTTTATTTTTACACAAACGTTATCACAGAGAAAGTAATCCTTACTTTGTAAAATTCATAATATTTTGCGGAGAAATCATTTGTTTTGTTAGAAAATATAAAATGTGTAAACATTTTTTGCAAAAACTGAACTAAGACAACTGTTTTGCAGAGTAACCGCTTGGTTCTACTAAAAGTCAAGCATATTTGTTCATATTATTAGCATAAAACGAAGCGTTTTATTGTTTTCGTTTGAAATTATAACTAAATTTTGAGATTTTCAATAAACTAAGAAAAAGTAACCACTTCGAAACTAGTGGTTACTTTGTGGTAAACCATCTAATTATGCTAAATTATCTTAGATATTCAAAAGCTTGCTACAAAATTAAAGCGTTGATAACAAAAACTCTGAGTACCCGTTTGAAAATACTACAATAAACCCAATTATTGAATCCGTTATTGCATTAATTAAATGTTCTGCTTTTCCAATTTGCAAGTGATTGAGTTTTTTCAGATTTTTTTCATCACAACGGAAAAGTAGGCATTTCTGAAATAGATCGTTACTTCCCAAAACCCTGTTTGATTGCACTAACGGATATATTGCTTTTAATTTTTACATAAAATATTACTGGGGAATTCAGCTAATGAGTATATATTGTTTATACACAATTTTGTATCACTTTGCATAATATAAAAAATAGCGTTACGTAATATGTTTTTTTTATAAATAAGAAAAAGTAACCACTTTCAATTTAATCGTTATTCTGTGCTTAAGTAATTAATTTTGTTAAAAAATGTTTGATATTAAAAATTTTGCTATAAAATTATAAATTTGAGAGCAACAATTACGAGTAACCGGTTGTATTTGTAAGTGTAACAACAATTATAGATTGAAATTTTGCACTAAATAAATCGTTGAGTTTTTTAATTTTTTATCGAATCCTTTGTCCAAGATTTTTCACTATAAAAGAAAAGTAATCACTTTTGATATTGATCGTTACTTCGCATAAAACTGTTAAATTTTGCTAATGGATAAAATAGTGTAAAAACTCGTTAGATAAATTTTAGATAACCTTAGCCGTCAGTGAGGTGAATCGAACCCACAAGGCTCTGGCTGATAGTGTAGCATATGATTTTAAAAGTTTGAGAACCCTCTTTGTTCCTGTTGTAGGACAAAAAGAAGGGGTTATTCCACTTTGCAGCAATGTCGTTCAATGTCGTTCTTGTAGGATTTTTTTTCTTTCTTTATTAACGCCTATTAGAAAACAATAAAGAAAAATATGCAAAATATGTGAAATCAAGCACACAAGAATCAAGAATCAGATAGACTTCAACAAATACAAGGATTTACTAACACAAACACACTTTCTCACTAACATTAACATATTAGATTAAATCAGTTAGCCTGAATGTGTGTTGCTTTAACCTCTTATTATCAAACACTTATGTCATTAATGCATTTATCCTTGTTCATGGCATAAGCATACATACCCACACATACTCGGAAAAATAAAGGCATAATTACCCCTCAGTTTTGGAGACTGGCGCAGTCAGCCACAGGAGAAGTTTAATATGCACTCGAAATTGGATAATTAATTTATTTATATATTTCCAATTGAATTGGCTTCTCCTTGCGTTGTGATGAAGAAATAATCGTAAGGAGAAAAAAATTAACAAATAAGCATTTAGTGTCGATATACTACAGGGTACATTGTTTCCTGTGTTTTCGACGTACGAGAGGTTTCCTAGAACTTATTACAGCGAGTAAGTAGTGAAGCAAAAATAAAAGGGACGCCCTTTCGCTATTGCAAAGGTTGGAAGTTATTTGCAACTAAACACTATACGGTGTATTACTTTCGAAATTTAAAAAGCTGACTCGAGGGGAAAAGATGTTCCAATAATCAAGAGATGTAACCAACAACTGACAGCTTTGCGAAGGTAAATGGTTTTATTTATTGAAGCTATTTCATATCAGTGGAAGATTTATTACATAAGCTGAAGGAAAAGTTTGTTAAGAAATTAAAACAGTTTCTATTACTATTAAATAGAGTCATTTTGGGACTGCCCTCGTAAAATAATTTTTCTTATGCGTTTGACTGAGAGATTATTATTTCTTGTTGTTTCTTTTTCATTATTTAAGCGAAATGTTTCTGTCAGGCATTGTTCATGCAAACACACCACATGTTTTATATGATTAACGCATGCCAGGGTTGGAAAAGTCAGTGCTATTGCACATTTTTCCAATTAATTTTGATTAACGAAATAAAATGGTACCCTCTCCACGGTATAAAAAGTATTTTTTTCTATCTGAAAGATTTGAACAAATATGTTCAAATACAAATTAAGCTCTTGGGAAGGAAGGCAACATTTAAACTAAACATACCATTTCGTAAAATTTCTTTTAGAAATTCAATAGGAATGAGGCTCACATATTTTATTAGTTTTTTCCTTTTTTCTACTCTCCTAGATCCGCGACTGGTTGTATCAACATTAATGAAATTACTTGCCTTGTGTGACTTAAAAACGGGTGGATGCAATGAGTCCACCAACGGTACTGCGTGCAAAAAAAAATGTGCTGTTGTGTAATCGCTGCCCTTAACAATTGGCAACTATTTACAGCCACTTGTCATATTTCTCCACTCTTGAGAATAGTGTCAAAAACTATTTTCCAGCTGAAGCCTAGGTACCATTTTAAAATCTTTATATTCCCATGCCTGGTGTGGTATTCAATACATGTTTAACATTTATTCTTGTTGACGTTATATATGTGGTTGTTGTTATTGCTTTTATTTTTCGCTATTGGTCTAGATTGCATTTATTATTTTTTATATAGACACTTTTGAAAGCAATTAAGCATGTGTTCGTGTGCTTAATGAAAGCATTTATGCTGGAGTATTTGTAATTTACCAGGAAACATTTTTTGCCGATAGTTCCGACGTCTTGAGACTTTAACAGACAATCAACCGAGTGGTCTCAAATTCCCTTAGACATTTGGCAGAATAGCCGCCCGTTTTCTGGTATGACGTTTCCGCACAT
Source organism: Panzeria rudis (assembly GCA_956483635.1). Taxonomy (NCBI): domain Eukaryota; kingdom Metazoa; phylum Arthropoda; class Insecta; order Diptera; family Tachinidae; genus Panzeria; species Panzeria rudis. The sequence goes on from OY101451.1 coordinate 4,843,401, forward strand.
TTTCTGAAATATTATCCGATTAATATCATACTGTGCAGACCCATTATTTGAAGGCAATTTAATTTTCTTTAAGATATTTAACAGATTAGTGCGAACATATTCTAACCTACGACTTAAAACTTTTATCAGACACTTTTGCACAATGTCAGATTTTAGTTTTCGTAATAATTCTCATTTATCTCCAGAGTGTTTTCCGAAACTTTGCAGGCATGTCGAAAATACCTTTAGAATTTCCCTCGAAAATTCTTCAGATTTGTGCAGAACTCTCTTGAACATTTCGGCAACGTTTTTAGAATTTCCTCAGAGAAAGAGGTCAGCTTTCTTGTCAACTACTCATATAATGTTCGGTATGTTTTCGAACCGCCTTCAGCAGCTTTTGAAGGCACTCTGACCAACTTCGGATTGAAATCGGCAAAAAATGTTTGCTGGGCTTATAAACTCACTCATACGTTTTAGGTGTGTGTGTGTGTGTATCAAACAAACACTTCTTGCATGAAAATGTGTGGGGAAATGAAACTATCTGTCAACAATACATGGAATATACTTGATGCATTCATCAACACTTGAATAAATTTATTTCTATTCAATCTTTTATTTTGCAGTTTTTAGTTTTGAAGGAAAAAATAAAAAAAAAAATTTAAATGAAAAAATTGAGGAAGGATATTCTTGTTAGGCTTTCACTTCTAGAAGTATTTATTTGTTCGGCTCTATGCAGTGGTTGGTGCAATAACACCCACTTGCAAATTGTAACTACATATTTACAGTTTTTAAACAAAATGACATAAATTACTTTTAAACTCGTATGCAAATATACATACAACAACACCAAAGTTTGCCTACTAACTTATTTGCATATACAAACATACACACATATGAACATGCATACATGAATCATGTGTGAGTGTATGTTGGAAAAAGCGTCTGGATATGCTGGTGATGAGTGTTATGGGTTGATTGGTACTTACGCTTTCTGTTGCCATGTAAATATGTTGCCAGATACATGGATTATTCCAATTGAATTGCTCAAATAATCCGATTGGAAAAAAAAACTGTTTTAATAACATCAATTTATATTTCATTTTAATATTGAACGATTACAATGTCAGTGTCATTTAGCCAAGCAATAAAAAGCATAGAATGTCAAGCGTAATTATTGATATGTGGGTTAAGAGTAAACACCATATGGAGGAGGACAAAAATAATACAACATGTTAACTGAAATATATATATATATATATATATATATATATATATATATATATATATATATATATATATATATATATATATATATATATATATATATATATATATATATATATATATATATATATATATATATATATATATATATATATATATATATATATATATATATATATATATATATATATATATATATATATATATATATATATATATATATATATATATATATATATATATATATATATATATATATATATATATATATATATATATATATATATATATATATATATATATATATATATATATATATATATATATATATATATATATATATATATATATATATATATATATATATATATATATATATATATATATATATATATATATATATATATATTAGTGTCATTGTTTATAACAATTTTAGGTAAGTAAAGCTTTCGCAAAGTACATTATTTTATAAATAAAAAATTAAATATTTACATACTTGCAATAAATACGGTCAAAAAGTCACACGGAAAGAAATTGTCTATTCGATATTTGTATGTGCAACAGTGCGTATACGTAATGAGTAAGTACATAAATTCCTACGTAGCGTATACGCAATGGTATCTATAAGTCATTGAAACGGTTGACAAAAAAATGCATTGTCAATAGATTTCACTAGTTTAGAAAAAAATTTTCCTAAAAAAGAGGAGTTTTTAAGCAAATTTATGGCTACTGAACATGAATATGACATTAATTTATTATTCGTTTTCCTTCCGTGAGCGTGTATTCAAGTTTATATCTTTGAATTCTACATTTTAATTACATATCGTAAAAAATTGCTTTTACAGAGAGGCATGTTGTACGTAACGCCACCCAGTTAACAATATTTAATTAAATTTCCAATATTTTATGCATATCTGGTAACACTTTTATTAGTTTAACCTTAAATTTATACAAAAACTAAATTCAAAGAAAATAGCAACAATAACAAAACATAAACAAAGAACTCAATACTCTCACATACATACTTACTGATTTGGATGCAAGTACATGTACTTGTAGTGTGTATGCATGTGCATTAAACTCGTTTTCACACACATTTATGTAAATATGTATATTTTAGCATAGTTGTTGTTATTGTAACATTTTGGAGTAAGTGAATGCACACACAGATTCGCATAGTATGTATTAGCAGGGTTAGAAAATAAAGATTTTCAATTGGCATTAAAAGTAAATAAATTCAGTAAATTGTGACCTTAACTCGCACACGAAGGGTTCCGTACGAATACCATATACATACACATATTTCTTTTGCGGTTTTAGCGATTTTTTTTTAGTTTTGGCGTTTTTTCCGTTTTAGTGATATTTCTAGTTTTGTTTTGTTTTGTCGATTTTTTTGTCGTTTTTGGTGATTTTTTGTTTATTTGCGTTTTTTTCGCAAAGAAAACAATCCACATTTCATTAAATTCGATCCACAACTTTTGATTCTTATTTACAATTCAGTAGGTGAACTCAATTGATAAAAGTTACGATTTTTGTACATTAGTTATGAGCTGGGAGGAGGAAGGAAGCATTGAAATAAGCAACTGAGGGATCTGAAATTTGACAGGATCATATATTTTCTATCAAGAGTCACCAAACTGGGGGCCACTAACGGCCACCCTAATGTCGCACAGCAGAAACACTTACGGAATGTAATTTTTTTGCAAGAAGTAATGTAAAAAAATTAAGTCTCTTTTATTTTACTACAATTTGCGCACTGTTTTTTATATGTTTTTCATATATTGTACGCCCTTAATAAAAAATAGTTTTTTGCTATGTAGCTTCTTTAATTGCTTCAAATGCACAATCTAAATTTATACCCCCATATTTATAAACGATTAATAAAGTTAATGTATGCATTAAAACCGGGGTTCTAATACAAAACTCGTATATTAAACCAACATTATAACCTTACTAAAATTTTATGAATATGGCGAATAATGTTTCGTAAATGAAAAAGTGCTAAAGATTAAAATAGTACTGAATTTTTCATCCCTGGCTTGTAGTTAATAATCGTACTCTGTGCATGATGTTGATGGTTCATGGCTAATTGTATGTGTGTGTGCGTGTGTGTGTTTGATTATAGGATATACATATGTACATATAACGGTATATTGTTAAAATTTATGCACACACATGCATATACTTGCACTAGTGTCGTTATTATTATTATTATTATTATTATTATTATTATTATTATTATTATCATTACTGTTACTGTTACCGGATGTAGTACGTATGAAGCAAACAAAAAGCAACTTGGAAAAAAGAGAATCCGGATATACTTGAAAATCATTTTAAATTGAATATTAAATTTAATCTTGATACGAAAAAAGTAACAAGAAAGGCTGCAGGAATATATTGCAAATATAAATTTACGACTGACAATAAAAACTTTAATATTGTAATAAATAAATTATTTTCAATATTTTTTAAATGTTTCCATCTTCTTCAACGGTCGGTCACAGTTTTACACTTTAAGATAAATAAAGTGCAAAAAGGAAGACAAATTTATTTTGTGTTAAATATTTATAAACTCAAGTGTATTTCCTTATTGAGGGGGTTTTTTTATTAACATAAAATTGTTTCAAGTTTATAGCCACGATCTCATTACGTTTACAAAGTAATAAAAACAAGAATAAAACAAATAAATAAATATCTCTTAAGTTTGCGGTTTTCGACAAGTCTATAAAATTATTTTTGTGTAAAACTTCATTTTGTTGAGAAACGTGTCTTTGCCAGTTAAATTTTAATGAAATCAGTTAACATTTTGGTAACAATTTACCACAAAGAACACTTTGTTGTATGTGAACAATTAAATTTTAGGAAGAGATAAAGAAATTTAAAGGGAAATAATCGTATTTACAGCTTTTAGTTTTACATTAAATACACTTTAGAACATTTCTTAGAAGTTTGCCTAACTGTAGGCTTTTGTTAATGTAATTATAATAGAATTAAATACAAAATTATATTTAATTTGTTGGATGTGGGCGTGTATACTTAAAAGGAAATATATATGTAATTATCTATTTAGCCCAAAGGATTGAATTTAAATTGTTAACTGTCTATTAAAAATTTATTGACATGTAAAAGCTTGGCAAAGGTGAAATGGTAAAACTTTTACGAACTTTTTTTATTTAGTTTCCGCCGTACAGGTGTATGTGGTTGAGTAATAAAATCTTTTTCAACTACAAATATACTTCCACTAAACCGATTATTATGAAATTTTTCACAATATTGTGTTTAGAGATCAGTGCCCCGCCCATACACAGTAAATATATATTGTTTTGAATTTTTTTCTACTTAACAAATTCGTATGAATTTTTTGTTACAATACATGGTTGTGATTGAAAAAGTGGGAAGTGCAGCGCCCTTTTAAAATAAATATTATTTTTGACTTATTTTGCTTAACCGATTGCTATGAAACTTTAAACACTTATTAAGTTCCCATGACAATACGATTGCTATGAAATTTGATTCACACTTTGAGTTCTCGCCAAAATACAGTATTATAATGAGATAAGTGGGCAGTGCCACCCCCATACAAAACAATATATTCCAACTACATACTTCTACTTAAATAATTATTAATGATCCTCACAAAACTTTGAACACATATTCAGCTCCTGTGAAAATACATTATATTACATTATATACATATAAGAGTTTTGTAGAGGTAACGTTCAAGACATTTTTAATTGGACTTCATATAACTTCAAAGCTTATACTCAACCTAGTTGAGTTGTGAATCATAAACAATTGAGATGGATAATCTTTAATGAGTTTTCATATGCATATGTATACTTATGTATAAGAGTTTTCCCAAAGTAACGTTCAAGACATTTTTGTATGGATGTAATTTTTTTAAGTTAAAAAAACTTGAGATATACAACCATTGCTGAATATAAGAATTTCGAATTAAAAACAATTATAGGTTCGAATCAATTAACATTAGTTTTCCCCTAGTTCCTTGAAATATACGCTCATGTCCAATTCCTTCAGAATAAAATGTTATTAGCTTTAGTTAAAGGAAAATCATTTCCATCACTTAACTAACATTAAAGTTTCTTAAATGTGTTAAAAGCTTTCCTTTTTTCTTTTGCTTTACGAAAACTTTTGTATATAAAATTTGTTTAAAGCTTTCCTCAAAAGAATACTTAAATAGTTATATTTTATGTCTTCTATAAATTTATGTGTCTTATTTTAAATCTGATACTGATAAAATTAATATATATTCTTAACTTAAATAAAACAAGCCCTTAAAGCAAAAAAAAGTAATAAAATATGATTTAACTTAAAATATTAAAAAAAACCGTCTATCCTTTAAGTATGCTATAACGCATGGAATTGTTTGTAAACGTCCATTACACCCTCAAGAGATTTGTTGATATTTTAAACTTTACAAAAGATTATTTAACATTGAAAAGAAAAAAACTGTGCTTACACAGATTTTGTTATTTTTAAAGCTAAAAAAACATTAGGGCCTTATTTTGTAAACGCAACGCTAAGCGTTGAGAGATTTTCAAGGAGTTTTGTAATTTGAAAATTTTCCATACAAAATTTGTCAATGCTAAGCGTTGCTTTTTACAAAATAAGGGCCTAAAATTATGAGAAAAATCAGCTTATTTGCCAAGGTCCTTAATAAATATACGATACAAATAAATAGTCCACTTTCTGTGCTCCCAGAAAGACATACACACTCCTTACTACATTTGTCTATTTCGCAATACAGATTTCCATAAACATAAATTTTCCTTTTTATTGTATTTTATCTGACTTAAATGTGCTTTAGATTGTTATTTGAAAAACTACGTTAGCAAAAAATATATGTATATATATCAATTTTTGTATCTCCCTTCCAGGTTTCATTCGGTTAGCCCGTCTCATACATTACATACAATTAAGCCTAAAAGTAGATTTTAATTTTATATTTTAATCATAACAAGCAAATCTTGTTGACTCACTTGTGCCAGTCATGCATTTCAAAAGGAATTATAAATGTCGGAACGAAATAAAAGTGGTTTTTATTTCCGAATTAAATAGAACAAAACAAAATTGCTAGAAAATATTTTGACGAAAAATATTTTCATTTAAATAGCACTTAACTTAAGCAATTTGGAAATAAACTTAATAAATGAAACCCTTAAATTGTGCTTTAAACTTAATTTTTATGTTGCAAATGAACTTGAACTTAATGAAGCCATAAATTTTTAGTAAACACTGATTTCCTAGAAAAATTTAATTAGACAATTTTTAAAACAAAACTAATAAATTTTCAAATGAAATAATAAAATAAAAGAGTTTTTGAGCACAAATTTTACTAGAAATAAATTTTTTCTATGAAAAAGTATTAAAGCCTATTAAAAATAATTTTATGTTAGTCTCATGTAGTGTATGGAATTAAACTAATGATAAGTAAAAGCAATTTGACATAAGTTACATATAAATATTTCAAATATTTCCTTCAAATTTCAAAAAATAGTTAATAAATAATGCTATGTTTCCACTGACTTGGTTTTGAATAAAACAACAAAATGTATAAAAAAACTGCATGTTTTATTCAAAACCAAGCCAGTAGAAAAATAGTTTAAACTAAACTTCATATCTGTGGCAATAACGAATAAGTGCCTGAGTCGACTTGAGCAAATAATGTTATAACACTCAATTATTCCTTAAATATTGTCACATTCAGTTGAAGGTTGCGGTAGCTACAGTCATAAATAAACAGGGAAGGGTCACACAATATATAAATCATACAAGCCTATAAACCTCTTAGCAGTAGCGTAAAAACTTTCGGAAAAACGACTTTTCTTAAGTCGACTTAAGCACCTATTTGCTACAGCTATATTAATAGTCAACATAATATGTGTAGCATACCATTAGGAGAAAAAATATATATAATTTGATTATGGGTAAATCCTGTTTGCGGATCTTACAATCATTTTCTGATCTGCCATAAGATTTGAATCCATGGAAATTGCCGGAGTGTCAAAAAGATTCGGCATAGCCGTATGTAGCGCTTTTAATTATTTTTAAATAATTTTTAAATTAATATTTTAAAAAATATTTAGTATTTTAGTTTTCATAAGAATTATTCTATTTGTTTTTATTTTTTTTCTGCATATTTAAATTGAATCACAATTTTCGTACTATGATCCCAAATTACCAAAGGACTTTTTTCTTTTCTATTTACCTGTTCTTTTTACTTAGATACATACATATGAAAATATGTACTATGCATATAAATATGCATGTATGTATGTATGTGTATGAGAACATGAATGATTGTCTTTGTTCGTTTAGTCTGATTTTAATTTATTTTTTTTCATTCATGGGGCTTTAGGTTTATCTAAAGCTTCATGAAATTATTTTTTTTTGTTTATTTTTATTATTAATTAATGTTTGATGGGTTTGTTTTGTTTGTTTTATCGGTGAAGGTTTTTTATTACAATAGTTTTTACGGCTTTTGTAACGTTTTTAGCACCTGGCTAAATTTGGTGATGAGGTAAGATAAACAATTGTACTTTGGTAAAGTAAATTTCGAAAGAAACTTTTGCAGCTCATTTCAAACAACTTAAAGCACACTTTAAAACAGTTAAAAAATACCTTTTAAAAAAGTGTCTTGGAAAAAATATCTTTTTTTAAAAAATACCTTTTAAAAAGTACCTTTTAAAAAAGTACCTTTAAAACGTACCTCTTAAAAAAACCTTTTAAAAAGTAACTTTTAAAAAAGTACCTTTACAAAAAGTGCTTTTTAAAAAAGTACCTTTACAAAAAGTTATTTTTTAAAAGAGTATCTTTTAAAAAAGTATCTTTTGTAAAAGTACCTTTTTAAAAAAGTACCTTTTAAAAAAGTACCTTTTAAAAAAGTACCTTTTAAAAAGTACTTATTAAAAAAGTACCTTTTAAAAAGTACATTTTAAAAAAGTACCTTTTAAAAAAGTACCTTTTAAAAAAGTATATATTAAAAAAGTACCTTTTAAAAAAGTATCTTTTAAAAAAGCAACTTTTGAAAAAGTTCCTATTAAAAAAAGTGCCTTTCAAAAAAGTACCATCTAAAAAAGTACCTTTCAAAAAAGTACCTTTCAAAAAATTTCCTTTTAAAAAAGTATCCTTTAAAAAAGTGACTTGAAAAAACTATATAAAATAAGTATGTACATTTATTGGTTGGGGTTAAGACGTGCTGCCATGCCAGACCGCTCAAACTAGGAAAAACCATAAAATTTTGTTTTCTTGCCTCATAACTTCAGAGATGTTACAGAGATGCAACAAAACAACCCATATTTTACTAAAATTGAATTACAACTTTTGATTTTATTCACAATTAAGTGAGGGAACTAAATTGACAAAAATTGTAAATTCCGTACAACAGAAAATTTAACTTTTTATAAATAAGGGCCACCCTAATACACATACATATGTAATTTGAAACAACTTTTTTGCACAGAATGCTAAGAAAGGATGTAGAAGTGTAATCAAAATTGAAATTTAAAAATATTTAGGCCTGTTTTGTATACCATGCGGTATGACAATGCTATGACAATTCCGAACATTTCATTTCGCATGGAATACAAAACTGGGCTGGAGATTTCGTAATTGTAAAAAAGAGAAATAAAAATTTAAAAATACGTTTTTCTTATGTTTTAAAATAAAAATTTAAAATACGAATGTTCTGCTTCAAGTCCACTCACATTTATTATTATATAAACTTTTAAATTTTTTCTCTTTGTTACAACACCCTATTGCTTTTTCCAATGCCAACAGTCAGTCATGTAAAGTCCCCAAGCTTGTAATTATCAAGGAAATTATATTAAATATACAGTAGTTTTTTTTTATTTTCAATTACATTCATTTTTATACATAAAAGGAACAAGTTGTTAAAAACAGCTAAAAGCAAAAATGTGTCTTTAAAATACTCTCTCTCTCTCTCTCTCTTCATTAAAACAAAAGGAATAAAATTCATTCATAAACAGAATTATTTTATCATCCAGCGTAAAAAAAGTAATTTTGAAACTACATATGGATGTATGGAAGCAAGTGTGGACTCACAAACACATTAACAAAATGCATTTGGTTGTATACATATACTACATATATAAATACATACATAAGTATGTACGTAGAGCAGTGGTAATCAAACCCTCAATTCCCATATTATGCTTTCATAGGTTATTTTTCCCCATATATTTAGCCGTGAAGCACAAACACAGAATGTGATACGGGGTATGTTTGGCCGCCACTGATGGAGAGTAAGTATTTGTAAATGTATGTACATACCCAGCAAACATTTTTTGTCGATTTTAATCCGAAGTCGGTCAGAAAGTTTGCATAAGATGCCGAATTCGCACGTATCCGAAGTCGGCCAGAAAATGTACCGAAAATCATATGAATGGTTGACCGGAAAACCGGACTTCTTTGTCTGAAAAAGTTCTAAAAACTACGCCGAAATGTCTAAGAGAATTCTGTACGAATTCTGACTAATTTTTTAGAAAAATTCTAAAAGAATTTTCGATATGTCTGAACAATGTCTGACAAAATATCAGAAAATTTAGCAATTTATATGATTCTCTCTATATAGCTTGTCGTATGAATGTCGGAGCTAAAATAAGAAATTTATCAGAAATGTCGCTTAAAATTCTATCTCTCTCTCTCTCTCTCTCTCATCAGAAAACATATACCCACACTTTATAAGTATAAAATCTCAAATATTTGTGGACATACTATCAAGAGATAAATGAGAATTATTACGTAAACTAAAATCAGACAATGTACAGGAGTGACTGCTAAAAGTCGTAAGACGTAAATTAGAAAGTGTGCCGACTATTCTGTTAAATGTCTTAAAGGAAATGAAATTGCCTTCGGATAATGTGCAGACTAGTCTGATATTAATCGGATAATATTTCAAAAAATGTGCAGAAAAGTCGCAAAAAATGCTTCCTGGGTACATACATATATATTATGTATGTTAGCACGCATACTAACATTTCTGTACATGCATTTCTATAAATATAATGAGATTTAACAGTAATTTATAGTTTTATTTTTCAAGTACATAAACCAAGAGAGCGTTCGAAAACGAGAGATAACATTTTTAGAAGGATGAGAGAAAAAAATTTAATGTATAAACAAGGATTTGAGTAAAAAGTTTTATCCCCAATTTAGTGTTTTTGCGACTTTGAAATTCGCAGCGAAGGTGTTACAAATTAATGGATTTTTTGTTCCAACATAAAATAAAGGATGGTTGATGATGATACAACCGCAATCAAGTTTTATGAGACAATAAATAGCGCGAAACTTTTGTAATATCAAACAAAAGGTTACAACCAGGGATACTAAAATTAATTATGTTTTTTATACAGATAAAAATAGTGCGATAAAATGAAAATAACCTTTACTCATTCAAACTGTATTTTTTTCGATAATTTTTTAATAGTATTTTATTGCAAAGTATTTTTGGAACGAAGTTCCAATGGCACGTTATGAATACCAATGCTTTGAATGTTGGGGGTTAAAATAAAATGTTAATATGAAACAAATACGGGCAACGAATACTGGTAACGAAAATATGGAATGAAATGTGTTTATGATTTTTATTTTGAGACTCCGCTGGCTAGGCAAAAATCCGCCACTTCTACCGCTGCGGATTTTTCGGGATTTGCAGTGTTACCATAGTTTGTCGGGGAAGTGCCGGCTAACTTCTGGGATTTTTAGAGATTTTTATCCCAAAATAGTTTGTACTTTTGCTAAGTGGTTTGTGGCTTGACTAAGTGTCTCGTGACCGTGTTGGCTAAAGGTGTGTGCTAACTATTGTCGATAACTATCGTGTTAGTATCTTCCTAGTGATACATAGTTGGTTTAGCTGCTGACGACTTTTGAAAGTGTCTTGCGGGTTCTCCCATTTAATAAGCTTTTGCCTTGTGAGCAGATTGCAATGCCTGCGTACGGATAGCATATCTGTTTCATGCTGCATGCCGGTGTTTTGGAGTGGCATCCCGTGACTACTCGCAGTGCTGTATTTTGAAATGTTTGAAGGTTCCTCTACTGCGTCTCACTTATGCTAGGGCTCCTCCTCCTCAAGTAAAGGATGACCAATTGCTTTGTAAGTGGTGTAGATCGTCTCTTTATGTTTTCCTCATGTGCTGCCGGCAAGTGTTTTTAGTATTTTGTTCCGACTTGTTTTGAGAAGGTGAAGAAAGAGGCTGTCAAACAAGACGTGGAATATTTTGGGGTTTTTGATGGTTGTGATGCTTTGTCCATGGTTGTGGACATTAAACTCCGGGTTTACCTCTCTTGTCCATGATGTTAGTAGGATGGCAGTTGACTTAGGGGTCGATAGCTGCAGATTGCAGTTTGTGAAAAAATCTCTTAACAGTGGAAGATTTTTCCTGCGAAGTGGGGGCTTAACGACTAAACTCGACGTAGGATTATCTTTCCGCCAAGTTATTCGCCGTCCATATTTTTAGGGTATTGGGAAACGTTGACTCAGCAATGCCCTCTAGTAGGGGGGAGTGACATACGGTCTCAAAAGAATTTGAAACATCTAAGGTTACGATCATTGTTAGTGCTGCTGGTATGTCACCTGGTATCTGTACCACTGATAGTAATGTGACTAAGGAGGTGTTCAATAGCAATAATGCTACTAACAGTTCTGTGGCCTATGGTACGAGGAATAATCGGTAGAATAAAACAGGGGCTGCTAGTGTCGGTGGGATTAATGATGGGGTTGATTCCGAGATACAGTTGAAAATGGTCTCTGGTTCACTGATATAGGTACTGCAACCTGATGGAGCAGATAGAATGCTGGCTCTTAAGATGACTAATATTTTGGTAGAATATGAGGTTGTCTTGATGAAGCTCAAAGCTAAGAATGAGCGTTTGATGGGAACGTTGTAGATCGGCAGTTCACCAGCCAGGATGATTACAGATTCTGCGGGTAATGTCGCTGTCTTTGGGTCGCAAAAGGTTGATCGAGTGGCGACTCCTGCAGGTGCCCCGATGGTTGCTCCCAAACTGGTTGAAACGTGGTCAGTGGTGGTTAAGGGGAAGGGTATTGTATCGTTTCATGTTATGTCTTTTCATGTCTTGTCGTGTCGTGTCGTGTCATATCATGTCATGTAAGGAGCTTCGTTTCCAACCAGTGTCCGACGATGCCGTACGTCCTTTTTTTAAAAGATACTTTTCTGAATATAAACTTTTCTTTCTTCAAAGATACTCTTCTTAAAAGGAACCTTTTTTAACGGTACTTTTTTTAAAGTTCTTAAGAAAAAATATATTTTAATACTTTTTCTTAAAAGTTACTTTTTCAACAAAGTATTTTTTTTAAAGGTACTTTCCTTTAATATTGCTTTTAAATTTAAGCAACCTTTACTTTATGTAACAATTTTCAAACCACCATTTTTATATACATATTTTTTTGTAGCAAACTCAGTTGTTGGTGACATGCCCGTTGCGACATGATTTTTCCTGCAACAACTTGTTATAAAAACCATTTTATGTCGTCATCGTCATCATTATTATAAAGGCAACATATGTTCTGTTCTGTTTCGTTTCCATTTTCATATTTGTATAATAAATTTTTTTTTTGCTAGGATTTTGTAAAAAAAAGACAAATTGTGTCAAACGGATATTATTGCATGTGCAGTTAATTTTATTTTGCATTAAAAGGAAAATAACAACAAATATATAAAAAGCAACGACTGACAGAAGCATTTACATGCTAATATCAATTAAGGATACAAATAAAGTTTCGTATTAAAAATATCCACAATTATTACGAACTAAAATTTGAATAAAAACTGTAAATGTCCTTTAAAAAAAAGTAGAAATAATTTGCATTGTCTGTCTGTGCATGAACTCTAGTTAAGGCAGTTTGTGCACTATTTCTAAGAAAAAAAACTTACTATTTATATTGTCAGCAAATAATCATTTTATTTTTAAGCTTTTCAACAATTTGTCTTAATCTATACAACAAAAACTTGAAGAAAAAAAAAACAAAGAAAAACAAAATGAAATGAAAAATGAACTCAGTAATAATAAATGAAACAGATAAAAAAAACTTGAGATACGAAAACAACGAAACAAGACAAAATACATACACTTACAATGCAAAACGCCCTAGAGTATACTTTTAATTTGTAAGTCATTTCTTGGTTATCAAGCAGCCAAGTTGTGAATATTTTTTCGTGCCAAGCAAGTTTGTGAAAAGAAAAATTAGATGTTAAATTACTTAATGAGTTGGTATCTCTTATTTTTAGGGTTAAGGTTAAGACAACAGCAAATGAGTCACTTTGATAAAAGTTGTTAGAAATTATAAATCCCTTAATAGAGTGCTATTTTAAGCATTTTTATTTAAGATGCTTTAAAGAATCAACATCTAAGTTTTTTTTTTTTTTGCCATAGTGATAGGGTGGGCTGATTTGTGTGGATGCAAAAAATAAAAATTCAAATGGCAAATAATTCTACAAATGATTCTAAGCAATTTCGCCTTAGAAACCATGGGTCTAAAATGGATTTCAGGCTTGCGGATATTCCAAAATATATTGTTAGTTGGTGACTTAGTTCGTATGAAACCAACCAGGGTCAGTTCCCCCTCCGAATTGAACAAAAATTGGTATGGCAGTTCAGTCTTGTGCAACTAATATTTGTCAAAAAAAAAAAAAATAATAATAATAATAAGAGGACTATTGCGGGAAAAGTTCCAAGTGCTTGAAGCAGTTTGTCTTAATACAGGATGGCGTATGAATAATATTAATTAATATACTGATCAAATATTATGTATACGCCAAACTGCTTCAAGCACTTTTTGTAATTTTTCCTATAAAAAAGGCGTCATAAAACTGGGATAAAAATAGCTTTAAAAATCAGGTTTTTACTATTATAGAGTAAAATAAGCGCTTACAAACTTGCCTATATCGGTGCTGATTTGTGTATGGCGAGTTCCCGGTTTGGAGTACTACATTTTTGGCACAAAAGTGCTTTTTGCAGCGCAGAAAATCACCACAACTTTCAGCACTAAAACTTAAAATATATGGAACTTTCTCGCTTAAAAACCTGCATTGTGCCAGCAGTAAGAAATCAGTTTTTTATAGTTTCTTTCATATAAGTTCACTGCTCCTAAATAAGCTCTTATTATGCTCTATTATTATCCGCTTTATTGCCTTAGTGCGTCAAAAAACATGACAATTTTTTGCTGGTATGGTTTCTCGAACAAAGTTGCTTATAATTCTTCGTAGAATTATTCACCCCTAGATTTTTTTCAAAAAAATCTACCACCCTAATAATATACATACATACTTGTATTACAAGGTTTTTATAGTTTACGACAAACCAAATAAATAAAATATTTTAAAGCATGATTAATGCTTAGAAAAGTTCGCAATTTTATCTAGAAATTTTAGACAGTGTCTCTTATTTACTAGAGATTACTGAATCGTAACTGGATTTTACACATGAGTAAACTAATTTCTTTTATAATTTTTTTTTGTTGGTTTCTTAAAAAAACCTCTTGAAAAATTTTTTTACAATAAAGACAGTTTTAAAGGCATGATTAAGCATTTATTTAGCGTAAATATAAGTTAATTTAAAGTCACAAGATGAAGTCTTAAAGATCAAGAATTTTTTCCTAAAACCACTGAAATAACACTTAAAAAATACACTAAAAACTCCCCTTTAACCACGATATAGCGAGCTGAAATGCTCTGCAAAAATGTTTTTCATAGCATTCTACTGAAAGTCTTCAAAGATACCAAAGCTCAAAATTCAACTTGAACGCCATAATAAGTAACTTTAGGAGGAGTTAAATTTACCTCCACTTCTTTTGCACATTGTTATAATGAACCGGCATATGAAAACTTATAATCATTACATTTTAGACACAAGGCGTGCAGCACACTATGAGCAAAATTTTTGTGGAACACTTTAAACCTCTAACTCTTCGATGTATTGGTCGTTTTTGTGTCTCTCTTGAAAAAAGATCAAAACGCCCTTAATACATTGATATAGCGGGGTTCAATGTTCTATAAAATTATTAGCCATAAAATTCTACTGAAAGTCTTCAAAGGCACCAAAGCTCGAAATACTACTTTAATGCCAGAAATAAGTCAAAACTTAAAATGTGTTTTAGGGTTAATTTGATATTTATTCACAATTGGTGCTAAAACAAAAATAATAATAATAATAAGGTTCTAATGAGTGATTCTCGTAAGGAAACAAAAATAATTAATACGTTTATCGGCGTTTTGAAAGTTTACGTCTGGCCTTATTTTAAGAGGAGGAATTAAAGTAGCCCCCACCTCATTTGCTCATTGTTATAATAAATCGGTATAGAAAATCTTAGAAAGTATAAGGTGTGCTCAGCAGTTTTATGTAAAACACTACGATTAAAATTTTTGTGGTACATTTCACCCCTGTAACTCTTCGCTCTATAGCTCTTTTTGTGCCTTTTTTTGAAAAAGGCCCAAGAACTCGTCTTAAACAGCAATATCGCGAACTGAAAGATTCTACAAAAATATTTTTCAGAAAATTCTACTAAAAGTCTTCAAAGACACTAAGCCAAAGAAAACTAAGATTTGCTTCCGCGAACTTCAGAACTCCTAAGAAAGTTCCGAGGAATCTCAAAAATATAATTTTTTATAATTTTGCCCATAAAGTACACATTTGGTCTAAGGCCCATAAAATGCTTTGGCAAAGAAAATTTTTTGCAAGTGGTATTTGCTTTTATATCCAAACTTTGTGATCTTAGAAGTTTGCTCCAAAATAGGTCAAAGTCGAAAGGGTCGAGGGCAACCAAAAATTTTAAATTAAAAAAAAATTTTTTTTCTAAAATTCTGTCTGTGAAGATACTTTTTTTTATAGAAAGAAGATGATGGTGCTTTTTAGAGCAAAAATGATAAAAAACACTCAACGTTTTTTTCAATTTTCAAATTAAAAATTGTATGTTTTCTGATTTAGATGGTGATGATGTTTAAGTAACAAAGAAACAATTATGACAATCGGCTATTATTTGGCTCCGATATCTAGATCAAAGTTTTGGAAAAAATTTAGAAATATATCTCACTAATTATAGAAGATAATTTTAATTGCTTATTTAAAGACATTTCTTTTAGAACCTTATAAGGGTTAGCAGGACGCAAAATATGTATGGAATCGGGCGAAAAATAATATGACAAGCCTTGAAAAATTGTACATGCACTACATTGAGACATCATAGCTTCTTATGTTAAATAGGAATACTACTCCTCTGCTATGCTCATGTGAAATTTCATACTAATCAGATTATCCGTTTAGAAATGACTGATTCATTTATACTAATTCTCTATAAAATTTTTTTATGAAAATTCAAATTTGGATGGTTTTACTAAATATGCTTTAACTTTCTAATTTAATACATTATGAAACATGTGAAACAAAATTTTCTTTAAGATATGGAATCAAACAAAAGTTTTGGAATTTTTGTTTTGCCTTACAGTGTAATTAACCTTGAATATATTTCATTGATTTTTTTTGTCAAAATCAAATACACATAATTCCTACTACCATATTTAATAACATTAACTTTTAAAACATAACATTTATATGCAATATACTACCCAAAATTACTCTACCAAGCATACTTTTAGGCACCATACCTTTTTTTATTGCCTTAGTAACGTTTTTAGAAATAGCTCCTTTCTTGGCAAACACTTCCTTTTTTTTAATGAAATACATATATAAAATAACAAAAATCATAATATAACAATAAAGTCATAAAGATTTCTTTAAATAATAAATTTATATTTACACATATACTTATGTACATTTTCATGCCAAGATGTACACACGGCTATCTGCAGGTACTAAATGCCAACGCCAAGTAAATACAATCATGCTCTATTTTGAGCAAATATTTAAGCAAACAAAACCCTTAAGTATGCTTTAAAGAGTTTTTTTATAAATTCTATTTCCGCAACATTTAATAGATACAAAAGTATTTTTGTTTAGATGATATGTAGACATTGAAAGCAAATTTTGAAAAGTTAAAATACTGTGTAAGAAAAAGTTTATTTATTTAAATTTTCTTGTATACAAGAATTTATCCTTGCACACAGGGTTCTGTTATTTCATATATCATTAACTCTGAAAGATTATGCCATTACTAAAGTTAACTCTTTCGTTCTTTTTTTATATAAAGTTTGTTTATACATTTACCATAAAAACCAAAGTTCATTTCACATTAACATACACTCTCATGCATTCTATGGATGGTTTTTTATTTATTTATTTTATTTTTTTTGTAAATGTATGGGTTCATTTTATAAATTGCATATCAAAAGTTTTTATTTGTGTTTGCAAATGTGTGCTTTTGCTTTCTGCACATTTATGAAAGTAAAATTTTAGCACAAAAGTATGCTATAAAAAAAGGTTTCATATATCATTTCACTTTATGATTTTTATTTCTAATGCTTTGTTACAGCCTTATTATATAATTTTTTTTCTTTCTAATAATAATAAAAAAATTATAGTTTTAAAAGCTAATTTTGCAACATTTGATTGAAAACGTTGAGGTTTTAATGCCGCAAAGTATGCAATGTTTATTTCAAGCCTGTAAATAGGCTTTAAATATATAATTTTATAATAAGCTTATATACAAATTCTAATGAAAATGTATATATGTATGTATGTGAATAAACGTAGGTACGTCTTAGGGCCAAATTATCGTAAATGACAAAATAAAAATGTTGAATTCTCACATGGATTACTTTGAGCATAAGTTAGTAACAGAATTCCAAATTATTCATTTAGCATTACAAAAATATGTACTTCTTATATATAATGAAGCGTATTAAAAAAGAGTAACGTTCAGTACACAAAACTACAAGTGTCAACAAATGATTGCAAAAATTATACACGTAATATTTTTTTGCATATTTAATGATATGAAGCTATCCTATTTTGCAAAAAATTACTTACGATAATTTGGCACTAAAGGTTACTCATAACTGCTATTGTTAAAATAAATACCAATTACATTAATAACTAAATACATTCTGTATAAAAAGATTCTTTAAGAGTAATAAAAAATGTATGTACATTAGAGTGGGTCGATTTTTTGACAAAAATCGTACGGCGGATGATTCTAAGCAACTTTGCCTAAAAAATATAGGTCTAAAATGGATTTTAAATATGTTTTATGACGCCTTTATTATGGGAAAAATTACAAAAAACTTCTTCAAGCAATTTGGTGTATACTTAATATTTTATCTATACATTAATTAATGTTACTGATACGTCATTCTAAATTGCGTCAAACTCCTTCAAAAGCTTTTTATATTTTTTTCTACAATAAAGGCGTCATAATTTGGGAACCAGTGGCGCTAGTATGCTGATGTTTGTGACATGTTAGTTGCACAACACTGAACTGCCATACCAATTTTTGTTATAATCAAAGGGGTGTCTGAAACAATCACTGGTTGCTTTTATACGAACTAAGTCACTTACAACATATTTTGGAATTTCCGCAAGCTCGAAATCCATTTCATGTTTTTCGGGGCAGAGTTGCTTAGAATTCTTGGTAGAATCTTTCTCCTCCCTAAAATGTTTAATTTATTTTTTGTTTTCTTACAAATTGACCCTCCCAAATGTTTATGCAAATTTTTTCAGAAATTAGAATTTTCAACAAACAAACTGCATAATTTGTTAGTTTCATTTTAGGTTTATTGACCCGCCTGCCGCATACTTGGAACAAAATCTAGTTGTAGGCAGTTAATTTCATTGTTTTCGTTTTGCCAATGTTGCAAAAAGAAACTAAATATCACGCTATTTAGCACTTAAATATGTGTTCACAAAACCTTAAAAAGCTTAATTTTTATTATTGCAAACTATTCAAGGCTCATTGAAAAAGTTTAATGGCCTGCCTTAAAGTGGGCTTTAAATTGTAATAATTTTAAAGCACAGCTATAAAATATTTTAGTAGTTGTTGCAACTAGTTTAAATAAACTAATTTTTTAAAGTTTAATTTGAATATTTTAGATTTACATACTAAACAAATTGTTGCCTTAAAGTATACTTCAACACCCTGGTTGATTGACTGCAAATTATTGTGGACTATTAATAAGGGGGTGTTCACTTATTACGCAACGCTGTTTTTAGACCTCCTCCTGCCCTTCGTAAGGCTTTTAATAACAATGGTTAAAAGGTAAAGTTTTGCAGTGTTAAATTTGTATGAGCTTTTAGAAAGAAAATTTTAGATTTGTATGAAAAAACATTTTTTTTTCGATACTAATTTGTGAATAATTTCGAAAGCGCCGATCAAATAAGAAAACTATATTAAAAAAGTTTGAAGGCAATTTTGTCATGGATAGTTCGGCTTTAACAAAAAGCTTATCATACTTTTAGGCTTGATTAACTTTAAAAATCTATATTGAATAAATTTCAAGCTTGAATGTTCACTCATATTGTGTACTTTTTTTTGCATACTTTTAGGCTTGATTAACTTTGTAAATCTATATTGAATAAATTTTTAGCTTGGATATTAACTCATATTGTGTACTTAACCTATTTTGCAAATTATTGAACAATTTTATTCATTTCTGCTTCATCATAATTTGTTTGCACGAAAAAACTGTTTGTTGTTTTATCCACTAATAATGTAAATTTACTTTTAAAACTAAAATTTTCCTAATAAAAGTTATTTTGAATAATTGATTTAATAAAACATGAAAATTTTGTCATAATTTATCACACGCCTTAAAGCATGCTTAATTTGTATGACCTCATCTTACAACAACAACAGTTTGTAACATAAGACCGACCTGTTTACAAGGAACATTTGCTCTGGGGTTTTTCCTTTTGTTTGCTTTTCACTTTTGTAAATTAAATTGACCTTAAAGTTTATCCTTTAACCTTAAAACTGATTATTAAATTGTATCATCAACTTTATTAAAGCACTTTTTATTATATTTGTGTTACATACAAATTACTAAATAAAGTGGATTGACAGTAAGCAACACTTTTACTATTTATTTGCTTGTTTTTAATTGCAAAAAAGGTTTATTTGCCAAATATGTTGGTAATTAAAAGAAAAATGCAATTAACCTGTAGGTATGCAATAAGTTTTTATTGCTCTTGTGTGAGTGAAACTTCATAATACTAATTAAGTAATAATTATAGTTTTAAATACATATTCATATGGCAGGTTTGTAAGGGAGAGAAATAATACTTCTGCTTACAAACCTGCTTACAAGAGACATGATTTTTATATTGAAAATTCCCACTTGGAAGAACTATAATTTGACAAATAAATATATTGTTAGTGATTCGAAAGTCTTTGCGATGCCTCGTGCTTCCCTTTAAGTGAGAGGGTTAAGCACAAATATCAAGAAAAGATTTGCAGAAGCGCTTTTGTTCGTCACATGCTTCGAAAAACCAAAAAAATTTTTACTGGGATAGTTTTATTGTTTAGATAAGTGAAACGTGAGGACTTTCGTTGCTACCCGGTGTGCCACCGCAACGTGTTTTCGGTTTTTATTATATCGTTTTGAATAATTCCCAAACCGTTGAGTAATTCTCATTTATTTGCCCAAAAATAGTTTTTGAAAGTTTAATTCAGTTTTTTTTTACCTTAACGCTGTAAATTTTATATAAAAATTAATTTGACCCAAAAAGTACATTTCAATATAGTTGCAAGTCAATTTTAATTAAATGTTTTTAGTAGAATAAAAAAATATTTAATTACAAACTTTTTAAATTTACTTTCAAGTTTTCTTGTCCTAAATTCTTTTCTGCTTTAATTACTTTAGTTGACCCAAAACGTTTTAAATTGAATAAATTTGCTTAAAACTTTATTGAAAGCAGTAATACATCCTAGCAATTGAGGATTTTCCTGTATCCTTTTTCATTTCCTTCTAATAAATTGAATTTGCTCTAAAAGTATGCTTTACTTTATCTAGAAACATCAAAAATAAACATTCCTTTGATTACATTTTATCCAAAAAATTATTTTTCATTTATTGCAATTTAATTATTTATTAAAATTAATGATTATAATGGTTTTTATTCATATATTCATATACAAACATCATTTATTATTTCTATTTGAATTTACCAAAAGTATGCTACAAATTTGTTTCCTTCCTTCTTTTATGCAATAAACCCTAAATACAAGCTTTTGTATTTTTATTGTTATTATTATTGCTGTTTTGTGAGTGTGTTTGTGTGTGTTTTGTATTCTTATCACTACGTTTTGTTTTGAAAAAATTTCTCAAGAATATTTGCTTATATTTGCATATTTATTAAGAAAATAAAAATTATTCTTTACTTATATTTCTACAAAAATTAAAGCAAGAAAATCAAATTGTATGAATGTCAATTTGTACATCAATAATCAAGAATATTAAGTAAATGGAAAGTACTTGTCTCACAGATGTGATAGAAAAAAAGTATAAATATTAGATTTAAATATATGCAGATCCAGAAATATTAGCCTGTACTAGACCTTGCCTCTTTACTTTTGCTATTTTTATGATTTTATTTCAGTTATTTTTGGCACATGACTATTGGTAGGGCATGAATATAGCCGGATTATTTATATGTATTTTATTTTGTACATGTCTGTTTTAATATTATATTATTGGATTAAAAGTATGCTTTAGTTTTGTAAACATATCTAATCCTAAAAAGTATGCAATATTTAAATAACTTACATATTTTTTTTGTTAAGGGTTTTAAGAAGGCTTTACGAACATAAGATTTATTGAAAATTTTCAAAAATATAATAACAAGAAAAAAGTTTTAAGATGAAGAAAAAATAAACTAAATTTTTAAACTAAATTTGTTTATAACATTAATGTATCGTTCTGTGAAGACTGCAGAATTTATATCAGGAATAGGAAAGGAATTTTAGGGGATCAGTATAGCTTTGCACAGTGGGGTAGAATGACAATATCTTCAAAATAAATTATTCATTTCTAAACGGATAATTCGATCAATATTTCAGCTATTTCTGTACGATTTTTTACTTATAAGTCCATTAATTTTTCACGTTTAAAAGAATAAGGTTGACATATCACATAATAAAATTTACAAAAAATATGTCTATTTTTCAACAGTGTATTCAGATTTTAGCAAATTAAAAAAATTTTAAAGACTTTTTGCAACAGAAGGGGGAAAATGGCGTTATGTGGTGTTTTGCTCATATTAAGTTTTTTCTTAATGCTAAAAAAAATCTTTGATTACACTAGTCAACAAATTACAACTTTTTGCCATAACCTCAAAAAAGAGATATTTTCTAAGCTAAACACGAATATTTTCCTTAAGAAGCGTTTTCGATATATTCGCGAAAAATGTGTTTTTTGGAGGTTTTTTTAGTTATTTCTAAAAATTTTGAGAACATTTCTTGTGAATTATACAAATTTTGTACTGTTGCATAGATAGGTCTTTATTCTTTTAGCCAATATATAAACTGTGTTGATCGGATCAAAGTTCATTGAGTTACAGGCCTAAAGATTTGAAAAACTCCACTTTTTTATTATTTTTTCCGCAAAATTCATCATTTTCATCATTTTTAAAAATTGTTACAAATTTGGCAGAATCATTTTTTTCATCAATATTCACCAAACCTGGGAGATGAGAGTAAAGGAAAGTTGACAAAAAAAATTCGCCATGTCGCTAAGGGTTACACTAATATACTTATGTAGAAATCTTTGTTCCGATCGAATATAATATTTAAGCAACTTTTAACCTCAAAACACAACGTTGATTTCCCTAAATTCCATTGAAATCTATTGATGGTTTCGAGAGATATTGTGGCCGAAATTTTTCAAAAATAGTCTATCAATTTTTTTATATCTGATCACTTTTTAAGACTTGGTACCTTGAACGATATATGGCATCTTCGGTCTAAATCGGTTAAATAAGTCGAGAAATTTGCTCAAAAATCTACAGAGAGCTGTGAGCTTTAAATCAACTGGAAGTTCCAGCGATGATGACCTGCTAAGTCAAACATGTTAAATATTTTCTATTTAAATTTTTTCTTGCTAAATCATTTTATTTAAAATGCTAAACAGCTTGATGCACCTGGTCTCTAGACTCATTTTGTTGTGTTTTCTATTGATTTTATTTCATTTAGTTTTTCAAACAATCTTGACATTATGTCAAATTTGCAAAGTTTGTTTGTTTGTTGAATTGTACAAACAAAATACTAAAAAAAAGAGAGCAAAATATTTTATGCACGTATGCATATTTTGTCATCATAAACAAACAAATTGTACACTTTTTCGACGCAAATAAGTAATAAATAAATAAAAAAGTTTTTGTTTTTATTCAGGTATTTACAAATAAAACAAAACCAAAGAACAAATTCATAAAAATCTAAACATAAATAAATTTCATTTATTATTTTTTAAAAGGAAACTATTTAAATCAATTTTTGTATCCCCACAAATATACATTAGCTTATAAAAATATAAGCTCCATAACGTATGCAACGTTTTTTTCATTTTCCCTGTGTACAATTCCATATTTGGTGTTGTCTTGCTTTACCGCTGCTGTCAGTAAAATGAAAATATTTTTCAGAGATTTTAGTTGCCATTTCTATTCTAGTTCTTTTTCTTTTTTTATTAGTATAATATTTTTTAACGTTTTATGTAGTTTGTAAAGCACGTTTTTTTTTGTTAAATAAATATTTTCAACTTTGCCTAGAATTGAAAATCCCATAGGAGGTTATAAAAAAAGCGAAATATAGAAACTGGAAATACATATAAAACTGTATTAGTGTGTGTGTGTGTTGTATCTTCTTTTAATACCAAGTTTGATTTACATTCACTGTAGTTGCCATCGGCAGCAACCTTTTCATTTGATTGTATGAATTATGGGATTGTGTAGGAACTAGATTACTCCTTAGAGTACTATCACACACTTACACTCACAAAACTGGCAATCAAAATCATAATACAGCTTTAGTACGTGTATACTGAAAGCTTTAGAAATTGTTATTATTCCTAAAAAAAATAAAAATCATCATCAACAATATAAAGAATTTTATTACTAGAAAAAAATTAAATAATTGCACATATAAAGAATAAACAGCTAAAATAGAAATTGAATTATAAAAATAAAAGCTTTATATGTACAGTAGAGTGACCCTTACGTATGGGCATTTCCATGAAAATGACAACAACGACTGAAAAAATTAAAACCCCTTTTTTTAAAGATATTTTTTAAAGATATTTTTTGAAAGATATGATAAAAAGGAGAACAAAACAATCATATTTTACTATACAGAGGTATTTATACCTTATTACAATTTTTAAATATCAAAAATAACAATTTTAACTAAATATCTCTTTGACTAATTTTAGGACATTACAATAAACTATTTTCGCTTTTCTAGCGACTAAATTCAGTTATTTGTAGCATTGCAATTATACTTTAAAATTAATGAGGTTCGTGAGGAAAGATAAAGGATTGATTTCGATTAAATGTATATTTTTTATTTTCTTTTGATGCTATTCTAATGTCACGTACGCAGTGTAAAAACATTATTTGTCTACGACATTGTAATTTGACCGGTCGCAACTGTTTCGAAATAAAAGTTTAAAGCAAGATATTTGTCGCAAACAAATATTGATCGACATTTTTCTTCAACTTGGTGTAATAAAAATTTTATAAGCATTTAAAGTTCGTCACGTACGCTAATGCAACTAAATGCAAATGAAAAATGGCGAAATTTCCATCAAATTCCAAAAATAAAAAAACTTCATCCGTTTTAATATCATGATAGTCAGCATATATATGATTCTCGAACTGCGTATTTATTAAGCGAAAAAATTTCAAATTAATTAGTATGTACTACTCTGTAGTAGGCTAAGCTTTCGCCGTAAACTCAGCGCCCAAGTACATAGTATGCAGTATGAAATGAATTTGAATCTTGATTGTTTTTATTGCTATTATCACCAAATACATATTGCACACCTCTTAAGGGAATCGTTGAGGTGGGTACTACTCTCACTTCACGCGAAACTACTGATTTTTCTAACTTAGAATGGCTCTATTATTATCATATATTGTACTTGTAAAAAATATACACACACACACACACACATATTAAGAAAAAATACTATTTTTCACACTCATGACATTTTCAATGTCATTTTTATTATTTAAACTAATTAAAAAAATTTTAAAAAAGTTCTGTCTTGGACGTCCGTTTGTCTGTATGTACGGATCCTGTATGTGGTCACGATAACGACCGAAAGACTTCACTAATCGAGTCCTTTATTTCTTTTTACGCTTCAGTATAATTAGGAATAGAACCCTATTTGATTTCACGGTCTAATTGAGATTATGAGGCGTACACTTTTGGATTTTCCAAACTATTTTTTTTTATTTGTTTTTAAGTTTTTGTTTGCATGTATTTAAAAAACATATATTTCATTACTTAAGAATACTATAAGAGAAAAATCTGTTACGTACGCTATGTCACGGACGCTATTAAATTTTGTTCGATGTAAAATCATCCAAAAACATTTTTTTTTATTTCAAATTTACGGATAATAAAGCAAAAATAGTTGGTGGCATCGTTGAAGAAATTAAAAAAAGGAAAGAAAAAAACTTCACAATTCTCAGATTTTCACATATTCTTACATGTACGTTAACATCGCTTTCGTTTTATGTCGCGTACGCTATGCCCTTATTTTCCTCGATCGTTTGGACAATGGAACCCTGTTGTCATAAATTTTTTTTCACACATAGTACCCTCTGAATGGAATATGTACAAGGAAAATTTTTTTTCAGTTACTCATATTTTGCAAAATCTATTCCACTTTGTAGGCGTACAAATAATGTCACGTACGCTGACATGGAAATGCCCATATATGGATAATTTTTTATCAACTTTTTTTACTCTCACCTCCCAGGTTTGGTAAATATTGATAAAAGAAAACGATCCTGCCAAATTTTTAGATGAATCGGCCCAAATTTAGGCCCCTATTATGATTCACAACTAAAATGATAGTTGAGTCGTAGTTGTCAAATTCTTATTATGGATTACAACTTTCATCAA
The DNA here is from genome assembly GCA_956483635.1 of Panzeria rudis. Classification (NCBI taxonomy): domain Eukaryota; kingdom Metazoa; phylum Arthropoda; class Insecta; order Diptera; family Tachinidae; genus Panzeria; species Panzeria rudis. The sequence goes on from OY101451.1 coordinate 4,869,679, forward strand.
AGTGAGACAACTGTTTTTTAGCAGTTGTGTTTTGGTTTTTATTTTGATTATTGTGTTACTTTTGCTTACTTTTAAAATGGTGATTTTAGGCGCCAATCTATGCCACATGTCAATATTGTTGCCATATCCATAAAACATAAAATCTCAAGAAAAAACAGTAAGGCCAAAACTAAACAAATTTAAAATGTTTGTGATGGCTACTATGGTTTCAAAAAACTGAGAGTATAGATAAGAATCTTTTTTTTCGAACATTTTTCGAAGACAACTGAAATTAGTTGTGAATCATAATACAAAAAAATGGTTGCGTTAGGTCGCAACATTGACACCTCAACCTAGCTGAGTTGAGAATCATAATAGGGTCCTTAATAAAAACCGTTGAAGAATTAAGTTGATGTTAATTTTTCCCTTGTTCCTTGGAATATTAGTCATAATCACAGACATAATTTAAGAAAAAAAAATATAATCCAATTTACCGTTTTTGTTGACTTTTAAGCTCATATTTTCAAAAATCCCAAAGCTTAGATTTGAAAACAAACCATTTGCATAATCTCTTATGTGTATCCATTTCTTTGCCAAAGTATTTTATGTGCCGTGGACCAAATGTGAACTTTATGGGCAAAACGATAAAAAATTCCACTCTTATGATTTCTTGGAACTTTCTGAAAAATTCTGAGATTCTTAGCTTCTTTAGCTTTCTTTGCTTGCTAAGTATTTAGTACGTAGATTCCTATATAACTGCAAAATTTTATTCCGAAATATCAATATTCAATGATTTTATAGCATTAAGAAAATAATTAATGTGCACAAAACAGCAAATGACACCATTTTTCCCATTGTTTTGCAAAAGTTATTCTGGTAGTGTACCGCCAATTACGCAAATTTCAAGGTATCTTGCGTTATGTATACTTGAAGCCACCCATACATATTTTTCCTTTTTTTATAAACTCATTAATAACAAATCTTAATCCTTTATTTCTTTGCAGAAATGGCTGCAGCTTTAAAAATCTCTAAACAAAATGGCTTTAAGTTAAAACAATAAGGAAAACCACAAATTTACGAAAACACATATCACTTTTTTTAGACATATAAAAAAGTCCTTGTGTTGCAGGAATGAGTTCAAAACCCATTTCCTAGCCAAAACACAAGCAACGAAAAAGTGCAAAATTTTTTTAACACACTAAAAAAATAAGCGAAGACGAAAATTATACCGGCTACAACATGGTTAAGGGTATTTTAGTAAATCGCAAAATGGACGAGTCCTTCAAAGCACAACTTAAAATGGAACATGCTGACCTTGTGGCCGAAATGCAAACAGTAGAAAATTTGCCCACGCATGAACGCCTACAACTAGCCAGACTGTAAGTATGACCATATTAAAACAAAAACATTTCACTCTTGCACATGCCATGAAAAAAAAATATTTTAAAGTTATTTAGAATTTCGACAAATGTTACGTGTTAGTGTAATCCAATGAAGCAAAAAAAGTTGGTGAGAAAAAAACGAAAATCAGAAACAATACCAGAATAATTTTGCTGCAAAAAAAAATACAAATGGAAGATAGCAAAATAGTTTGGAAAAAATGCACAAATTTGCTATTTTTTAAAACTAGAACACACCATTCAAATGAATTGCAAACAATTTAAAAACCAATTGGAGAAACAGGAAAAATCTTTACAATGCAGTAAAATCGAATGAAAACAAAATCAAATTTATTTAAACAACAGTTGCTTAATACAAAGTGTACAAATTCAATTACTAACAAACGAATTTTATTATAGTCTAGATTAAATTTGAAGTGCGGAGAACTCGTTTAATATTTAAAAACAAAATTAGAACAATTTAAATTTAAAAGCTTTATATACAACAATAAATTTCAGCGCCTCTAGTGTTAAGTATGAGCATTAAGTGGCAACTGGTTTAACCATTTATAATTAACTTATTGGTAGAAACTAGAAATTATTAAACTAGAAACTAGCAATATTTGTGAACAGTAGACCCAGATTACTTAAGCTATCACCAAAGTAGGTAAATATGCTAATTCTTCAGATAAAAAAGGTATAATCGTATTCTTTGGTGTTGAAAAGCACAACTTAAAAGTTTTAAAACGCTTTTATGAGTTTCACAAAGGTTTTTATTAAAATAAAAAAACTCCAAAACCGATATTCCTTTGAAAAAAATCAGTCTGTTCCCGCCGTAAGTGCACGTAGTTATCCAAACTTACTCTAAAGCTTTTCAAATACAAATTCTGTATTTAAGAGAGCTTTCGGTTAAGTTTGGGCAACTTCGGACACGTAAAGAAACAGACTTAATCATTAGTTTAAAAAAAAGCTTTTTTTATAAAAGCTCTTTTATATTTTATCAGTACTTTTCAGTGCTTCAACATTTCAGTGATTTTCAGTCTGGTCACATACGTGCACGAACTTACCCAAACTTAATTGAAAGCTCTTTTGAACACAAACTTTTGTATTTCAAAATGTTGAAGCAGGGAAAAGTCTTGACAAAATATAAAAGACCTTTTATAATAAAAAAATCTATTCTCAAGCTAAGTTTATTACATATTTTAATTTAAAAGAGCTTTAGACATCGCAATATGTACGTAAATACCATAATAAAATAACTTAATAAAAAATGGACGAAAAGGTATTCATAATTTTAAAGAGCTTTTTTTTAGAAAAAAAGGAAAATTTTTATTAAAGAACCAATTATTGCGAAATAAATTTAAAAAGCAATATGTTATAAAAAGATCTTAAAACTTTAAAAATCTTAAAGAAGAAGATGTTTTAGTAAAAGCTTTCTGAAGAATTTTCGTTAAAAAAAGCATTTGGGTAAGCTTTGACAATTTCGTGCAGGTACAGGAACAGACTGATTTATTTTAATAATTCTGATATTAGGTTCTGGAAAAAGCTCAAAAAGCTTTTCGCAAGCTAAATTTTTTACTTCAAAAAGCTTAATAAATACAAATAATTAAACAAGAATGGTAAATTTTTATTTTTTATGAAAAAGCTTAAAAAAGCTTTACAAAAAACTGAATATGTAGATGAAAGTCCTTCAAATTTTGGAAGTTAATGTACGCTACGAAAACAGTTTTCCCACACAAAACTAAAGAGAAATATGGAAAACGAGCTACCTGATTTGAGATATTGGTTTTATGTGTTCAAGCTATTGTTAGAAGAGAATTTGACTAAAACGGAGCTCAATAAACTGAATTTGCTTATGTTAAGGAAAGTTACTAAGTATCATTAATTAATTATAGTTTTGGATAATTTGTATATAAACCTAAATAAAACTATTTACATCTACAATACGGACGATTGTGTCATCCGTTGTCAATACCAGTTAATTGAAATAAAAATAAAATATTTTTTATTAATTATAATGTGCTTCATGCAACAAACATTTTTCCATCCATTGCTTGCTTTGATACATACCTTCATTTACAAATTTTTCTTAACAAATTTTTCTTACACCAACCAACCAACCAGGCGACGAGCACAACAACTTAAAGCGGCGCGTCAAAAGGAAAAAGAATGGCTAAAATTACAACGAGCTAAAGGTGTTAATCTCACCACCCTGAATGGTATGAGTACAACACACCACTTTCGCAACAGTTCCAGTTCGTCATCATCAACGAAACGTCACATATCGTTTGAGAACAGTGTCGTACTGTTAGAGGCTGCCTCGCGCAATGACATGCATGAAGTGGCCGAACTCTTAGAACACGGCATAACACCAGATGCCGCTAATGAAGATGGTCTGACGGCATTGCATCAATGCTGTATAGACAACAATGTCGAAATGTTAAAACTCCTGCTGGAATATGGTGCTAATGTTGATGCTCAAGACAGTGATAAATGGACGCCATTACATGCTGCTGCCACGTGTGGTCACTTAGAACTGGTGCGAATATTAATCGATCATGGTGCTAATTTATTGGCCGTCAATACTGATGGTAATATGCCGTATGATTTGTGTGATGATGAGAATACTCTGGACTATATAGAGGCCGAAATGTCGAAGAGGGGAGTTACACAAGAGCTTATTGATGAAACTAGATCGGCAACGGAAAGAAAAATGTTAAGAGATTTAATGGAGCTGTCGACGAACGGTGGCGATTTGGAGCAACCCGATGAATATGGTGCAACACCGGTGTGGACTTTGAATACAAATTTGTGAGATGTTTTTTTTTATTTTATATCTTTTTCTTGTCTTTTCTAGCTGCATATAGCCTCGGCAAATGGTTATATTAAAGTAGTCGAGTTTTTGTTAGAGCAACATATTAATGTGGATGCTTTGGATAGAGACATGTGGTCACCGGTACATGCTGCTGCCTGTTGGGGTCATGTAGGTTGATGATTTTGCTCTAGAGAAAAATATTTTATATATATTTTTTGAGCAATTTTGAGAAAAATAGAGTAGAGCAAATGAACTCGAGAACAAAAGATTAATAACTTTACAGATATTTATTTAAATATTTTTAGTAAGTGGTTTAAAATGCCTTTAAGTTCTCGTTAAAGGTCAGAGATAATTAGTGTGTCCGTTTTATTTTTCAAAAAAAGCGGGACAATTTACTGAAAAAATTAAACTTGGCATAAGCCCTGGAATGAACTGAAAAGCTTTGAATTGATGATCACCAACTATACAACAAAATCGATTTTTTTTAATTACATGGTTCTAACCACTGATTCTGGTAGAATCAAAAAAAAAAATACAAGTGTATTGGCGTTTTGAAAATTTACATCTGGTATTCATTTTAGGAGGAGTGTAAGCTTCCCTCGTTTTGCACATAGTTATAATGACTCGGCATAAGAAATCTTGTAGGCCTTACGTTTCAGTTAGAAGATGTGCTCAGCACTTTTATGTTAAAAATAACGAGAAACATTTTTGTTTAACACTTTAACCCTCTAACTCTTCGCTGTAGTGGTCTTTTTGTCCCCTTCTTAAAATCGGAACAAAATCTCTACTTCAGCGTCAATATAACGGGCGGAAATATTCTACAAAAATATTTGCCATGAAATTCTATTAAAAGTCTTCAAAGAAACCCAAGCTCCAGAATAAACTGGAATGCCAGAAATCATTCAGAACTTAAAATGTGTGTGAGGGATAATTTCGTATCTATTACTATTCATCATAGAAAATCTTGTAAGCCTTTCGTTTAAGGTATAAGATATCTTTAATGCTTTTATGGAAAAAACACGACAGCAAATATTTTTGTAGAACACTTCAGCCCTCTATATTGCCGGTTAAGGGGAGTTTTTTTTCCTCTCTTAAAGAAAGGAACAACAAACTAACACAACAAGCTCTGCAATTGTCAATACTTTATTAAGCACACTAAAAATCGAACTAAAATTTTATTTCACTTCGTAAAGATCGTAATGAGTTCCTTTAATTTTTTCGATTTTATTTGCTCTTTTCTAATTTGTAGATATAATTTTTTTAATGATCTGATTTTTATTATTTAATGTTTAGCTGGAAGTTTTGGAAATGCTGGCCCAGTGTGGTGCTGATTTAAATATCAAAAATAAAGATGATGAAACGCCATCAGGTAGGTGGTACTTTCCGGGAAGCTATTGACGAACAATATAAATGTTGAATTGAATATACAAAACTATACTCTTTTAAGGGTTTTAAAATTATATAAAACTTTAGAAAGTTTTGCATCTAGATGTTAAGAATAACAATATATAGCGTTTTAGAAAAAATTAACAGCCTTTTGAACCTTTCTAACATAATATTCTGCATGCTGTAATCAAATTGATAATATTAAAAATTTGTGTACCAGAAAATTTTAAAACAAACTTTGATTAAAATCTTTAAAACGTTAAAAAGTTTCTAAAAATAAAATCTCTTATCTAGATATTTGTGAAGATCCCGAAATACGGGAACGTATTGAACAACTGAAAACCGAACAGGAAAGTAAACGTCTGGCAGAGGCTCAAAGACGACGTGTAAGAAGATCTCAAAGTAATAATACCAGGTATGCCAGAAGCAGGTATAATTTTCGAAAACGAAACAGATATGCACTTCGCTCTTCAACAAATAAGATCCTCATGAACTTTTTACTTTCATTACAGAGCACAATCAGTACGTCGCACATCCCTGCGGGATAAAACGCTAACAACCAAAAAAGATGCCGTCGAAGAGGCCCGTTTGCGTCTAAAGGCTCAAGAAGTATACGTGACAGCAACACCCGACAGTACAACCCACGATCCCAATGATTTGGAGGACCACCAGCTAGAGAGCTCAGCCGAATGGTTAGCGAAGAATTCAACGGCCGCAACAAATCATCATCATCATCATCATCATCACACCAGCAACAACAATAACAATAATACCTTAAAAACCAATAATAATCATAGAAATTCCTACGATCCTAGTCTTAAAGATATGGTAGATTCCAATAGCATTTCCAGTAAGCACCAGCAGCAACAACTACAACAACATTCCTATCAACCACGACGACCACCAGAAGGTCGTGAAAATGATGAATTACAAATGCATGCATTTAAAACTAATGGTGAACATTCCACAGGGGGCTTAGGTCTTATAAATGGCGCTATAAATGGTGGAGTAGGCGCAAGTAGTGTGGGCGATGGTACATCATCATCTTCAGCCACGGCAACAACAGCTGCAGCTGTGATAGCAGCCACAACAGCAACTGCAACCACTGGTGGTCATGGTCCGGAAGCTGTACAAATACAGTCAAGCAAAGAGGCCACAAATGGCAAAATAAACGTACAAGTCACTGTGTTAGTGGGTAAGTGTAATTAAATATACAACAATAATAATAATAATAATAATGAATGAAAAAACAACAACAACTCAAAATCAAATAAAAACTGCATGTTTTCGTACAAACACAAACACGCACTCACACAACATACGCTCGCATTTGCACACATATAAATTATTTATACATATACAAGAAATATGTGTGTGAGTATAATTGTTCTAAAGGGGGAGTTCCATATTGTAATTACTAAAATTAGTGATTATTTTTCAAACTAAATTGGCTTTTAATCCCAAGTGATTATTACAGAGGCCAGCTTTAACAATGTAAGACCTGAAACTATTATTAGGGCAATTGAAAGACTAAACATAAATTGAACAATAATTAGTTTTATCTGGGGACTTGTGACTAAAAGGGTAATTTCCTCAACGATGGAGCGGACTACTATTCAAAAAACTGCTTGACGAGAGACCCGCCATTAAATCTATACTAATGAAATTAGACCCCATGAGTTTTAAATAAATGGAGCGTCGAAAGTGACCTCAGTGCTAACCCTCCAAAGACGAATATTGTTCTCTTCACGAGAAAATATAAGACACCGACTTTCACGTTACCGACTCAACACGGAGCTACTCTTAGGTTATCAGATAGTGTGACGTTCCTCGGTATTATACTAGACTCCATACTTCCGTGGTATCTCAACGTACAAGCAAGAGCATCCAAGGCTGCTGTTGCGCAAAAAGGCAGTTGGCAATAATAGACGGAGTATAAATCCCACAAAAGTCAAGTGGCTCTCTGACATAGCGGCAAAGCCTTGTTTGGTGGACTTCCTTAAACAAAGTCACCTATTCTATGATAATAAAAAAAGTTCAACCAATATCTGCTTTGATGGTTCCGGGTTCACTTCGCACTACACAATCTGAAGCTCTGTTCACCTTACTGCATTGGCTTCCTACTGATCCAATGATCAAACAACTGGCCATGAATGCGGCGCTTAGACTCAATGCCTCGGGTACATGGAAACAAAGTAATGTTGGCACATTTTGAATCGTCCCGAACAAATTGACTATAGCTCGCTTAGTCTCTTACCCGACAAAAGATTAGAGTTTTACTTTTCTGGCACATTCTCTGAAGCAAATGACATTCATCAACAATCGGATGCGCTGGAGATTTATACCGACGGATCCAAGTCGGATATTGGAGTAGGTGGGTGCTTCTTTATTCCGTACTTCCAACGTGGGATATTCTTTCTGGGCTACCCAATAAATGTAGCATCATACAGTTTGATATATCGGCAATCACAAGAGCAGTCATCTAATTAAGGTACAATAGGGTGCTCCATCTGGATATCCGTATATGTACTCACGCGCTCTATCTTGTGTTTACACAAGATCGGAGTTTTTTTTAGAGAATGCCGGACATCTTTAAATGATATGGCGAGACATTCAAACTTGGGGTTTGTCTTGGTACCAGGATATGCAGATTTGCTGGGTAACATTATTGCAGACGAGCTAGTCAACGATGTTGCCCTCTTACAAGAAAGGGACTGGTTAGTATGGCTAGTTGGGGTTCCACTGAAAAGCTGGAAAATACAAATACAGCAGCAATTATTTAGGGAAGCAAAAACCAGATGGACTAATGAAATCACATATGAGGTTTCCATATCCGTTTGACTTTAGTTTAACTTCGTAAAGTCTGACACGATACTGGGACCTCCTCATCAACAGCTATGCATACTCGTCGCGGTCACAACGGACACTGTTTTATCGGTGCCCATGTTAGGAGAATAATTCTTGCTTACAATCAGTTCTGCAGGAGGTTTCAAAATTAGGAGGAGAAATAGGGCGGTAAGTTTGGGAAAGTCGTCACTTCCCAAACTTGCAGGCCTTGTGGAATGCGATATAAAGGAAATTAATTCATTTATTCGACACTCGGGTGGGTTTAGTACCGACCGAGCTTCTGGGATAGGCAGGGAATTTTCGTAAAAACTATTCGTATCCGTTTCAAGCATCACAGAGGGACCAAAGGACCCAAGTAAGCCGGTTGTTAGAGCAGCCTGTGCAACCTGACCTAACCTAGGCTAAAGTTCGTAATAATTTAAGGAAGACAATATTTCAAGTATCAAGCGAAAATTGACGTTAATTAATTCCACAAGGCAGAAGATAACAACACAGTTTAATGAAACTCGCATCACTCAATCTTCTATATGAAAATATATCGATCAAAATGAACTGGTGTTTAATGGGAAGAGATGTGTATACTATATTTTAATGACATTAGTGGTCACCGTTCTTATTCTTTTTCAATCCTGAAATAGAATTGATTTCAGGTTTCTCAATTCATAAAACAATGTTTTCAAACAAGTTGCAACCGGGAGTTGTAAGTTGAATACGTATTTTCTGTGCCGCAACGCACTTCATCAGCACTCAGGTGTCTTGGGTTTCGTTGAAACATAGACAGCCTTCACTATCTCAGCTAGTTCAACGTTTAAAATATTGATAGCACAAAGCCAATATATGTAGACGTAAAATGTCTTTGAGACTTGATTTAAGAATTACAGTATTGATTTTTGTGAAATTTAGTGTTATTCGGATTTAACGTTTTAGCATGAAGAAAAACCTCAAATTAGAAAAACTTTTTCTCTCTGTGAACTCAAACGATTCCAAGTGATATCAAAGTGTTTAGAATGTCACAAAATTTGCTCTGAACTACCCTGCCATTCCACAGTTGTAAGAGGGCCTACCGAAATACTTACATTCTCACACACACACTTTTACCCATGCGGACATCATCGTAAAAATAGCCAGGATAGCTTCCTAAGACACCAAAAACGCCTAGATCTGATGGACATTTGATTTTCGCGGTGAAATCAACATTCCATTTTTTGATAGTAAGAAGCTAAAACTTCTTTAATTAACACGTCTTTATAATTCTTCAAAGCTAACTTTTTCCAAAGCATTTTCTTCCAAAGCGCTTGATATGTTGAACTCCCCCATATTAAAAACAAACAATACGTCTTTTATGCATATAATATCAGTTTATAAAACACATCCATATGCGGTCATACATGATGGTATATTTGAGATTTTTATTTGGACTTTATATTTTTTTGTGCTTGTGTTTGTTTTTTATTTTTTGTATAATAAACTTCCATTATGGAGGTTATTTTTTCTGCAAATCTCACAATTTTACATGAATGAAAAAAATTTCTTTTGTTTTGTTTTTATTTTCATATGTGTCCTTCCTTGCTTTCTGTCAAACTTCCCTCCCAACTGTACAAAAATTCAAAATCATCATCATCATTATCATCATATATTGCACTTGTTTTATTTTTGTAATGCCCATGGCTAAAATGTTAAATGTTATTTGCTCTGTCGGGCTTGGATGGCTGTTGTTTGATTGACTTGATGATTCTGCTGCTACTGACCAACCACATAACTCAACAACATAATATTGCTACTACCATCACTCACTACTACATTCATTCCCTTGCTACCGAGTAGACACTTCCAATACCCATAATCTGCAGCAACAACAACAACAGCTATCACAATCACAGCAACAGCAAACCCATATGCATCATAACCAACAAGAGAATCAACAACAACAACAACAACAACACATGCATATGCATCTCCATGGTCATGGTCATTATAATAATTTGACAGGGTCAACAACAACAGCAACATTTCATAATCAGCTTCCACATCATAACCCACTACAACAGCAACAGCAACAACAACAACAACAACAACACCATCATCATTTACTACAATTACAACAACATCCACAATTATTGGATACTTCCTCCCAATGTTTGGCCAATGCCACCACATTGGCCAATTTAAAAAAACAACGTTCTATGTCTCGTTCTAATGTTTTAAATGGTAGTAATTGTGAAAATGGTTCTGTTTTAGGAGCCGCTAATTCCACAAATCTAAATCATAATCATCATCACATCACATCCCACAACAACAATAACAACAACATTAACAGCACCTTTGATAGCCAAGTAAACACACAACAGCCAGTGCTAAGTAATGGCTTACAGCATCCTTCACTAATGGACTATAATGGTTTAATAAGTGATCCATCATCACTGCAACAGTCAGCAGCAGGTGTTGGCAGTGGCGGAGTAGTAGGAGGAGCTGCTGCTGAAGGCGTTTCAAGAGCTGTAGGTATAAACAAATTTAGTGGTATTACGGGTGATGTGGTAAGTGATAGTACAAGTTCGAAAAAATGTTGTCTAATAATGTAAAATGTAACAAAGTAAAACAAACATACAATTTCAAAACAAAAATTGTGTAAACGCGAAAGTTTGTAAAGTGTCAGTAGTATTGTGTGTCCTTTGCAACGTTGTTTAAACCTTTAGTGGAGTACAAGATTTCCAAAAAGTTAAGTAATTTTTTTGAAATTATATACCGAAAACACTAAATATGTACATAATTAATTTGAGGAGTTAAAAAGATTTAAATTAAAATGTACTCACTCATGTTCTTTAGTCAAGTAAAAGAATATTTCTGAGAAAAATATTGTGTTAAATATTTTGAATTTAGAAAAATAATGTTCTTCGGCCACAAAACTACGCGTTGCTCAAAACAGTATACTAATAAGAATAATTTCCTCCACATATCATTTTGATGGAAAAAGTTTTTAAATTCATAGTGCTGCATTGAGGATTTCAAAAAAAAAATCTAAAATTTATGCAAAATCTTAGCTATTTATCTTCTTCGCATAGGGAACAGTTTTTATATCCTTTATTCTTTAATGTAGAAAAATAACTCTCAAATACTTCCTTTGTCACAGAAAATATGAAATTGGATAGAAAAGAAATATTTTCATTTAAATACAAACTGTTTTTAAAATTAAAAATACTTATCAGTTAATCCACCTCAAATCAACTAAGAAAAAAAATGGCTTTTTGGTATGGATTTGTTTTAGTATAACAAAAAACATGGGTATAAAGTGTTATTAGGCTCCTGGATCTGGTAGTTATCAAGATTTAAAAAAATTAACCTAAAAATATTGAGTTTACTTACATAATTACAAATATCTCAAAAAATTTTTGAGTTACTGGCCTAAGCAACATATCGTTCGAAAGGTGATAAGACCCTCTTCACAACGATGTGACTAAAATTTTTCTCGGGTTACGGTAAACAAATTATATTTAGCCGAAATTTAAAATCGCTATATCTTAAAAAAGGCCAATTTTAAAATCAGTTTGCAAACCCTGGAAACTGTATCATTTATTGCCTCCTTATTCCGCAATTCGCTAAAGCTAAATCTCTATCGCTAAAAATCTATAAACTCGATTTAGCGATTTTCGGCTTCGAATGCAATATTGCAGTGTGTTGCTAAATTTGGCAATGTCTTAAAAATTAAATCCGCTGAAATTTTAGCGTCTTATGTCTTCGCTAAAAAATGTTTAGTATTGTATTCATTCAGCATTTTATCTATTAAGATTAGCTTTAGCTTTCCCGAATTACAGAATAAACCCCAAATGTATACAAATTTTTTTTAGTGCAAATGAAGCTAGTAGAAAACTTAAAGTGTTTTGATTCTGAAGAAAATTTTCCTTTTCTGAATGTTATTCTGTGTAACGGCTGATAATTCGAAAAGTTCAGTTAAAGTAAGAAAAATTTAATTTTTGAACTTTTTTACTCCACCAAAGGGTTAACATGAATTATGTTCTTAATGACAAAATATAACGAGCTTTTTTTATTTCTACTAAAAAATAAAAAATAAACTAAAACACAGGGTATAAATAGTTGTTGTTATTATTCTATTTAGATAGAATTTCTTTATAAAACTACAAACTTTTGAAAGAGTCAAGGGAAAGAAATATAATTTATAGTTTTTTAAAGTTAATAAAGCATACTTCAAAAATTAAAAAGCAAACTTTTATAATAAAGCATACTTTGAGGAGTTAAGAGTATGCATTAAAGAAAAGAAGAAAAAAGAAACACTCGAACAACGCAGCTGCTTAAAAAACAAAATGTACTTAAAATAGTTTTAATTTTCTTTAATTTATAAAACACACAAACACACAAAAAACTTAATAAAAACTAATAAATCTTTTTAGATAAGAGCCTACTTTTTGGCTTCACAGTCTTCCTCTTTTATAAACATACAAAAAAAGAAAACCATTTCTTTTTCTGTTTGGCAAATAAGTTAAAATAAAAAAATTTCGTCGCCTAAAGCAAAAAAAAAGCACTCATTAGTGTTGATTTATCACGTTTGGAAAAAGCCAAGGAATGACTAAAAATGTTGCTTTAATTAATACTATTCGCATACAAGTCCTATAGAATAAATTTGTAAATAAATGTAGTATTAAGTTAAATAAATATATATATAGAGTACAAGTTTATATAAACATATTCAATCTCTAGTAAATTGCATTTAAACTGGCACACAAACTTACAAATCCAAATCAACATTCTGTTAAATATATTTAAAGAAGAAAAAAATAATAATAAAATAAAATATTTTTTCCTTTACTTGCAAAAATAAAGTCAAAGACATGAATGAATACAAAATAGCTGTGCGCATTAGTAAAAAATGCCTTTAAAACTAAATTTGAATAGAATGACATTTGACACCTCCACCCCGCATAAGTATGCTGCATAATATAACACAGACACTTGACTTTTCCAAAAAAGAAAAATCTACAGGCACTCAAATAATAAAAGTGATAAGGGTAGAGAGAGAGAGAGAGAGAGAGAGAGAGAAAGTCAGAACAAAATTAGCATAAACTTTAAAGCAAAACAAGCAAATAAGGAAAATTTTGGCCATATTAATTTACATAATGCTGTGGAATATCGTCGTTATTGTGTGTGATAAATTTTGCTGATTGATAACAAAATGTTATAATTGGCATTAGAGATGAGCGAACGTGAACAGTGAACGTGATTTAAAAATCACTGTTACTTAAAACTGTGACTGTGATCAGTGTTTTCAGTTCTCTTATAGCAATATAATTATCAATTACATGCGTGCATTCTACAACAAAAACAAATTTACCATGAGAGAGTTAAATACGCCTTAAAATATACTTTGACTCTTAAATAGAAATACTAATATGAAAGAAGAAAGAACACAAGAAATAGCAACATTATTCGTTTATTGTTATTGCACGCCAAAAATAAACGCTATTACCCATACAAACAGTGAAATATCATAATTTTGTGTATGTAACAAATAGAAAAGAACGACTTCGCAAGTAGCAGTGATTTGACAAATTTGATCACAACTGTGAATCGTGATTTTTCAGTAACAGTGATTAAATCACAGGTACAGAAATATCGCTCATCTCTAATTGGCAAACTTATCTAATGTGGCCGAAAATAGGCAGCATTTTAAAGAAGAACGTAATAGCATAATGCTTTCGAAGGCCGCAACAGCTACCCAAGGCGCCTCTAACGAGTTAGGTTGCATTTTGGTACGAATAATTTTTGAAATTGACATTACTTTTAACATTTTCGGTCGATTTTATTAAAACTAGTTTTATTTGGAAGAAGAATTAGATTAAAATCATGTATAAACCTTTGTAAAAAATTATTTTAAAAGATACGAAATTTCGAGTTTTCCATGGAAACCAAAGTCAAAAATAAAAAACTATCATAACTCTTAATTTCCTACTACGATTATATTTTTTTTTTATTTTTAGTATATACATATATAGTAAGTAGTGCTTTCAAATCCTATACTCACTTTTCGTGAAGCATTTTTTCTTAAAATCACTACCAGACCCGTCGTGACTATCTATGTGTTCCTTAAAATCGCGCAAATGTTTTTATATATACAAAGTTTTTTTAATTTTCTGAGTTACGGTTTAAGGAGTAGAAGGCTACACAGTTCAAATAAAGTATTGAAAACTTTATTTGACATTCTAAATTTTCTTCAGAGACTTTAGGCCCAAAAACACATTCAAACAAAAAAAAAACTTTAAAATTAAACTTTTTGTGCCTAAAATCGAAAGAAAGTTTAAAAGAGAATTCACCAAAATTTGTCAAAGTAAACTTTGTCTGTCTAAAAAGTGTCTTAGCATAGTTTGTTTCCTAAAGACAAATTATTCTTAAAGCATAACGAAATTTCATTTACTCCATTTCACACATTTAATGCCTTCTTAGTAAATTCTTTTTTTTACTTTTTTTTATTTACCCCATAAAATAATGCTCTTTTTATAATTTATTAATTTAAGCCCTTTTTAGTGGGGAAAAAGTTGAAAGAGAAAAATACGTTTCAGACATTTTCCAATGTTTTATAACAAAAGGGCACATATCAAAATGTTTTTTACTTTTTGCTATAAACACAAATAAGTTAGAGTAAATGCCTTAACCGGGACAGAATATTATATCAACGCACTATAAAACTGGAGACATAAAAAATAATTTACTGTAAACAGCTCTTAAAGGTTTTTTTTTCATTACTGAAATTTAGCTTAACATGGAAATAAGCCCTTTTGAAAAATTACTCCTCATTTTTAGTATGTCCTGAAAATTTTTTTTATTACTTTCTTTATTTAACAAACTTGAATAGCTTGTTTAGGAATTTTAAGTTTGTTATAAAATAAAAATAATTGAATTTCACAGCTTAAAGAAAAGCCAGAAGTTATTAGAAAAGAAATTATTAATCCTATAACAACCGGTGGTGCCAAAGGTTAATTAAGAAAATATCACCACCTCAGCAAATAAATTATAAAGTATTCGATGCGGCTGAATTTTTACAGAGGCCAAAAGATCTACGAAATTTGATTAAAGTCATTACTAAGTAATTTCTTTAGATTTCGTATTTAATTTGTTTCCTGTTCCTTACGGCCCTTTTCACAATGTACAGTTAATAGCTAACGTGGACTTTAACGGCAAGTTTTGTATGCCGAACTTCTAATCGTACACTGTGAAAAGGGCCGTTATAGTGTTAATGAACATACTCTTTCCATTTTGTGGGGATAAACAATTTGCTAGGATTTTTATTTCTTTTATAACACTCAATGCTAAATTTGTTCATGGTAATTAAATTCATGTGGTTTTTCTTACATACATTTTGAGGGTGTTATTTATGATTTCAAAACCAAAACTATTTATTTTTAGTTTGTTGAAAAAGTAACTATAAAACCATTAAGCAGAAAACTTAAGCATAAATTTTTTTATATATATTTTTATTAGCAAAAATATATTATAGAAAATTGTAAAGCAAAATTCATCACATATAACAAGTTTTAATTAAAGAACTGCATAAAAGTTATAATGCTTTATTATAAGGTTACGTTCTATTGCTTTTGACACAAAAATTCGTAATTGTATTTCTCTTCCTTAATTTCTTCTGTCTAACACAAACCAACACGACTTTTGTACATTTTAGTTTTATATATTTGTTTTGTATTATGTTTTATATAATAATTTTGTCACCCTTCTTACCATTACAATATACACGATAGTTACATAACACCACTAATTGTCTTATAAATCACAAAATGATATTAAGAAACTATTTCCTAAATTTAGAAGAAATTTATTTGAAAAGGGGCTTCTTAAAATGTAGGATTTTTTCATTAACTCTTTTTTTATTCGTTTTCTCATGAAAATTTGTTGAACAAATCATTAGCATTTAGCACAGACACCATTTAGACCGGAAAACAGGTGGCAACTTATTACAGACACACACCCAACAAATGTAGTTTTCTACTACTAAAGTTGCCATCATGTTTGTATATGCAAGAATAAAACAAAACAAAAATGGCGGCAATACATTCCGTTCTTTTTGTTAGTGGTGCTATAATTATTTTTAAACTAAAAGAAATAAAAACAAAACTAAAAAAGAATTAATATAAATAACCGTTATTGTAAATACCGTGACTAAATTTTAAAACATAAAAAGTGTCTTTTGCTAAAAGTTAATTACTATTTTGCTAAAAAAAACCAAAAACATCTTTAGAAACTTAAAAAAACACACAAATAAATAAATAAATAATAAAAAAAACAACTTGAAGTTGTTTTCTACTAAAAAAGAAATCATTTGAAATCAGTAAATATTAAAGTAGAGCAATATTTTTATTGTAATAATTAGGAAAAAGTATAAAATGTAAGCCAAGTATTTCTGTCAAGTAATTTTCTTTAATTTTGTCTACATAAAGTATTATAAGTAAATTATAACGAAAAAGTTTTATATGTATATACATATGTATTATACATAAATTTTTGTTGTTTTTGTAAGTAAATTAAAATGTATGTATATTATTTAGCTATAAATTATTTTAATTTGTTAAAAAAATGTGGCCTTTATTCCTATAACAAAAAAAAGAAAGCTTATTTTTTAAGTGATTTTGTTTTATATATAAAAATGTATTATACTCTTTTTAATTTATAGTCTAAACATTTTTTCGTCCTTAGTTTTTTCTTTACATTAATAAACCATTTGTCAATAACAGCAACTTATAGAAAGAAAACCATGTTTTCTTAAGAAAATAAACTTTAAAATCAAAACAAATAAATTATGAATTAAACAAACAATGACAGCAACCTTAAATCAAACATTAACATCATAATATGCATTATCAAAAGATTTTGAAAACAAAAAATATAAAGAACAAATTTTTAAAAATAGTAAAAACAAACTAGAATCAATTAATACGAACTATCAATTGAATATGAACAGTTAAAAAAATGGAAACATTAAAATATAGTAACATTTTACAGAATATTAAAATTACAACGACTATTTATTAATTTTATTAAGGCCATTATTACATCTCGGCGTTAGTATGGCGGATAAACAGTTTATCTTTATTACAACTTTACTTTAACTTACCAGGTAAATGATCTTTCCTTTAACCTATGGCTCACTTTAGGTTAAAGTAAACTTTTAATAATGATGAACTGTTAATTCGTCAGACAAAATCCTACCTCTATCTAACGCCAAGTTGTAATAATGACCCTCAAACTGTTAGAAAAAAGGTTTGTAAATAAGAAAAATGTGTAGAAAGCTTTTCAAATAAATTCTGAGATACATATCGTTACCTTAATATAGAAAGATCCTAACTTATTGTTTTGCTTAAATTGAGCTTTTTGCATATATCGTTGGATGAACCTCTAATGTTTCGAAATATGCAACAAACTCGATTTAAAAAAACTGAATTAGGGCCCTTATATATTAAGGTAATGATATGTATGTCACATTGCACATGCAAAATTATAAACTTTTAAGCATTGAGACCCATTATCAACACTTGCCTTTTGATGTTAGTTAATGCTAACTTTAGCTAAAGTGAGGAATTAACTGACCTTGAACTAATTTCAGTATCACAACTGTAAAAAATTAACACTTTAAAATATGGTACTATCGTGTTGTCTAAAATTTCTTTAGACATTTCACAGAATAGTTGGCAGTTTTCTAGTACGACTTTTCTGCACACCATTAACGTATCTAAAAATTTTTCTAGGTGGGCTAAATCTAGTTTAGCGTATTACCAAAATCGCTCCAATTCTGGAGGGCTAGAACCATTCTGGGGTGGGAAATATTATCCGTTTAATATCAGACTAGTCTGCAACATTATTTGAAGGCAATTTAGTTTCCTTCAAGACATTTAAGAAGATAGTCTGCACATTTTCTGAGTTGCTTATGACTTTTGGCAGTCACTTCTGCATATTGTCTGATTTTAGTTTTCGTAATAATTTTCATTTACCTCTTGACAGTTTATGCATAAATGTCCAATTTGCTAAACGTACAAATTAAAAAGAAAAATGTCGGCCACAAGAAAAGTAACAGAAGTCTAATAATTGGTTGATTCTATGTAAATTTCTAATTTAACTTCGACTTTTCTTCGACATTAATACGACAGAACGTAAAACGTATAAGAATAATTCGAAAATGTTCTAATGGTTTTCCAGAAGTTTTTCGGACATTGTTCAGACATGTCAAAACTTCTTTAGAATTCCTTCAGAACTCGTACAGAATTCTCAAACATTTCAGCAATGTTTCCAGAACTTTCTCAGTCAATAAGGTCCGCTTTCTTGTCAACCATTCATATTACGTTTTGCGCTTATTTTAAATGGATTATTTATTTTCTGGTCCAGCTAAATTTTTTATTATATCTTGTGTTTTTTTCATAGTTTTTTCGTAAAACATGTATTTTAATATAGGCTGAACTGCACCAGCCTTCATTGACATTTTACGAAGAAGATTGTGTATTCTTGATATGGACATTTTCTTTTTACGTATATCGACAAAATTTAAATTATACCAAATAAGTCACGCTTGTATAACAGTTGTTACGTGACTTTTGGATATAGAAGCTCACGTAACACAGTACGAACAAGATTCAATATACAAAAGTGGATGATCCTTTTTTGTGATGAAAACTCCCATAATTTGGGCGCGGGAACGCTAAATCTGGCAGCCCTGATATATATGTCATAGTTATCGATATCGATAGCAAACAGCTGTCCTATATTTACATAAAAAATTTTTTTTAGAAGATTTCTTCGGGCAAGAACAGATTGAACACTATTATAAAGTTTTAAACGACTTCCTAAGAATTGAAATTGTAACACGAAAACCGTGTGATTGGTGGCGGCGAAATAGTTCTTCGAATTGACCAAATAATTCTCCAGACGTATCTAGCGATTGGAGTAACTGAACAAAAAAAATATATATTTCCAGTTTTTGAAGATAGAATAGTTAGTTTCAGCTCAACAACAGTTAGTTTTTTATTAATATTTTATATTGTAAATCGAAAGCAATGCTGGCTTTTCAAAAATATCATTACTGTTTTCTTGGCGGCCTGTTTGCAGCCTGTGGAAGTTTCTTTGGTAAATTACCAAGTTTACTTAAAGACAGTACAATCGAAATACCCTTTTTAAACTCTGCTGGACAGATATATGCTGGTAATATTAAGTAAAAACTGTTTTTATATAAATATAATTGCGTTTATTTCCAGCTTTCATTTTATATCAGTGCCTGCCCATTGTTTTAATGATTTGCAGCAATTTATTAAATTGGCGCTACTATTTAAAAGGCCTGCAAATGTCGGAACAAACTTTGACAGTAACCGTTTTAACAGCAGCCAGCAATTATGTGGTATCGGTGTGTTTTTATAATTCTGTATCAATGAATCTTTCGGAAAAACTTCAATATATATTTCAGTTTGTTTTAGGTGCTTTAGTCTTTGAGGAATCCATTTCCTTAATTTCAATATTGGGCTGCACTTTTATAGTATTAGGATTGTGGTTTTTATGTGCTGACGAACAGAGATATCAAATGAAGCTAAAGAATGGGTAAGTTGTGCTATTATTACATTATAAGAATAAATTTTCTTAAGGTTACAATTAAAATTATTATAGTAAGATCTGGGGCCGAATCGTCGCTTTCGATATCGAGCTGATTCGATCGAGTTTTCTTAGTTTGAGATTATGACATTCGATATCGAACAATGTGTTTATATTGTTCGATAGCGAATGCCATAATCTCAAACTAAGAAATCTCGATCGAATCAGCTCGATATCGAAAGCGACGATTCGCCCCCTGAGTATGTATGCCTGGTCATTTATCATTCATGTAGCGCGTAAACTAAATTTTGGGCACAATTGGTTGATCATAATATTCAGATAATTCTAAACAGCGAATATTTTGGGTCTTAATAGGGTAAGATTTCCATCGGAACTCTTTCTAACCGACAAAAAGAGCAAAATGTTCTCTTTACTGGCGACACGATGTTTTAATTACCCGTAGTCTATCTACTACAAAAAATATCGAAATAAAAATCCAATTTTTTTTTATAGTTTTCTGTTTTTTATGTAGATTTTTTAATTTATTAAAAATTATATTATTAATAATATGAACATAAATAAGTATATTTCCTTGTTTTTATTCTTTTTATTATACTTTTTTTTTTTTGTAATAGTGAAATTATTTCTTCGTAAGTTTCACCATTATCATTCCTTTAGTTTTTGTATGATTATTTGTTGTATGTTTTGTTTAATATAAGTATATCTTTAATTTTTGTTGTATGCTAAATAATAATATTCTTTATGTTTGTTTTTCCATTATTGTAAAATAATTATTCATATGTTCTTTTAAAGATTAAATACATAAAGTGTTGTTTTGTATTATTAATAATGTGTTGAAAATAAGAGGATTTTTCTGCCTTCTGCTTCATAAGTTGATTTTCAACAGGTTTTTTTCTGATAGTTTTTATTTGGGAATAACTCTATTTTAACCTTTTGTGTGCAAAGATTCGTGGTTAAAACTTTCAATACGTCCTTTCAAAAAATGACGAAGTAGATTCAAAATGTTGGTGTAGAAGTCTTTATGAATGGAGGAGTTAGGAAAGGGGCGGTTTGGTTCGTTTTACTACTACTTGAATTTTTGTTTTTGCTCTAAATACGTATGAATTTTTAATTTTAAAAATTCTTTGTTTTTTAAATTCTACATATTTAATTCTTTGTAATGATGTATTATTTTGTTGGGCGTTTCTTTTACCATTTAATTTGTGGTTGGTGTTGGTAGAGGAAACGATGCTGATAAGCTGGATTTTAATTTTTATTTTCTATACCCAGTGGCATACGATTAGACTGCCGTGAGTTCATGTAAGCATTCGAGTTTGTGCTGTTTGCATTGCCGCCCCCACCAGTACGATTGCCCATATGACGCGGAGGAGGACCATTACTACGTGGATTTGCGGAGTTGTCCGAACCTCTTGGACCTCGATAGTTGCCGCCACCACCGCCACGAGAATCGTAGCGTGAATCTTTATTAGAGTACACATTACTGCCACCTCCACCACCATTTCCATTTTGGTAGTATGAATTGCTGCTGCCGTTGTCATTATTGCGGAAGTAAATGCCACCAGAATTGGCTCCCCCACCGCCGCGTGACTGGCCGTTTTGTTGAGGATTGCCAGAGCCATAATTGGATCGACCTCTATAGCCACCGCCTCCTCCGCTACCACCGCCAGGACGTCTATCATCTCTACGATCATCATTACGCTGACGCTGATAGCCGCCCGAGTTAGCACCTCCCTGACCACGGTTGCCACCAGATGAACCTCTTCCGTAGCTATTAGAGTCGTGAGAATGCCAATGATTCGATTCAGAACGGGTATCATTGCCATAACTTCCTCCAACAGATTCCGAAGCAGTCACAGAATTATTGTTTGTGTTCGCTGTAGATGAAGTCCATTCATTTTTACGTGATGGATTCTGTTGAACGGTTATGGGGGAGTTAGCATTCACCTCAGCACTCCAATTGTTAGAGGGTTCTACTACCTGTACTGATGCAGGCGACTTATAATCTTGCTGGTTATTTGCAGTGGAGGAATTGCTGCCCTTTAAGACAGTATCGTCCCATTCATTAATCAAATCATTTTTATGTAAATGTGTGGCGGCCACGTTATTGGCCTCTTGAAATGCATTCAACACCTTTTCGGCATTAAGTTTGTTTTGCATTTGCTGTTCATAACTAAGACCAGCTACGACGGAGTTTTCAAAAGGAAAACCAGCATTTTTAGGAGTTTGACTTATTATGTCACCGGTTGGGACGTTGGGTGGCAATTGTTGCATGACACCGACCAAATTTTGACTTTGTTGGTTTATTTGCTGTTGTTGCTGTTGTAAGAGTGCTTGCTGATGTTGTTGCATTAAGGGAGTTGTAGGTGCTCCTGTGGTAGCTAAGCGATTCATCATCATTATGTTAGGTGGAGGCTGCTGTTGTTGCTGCTGCTGTTGCACTTCGTTTGTTGCCGCCATTATTAATTGCGATTGTTGCTGTTGATGTTGCTGATGAGGTGCGGGCATGGCTTGACTTGGAACCGGGGAAAACAATTGTTGGGTGTTTGTGTTGGTGGCCTTTTGTTGCTGTTGCGTTTGCTGTTGTTGTGGCTGTTGGAATAAAGGACTTGGTGTGTTGCTTTGCATAAGAGCAGCATTTTGAGGATGCTGTTGTTGTTGCTGTTGAGGTGGTGGCATTTGTGGGAATGATTGATTTGTGAATGTTTGAGTCTGTATGGGAGTTTGTGTAGAGTTTTGCTGCTGCTGTTGCTGTGTTAAAGTATGTTGCTGGTTAAGCTGGTGCAACTGTTCTTGCTGCTGCTGTTGGCTTGCAGTGGCAGCATTTTGTTCCGTTATTAAATTTTGAGCGGGCTTGTTTTGTTGCAGATTTTGTTGAGGAGGCTGCTGTTGTTGTTCGAATACTATAGTATTTTGGGGTACACCTTGTATGCCTTGATTATTAAGGTCGGGGGAGTCTAGTTCACTGTCCTGCAGGAAATAGAAATTACCACTACCAATAACTTCGGCTAGGGGTCTTATTTGTTGCAAATATTGCTGCTGTTGTTGAGGTGGTTGTTGCTGCGGATGTTGTGGCTGATGCTTAAAGAAATTCTGCTCGACAGCATGAACTGGTGTAGGATTAAAATGGCCAGGAAGAGGTTGCTGTAGGGGATTGCCATTATGCATTGCGATGGGACCTGATCCTACACCTGGTTGTCCAGATGGGCTTGTTAATATTTGGCGCTGCTGCTGTTGTTGATTGGCCTGTACAGACGAAGGTGGCGGTACATTTTGAACTGCTACCTGCTGCTGAGCCGGTAGAACGGGCAGAATTTGACCAGCGGCGTTCGCATGTACCGCTCCAATTAAAGTGGCAGCATTAGGCAATTGTTGTAATTGTTGTGCAGTTGGTTGCTGCAAAGAAGGATGATAAATACCAACATGTACAGGAGTAGAAGCACCAGAATGTGGCGCAGGGGCAGTTGGCTGGAATGACGGTACAGCTGTCGCAGGTGGAGCCATTGGGGCTGGAATTAATGGTTGACCCGTTTGTGGCTGCATATTTGCTAAAGTTACTTGTTGCTGCTGTATATCCATTTGTTCATTTATAATGGCCTGTTGTTGCTGTTGGCCTAATATTACATTGTCTACGACAGGAGTTTCGTGGACCGGTTGCTCCATATTACCAGCTTCAATATTTACCTTATCCATATTTTCTTCGACATTTATTTCTGGCTCTTGGTTATTTATTTCTTCAATTGCATCATCCTCGTTTTGTGCATCAGCTTCTTGCTCTATCTCATCATCAAGAGTCTTTACTTCGGGTTCGGGTACATCCGTTAAATAGATTTTATCCAAATAATCAGATTCTTGTATACGATGGAAAATGCGCTTAACATTTTCATATGTAGTCTCACCATACTGTTTAGGACGAGCATCAATGGTCATGGAAAATATTTCTGCTGCCTTTTGTGCCGATGTGGCAAAAGGAACATCCTCAGAAGCTTCAGGACGTCTAGTTTGTACATCGCAACAGCTATAAATTAAAACAGGTGAAATAAAAAATGATCATTGTATAGATCATTGAGTATCTTACAATTTTTCCAAAATTTCAAACTCAGAAGGTTCCAATTTGGCAGCACCATTTTCACCCGCCAAAAAGTCACTTCGAACAGCTTCATCAGTAAAACAAGACAAAATGTTTTGTATAATCAAGACTTCACGAATCTTAATGGTCTCAGCCTGGGCTTTAGCAATAAGTTCCTGCAAATTTAAGATGAGCATAAAATTTTGTTTACCTACTTTTATTATCTTGTATACCTTACGAGCCTGCTTCTTTTGTTCTTTCTCAGCATCCTTGGTAAATTGTTGCATTTGTTTGACCAAATCACGAGCGAATTCCAAGGTGGCCATTACGGCATCATACTTTGCCACAGCGGCTCGTTGATCTGAGCTTAATTCTTTACCAGAGGAAAGATAGCCCTCCAATTTAGTCTAGAAAAATAAATTGTATTAAAAATTTCTTTTCTACCAACAACAGAAACTCGACAGCCCTTTCCCTTGTAAAAAAAAAGTACTAAAACAAACAACCAAGTAGAATTTGATTAAAAAGAAATTTTTAAAAATCAGGTCAGCAAGAAACAAAGAATTTTGTTTAATTATAAACAATTCGGCGGGTCACAGAAGAGAAGAAAAAAAAATAATTATAAACAATTCATGTAAATTAACCCACATACATGGTTTATTGCTCATAACTTTCAAATAAATAAAGATAATAATCTTAAATTCAAAATATATGTCACAGTGGCAAGGGTATACTGGGAACCATTAAGAACATTTTTACAAACCATTATTTTTTTGTCTAACAAAAAAAGCACATGTAAAATAATGATATCTGTTGTACAAACATTAAACAAAAAAACTATGTATGTAATGTTTGTTGTGTTTTTGTTTTTCCTCCTATTGCCCCAAACTTCATTAAGTAATCTGGCATCCCCCTTTTAATTAAACATGGCGTCAGAAAATGATTCTGCTTAACGAATTACAACAAAATGCAAAATATGAAAAAATGGTGGAAAAATAGGACAAAGAGAAAAAATCAAATCCTTTGTCCCATTTTTTATAGAAAAATTTATGCAAAGCCTTGATTAGTTTAATATCAGATATTTCTAAAACTATAATTTGTTTTATAACAGAAATCTTTGGGAAAAGGCCGGTTAGACGCCATGAGAACGATACATTACTTTTTCAAAACGCTTTTTGTGGGGGCAGGAAATAATTTAAAGCACACTTATTTTTTCAAATAAAGTCTACACATTTTCGTGTTAAAAAGGTAGTTTACCTTGAGTTTTAGCACTTTTTACTGATAAAATATTTTTTCCAAGAAACAATAATTTGTTTCACTTCAAATTACATACACACATACCTTGCGCTTTTCCAAATTGCGTATTTTATGCTCAATTGTGGTAAAAGTCAATTTCATGGGATTAAGAGCATCATTACCAGCATCCTTGTTGACGCTGGTAGCTGCAGTTGTATTTCCAGCTGCTGAAGAAGTCTCCCAACTTTTGTTGACCTGCTGCTGGGCAGCAGCAACGACATTATTGGTATTTTCTTTAGCCGTTTTTAAGCTTGATGTCTCATTGGCAACAGTAATGATTGTAGTATTCGTGTTGTTGGATTTTGTTGCATTTTCCGTTTTCTTATTAGCTTTACCAACACTAGTTCCACCAGTACCTCCAGAATTGGCCGAATTCACGGAGGTTTGTTTCACTAGTTTAGTATTTGATTGGTTGTTAATTGAAGCAGAAGGCATCCTCTACGGATAAAAACTGAAACAGGAATGAAGCACAGCACAGACAAAATGAGCGTGTATGTTGTTTTTACACAATTTTTTCTGTTTATATATATATATATATATATTTTTTTTTTATTTCTTCCTAAACTCGGTTTTTTGCTTGAGGCGGACGAACGGAGAAAAACTACTGGCAGAATGACATAAAAGCGAATAGGAAAAAGGCAGCGCTGTATATCCGCTGATGTGTTGTACATTAGTGTACTAAATATACTGTAAATTATTTCAGGTTAAAGTAAATGTCTGGCAGCTTTATTATAGGGTACCCACTGCAGGTTTGTGCGGTCTTTACAGTGGGTCTATACCTGAAAAGTTTTCATCATGATATATGTCAAATCCTTATCAAAATAAAAATTTATCAGGTATAGACGGTGTTTATTAGTGTGATTGCAGTGTCTTGCCAATTTTGTCAGAGCCCAAGCTCAGACAAATTTTTCTTGATAAAAACGGCAGCAAACTGCTTGACGTCTTAATTTAATTTAAAAAACTAAACTTTTTTCCAACATATAAAAAAATATGTACACGAATACAGAAAAATATGAACGCTTGAATTAAGTAAAATCAGTTTATAAAAAATAAGTGCTATAGTGGATGAATGGCGACAAGCTACCTTCACGAAGCCAAGCAAATTGTGATTTATCATAAAAAAAACGACAATGTCTTCGCATGTATGCTTACATTAACAACAATTTGACAACGACTCTGCCCACGTTTTGTTATTCGTTATGATAGGTATAGACGATAAGCTAACAGTAATATAGAATAATAAATAGAGTCACAGCGTTTGTTAAATAAATGTTTATAGGTTTATTTCACATACTTCGTATACAAACATACACAAATACTCGTAAGCCTGGCTTTTCTGCAGAAATACCAAGGATCTTGGCAGGAATCGAGCCTGCACCTCCCAGTTAATAGCCTAGCACACTATCTACTACACTACTGGGGTACTATCAATGCCATTTAGACAATCAGATGTATGTATGTAGATATGATTAAAACAATTCCAGATATGATTAAAATATTTAAGGAGCTTAAAAGCAAAGGGATACAAGTGCAAAAACAAAATTCTGAGTAATTAAGCTTCAAAGTTTTTTGTTCCTATGCATTTCATACCTAATATTTTTGGTTCCTAATACATAGCTTTTTTGAGGTCATCCTACAGGTCTGAATTTTTTATAGTGATAGATATTAGTATTGTGTTGATTTTTGCATATAACTCAATTTCGCCAGTTTCGGTACTTGTACCCCTTTGCTGTTAACCCCCTCAATTATTTAAGGATGATTTGTAGACAAAAATCCCAATGAAATTGCGAATATCCCCAGAGAAGTCCCCTTATCTCAAAACCATTTTTTGTCCTCAAAACACTTGGAAATCTCCACTATTTGCCCGTACACCAAAATACATAGTCAGCTGCTGTGGCGCTGCCACCTGAAAAATTAATTCGCCTTAATTTCACATTAAACAGTTTGCATCATGGCGAATTCACAATGAATTGGCGTTGGCTTTCACCGACAAGTGCTGCCACAACAAAATTGGTTGTTATATGTACTACAAGAATACTGAATACTTGACATCTTAGTAAGCCACCTTCACTACAGGCGGCAAATTAAGAAGAGATTTCATAATACATATATTATATACACTGTCGGACAAAACTAAATCACAGACCTCTGGTTATCAAGAGGTGATACAATAACATATAAAATAATCGCTATTCATGTAAAATATTGTAATGTTTGAAAGAATATATGCTATATATTTTAAATATCAGTGTTCAGAATTTTTTTATTTTAATAATTTTTTTTTACAAAATTGTACCAATATGCCTAAAAATGCAGCGACAAAACCAATGCACGTAACCTTAAATGTTTATTGTTATATCTGATTGTGAGAAAGTGCGAACAACAAACGCCATTATTTTTTCAAATATCACTCTAAATTTCTATAGATAAAATTTGTACATATTTATTGAAAGTTAGTTTCTAGGCTTTTAAAGAGTCCGTTCTCTTTTTAATCACTTGGTAAAAAGAAAAAAAAACTCATTTTAATAATGGTGAATCAGTGACGTAGACTGCAAGAACTCTTGGTATTTATAAAAGCATAATTACGAGAAATTTAAGTCGTGTAACAGCTCCGAAAATAGCGCTACGTAATATGTGAATAGCCCCTTAAGTGCTATTTCGCGTCATTTCGTTTTGCAAATGCCTAAAAAGGGTACGGCGACTTTGAAAGCGCAGAAGAAAGTGGTAAATATTTGCAAAATTTCCCTATATGATCTTTCTCACAATCAGATATAACAATTAACATATAAGGCTACGTGCATTAGTTTTGTCGCTGCATTTTTAGCCACATTGGTATAATTTTGTAAGAAAAAAAAAATTTTAAGTAAAACCAAAAAATTTCCAATTTTAATATTTAACACATATAGCGTATATTCTTTCAAACAGAAAAATATTTTACATCAATAGCGATTATTTTCAATTTTATTGTATTATTTCTTGATAACCAGAAGTCCGTGCTTCAGTTTTGTCCGACACTGTACATAAGAAATTTATTAGATTTTGAGTTATGATGCTGCAGAATTCAATTCACCGTCAAATATTATTTGCCACCATTATTGTATGTAGCTTTGCAAATTTTCAACCCTTTGTAAAAGTTGCTTCAAGAAAAACTGATCTGTGTAAAAGCAGACATTAATTTTTGCATAACTACCAGGGCTGTCAGGTGTTAAGACTTTTCACTAAAAAGTTTTGACGAATACATTTTTATTTTGCCGACGTAGAGATTTTTTTACTCCTAACGTTGCGCCACTCGTAAGGAAACTAATAAAATTATTAGATGGCAGCACTAGAACTGGTAAATGCATTCATGTTACCAAAGACAACAACCAGTATGACATTTAAAATGTTAAGGGCCCTTGATGTTACGTATTCATGTTGCCATTGATACATAAAACGAATTTTCATACAAAATTTGTTTGTTAAACTTTCCATTAATCATATCTATTTGTTTTAATCAGGCAGATAGTCTGCAATTACCGTTTATATAACATAGAACATCATAGAAAAATCACTACTTTTCCAACATTCCTCTGGCAGCTTTTGTAGTTTCTTTATTTTCTGTGTTTCTTGCTACTTCAAATAAAATTTGTTTTTAAAGCGGCTGCTAGACAGATCAATATTTAGCTTAAATATATGAGCTTGTGTGCGTTTGTTATGAAAATTAAAAGCATTTTGATATTCTTCAATATTTCCCCGTCGTATATGTGTGACTATTATTTTGTAAACAAACGCACACAAACACATATGTATATTGAAGCCAAATCTTGATCTGTCTAGCAGCCGCTGAATAAACAATAATTTTTTGTTCCCAATAAAAGCTCCCTTTTAAATGTTTTGCAAAATAACAATTAACGTTTTCATATTTTTTTCAACAATTATTTATTTAAGTTTCATTTTAATAAACTTTATGTAACTTTTAGTTTTTTTTTTAAATAAATCTCTCATTTTTCAATGCCAACATTTTATTTTTTGGTTTTGGTTTATTTATCTGTTACTTAAATCTAAAAGTTGTTAATAATTTTTTTTTATATTTATATATACTTTTAAGGGGTTTCAATGATTTAAGTGCACTTTTTGTGGCTATTTTATTTTTTCAACTAAACTGAAACAGGAGTTTTATTTCATTTGAAAATTTATGTTAAATGGATATTTTATGTGTTTGTTTTTTTACAAATAAAAAACTGAAACTGTTAAAAATGAATAATGAAATGTATAAAAAAATAGTTATAGGTTTATTTTGTTTTTTTTTTAGTAAAGTTAAGTTCAAGTCCACCACCAGTGGCTTATAGTCTGTAAAGTAGGAGGAATCAAGAGTAGAAGAAAAGACGTAAATTTCAAATAATAACAAAGCCAGAATTTTGGAAGCATTTTCGTTATAAAATTGTTCATAAAAAATTAAAGGAAGACTAACAAATGAATTAAAAAAAGAAAAAAATTAAAATAATTTAACTATTTGGTTATAAAATATGTATTCGTGTAAAATTTGTATCCAAAATATATCAGGTAAAGTGGAAGTTTGTTTTCAAATTTTTTAACTACATTTGTTTAAAAAAGCCTGTTTTTGTTTTCGATAATTTTGTATAAACCAAAAATGCAATACGTCTATGTCTTTACGGTTGTTAGCTGGGGGATGTACTATTTCCCAAGCTATTCTTATTACTGGTATTCCAAAGAATCACTATCCAAAAGGGTAGAGGATTGCTTGGAGGTCCGACGACGCCAGTAATCAGAATAGCGGGTCTCATACTGTACAGCTGTACGCCATGGTGGCCATTTCAGCTATTCCTCAACCAAATCCCAAACCATCAAAGAGGCATCAGTGCCGCCCACAGTGACAATTGTTTGATCACCAAACAAAAAACGTGCACAGGCCACCATACCCGAATAAACTTTTGCCTCATGGAATTCAGCACGAGGACTAATACAAGGATATCTGTAATGAATAAATTTACACATTGAAAATAATAATATTTGTTTAAATTCTATAAAGTAAATCTTACTTAAATAATCTTATGTAACCATCGGCATCTCCCGACACCAACATATCTTGAGCTGCCGAACGACTACAGGTGGCTATAATCGTATTGCTATTGCCATAATAACGATTACTCCATTGACCGGCGACCAGGAATCCCACTGTACAATTGCTGGTCAACCATTTGACATCCTTCATGGCTATGGGACTACGTTCGGGACTAAGAGATTTCGCATCCCAAAATAGTAAATCAAAATCAATAGTCACTGTTTGTACAAAATTGCCATCCATACTCCAATCCAAGTGCGTTAAAGGCTGTGAACCGCGTATTTTGTTGACCTTTTTATATGAGAAACCATCTCGTGAAACTCGGAATAAATAAATGCTGCCATTTTGGGAACCCATAGCAATCATATCGCCCACTGTGAGACACAAAAATATTGTTTATTTTTAATTTAATTAATTACACTGGGCAACAAAATCAAAATTTTTTAAAATAACAAGGTTGTAACGACTGTTTCTTATAGGAGGGATCAAAAAAATATATACGTGTGCCGGTATTTTGAAAGTTTACATGTAAAATTTTTTTTGGGGGGAGTTAAAGTCCCCCTCAAGCTTTTTTCACATTGTTATAGTGAATCGGCTTAGGAAATCTTGTAATCTTTACATTTTAGGTATTAAGTGTGTTCAGTATTCTTATATAAAACACTACGGAAAGCATTTTTGTGGAATATTTTAACCCTGTGACTTTACGCTGCATGGGTCTTTTTTGTCCATTCTTCGAAAATGGCTAAGAAACTCAACTTTAACAGTGATATAGCAGGCTGAAATGTCCTACAAAAATAATTGCCCTTAAAATGTATTACAAGTCTTCAAAGACACTAAAACTTAAAATTCAACATTAACGCCACAAAATGCATTTAAGGGTTAATTCTGTACTTATTCGCAATTAGTGCTGAAATATCTCACAACCCAGATTTTATGAGGCTAATTTGTATTAAAAATATGTATTCCATTTTAGTTTAGTGCTTTTGCATCAGCGGTCAGCCCAATTGGGGAAAACACTCGTTCAAGTATTGCTTTTATATGGAATTTTTAGCGCCTTTTCAAGAAAGGGACAAAAAAGACCCATACAGCGAAGAGTAAGAGGATTAATATGTTCCGCAAAAATATTTCCCATAGTATTTTGCATAAAAGTACTAAACATACCCAATACCTAAAATGTCAGAATTACAAGATTTCCTATTCACTACAATAATATGCAAAAGAGAGGAAAATTAACTCCCCTCAAAAACGGCCGGATGTAAACTTTCAAAACGCCTATACACGTGTAATTTTTTTAGATCCTCTCTATCAGAATCAGACATAAGAACTCTTTTATTTTTTGGAGTTACACATTGTTATTTACAATTACTTTACCCTGATTAAAAGCCACACAATTGATGGGAGAGCCGCATACTCTTAGTGTCAACATAACGGCGCCATTTTCACAATTTATAACTAACAAATGGCCCTCAGTGCTGCCAGCAGCCAGAGCGGTGCCAAACGGATGAAAGGCCAAAGAGACACATTCATAGCCCGTCTGTATGGTCCAAATAAGTTTGCTTTTGCGCCACAACGCTATATGTTTGTCATGACCCGCTGTAGCATATAAATCATCTTCGGGATGAGCGGCCAAGCCCCACAATTGGCGGCCATGACCAAAAACAACTTGGGTAAAACGTCTTTGTAGTGAACCCTCTAAAATGTTATTGCGCGTAGTGCCCACATAAATATTGCCATCATTGCGGCCAGGACGTTGAGGGTAAATAGTGCGTACTCCGCCAGCGGATTCAGGTAGCTGAAAAAATATAAAAAAATTCTAATGGCTCTCTTTTTCGAATAAAACCAAAAACCCAACCTTAGTATCAGCTATTTTCTTATAATTTTGCAAAGAGTCCCATGCGGCTATTTTACGATCCTTTTCACCGCCCGACAATAAAGTGCCCTCCCCCAGCATTATCAGGCAACCGATACCCTTGGTATGAGCCTCAAACTCGGTGCGTACAAAATAGGCACCATCTGAGTCCACCGAATAAATAGTTATAAAACCGTCTGAATCTGCAGTTATAACATCGCCATCCGGTTCAAATTGTACACTAGTGACATGTGAACGTGAAGGTTGTTTCACAATATCGGTGCGTTCAAAGAAACCATCTTTGCGTCTATGCCAAAAGGCCAAATGGCCGCGACCATGTGTTATAATGAGATTATCATCCAAAGGATGAAAGGCAGCACCAGAAAGGCCCTCCTGCAAAGTCTAAGGAAGCAAAGAAAAGAACTCCACTCAAAAAACGTCGAAACTAAAGAAATCATTTGAAATAACTTACCGCCACTTTGCCCAACAAATGTCCCCATTGCCACTGCCACACAGAAAGAATACTCTCACGGCCACTATCTACAGCGAGTATATAACTGCCTCCATTCTGAAGAAATTATAATTAAATTTTTTACATTTTATATTTAATTTAATTCTCTTTTCATTTTTACCAATTGTGAAAAGGCCACTGCTGTTACTCCCGTATCTAGTTCTCCCATACCAAAAACATATAACGTCTGTAAAGATTCTGTGCTCCATATGCGTACATGAGCCTGTGACTTACGATCACGGCCGGCTTTTTGACCGGAGGCTACCAATTCTCGTGAGGGATGGACATCCATGCTGAAATGAATTGTAAATGTATAAAATTTGTATCATTTAATATTTCTCAGTAACGTACCACATGATATCTTCTGTATGACCCGTATAATGGCGCTGAGCATCTTCATCTCGATCGAGTAAAACCGCTACAGCGGCTACATAGTATAAAAGTTCGCCAGATGGTAAAACCCACAAATTTCGACGGGAATCTATGCCGCGATACCCATGTCTGAAGAGAATAAAATTAGTTTTTTAAAAAATTTTTTATTTTAAGAACAATTAGTTTTCTGATATATTATTTAAAATTAATTTTTGCAAACAAGCGATTTTATGTGATAAATGATAAATTTTTGTTGAAAACTTTCAAGGTTTTCTGCAACCTTTTGCTGTAAAAGCAACAGCTGACCGAAACTCTTTCATTTTGTAAAAGAGTGTAACTTTTTTTTTAAACAAAGTGCAGATTTTAGTGCACAAATACGCAATTTTTTAAAAAAGTAATTTTTTTAAAGGGGTTTTTTTTTGAAAAAGTGCAACACTTCTTGCAAAAGTGCAAATTCTTATGAAAAGGCATTTCTTATCGAAAATAAAAGCTAAAACTTTTTTGTAAAAGCCAACCTTTTTTTTTAGAGATAGTCAAATTTTTATGAAAAAGTGCAAATTTGTCTGAAAATATAATTTCTGGCGAAGGATTTTTTTCGAAGACTTAAAGCTAAAACTTTTTGTAAAAGATGTACAATTTTTAAAGAAAGTGCCTTTTTTATTTTACGAAAAATTTTAAAGAAAATGCATTTTGTATGAAATAGTGCAATAATTTAAGAAAAGTTGCAAAATTTAATGAAAAGAAAATCTTAGCGAAGTATTTTGTTGAAAACAAAATGTTAAAACTTTTTGTAGAAGAGAAAAATATTAAAGAAATTGCCTTTTTTATGAAATAGCAAATATCTTTTTGTATAAAAAGCCCAAAATTCTGTAAAAAGTGCACTATTTTGTAAAAGATTATACACTCTATGACATTACTTCAAATTTAGGATCGTATATTGTCTAAATTTGTGTTCAAAATTTCTTCTTGTCTAAAATTACATCGATTTTGTAGTTATTTTATTAAAGAAAAAAAAAAGTTCGAATTAAACATATATAGCCCAAGTGGAAAAAATTTAACATAAAGTATAATACGGCTATGGCTGAATGGTAGATACGTCAGACTATCAGTTAGGAGGTGGCGGCTCAAACCTGCACGCAGTCAATCGCTTTTTTAAGTAAAAACATTTTGTTCAAAAAAATTGCGTGTGTAATTTTAGGTCGATAATAATCGGTAAAGTGTTGCCGACTATTATCGACCTAATTTTCAACAAAAGTGTTTTAGAGTGTAGCTTTCCACAAATAGCCAATATCTTTTTGTATAGAAAGTGCCAAATTCTGCAGAAAGTGCAACTTATCTTGTAAAAAGTGCAATAAATTTTGTAAACGCTTGTGGTTTTGCATAAATAGCAAAGATCGCTTTGCATAGAAAGTGCAAATTTCTGTAAAAATAGTGCAACTTTTTTCGCAAAAAGTGCAACATTCTACAAGAGAGTGTGGCTTTTTGCAATAGGAAATATCTTTTTGTATATAAAGTGCCACATTCTAAAAGAAAAATAGAACAATTTTTATGAAAAGTGCAACAATTTGTAAAAAGAAATTTTAGCTTTTTGCAAAAAGTGCAATTTTCTTTTATATTTGACATGTTATTTTTAAAACTGCTATAAGTCTACTTAGTAAAAAAATCTGTTAACGGTATTTTTAAAAAGGAATAGATATCGCCCCGCCCGTATTCTAAGCTCTGTGACAAAATTAAAATTATAATAGAAGACAATTCTTATATTGTTCGGAATATAAAAGTTGTCATTTGTTATTATTTTGTCATATATCACAAAGCTTAGAATAGTTAAGTAAGTTTTTATAAAAAATGGACTTATACCAATTTCAAAAATAACAGCTCAGTTAGTTTATTGTACAAAAGTGAAAGAATTAAACAAATTTACTTACACCCACTGCAACTGCAACTTTTTATCGGGTGGCGTATTATCGGCTGGCGCATGATGTGCTGGCGGATAAAATGTTCTACGCAGACCCCTTATAGTCACTTTGGTGGGGTCTTCCTTCATCATATCTAACATGGTGTACTCACCATTTGTGCGTAATATTTCACTCTCGGGAGCATATAAAATACGTGGACGACTTTTACTACGTGGCCGGGCACCACGTAAAGGAACCTTTGGAAGATCTTCTGTTGGTAAAATAGGAGCGGCCGCCATAACTGATGGCCTAGAACGTGAACGTCTTATAGGAGAGCCGGCTATTAAAGCTGTACCAGTGGCCAAATAAAATGTGTCAACATCGGCGAATTCATTGCGCAGTTGGGAAAAACTGCGTACCTTTTTTTGTTTGAAGTAAAAAAAAATAAAAATCTCATTAATTAGAAAACTGATGAATTTAGTAAAATTATATTAAAAATGATGGTAATTTGTTAAAACTAACAAAGAAACTGTGCAAAGACAAAGCTGTAGGGGAAGGGAGGTGATTAATTTATGTCAAATTTTATTTTGTTATTGTAATATTTTTGAATTAATGTCAAGGAAAGCAGAGATAAGAAGGAATACTATTTTAAACGCCAGCTTACCTCTTGTCCTGTGCCTGTATACATTTTCTTAGCGCCATTTATTTTCAATACTTGACCCAAATCTTCCAACACTTCTTCAAATGGTTGTGAAGTGCGTAGATTGAGTAGAACACGACACTAGAATTTCCGCAAAATGTAGAGCACACAATGTAAAGAAAGTAGAACAATACAAATTATAGATTATTTCCTTCAGCATAATACAGTTTATTATTATTGAAGACAGTCATGGAAATCACGTGCCATAATAAATGAAATATTTGACGTTTCTTATACACACACTCAATCACACACACACACACACACACACTCGCTCATACACTAGCTTTGATGCCGCGTTTGTTCAAAAAAATATGGCTCACTTTTTCCGCTGAGAAGTAGAGAAAGAAGTGTGAGTGTGCTTGTGAGTAATATTGTTTATGTGTAAATTTGTTTATGTGTGAAGAGATTGTGTTCAAAGTATTCTACTTCCTTTTACAGCAGTTTGTTTGTGCTTCATTACTGTAATTGTTACTTATTATAAGCCCATGATTTTTATTTATTTTCTTCTTCTCTTTATAAAAATCCTACTTTGTGTTTATTTTAAAATTTACATAACGTTAGAATACAGGATATTATAAAAAATTTTCTTTAAATAAATTTAATAATGCCTAAATTAAAGCGGAAATTAAAATGGATGACAAAGTGCTTAGGCTTAAAAGTGTATAAATTAGACAATATTTAAAGGAATTTAAGTTCCATTTCTTTTAATATTGTTAAGTGGAAAATTTAATGTTACTCTGCCTGTCAGCTTTTTTTTTTGTAGTTTTTAATAAAAGTGTAATGAAGTACATATTAATGTTTTAAGGCTCCGCACAAGTTATTCAAAATGTTCATTATTTCTGTTTTCAATTATTTAACCAAATAACACTCACAGAATCATATTACTGAGTACATACATACGAGTATTTCAAGAAGTCTTGTATCAAGTTTCCAAAATGTTAGAAAACACGCAATTAATAATTCTACCTTAGTTCTAGCAACAACCACAACAATACACATGTTCATAAATACATATTGGCAATATATGTATGTATATGCCATGTGGACCATCTACAATTACCCCTTCCAAACACGTGTTTACCTTTTTCTCTGGCCACTTTTTTCATCATCATGAGCAGCCTGAGAAAGGCCTATTAATTTTTAATAGACACGCACAATTTTCGAACACGAGGACTATAAACAATTAGTGGTTATTCACAGTAACAAAATTTTATAGGAAGGAGGTCTGGAAAGGTTTTAGAAAATAATTTTTATGGGTTTTTGTGTAAAAGCCATACAAAGTATAATTAGAAGTAGTGCTGGCAAAGTATTGAGTATTTGGGTACCGAGTATTGAGTATTTGCTTTTATTTTAGGGTACACAATACTCAAAAGTAGTTACTCGATATTTTCGCTCTTGTAACCACCGAAGTGTAGTGGATACCCCTGTAGTGTAGTGGATGGTGGGCTAGACTATTAGCCCGAAGGTCGCAGGTTCAATTCCTGCCAAGATCCTGGGTGTTTCTGCAGAAAAGCCGAAAAAGCGTTAAGCAGTATGTGTGTATTCGTATTTTTACAGTCGAATTGGTGGAAAAATGTATGGGACAAAATGCAACTCTGTTTAAAAAAAATAAATTTTATTAAGCCATTAAAGTATCGGTTAAATATTGAGTACCCAAATGAAAAGTATTAAGTATAACTGTGTAATTTAAAGTAGCAGAAAATGCCAGAACTAATCAGAAGATGTATCGGATCTTATATTGTGATTAGAAAAAGGGGGCCGTGCCACGCCCATTTAAGTAATTATTATTTTAAACTAATTCCACTTCAACGTTTCTTCTAAAACTTTGCACCAAAAACAGCTTACGAGGTAGTACAATATTATGATTAGAAAAATGGGCAGCGCTACGCCCACTTAAAGTAGTTATTACTTTTGAACCACTTTTACTTCAACGATTCTTGCAAAATCTTATTATGATTAGAAAAGTGGGCGGAGCTACGTCCATTCAACGATTCTTGTTCAAGTTTATCACAATGAACTCCAGCAGATAGGATCAATAAGATATACTGATGTATTAGTATGGGCGTTTTGAAAGTTTACGTCTGGCTTTTATTTTAGGGGGCGTTAGTAACGTTCCTCCCCATATCTTGTACATTTTGAACGTTACTTTTTATTAGTATTGCTCATAGGTTTCGCGAATTTATTAGCACTCCTATGTGTATTGGAAAACTTTTCATCGATCAATCAGGGTTTGTATGTTACAATATGTATTGAACGTTACCCATAATTCTTTTAATTAATTTAAAACTGTTTTGTTTATAATTAAAGAATATTTATTAAAGCTATTAGAAGATTATTCTTCCCAATTTAATTTCTTTCTTTTCTCTCAGGGGATAACCCTTGCACATGCAGCCAATATACATATCGTCACTTGAAACGCAAAACGCCCTAACTAACATTTTCATACTTTTCAGAAGAAGCAATAAATATTATAAATTATTTAATTGGCCAGTTTCTTAAATATTCTTAATATTTTCGCTATTTTATTAGTAAAATGCGTTGGAATTTACTTTATAAATCATATTTAAAAATTTTGTCAAAGTAACGTTCAATACATTTTTCATATTTTTTTCAAAAGCACAACGCATTGATTAACTCTTAAATTCAATTCAGAGCAATGTCATTCGATTGTAGTGGGTTTTTTGAAAGCAAATGAAAGTCATAGAAAAATGTATTGCATGCTACTTGGAAAAAAACTCTTATATAAGATTTAGATTTTAATTTTTGAAAGATAAAAAGATGTTAACATTAGCGGAAAAGCAGAGACAATATAGAGAAAAGCTAAAACTATATAAGTCGCATCACAACACATGTGAAGTTACATATATAAAGCCAAAATTCCTTATTTTCCTAATTACCCTTTTATGTTTTTTTCTTCTATAAAATTGCAAAGCCATTAACACAAGTGAATGGATGCTAACATCTGAAAGAACAAAGCATAAAGGTTATCAACGAAACCGATGAACACTTGAGAAAGAACGGTAATGTTCAATACACAAAACAGTATAGACTCATACACCAGTAAAATGGCACATATTTTTCCAGTGAACATTTTTTGCCGATACGTTTGACGTCAGAAAAAATTCTCTCAGACATTTTGGCAAACTTCTCAAAAATTCCTCAGACAAAGAGGTTCACTTTCTTGTCCGGTACATTTTCTGCCCAACATCGCTTACGAATTCGGCATCATGTGTGGAATTTCTAACTGAACTAGGACAAAAAATGTTACCTGGGTTCTTACAAAATCTAATTTGGGACTCGTCGAAATTTCTGCTTAAGTTCCTTATTTCAAAAACTTTTCAATCTACCTTTCTTATATTAGCTAAATCAACCAAACGACCACAAATAAAGCTCTAATTTTCAGCATCACTTAAAAGAAAGAAAGAGAAAAAAATGAGCCCCAGAAGCTGCTGATTGTATATAATTTTCCCAAAAAAAAAAAAAATTACCTTGTAATAAAAGGTTGTTCTTTTTTTGCACACTTCTGTTTGGATACAACAAATTATTAAAAGTATTGCTCATCTCTTTCAATATTAAATACCAATATCTAAACGCATTCATACACCCACACAAATATTTTAATACACCATTATATAATATATAATAATATTAGTTATTTAGTCCTTCTCTTAACAAGTTTTTCATTTTCAAGAGTATTTTTATTAGTGTGGTTAAGCTGAAGTATTTATGGTTATTATAATTATGATGTCTCTGACCCAAATGTATGTGACTTTGTTTGTGGCTGTTTGTGTGCGTAAGTGTGTTGTGTAAAATTTATAGTTCTTTGTTCTTCAAGTGTTGCTTTTTCTTACTTTTACAACCATACAGCTCTATATAATTTAAGCACACAAAGCTCCCTCTCACACACAAATCCCATAAAAAGTTTACAGTTAACCAAAAACATAATGAGTATGATTTGTTATGTTGTTGTTATATTAGCTACTGTGTGTGTGTGTGCGTATGAATGCGTGTTTCTGAGTAATATCTCATGTTTTAATGTATTTTTTGGGCTCTTTCTTGTCCGTTTCCTTTTGTCATACTTTTTAGTTTAAGATTTTTTTTTGATTTTTTACTGCTTGTTGTTGTTGCTGTTGCTATTGTTCTTGAAGTGTTTTTGTGTGTGCAGTTTGTGGTTAAATGTAAATCAGGCATAAAGTCGGATGTTGAATAATACAAAAAAAGTAGAGAAGTTTTAGGTTTCATGTTGCTCTCTTAACATCTTATACTTTGGCTTTGTTTTCTTAGGGGGTTTGTGTTAGTAATATTTTTAAATATATTTTTTCACTATCCTCTTGTTCAGTTAAGAAGTTCATTAGCAGTTGCTTCATTTGGTTAGCAACACCTTCAAATAATAATTAATGGTTTTTGTTTATGCGAGAAAAATTGAACATTGCAAAGTAATAATTTTTCGGAAAATATGAGCTTTTTACGTACATACACACTCATACATAATACATCCATTGTTAAATTAAAGGGTTAGAGTCAACCAAATTCATATTTCCGTTGTTTAGTATACAATTTGATTATAGTTAAATAAGCATTAGCATGCTTTTAGGAGGCTAAAAAGAAAATTACATGCTATAATTGGGGTTGCTTGCAATGGATATAAAAATTTTGGATTTCGAGCTCCTTCGGCTGTGGAGATTCTTATCTCCATCAAAGGTAAAAAAATATATCTGCAGGACTTTACTCACAAAATTATCATTATATCCAAAAGTACTTCAGTTACAGACCGCAGCAACATACAGTTTGAAAGGTTGTAAGACCCTCTAAAAAATATTTTTAAAAATTGTATTATTCTTATTTTTTTCCGGGGCGCAGATAACATTTTGGGAAATATTAAAGAGCACATTAGGCCTCAAGATGAGTTAATATCGTTTTTCATTACAGCCTTGCGATTTGAGAAAACGTGCCTTAAAACTGATAATTGCAATAAAAATAGGTCTATTTTGAAACCCTCGGGCTAATTCAATAAAAAAATTAAAAAAAAAATTTGCAGTAATCTGGGTTAAAGTCTTACCTTTAAAACAGATATAAATATGGGGTAGGTATTATTGCAAAAACAAAAATTATAATTACGAAATAATTAACGCATTTTTTTCTGCAAAAAACGGGGAAAAAATCTAATTTTTTCAAAACTTTGATTCAACCTGTGTATAACTTTTGACTGAGTAGGGATTTTTGAAAAAATTTTCAGGAATATTAATAATTTTGTTAGTAATCAACGAAAAAATCGGAAAAGACTTGATTTCGCCATTAGCAAAACCGTGGCCCAAGGTGGGTAAAAGAGTTAAAATTTTAATTTTTTTATTCGAACATTTCCTAAACTGTAAGCGGAAACCCATAATTGTCGTAGACTTTTTTTTACCTCTTAAATAGGAGATTCTACTTGTAAAAAGTTGGAATAGGAATATCAGCTTGGAATAGGTTTAAATATTTGAGTAGCCCGAGGTGACCAAATTTGGGGTCTTGTGGCCCCACCCACATTAAAGACATTAAGTCAAAAATACCTTTGTAAAAAGATGTGCAGGAAATGATTCTACAAGGAGTTCTGAACAACATAGTCCTAAAAACGCAGCTAGAAAAGAAAAGAATGGAAACAAAATTAAAAAGTTTTAAGAAAATAATTTTGTAAACGTTTCCCGATTGATTTAGAGAATAAGCTAGTGTATTTAGGGCAAATACAATGAATCATTCAATAAAAT
Organism: Panzeria rudis; assembly: GCA_956483635.1. Classification (NCBI taxonomy): domain Eukaryota; kingdom Metazoa; phylum Arthropoda; class Insecta; order Diptera; family Tachinidae; genus Panzeria; species Panzeria rudis. The sequence goes on from OY101451.1 coordinate 4,911,184, forward strand.
ACATTTCTGCATTTGCTTTGATCGCGATTGTACGATTGAAACGGGATATTAAAGCAAGCAGATGAGTGATGAGTGAAAAGCCAATTGTTTTGTTTGCAATCTTTGTCATTGCAAAAATATTTGTTTTGCTTTTGCTCGTGTACAAAACGATAAAAAATAATTTAAAAGTTTGTGTCTTCGCATGAAACGTTTGCGAAAAGTTTTGTTTGTTTTCACTCTCTGGCTTAAGGCACTTTTCTCAATATCCGATGGCGTATGAGTATCATTATTTAACGTTTTGATAAAATATTAAGTATACGCTACGGTAAAAACAAACTTATTCAAGAAATTTATGTCGCTACTCCTCTGATTTTTCGGTCAAATGGCAGAATATTTTCACAGAAAATTTTGCTTAATTTTCCTGACAGTGAAAAAGTAATCATAAAACTAAACAATGTTTCCACCACTTTACATAATTTTCATTATGGTGCAATAAAAATCAAAAGCCTTTTGATTTTTGCCAACCAATATATTGTGCACCTTCGAATATGACATACACATTGGCGATATTATTGTACAACACGAAAAATTGCACAATTTTATTGCAAGTGTTCAGACCCACTGTCATGCCAATTTTAAATCCATTCGGAGAGGAATGGCCGAATCACTGTTTGGTTTTATACAAACTGGCACTTACAACTTATTTTGGAATTTCCGCAAGCTCGAAATCCATTTTAGGCCCATGGTTTCTAGGGAAAAGTTGCTTAGAGTTCTTTCCGTTTTCTTTTCCTAATCTAAAGCAAATATTACTGAGTCTTTTTATTGCATAGTTCCAAGTAATTGAAATTTTTTTACATGTTTTATTTATTTATTAAATTTAATTTTTAACATTTACCAGCCCGTTTATTAAACTGAAACAAGAAACTTTAAAATGTTTGCACTAGAGATTATTCGCTACTATTATAAAAACAAAAAATTACATGACATTTTAATTACTTAATAAAGGCCAGCTGTTGTCCTAAAATGGCTTTTTTTTCGCTATTTGCTTTAATGTTCTCATATTAAAAATCTATCTAAGTGTAATTTTTTTTGCAGCCTAAACTGGCCTTATGATTTTTATTTTACAACACCTTACAAGTTGAACCATTATTTGCTATATTTTATATAGCTGGATAAGAAAAAGAACCAAATATTTATACATTGTTATACTTTGTTTTGGCTGTTGTATTATTATGGCATCTAATAATTTGTATGCTAATTAATGGTGTATTGTAAATGATAAAAATGCCATTAAAGGCAGTTATGTCTCAAGGGGGGGAAATTTTTGTACCACACTAAGCAATTATGTACGTACTTTAGGCTAAAGTGCAAAACTTTTTTTGTTTGAGTTTTTTGAGTTTTGTCGTATAATAGCTATTTTGAAGCAAAATTTTTTATAATGCAAAAAAGCTCTAAATTTCTGTTTTTCAAACTTTATAATTTATTTAAATTGAAAATTTCCTTTATAGCTTGAAGTTTTAAGTTAAAGAATAATTTGTATGTTACGTGGCTGTGTGTTAAGTCCCATACATTTTGTATATACGAATATTGTTGTAGTATAGATGTAACCATATGCAAACTAAAACAATATGCCCTTGGCCTTGGTCACTTAAGTACAATAAAAAAAATATATAACAATTTGATTCCGTATTTCCTTTGAATTTTACTTTCCATTTTGTTGTTTACTACTACTCTTTGCATTTCCTTTTACTTTTTGCTGTTGTTCTTGTTTTTAGCATATTTTCAATTCAAATGCCTGCAGTTTGATAGCTTAGGTCTAATATTTGTTTTGTTTTTTTCTTTCTTTTTTAATTCTATACACTCATATACTCGCATTTACCGTTTTATTTGATATTCCTTCTCATACTCCCACTCATGCTGTTTTTAATTCTTCCTCTTTTGCTCGCCCACTATATAATGAATGCACAATAAATAACAATAACATCAATATGCTGTGTGTATCATGTTGTAGCAATTTTATTATTATTATTATTCTTATTTTTTTTTGGGAAATCATACAAGTATGTACGAGTGATTTACATTGTTGTCTAGGTTTGTTATTGTTTTGTTTATGCAGTTACTTGGGAGTATTCCAATTGTGTGTGAGTGTGTTGGTGTATTAAGATTATAAAGAGTTGTTCTGTTGTATGAATTTCTTATAGAAAAATGGTTTCAATTAAAAGGAAATTTGATTGATTGAGTTTTTTTTGATGTTGCTGTCGCTTTGAAAAGGAGTAAAAACGAAGAGAAATTTGTGACTAGAGTTATCCTAGAGTGGTCGTTAAACATTCAATATTTTCTGATGCCCAAAAAAAACATTCCTTTTGATTAAAAAATAATATAAGTTAATATTTGCTTATATAATAATTCTTGCAAAAAAAAAAAACCGACTACCAAATATGCGTAGCACTGCCCATAATTTTTATCATAATGCTGTACTTCCACGAGAACTAATTGTGGGTGAAACTTCGCACACAATTAGTTCTCGTGGAAGTACAGCATTATGATAAAAATTATGGGCAGTGCTACGCGTATTTTGTAGTCGGGGGTTTTTTTTGCAAGAATTATTATATAAGCAATCGGTTAAGTAGAAGTAGTACAAATGAATATTTACTTTTCATTGGCGTACCACTGCCCACTTTTTTAACCATAATGTTGTATTGTAACAATAACTAAATGTGTATGCAAAGTTTCACACGAATCGGTTTAGTAGAAGTAGTTGAAAAGGGACATGTACTTTGCATAGGCGTGGCACTGCCCACTTTTTAATAATGATGTTGTAATCAAAGAGAAGCTTAATGTGTGTGCAAAGTTTTATAGATGAAAAGGCATGTGTATTTATTTCGATAGGACGTGACCCTGTCCACTTTTCAACATTCTATTATATAAAGAAAAAATGTCCGAAATCGGTTTATAAATGGCGGACTTTTGAGGGAACATCCATAAAAAAAATATACATGACGAATCGATAACCTTTCTCCTTTTTTTGAAGTCGGTTAAAAAAAGCCGACCGAAGTTTATTTTATTTAATAAAAAAAAAAACTAAATATGAACTTATATATATTATTTTTTCATCAAAAAGAAGGCTTTTTATTGGGCGCTCAAAAACAAATTTATTTTTAACGACCACTCTAATGTACATGCATATATTAAATGATTAAGTATATACATTCTTAGCTACTCTCAAAAGAAAACTTAAGTGAAGCCATAGCGGCGTGAAAAGTACGGTAAATATAAAGCACGAAAGGGCTTGATTTTAAGCGAAAAAAGCTTAGTTCAAGAAAGGCAGGGTCCAAATTGCGGCATACGACATTGAGCGAAATTACAATAGAAACTAAATGGAAATTTCGTTCGATATCGAATTCTGAAATTTGCCCCCAGGATTGGTTTAAAGCAGGAATGGTACGCCCTTCGACTGGATGCTGAATGGATGTGGATTGTCCATACAATCCACGCCTATCATGCTGCCAATCAAAGCCGATCTATTATATGTACAACGAATTTTTATTATATGTGGAAGTATTACCAACAACTATATAATTAAAAAAATACCGAACAGATTTTAGCTAAATATATATATTGTGCTGATATGCAAATAAATACCTTTCAAATATTATAGTTTTTGTTTAAATTGGCTGCACTATATGAACGTAAAAGATCATTTTCCCTACACATTATATAGAACATATTATATAGAAATGTCGATAGTACAAATGTACTGATTTTTTTTGTCCCCGGTACTGCTATAGACATTTAGCATGTGCTTATCTTACTATAGACTAGGTGGTTCTTATGGGACCACATTGAGACATTGGCACCAAAGATTCAATAGTGCATTTTAATGATTCTAGTCAAAACATATGAAACTTTACAGCAAATTGAGGCAACAAAAAAATCGTTTTGTAGCTGTCAAGAGCTTCTCTTCACTTTAAAGGAATAAAAGGTGTAGACGATTCCTTGATAATGTCCCCTGGCTTCCTTCAGGGGCTTCTCAGGTTATGTTTGTGTGTTGTTGTGGTGTTACAAGAGTGTTGTTGTCATGTTAGAAATATCACATTAACCAGACATGTTCAGAAAATTACTTGATTTTAAATCACAAAAAAATATGTGTATCAAATAATTTTAAATAATTTAAGAAAAATAACTGTTTACATGACAAAGCTAGACTGGTAGCTGAAATTTTTTTTCTGACGCGCCTAATATCACACCAAGTAGTTTTATTTTTTTCCATTAAAAATAACACTCGTCGTAGAATAATCGAAGTTAATTTTTGATCAAAACTTTTCTTTTTTGAAACTGCCAGAAGAGGATTATAATTTTTATTAAATATCTCAAAAGAAGAAGTCTAAACCTTTCAACGATATTAGTTTCATTGAAATCAGATGAAGCGCTCCGAAGTTATTACCCTTTGTATATTAAATCTCCCAAGTTAGGTATATAAGAAATACTTGTAAAAAATTGGTATTATTCAAATTTGAATAGCTATGGAGCGCACTATCTGCTTTTAACAATAGTAATGGCGTTTGAAAGGTTTTCACTTCTTCTTTCCAAATGTTTGATAAAAATTTTTAATTTTCTGAAACAGTTGTGAGGGTCGAGTTGCTTTTTAAAAAAAATTCAAGTCTTTCGCTAAAAATCTAATTTTTAACAACCTGTCTAATGTTCATAGATATATATATATATGTATGCATTTGTATGTACATACGTATGTATGAGTAAAAAAATTATACAAAAGTGTTAGTGAACATGTTTATGCATGCCAATTTTTGTATATATTTCTTGGTTTTCCGTTTGTTGTTGTGTTTAAGTGGTCAATTGACAAACAATTGTATTTTTTTTGTTTCAAAAGTCACAGTATGAGCAGTTTTGTTTGAATACTTTCTTGTGATATTACAAAAAGATACAAAAAGGACAACTTATCTCAAGAAAAAACACTACATAATGGACATAAATGTCTGTAAAAACACTTTGATTTGCTATCTTTGGTTTGTTATTAAAGTCATACTTGTCCCTTTTTTCTCCATTACTTAATAATCTACTTAAAAAAGATAAATGTTTACTAGGTTAAATAAAGTGCTGGTACAATAAGAAGCTTATAGAAAGATTAGGAAAAGTTTGCTAAATATTATTAACTTAATCATGTGGAAAATAGAAAATCGAATGGAAGTAAGTAATATTTATTACAAAATAATTTTCGAAAAACATTTTAAAATAAGCTTTAATTATTTAAATAGAAGAAAAACGTAATAAATAAATACTTTTACGCTAAAAGTAGGCTCTAATTTATACAAACAAGTGATACAATTAACTACTGTTGAAGAATTTTTGTTTCGTTTCTTAGTTTTTTAAAAATTCTTGAGCAATTCAAGTTTAATAATTTCAACTAAATTTTAAAATTTCCGCAAAGCCTTAGCATACGTTTTAATGTTTCTGTATATATTTTCCCTTTTTATACAGTATCTTTTTACATCGCCTACTTTACCGCAATACAAATTTCTTTCGTTTTATCCCTTCGACATATGCTATAATTTCTTAATTGATCGCTTAAGTAATCATAACAAGTTATTATCTTGTAAAATATGTTTTTGATATTTTGAGTGTTGTTATCATTTATATGGTTTTATGATTAAATCTTAAACACTCACACACTCACAAGCCCACACTCATACACATAAATAAAAACAAACATAAACTCTGTGGCAAACATAAATATACAGAATTTTGTTCCGAGAAAGTTTCTAAATTCTAAGAAAAAATTCTTAAGGCCATATAAGAGTATTTAATAATTTAATGTTATCAAAAAGATTAATACTATGATTCGACGACTTAGGTCATAAATTTTCTAAATGATTAAATCAATATGCTTATATTTTTGGTATTTCTTTGTAATTTTCTAATAGAAAAATTTATATACTTAGATAAATCTTAGATAATGCATTTGATAGCAATTAATGAAGTGTTATAGAAATTAACTCCAAGGCTTTTCAAAATGATTTTTGTTAAATTATAGAGTTTATGAATTGTGGCTTTTTCTCTCTATGCAATGAATTGACAATATATTAGACAATTAATTATTGTATATTTATTGGAAAATATAAATTTATTGCTTTGAAAGCCTTAAGGATAGAATGAATTTGAATGGAATTTTACAAAGGATACCAATGAGAATTATGTGTCGTTTGAAGAATATTATTTCATATGCATATAAAGAACAGGACAAAAGCTTTAGTAATGTTACCTTTTACAATAGAATATTTCTGATATACATATATAAAAAACAGACAACCATTTTGGATTTAAAGGATATTTTTGAATAATTATCAGTCATTAAAATTATAATTATAGCTAAAAGTGTGTTGCAAGCTAAATTCATAGCATTTTAAGTTACTGCATAAAATATGATTAAAGCCCTAAAATATGCCACAATTCTTGAAATGCTCTAAAACAACTTTAATTATTAAAAATGAATAAACTTTAGACTACTCAACAATTGCAATCCATAACAAGTTCATTTCCTCAAAGCACACTAAAATATGCTTGATTAATTTAAAAGCTTCAATAAATAGTTTAAGTGCCATAGAAAAGTATTAAATTAAATTATAGTTTTTGCACTTCTAAATGTTGAAATTTAATTAAATTTAAACAAATTAAAATAAGAAATAAACTATTTAATTGTTTTAATAACATCTAACACCTGACAGTAGGCTACAAAAATTTGTTTTAATACAAGCTACAGCATAGGCTTCACTACTTCATTACAAATAAAAATTAATATATAATAGATTAATATAGAAAAATTTAGTAAAAATTATCTCTATTTATTTACTAAAAGATTGTTTAATTTTTTTTGGTTTTTTTGTATATTAGTATCAAGAATTATTTTGTCTGTTTGTTACCCAAAATTGCTGCGTATTTATTTAAATATACATTTAGAAAGGGCGTGCAAAGTGTTCACGTTCATTTGTATTTTATCCTTTTTACATATTTTTTGGCAATAATGCAGATTTCGTGGTTAAATTGTATTTTACTTTTTCCTTGTTGTATGCTATAATTTTATACTTTTGCTATATGACCCCACAGAAATACGTGACGTTATTTGTCATAAAAATTGCATGAACAAACACTATTGCAAAGAAAGAGTAGAGGCAGGGTAAAATACAAACGTGTACAAATTTTCTGCTAAAAATATACGCATAGACAGAGATTCCCATGCATAAAACAAAGTAAGAAATGAAACTGTTTTTACTTCAATTTGAAATTTTTAGTTTCCCGCTATCAAAGAATGGAAAGTTACTGATTTTATACCCATTTTGATATGCAATTTCACCTGCTATGTTATTTTATTTATTTTTATGTTAAAGAATCTCTGCTTTTTTCCAGTTCTATCCTTCTAAGATCAAATCTTGTTGGAAAAATAGGAAAAGAAAAAGGAAAAAATTAAACTTAGAAGTCATGAATATCATACAAAAAGCTTAACACCTTGATTGTCGTTGTCTAATATAAGGAAAATGGAGGTACCCATGGCATGCATGATGGTAAATAATATCGCTACAACAAATTTACATTTCATATGAAAAGCAGACAAACAACTCCTATTGTGAAAAGCAAATTTTGTATACATTTTTGAAAAATATTTTATTCAAAATACCGCATTTTAAACGATTGTTTGTATTACACCAGGGAAAATTGTGAATTTTAAATTTAATTTAAAACGTTATTTATTTATTATTTGCTAAACATTTCTTAATCAACCCCTAAAGTATGCAATTTTTTGTTATATTTGGTTTTGACGTCATTATGTGGAGTAAGTTGAAAGAAAAAAATCTATACAAAAATTGTTTAGCAATAAATTTATTGTAATACAGCATTACTGCCATTGCTGTGCTATCATTCTTTATGCAGTTTTTCATTTTTTTTGTAGAAAATAGTTGGTATAATTGCAGGTGTATGGTTACAAGCATTTCTTGCCAAAGGCACGTGCTTGGCTTGTATAATATAATAATACAAATTTCGTTAAAAAAGGAGCAAGAGAACTAGGATAAAGGAGTAATAGCCTGACTTTAAGTGCACTAATTCCACTTGTACAAATACATACACTATTGCTGTAAAAAAAACCATTAATATTGCAAGCACTTGTAACTTTCATATTTCTTTTTGCTGGATTTCTATATAAAATACGCCAATGCTCTAGATATTTTTTCCGCTTTTTTTCAAGGAGTATTATAACTAATGCCACTTTATACAGCCACTACTGTTACTTGGGAGTTTGTATTATGACTTTGCCAAAGTAAACTCTAGTTATTTACTTAATACAATCCCATTAAAATATAAAAAATAAGGTTTGCTGTAGCTATAAATGTTACAAATCTGTATGAACACATGTAGGTATACCTATACTGTACATTCTATGTATCTTATTGTGTATTTAAACACAAATTTGTATAATGTTTAGTATTCTTACAGCTTTAAACGTTAATTATGCGATTTATGCATAATATACCTTCTGTGTTGCATAATTTTAGGCATTTTTGAAAGCACTAAGTAGATATATAAACAGTCAAAAGCTAAAAGATACAAAGTAAAATGCTCTAAATGCTTATTAAAGCAATACAAATTACACGTTTATTAATTTTACAGCTTTTATTTTGTTTCAATGAAAACTTATCTTCGAAAAAATTTTCCATAAAATCTGTGCTAATGCATATCAAAAATTAAAATTTGTCTCTTAAGCCCTTTTAATAAACTATTTCCCTCAAATTGCTTTCAATAACTGCCCACAATTATTTTGTTATTTACTTAGAAGGTGGCTATTTCTGGTTTAATTATCTACAAATATCCTAAAAACATGTACGCCCTAAAGTATGCAATACTGCATACAATTCTCTATTATCAGCGTTTGCAATTACATTTAACTATCAAACTAAAATTGTGTATAAAATTCCTTAATTATCGAAACGTTACATTCTGATTTTAATGAAGGCTTATATTGAACACACACACACACAAGTATCTTCCTTGATCTAATTGTTTTAATAGCATTTAAATAGCAAATTGTTGCCAATTGTGGACTTAAAATTAAGCATTCAATTGACTTACAAATGAATCCGGATCAATATTCTAAAGCTATTAAATTGTTCAAGTATTAAAACGTGGCCAAGATATAAAGATAATAAGGAAAAATTTTTAGATTGAGCAAAAAATTCAAACAAGTTTTATGAAACACGGCCGGAAAGTATGCACCTTTTTTTAGATTTTTTAATATTACCCTTCAGGAAATGTAGATAGTAAAATTGTCATCAGTACTACTGACTAATTGTACTCAGGCAATGTTCTGTGCTATAGACATTTAACATGTGCTTGTCATTGAGATTCCACTACTGACCTCGGAACTGTTGACTTACTATAGACTAGGTGGTTCTTATGGGACCATATGGAAACACTGGTACCAGAGATTCACAAGTGCATTTTAATGATTCTAGTCAACACATATGAAACGTTTTACCAGCTAAGACAAATAAATTAAATTTTTTATGAATATATTTAGTTTTCCGTTCAGCCGCATATATTTTCAACACATCAAAATGAGACCATAAAAAATCGTTTTCTAGCTGCTAAAAACTTCTCTTCTCATTAAAGCTAAAATAAAAAGTATAGACTATTCGTTGACAACGTCACCAAAAAGTCACCAAACTTATCGACAAAAGTGGTGACTTGGAGACACTTGGCCTCTGGCTTTCTTCAGGGTAACAATAAAAAAATGCTCTGGGTGCTTCTCGTTTTGGGTCTGTTTTCCGAATGCCTAGAACGAAGTTCTCTCTGGCACGTTGTGCACATCAGTGATGTTTGAAAGCTGGCGGTTAAACAAAATTTTAATATGAAAAATTCGTGTAACGCATATTAGTAACTAATAGTAGTTTCTTCTGAGACTCCTCTCGCATCGTCTCTCAAATTGAAGGTTTCAGTTTAGTTCCGCCTGGTGATCACTTTTGCAGCTGCGCATTTTTCGGGTTTTCAGTGTTGCCGGGATTTTCGAAGAAGTTCTGGGGAGCTCCTGGGATTTAGAGGATTTTGGGCCATGTTTTTGGGAATCTAGAGCCTTTTTGCGTCGTTGCTAAGCGGTTTGTGATTTGGCTAAGTGGTTAGTGGCCGTGCTAGCTGAAGGTGTCTCTGCTAACTATTGGCGATATGTATTGTCTTTGTATTTTCCAAGTGATAGCTGGTTTAGTTGCTGATATACTTGGGTCCTATTCGTTGGAACTCGCTCAGCAGCTCGTTATAGGCACAAATCTATTTCAAACCCATGTAATTTAAATGGGTTTGATAATTGGTTTGTGTCTAAAATGAGTTGGTTTTTGTCTAAAACGAGTTTGAGCGCGTTTGACACAAGTGTAGCTGCTGACAACCTTTGCAAGTATTTACTTCTTATAATCTGGAAGTTGAAATTATTATCTTCCTACTTATTAATGTTATTAAAGTAGGTGAAACTTCTTTTTTAATACGTTTTTGGCGGTAGTCATGTTTCTCCCTGTCCGCTCTCAAAGCGGAAAATGTCGAAGGAGACAACGACGACGAGGCGTGGGATATTGCGAATACTTCATGTTTCTTGCAGAAGGTACTTTTTTCAAAACATGCTCGTTATGAAAGGTACTTTTTTTAATAAGTATATTTTTGTTAAAATTAGGGTTTCAAATATAAAGTTTTTCAGTAAAAACTTTTTTAAAATATTCTATTTTCAAAAAATACTATTTTCCAAGGGTATTTTTTTTTTAAATGTGCTTTTTGAAAAGGTAGTTTTTCCAAAGTCGTTTTTTTCAGAAGCTACTTTTTACCAAAAGGTACTTTTCAAAAGCTATTTAGAAAAATTTTTTTTTTTAATTTTATTTATTTGCGATGAAATGAGGATTGTGTTAAAAAATGAAATAAATTTACTTATGTATGTGTAGTATGTATGGCTCTTTGTTTTTAACGTTTGATGTTGTTCATTTTTTCTGTTGATAAAAAAATGTTGTGGTGAGCGCAGTTTAATTTTTTTCACAATTTAATTTTTTTATATGTATTATTTTTATCTCAAATAAAATAAACAAATATTAATACAACACCAGAGGATTAAGTATTAAGCTTTTAACAAATACATAAAATCTGGATAAAAATTGTGAGAAAAAAACGTTTTAATAAAAATAAATTATTATAAAAAATTGCCATTAACTTTTTATAACAATTTATGAAATGTTTAAAAAACAAGAACAACAGACAGAATTCATTTCAACAATATTGATTTTATTTTAATCCCCTAGATAATAAAAAATAATTGTTTTGTTCTTGTTGTGTGTTAAACACGAAAAAAGTTCAAAGTAAGAAAGTCAAAAAGGCAGGCAGACACAGAATTTCACACCTCTCGAAAACGTCAATGAAAAATAACGTCGTTTGTTGTATGCCAAAAACGTAATAAAACAAAATGCCAATGTTAGCAATTAACCTTTGCCTACTTTTAGGCGGGAGAAGGAGATTTTCTTTTTTCAATAACAATTCATTTTACAAATTGTAAAACACGCAAACATTTAGAGAGTAAAAATAAAAAACAAACACCAAAAGCCTACAATTTGTTTAAAAAAAAGCCACAAAAAGTTGCTGAAAAAACCAATCAAAAATGTTCAAAATTGAAGTCATGGCCAATTTGCAAAACGAATTTTCTTTATACATATATAAATTTATTTCCCTTCAAATCTCAGGAAACTCCACCGAACGAAAATTTTTCATTTACCACAAAAGCCTTTACAACAACAATTACAAAAACTAAAAGCATGCACCTAAAGGTGTAAATGTGAATAGAGAAAAGAGGTGCCAACGGATGCCACAATATACAATACAAACAATTTTAGCGCGCTCCTAACATTGGCCTTAACCATCAGTTCGTGTAACTTATTTTTGTTGGCTTTAAGCACTTCTCCCGCCAAAACAATTAGCACCGCTACACAAAATTGTCCAACAGAAAAATTGTGATGGCTAATGATAACAGCGATGTTGATGATGATATTCATACTCTGCTGGGTGGGTGGGATTGGCGTGTTTGAAATAGGCCTTTTACACATTTCATCATCATCAAAAAACTAACAACAATACAAAAAACTCTTGTACAAATGTTCAAAAACTCTAAAGTATAGCTCCAGGCGTAATTATATATCAATCAAAAGTGTAGGCGTTAAATTTCTAGTTCTAGGGTAATGAAAATATAAAAAATTGCGAACAAAATGCTAAAAGCCAAAAACCAAATAAGTAATATTTCTTTTTCATTAGCGTAAATATTTCATTCATTTAAAGGTTTATTTTTTTAATAATAAAGCATACTTTAAGGTGTGTTGCAATAAAAAGAAGCTTGATAATGTAATACTTGCGTTTAATATATAATTTAAAATTTTAAGGTGTTGCAGTAAGAATTTGAAGTTATTTCTGAAATGAAATCATATTTTGATGGTGTAATATTAAATTGGTTACTTAAAAATAAAGGTAACTTTGGAAAATTAACCTTCTTAAGAAGCCACCACTCAAATAAAAGTATGTACATACTATTAAAATAAAATAGCTTTTCATATCTACTTCGACAAAATTAATTTTTGAAAGATGCTATTTTTAAGAAAATAACTTTAAAAAAAAGTACCCGTAGAAAAAATAACCTTGGAAAAAAGTGATTTTTGGAAAACTTCCGGCTTAAAAAGTACCATAGAAAGAAATAAAATTTTGAAAGAAGTAACTTTTAAGGAAGGTACCTTTAGAAACAGTGCCTTTTGAAAAACTACCTTAAAAAAAGGATCTTCTGAAAAAATAAAATTTTGAAAAAGTACCTTTTGAAAAAGTAACTTTTGAAAAAGTACCTTTTGAAAAAGTAACTTTTGAAAAAGTAACTTTTGAAAAAAGTACCTTTTAAAAAAAGTACCTTTTAAAAAAAGCACCTTTTAAAAAAAGTACCTTTTAAAAAAAGCACCTTTTAAAAAAAGTACCTTTTAAGAAAAGTACCTTTTAAAAATGTACCTTAAAAAAAGCATATTTTAAAAGAAGTACCTTTTAAAAAAAGTACATACCTTTAAAAAAAATACCTTTTAAAAAAAGTACCTATTAAAAAAAGTACCTTTTAAAATAGTACCTTTTGAAAAAAGTACTTTTTAAAAAAGTACCTTTTAAAAAAGTACCTTGTAAAAAAGTACCTTTTCAATAAGTACCTTTTAAAAAAAGTATCTTTTGAAAAAAGAAAATTTTGAAAAACGTACCTTTGAAAAAGTAACTTTTGCAAAAAGTACCTTTTAAAAAAGTACCTTTAAAAAAAGAAACGTTTGACAAAAGTTTTTTGGGAAAAGTACTTTTTGAAACAAATTAATAAAAAAAAAATAACCTTTGAGGAAATTACCCTTCGAAAAAAGTACTTTTGAGCAAATTACCCTTCGAGAAATTTACCTTTGAGCAAATTACCCTTCGAAAAAAGTACCTTTTGAAAAAAGTACATTTTGAAAAAATTGTCTTTTGAAGAAAAGTACATTTTGCAAAAAATTATATTTTGAAAAAAGTACCTTTAGAAAAAACGAACCTTTTGAAAAAAAACATTTCGAAAAAATAAATTTTTAAAAAAGTGGAAGATGCAACTTTTGAAAACTATGCTTGAAAAAAATTAAACCTTTTGGACAACTGCATTCAAAAGCGATCCTTTCAAAAGGCTCACTTATCTGTTTCGAGGAACTAAATGTTTTAGTATAGCTATTTCAGTAGATTAGAGATAAGGCTTTCACAATTATTAGTGCAGAATTTATAACCAACATAGAATATAATTGCATTTTTTAAATTTGTTCAAATAACTTTGACTGCTTCCTTGCCAATTTTTAGCTGAAACACTTTTGTTTTCTATTTAATTTATGACCAACCATCAGCATTCGCTTTTACTAATTAAGTTTATGTCACTTGATTTTTGCTATTGTTGCAATTTTCATTTTCATTTTATGTTGCTATTTTGTTGTTGTTGGGTTAATAATATAACACAGAAATAATAATAAAAATCTGTACTTAATTAAATTTACAAAAACGTTTTGTATTTAAAATTTTTATATTGTACGAGTTTGTGCTGTTGCAATATTTAGCCTCTCCTGACAATATGCCAACACATATTTTCAACACACGCATATATAAATATTAAAGCAGGGGTCTCACTTACAAACGCACACAAAAACACACACACACACACATGCTGCACACGCTCATGTTTGGTGTGAAAGGATTTTACATAAATTTTAAGCGCATTCGGTTAAATGCAATCATTTCCCATGAAAAATTTTTCACTCTGTCGCTTTTTAGTAAATGTTGCATTTATTATGGTAGAATTTGTAACATTTCTTTTTTGTGCGCTGTGCAGTTCTTTTTTTTAAATATGTATTTCACTTATTGTTTTATTCCCAATTGTACACTTACCTGCACGGAATGATCCAAATTATTGATAATACGTATCACACGTCCGGCACTACGTTTTATCGAACCCGATGCGGTTGATAATGTACCCAAATCCGCTTCCATTATTGATGGTTTACGACTGGCAGGTTTTGAGCCCCAGCCTTGATTGCCAGGTGAAGCATACCACATGCCGTTCTTTTTACCGTAACTCGCAGGCTGCATGAACAAATGCAAAATCCAATGTATTGTTGAATACAAATAAAAGAAATATGAAATACAATTTATAGAGAAGAGGTTTTATTCCAGCCAGAGAAACCAGAAGCAGCAATGAACCGGGGCAGAAAAAAAGGAAAAGAAAAAGTAGAAAAGTATTATTTGTTAAATTTGGTAGTTGAAAAAATTGTACTCTATCAATCGTCGGAAGTTTGACTCATACATATAATATTGTTTATATTAACGTATAAGTTTGTGTGTTTGAATGTATGAAAGTGTTGGGCTAAAAAATTTTTTTAAACTTATGCTGGTAAAATTGTTAAAAAAATTTATATGTATAAAAAATGCAGTAAGTAGAATATTGCATTCAAATAAAAAATTTTCAACAGTTAATACGAGTACAGTGGCTGCCGAAAAATTGAAAGGGATAGTAATAAATCAGATACAAATTTGCTCATAAAAGACGAATTACTTCGAAAGTTTTCGCTACCAATTTGAAAATTTATTTGTTCAAAACTTAGAATTGTAATGGTTAGCCATGATGAGTACCTAATATTTCTGACAGGGCGATTTGTTGTTTATCTGTTGTCTGCTTTTAGTAGCAGTTGTGTTCTTTATTTGATGTTTATTTGCTGTTCATATAACGCCTTTCTTGCCTCTTTAAACAGACTCCCCACTATGTAGCTCTTTTTAACAAATTTTTACTATAAATTCTAAGCTCAGTTTGTTGAAATATGGAAAAAGTTACTTCTTCAAATATGTTCGAAATTTCGAGCTTATTATCGAATATTCTTTTATAAGTACAATAATCATTTAAAAGCCTTAATATGGTTAAATCTAGTTTCTTAAGGTAAAATGTGCAATGTATTTACCTCTTATATGTTCGAATATTCGAACGTAGTGTCGAAACTTAAAAAATTACTAATTTTGATCATTTTCATTTCAATTAACAATAAAACTGGCATATCAAATTAAGTTTGCATGTTTTCGAAAGTTCGAATTTCTTGTTGTATGTGAAAAAGTAGTGGACAATATTCATTTATAGCGAAAAAAAAGACTAATATATGTATGTATATGAATTTTGTTATACCAAACCTATAAAATAATTTACTTATACTATGCTCGAAAATTCTAACTTAGTTTCGTAATTTATGTGCCCATCTTATTTTAACAGAAATTTATAATTAATAACTTAAACTTTGATTAAAAAATGCAAAAATTTTATATTAGAAGTACATATGTACATATACATATTAGTAATTTCGAACATCGTTTCTAATTTTCGTTTCTGGGTAGCGTGCTATTTTGAAAACTTTTTTTAAGAAAATTTTATTTCTTGGGCAAAATATGCAAAATATAAACGTTTCATCATTATGTTCGAAATATAAAGCTTAATTTCGAAACTTGTTTAAATGTTAAATCAGAGTCTGAATACTATTGACATTATTCCACTAACTATCGTAATGAAAATGACATAAAGAGAGAGTTTAACCCTTGTTCGAAAATTCGAACATGGTTAAATGAGCTTTGTATTTATTGATAATAATAATTCGTTTGGTATTTTCAAACTTTAATTTCTACACAAAAAGAGCAAAGCTGCTATTAACTTCGAAAACTTGTAGATACGAGTATGTTTGAAATATTTCTAAATGTGAAATCATAAATGAAATATGGTACAAATTTACATTATTGTAGAATAAATAAAAAACAAAAAATTTTCAAGCAATTAGTATGTTCGAAAATCCGAATTTCTTGTGGATCTTTAATTTTTAAGGGGAGTACATATAAAGTTTTACCTGAAACCTTCAATAAACAGTTTTTATTTTTTTTAATGTTCGAATTTAATTTCAAACTTTTTTCAGATTCACGATTGTTAGAGGAAAGTTACAAACCCTATATGTATTCAGGACAGTAGCATGTTCGAAATTTAAAATTTATTATGAAACTTTCGTTTTCAAGTGTTATGTTAGATATGAAGTTTATTATAAAAACTATTTTTTATGCAAAAACCTGAGAATAAATAATAAAGTTTTATTATGCTCGAAAGCTCGAACTTAGCTTCGAAATTTTTTCAAATGTTAAATCGTAAACCAAATATAGAATATATATATATTTTATTACAAAAAATTAAATATGATACAAGCTATGAAGCAAGTACTATGTTCGAAAATTCGAATTTCCTATGACACCTTAATTTTTAAAGTTTTACTTAAAGCCACCATATCAAAAATTGTATTCTTTTAAAAGAACTTAACATTAATAAAAGTTTTCTTATGTTCGAATATTTAAACTTAGTTTCGAACTTTTTCCAAATGTCTAATTATAGGGTAAATATGAAAGAAATATATATTTTATTACAGGAAAATTACAAAAATCTATAAATTTTCAAGTAAGTGGCGTGTTCAAAATTTCGAATTTATTATGTAACTTTCGTTTTTAATTAGAATTTGTAGGCTGCTGCAGTCAGTGGTGCTTTACTACAAAAAAAAATATTTTCACGTAAAAATGGTTTAGTATTCATCCTTCATTCATGCAATTGTGCAGTTATTTTGTGAACGAACTCATTGATCTGCAGCCATTTAAAGTTTAATTCTATCATTCACTGTTTAAAATGTCAGCCTGCATGCATGTGCTTGTATGTCTACTTAAATATGTGTCAGTATTTGCGTATGATTTTGTTTGTATAAATCTGATTTTAATTAAATTCTTTGTAACAATTTTAACTCTCTTTTTCATTCATCTCTATCATGGTCCTCTGCGAGCAAATACTTATTGCTTTACGTATGTGTGTGTGTGTAGCTGTGTGAGTACAGAATATAACGGTTTGTTTTTATAAATGTAATTGTGTTTATATGCATGCAAGTGTTTATGTGTGCGAATGTGCATCTGTCATCGTTTACTGTTGTTGTTTATTTGATTTAATATCAAAAAAATTTCATCATGATTTTTTCCTTTCATTTAAATCCTTTTTTTCCTATTGATCCTTTTTAATTATTTTGAATGTGTTTTACAAAATTTTTGTTAAATTGTTATTGTTGTAGGCATATACCGTTTTTTTAAATTTAATTTCGCCATATTCTTTGTAAGTTTTTGTGTGCTAGAGTTTGTGTATTTGTGTTTGTTTTCAGTTAGGTGTTCCTAGTGATTGTTTTTGATAAATCACAATATAATTGAAAATTCAATTCATTGATTTATTTAATATTTTTCGATTTAAACTTTATTTTTGTTGCTGTTGTTGTTACACAACAGTTAACTGCCGCGTTTTTAATCAAAGTTTTTGTTTATTAAATTTATACGTACATACGTTTGTACGGTTGTGTTTAAATGAAATAATATTTGCAGTTTATATCAGCTTTTCACTGTATTTATGTGTTATTGAAATTTTAATTATCCCTAAAAGTAGACACAAAAAAGCGGTAAAACTCATTTGAGTTGTTTGTGTGATATTTTTTTGGGGGACATAAAATAATTAAATAAAACAAATTAACAAATAATAGCTGTTTAAATTATTTAGCTGGTATTAAAATACAATCTGAATGTTTATTTTGACAGTTAATCAAAAATAAATTAAAATCATATATAAAATTTGGCAAAAAACTGACACAATAAAGTGGATTTAAATGTAATCTGTAACACTGTACAACACAAAAAAAAAATTACATGGTTCTATTGACTGATTCTGGCAGAGTGAACCAAAAAATTTTATACGTACATCGGCGTTTTGAAAGCTTGTATCTGGGATTAATTTTAGCGGGAGTTAAGGTTTTCCCCTTTTGCACATAGTTATAGAGATTCGACATAGGAAATCTTGTCAGCCTTGCGTTTAAGGTACAAGATGTGTCCAGCTGTTTTATGTAAAACAGCATGGGAAACATTTTTGTGGAATATTTTAACCCTCTAGCTCTACGTTGTATGAGTATTTTTGTCTTTGTATTAAAAAAAGGGGCAATTAACTCCCCTTCAGCGGCAATATAGTGGCCTAAAATGTTCAACAAAAATATTTGGTATAAAGTTCTATTACAGGTTTTAAATACGCCCAATCGTCGGACTCAACTTGAACTCCAGAAATCGTTCAAAATTTAAAAAATCTTTAAGGGCTAATTTCTTAGTTATTCGCAATTAGTACACGGCATTGGGAATCTTTAAAGTCTGTCTGTTGTTGAAGCGGAGTTTTTTGCCTCTTTATTAATCAAGGCACAAACAGGCCCATACCACGGAGAGCTACAGGGTTAAAATGTTCTACAAAGATATTCCACATGGTGTTTTACATAAAAATATTGAGCACGTCTTATAGCTTAAGCTTAAGGATTGCGAAATTTCCTATGCCGAGTCAGTATAATTATGTCTAAAAGGGGGAAAAGTTTAATTCCTCCTAAAATGAATCCCATATGCAAACTTTGTAAGCGCCGATACACGTATATATTTTTTCTCTGCTCTCTACCAGAAGCAGTCGTTAGAGCCTTGTAATTAAAAAAATTTTATTTTGTTACACAGTGTAATTGAAAACTTTTAGCGAAAATGCTGGTTTCTTATAGCGCGGCTTTGAATACGTGTAAATTGTACTTAAAATAAATTTTCATTGAGGAGCAATATGGTTAAGTTGCATACCATCCAAGTCCAGTCAATAACAGGCTTAAATCTGTTTTTGGCAAACCCGCCTCTGTTAGCTGCACTGACAGATTTTTTTAAACGTAAATTCAATGATTGAAATTCATTTACTTAGATTCACTAATTTTATGCAAAAATACTTTGGTCCAATGTACGCATACGTTGTTTCAATGAAAATAGTCATTGAAGTTCAATGTAAAACAATTCATTGAAAGCATACAGTGTTGTTATTCTTTAACGAAATTAATTAGCTGGTTCATTTATTTAACGTACAAATATATTACGTCAAATCTAATGATTAATTCGTTGAAACAATGAAATTTTCTCTTGAGCTATATTTTGCTATATTTGGCTATCTATGAATTTCACTTACATTAATTACATTTTTTGTCAGGATTTTTTTGTGTTTAAAATGAATAATTGAAAGTAGTTTGATTTTGTAAATGAGTGGTTTGGTTTGAAGCTTGTGCTCATCATATTGGTGTCCTACCACCCGCCCTGCCCACTTTATCTCTTGCATCACTTGTGCAAAATAACAAATTTTAATCAAGGATTTTATTTTCATGATGATGGCTACCAATCACATTTATAAAAATACACACACAGCCTTTCACACACACACACATACACTTACATACACATACATATAAATTTTATTAAGAACAAACAGTATAACATAATATGTGGATATTAAACCAAAAAATCTCGGCTTCGAAAACAAAATAAAAAATTTAATAAAAGAAATAATAAAATGATGTGAAAGAACATATACAATTACATAAAAATTGTGACGTACGTGTCAGGCACACATGCATAACTGTTGAAGCTGTATAGAAACGTAAAATATTTTATTGTGTCTATATACATATAAGCTTGGAAGGGATTTTTCATGTTATATGTATGTGTGCATGTATATTTGACAGGGTTTTGTTTGTATGAGTTCAGCCCAACTAAAATAATTGTTAATTTAATGAGTGAATTATATAAAAAATGTTGCACAAAATATATGAAACTTTGCATTTTGTATGATTTCGCGCATACAGGGTTACTAGACAGCTAACAAAATACATTAAGAATTTACACACGTAATTATATTATAAATCACGAGCCACCTATCCTTTAAAGCTAAATATGATTCATTTATTAAAGTACATACGAAATTCTTCAGGTTTGTAACGAAGGGCCTATAAAATCCTTAAAATATGCTTTTACTTAAGCAGCAAAGTATTTTACAAACTGTTAGTATAGTGAATAATACTAGGACTTTCTTAGAATAAACCGGAAAAAGCCTTCAATCAATTGCATTTAAAAAACTCCTTAAACTAGGCAGTAATTTTATAATACAATACATGCGAAAATGTATGCTAATATTTCTAAAAACCTCAAATATATATTTTTAACGAAAAGGTTCTTCTCATTTAAAGATTTTTAATTCCTCAAATAGTATGGCTCGAAAGGTATGCTATGCTTTTAAGTAAAAGTATAAAAATATACATAAATTTTTAGTTCGATAACACACGATAAACGGTATTTGTAGTTTTACATTTAATAGCCGCAAAAAGGCTTCAGTTAATTGATTGAATAATTAACTTAAACTCCTTAAATTAGGCAGATGTATTATAAATAAAATATATGTGCATAGTTATAAAAATTTAGTGAAAAATGCTCGTATTATTTAAGATTTATATTTTTGTTTATATAAAGTTTTAGGATTTCCATTTTATATTATGTACCCTTAACAGTATGCTACGATTAAGGTTTTTGAAGATTTAAGAAAAACCTACCAAAAATTATACGAAGATATTTATATAAATATATTTAATTTGATATTATGAAAAAAGCAATCTATAAATTTTATAACTCCAAAAGTATGCTATGTTTTTACATTTATATTGAAAGATTGAAGAAACTTTCGAAAAATATATACAAAGTGCAGTCTTAGTTTAATAATGCAAGTTATTTTTATATATTATTCTCATTGAAAGCGTATAGACTTTCAAAGTTGCATGTCCCAAAAAGTATGCTACAATTTTTCATTCACTTTAAACAAAATGCCGAAAGCATGAAAACGTGTTTCAAACTTACTTCTTAAATAAAGTAGGCTATGATCTTTAGTTAGATTTAAGCTAATTGAATAAATTTTTGGCAGCTGAAAAAAGTATTATCTTCCTACAGAAAGATTTTGATTCTGATATTATGAGCACCAAAAAGTATGCTATGATCTAAAATTTATTTAAAACAATTTAAATTTTGTTTCGATAATGATGCAAGAAAATATATAAATTTTGTCTGTTAATGTGATAAAATATATTTTTAAGTGCTCCTCTTGCATTATGATAGCATGCCCATAAAGGTATGCTATGATATTTGTTTTCTTTTAACACTTTGGAAGAAAGTTTCAACAACTATATAAAATCTTGTAGTTAGTCTGACGTGAAAAAATTAAAAAATTTTTTACTTCGAAAAGTATGCTATGATTTTCAATTTATCTCTGAAGCTTTGAAAGCAGTATAAACTTTAATTTCTTAGTTTGACAATAGAAAGCAAGTGTTTTTCTGTGTTCTCTTCTTGCTTCTTATATATAAAGTTTTTGAGTTTTTTAATTTTTTACTCCTAAGAGTATGCAATGTTTTGAAAATGGTTTTAATAAATTCTGAAATTCGTGGCGAAAACTAAACAAAATAAAGTTTTTAGCCTTATAGCATAGAAAATCTATATTTGAGGAAAAATTTCATTGCTTTAACGAATTGTTCATTAATTTTGACCTAATGTGCTAGTACGTTAAATCAATGAACTGGTTCATTAATTTTGTTAAAGAATGATAAAAACGAATGCTTCCGACGAACCGTTTTATATTGAACTGTAATGATTATTTTCATTAAAACAACGTACGCGTATTTTTACAAGCAATTAATGAATCGAGGTCAATGAATGTTATTCATTGAAATTATGTAAAATATTTTTTTCATTGCAGTTGTCCTGCTTTAAGTTTGGATCTAGAACCTATCGCGGAGTATTTTAATTATGTCAATGCCACGTAAAAGTGAAAGGTCCCTCTCGTATAAGGTTCCGAAATTTGAGCCGGTTGCTGGTACTTTTGAACTAGTCACGTGACTAGTCTTGTGATAAGTTCTCTAGGGTACTGTGTTCATAAGCAAGTTATTGAGAATGAAAATGATGCCTACTTTTAGGTGTAGGGCATAAAAATATCAAAAGGATAGGACAGTAATGGAAACAAAAATATATTATAAATGACAATGATATGTTGCTGTAAACTCACTCTTTTACAAAAAAAAAAAGGGAACAGTGGGCAGCTTTAGCAAAAATACTAAAAAGTGGTAGCAAGTTGTTTCTTATACAAAGCTGATAACTGAACTTGTTGAAGATTTTACATTCAGTTTTTTTTGTCAAAAGAGTTTGCCTCGTACATTATAAATATGTATATAATGATAAAAATAAATAGCTTTGATCATATTATATTAATATATATGTGACAATATTATGTTAAAATTTTATTGTAGTTACATCTTTTTTTCTAAGTCGGGGACTTAAAATATAGAATTATGTTAAGATTTTAGATGTTTTCTACTTTTGTTCCAGATTTCTTCCTACTGTTCATGGTATTGTCACATACTGACACATTTTTTTTTGTGCAAAATAAAAACTTTTATATGGTCCTATTAAATAAAGTACTAAATTCAATATATTTCTCTGGTTTGTGCAAAAATATACACATAAAAAAGTAAAAATAAATATAAAAGTAAAAAAAGAAATTTAATTTGTAATTCGGTTTTATAGAAATTACATTAAAATTATATTCTTGTTGTTATCATTTAGTTGAAGAGCTCATGTATGATCACAAAAAAATTCAACTTTTTTCTTTTTAAACAAATTATATGTGCTTGTAAATATTTTGTTATTTTCAATTTTGTTATTTTCAATTTCATGTGAGAAATCCGTTATACAAAAAACTGTTTTCAATTATTTTCTCTAATAAATAAGTTGTGCTAAGCCCCCCTCTCAAGCTGAAAAATTGTAGCAGGGAAAATTTTACAAACTATTTTAATTGTTTTCGAATGGTTTATTTATAAATAATAATAATATTTTTCTGGTTTATTTGCTGAAAAGTTTGCAAACAAATTGAAATTCATTTGTGCAAATCAAATATAAAGTTAATTAATGTTTTGTTTTAAATACAACATGATTATTTGCAATTAATAAAATTTTAATTGAATATAAAGTAGGAAAACAATTGCTTTAATGAAAGTGAAATTATTTTTCTGCAAGTTTAAATATTACTTAGTTGGCTTGTTGCATCATGTATGTTGTAAAAAGTTTTAAATAGTAAAATTATCTAAAACAATTTAATACATGATTTAATTTGTATAGTTTCATTTGATAACACTGGATAACAAAATTCCTTTTTTTAAATTGGATTACTTTAAACATCAGTTAGTGTCATAGAAACAAAACTGGTACGAAAGTGAAAGTGGAAACGTTTTTCGCTTCTCTAGAAAACGAAAAAATTAACAAATTTGCGTTTTCAGTTCTACTCTACAACAAAAAAGTGGAAATAGTATTTTGAAAATATATACATAAATAAAAGAAACATTAAGAAATCGTTTGGCATACTTTATAAAGTTTGTTCGCTCATCGTGGGGCGTTAAGGTATATAATTTTTTTTGTGCTAGAACTTTGTTATAAAAATAAAGTGAAAACCAAAGTATTATGTATTGCAAAATATGAATATTTTCAGTTTTGTACAAGTTCTGTGACAGATATTTTTCTTTAATTTTTATGGTGACTTGCAGACATATTTTCGATACAAAATAGCATCATAAAATCTCGGTTTTTGGGCTATTTCTGCACCAATTGTAAATAAGTATGAAATTTGCCCTTAAAAACATGTTAATATTTCACCATTGGCGTAGGTAGAATTTTTTGGAGGGGGGAGCTAAAGCCCATATTAGTCTCTACAGTTCGCTTATACTATCAATATTACTCTAAAATGTTTAATTTTTCAAGAGGGGCTAGAGAGATTCTGGCCTAGCTACTCCCATGGATTGGACTTATTTCGAAGGTTCAAGTTTAGTTTTGAGTTTTGGTATCTATGAAGGCTTGTAATTTTATGATACATATTTTTGTAGGACGTTTTAGCCCGCTCTTTACGAGGAGTTTCTTGCCTTTTTTTAAAGACCCACACAGATAAAAGTTACAGAGTTAAAATGTTCCACAAAAATGTTTTCCTTTACATAAAAGTACTGAGCACAACTTTTACCTAAAATGTAAGGGTAAAGGATTTGCTAGGCCGATTTACTATAAAAATGCGCAAAAACAAGGGTAGTAGCAGGGAACTTTAAAAAATAAACAATTGAAAGTTCATTAAATCGAAATATTTATTTCAATTCTTTTTATTATGAATTAAATACAAAAAATTAAGAATTTATTTTGAGAAAACAGAACAGCATGCCGCTTTCGAAGGCCGCAGCACCTCCGCATCAGCTTGCATTAAAATTATGAAAAATTTCTTTTTCATATGTACATTGTCACTGAAAAACTCTATTAAATGGCTTTTACACTTTTTCCCCATGTGGTTAAACTATTTTCTAGTCAATATTCACTTTTGTTAAAATATTCTATTTTTCATATTCCGCCCTCATCAATGCCTTTTCTACTATCATTCTCTATCATCATGTCAATAGATTTGTGATTTTATGCATATGCTTTAAATTTTATTACCTTAAATAAGCCTTAAAATATGCAATGTTTTTTACATAAAGCAAACAATTTCCAATCACAAATACTGGCTATGTGGCTAAAGTAAAATTTAAAAAAATTTAGTACAAACATTTTTATATATAGCAAATAATTTCATTGCCTTTCTCTGTGTACATTAAAGCATACGTAACAGATTTTTATCATAAAACATACTTTGAGGGAGTTAAAGCAAATTAATTACGCAAGAGTAGAAAATATTTAGACCATATTTTTTTAATATGAATTTTAAAAACACGTACGGAATACGGCCAACTTTTTCTTTGACTGTTAAACTGTTGCATGCTTTAGAATTTCTTTCAAAAATAAAAAAATTAATCAAAAGATTAAATTGAAAACGAACTTAAGCCAAACTAATTAAATAACTTTGGATAAAAACCATAAAGTTTAACTAAATTCATAACTTAATTATTATAAAAAATTTAAAAAAAGGTTTTGTTACATATTTAGTTATTTGTGTAAGAAAGGAAAATTTCATTTGTTATTATAACATCTATTAAATAAGCCTTCTGTGAAAGTTCCGGCCAATAGATTTAAGAATATTATACTCTCTAAAAAACGCCTAAAAGTACTATTTTATATTTTTATATAAATTTTGTTTCTATACACAAATTTTTTAATTATTATATTTTCTTTAATGTAGCACAAGGTTAGATTTGCTTGTTTTTTTATGATACTTTTTTATTGTTTGTTTTTTCTATACTGCCTAAAACCAATAAATTAAGTTGACAATAATAACAACAACAATAGATTGAAAAATAGGCTTATTAGAGTGAAAGCCAAGAGCTATTGTTTAATATTTTATTGAAAAAGAGAAAAAAAAACAGCAGCAGCGATATAATAAATAATTTATTATTTGTTATTCTGGCCATAATAAAAAAGATTTTCAAAAGTAAGAGTTAATAAGCTTTAAAAGGTCGTTAAAAAATGGGGAAATAATTCATATTGATTATTGTGATTTTGCCTTAAGGTATGCTTTAAAATTTTGCCAGAATATTTTGCAAAAGTAAAAAAGCTGAGGTGTATATAAAAATAAATCCTATAAAATAATAAGAATAAAAAAACCAAGTGAGTATTGAAGAAATAGTTCTTGCAAACTAACCGACTACAAAACAAACAGGCGTGGCACTGGGCACTTTTTGTTCATAGTGCTGTATTTCCACGAGAACTAATTATGTGTGCGAAGTTCTATAAGAATCGGTTTAATACAACTAGTAAAAATATTATTTACTTTGCATGAGCGGGACACTGCCCACTTTTCTAGTCATAATGTTGTCTATTTATGATAACTTAACATGTATGCAAAGTTTCATAAGACTCGGTTTAATAGTAGTGCTTGAAAAATAGTATTTACTTTGCATGGGCGTTGTAATGCCCCCTGTTTTGATCATGATGTAGTATTGAAACGGGACCTTAATGTATGAGCAAAGTTTCATAACAATCGCTTGAGTAGAAGTAGTTGAAAACTAATATATATTTACTTTGTGTGGGCGCGCCTCTGCCAACTTTGCAGCCGGATGAATCTGGAAGTACATCCCTTCCAATAAAGAAAAAAAAAAAACTCCGAAATCTGTTTCTATGTAAATGGCGAAGTTTTAAGGGAGCATACATTAAAAGATATATAGTTGACGAAGTGATAACCTTTCTCGTTTTTTTTGAAGCCTTCTAATAAATAAGTAGAACCAAGAAGTTCTTGGCAAGAAAGCAATTAATCAGGCGTATTAGATTCCGTTTTTCTTAATGAAATTGATTGATTAATTTATTTAATTAAATGTTAAATTGAAACTATGAGACTCTCACGCAAAATTATGAAAATAGTTTCTGGCAACACTGTGACGATATGCTCTCATATATGAATTTGTAAACAATGAAAAATATTAAACAGCATAACTGGCTGCACTGTATAAAAAAGTATGCACAACTATACAAACACTCCACAATGACTCTCAAAAGAAATGAGCAAAACATAACAAAACAACAACACATACTGCATACATTATTGTAAACAAGCACACACACACACTACATAATGACGTCACTTAATATGCTCCATTACCAACGGTGTTTTTTTATTTAGTTTTGTTCAATTTTAGTTAATGAGTGATCATCGCGGAACTAAACACGTGTTCGCTAATTATTGTTCGAGAAAAAATTGAGATTTAATTGCTAATAATGATTGATAGAATTGAAATTAAGTGTTAAAATAAAGTTTATTTATTGATGAAGTGAAAATTATGTAAAACGTAAAATTGAAGTATTTTAGTGTGAAAACTGTAAGTAAAAACTTATTGAAAAACAAGATGGCGTTGATTTGCTTTACTACGTTTTCTGTAATGGAATCATTTATTTATGATTGTGATGAAATTTAGACGAGACTTTAAGCGGGATTGTGATTTGCTTTTAATTAGATTAAACATTAAACTTGCATAAATAGTAAAGTGATCATTTTTAATTATACAAATTTATGGCCATGAGGTTCTATAACGATGTTACAAAGGAGAGGTCTACACGTTGAAACATTGGTAAGTGTTTTTATTAATTGAAAAGGATATTTACATATTTATGTTGGGCTTAAGTCCGATATCGTTATATCGGCGATACTTCAGACGTGCCGATATATTGGTATTGGTGATATTTTTACTGCCGATGATGCAACGATATTTTCGTACCTTTTAAAAAAGTAAGTTTTAAAAAAGTACCTTTGAAAAAAGTGCTTTTGAAAAAACTACCTTTTAAAAACTACCTTTTAAAAAAGTACATTTTAAACGAACCTTTTAAGAAAATATTTTTTAGGAGTTTGCGTATTTTTACATTTTTTATTCTGAATTATATATGTAGTGTGTATTTTTCGATGTACACATTGAATGATAAATATTAAATAATAATATTACGATGTATTAAGATGTTACTTATAATATCATGACAGATTATTTAAACAAATAAAATTCCAGTGAAAGCAATAATGACATTACCTTGAGTACTGCTATTTATATAAATTTTTATAATTAAGTATTGATGTTTCTCTCAGTTTCCATAAAATAACCAATTAAAGGAAATTTATTTAGTGAATATTTCATATTATGTATTTAATTATTAAATTATAACTATACAAAATGAATTAAATGATCATTAACACTTATCCTTAACATTATAAGCAAATTTTATTGTGAATTTATAGGCAAAACAGTTTTATTTGCAATACATTCAAATATATAAATAATGCACAAAAGATTAACTTTCTTAATTGCTTAACTTCAACAACAAATATTTTTGCTAATTAAAGGCAACATTAAATATTCATTGTATCCTGCTAAATACATTTGCAATTCTAGTTACTCAACACATTTAAACCAGCAAATAAACGAGAGTAGCATGAAAAACAAAATGTATCATTAAACATTTTGTTAAACTTCTTTGTTTTCATTGGCACTAATTTAACATTAATATGCTAAGAAAGGAGCCCACAGTTCAATACATTTAATGAAAAAGGCAGCAAGCAGCATTGTTAGGAAGGAAGGCAGTGTTAAAAATAAAGCAATTCTAACTTAACTTTATACGATAGTTTGTTTTTTTGCTCGCTATTTTTTCTGTTCTGGTTCATTAAGCGAAAATTTTAAAGCGAACATTATACAAGTTGAAGCATTTACAGTAGTGACACAACTACATTAAAACACTTTTACAAAAGTGGAGAAAGATAAAAGCAAAACCACTCACAGAAAGAGGGATCATGTTTAATTAGGCAAAACACTATGCAGCAAGCGTTTCAATTGAACTGTTCAATACACTAGCATGAGTAAGGCCATAATAGATTTTATTTTTGCAACTAAATATTAGTTGAGTTGAAAGTATAACAGTGGCAGATAGCTGAAATGACCAGGTCTAAGTATATTCTTTTCAATATTTAAAGAAAAGTTAGTCTTTTAAAATTTCCCTAATTTCTGTTTTAGTTGGTTTCATTTAATTTCGTTTTTTTTTGCTTTTCTGGCTAATATTTTCAAATCTCTTAATTGGTGTCCCATTGTTTGTTAAACCCACATCATGCTAATGACACAATGGGTGTTATGTAACAATTTTCGGTGAATTGGTCAATAAAGTTTTTATTGTCAAGTTGTAGGGCCACAGAGGAGAATGAAATATTAAGCGTATAAAATTTAACTGCAAAAGTATTGTAGAAAATAAAGGAAACAAAAGCGAAAATTGCTTTTAAATGGCCAAAGTTTGTAACAGAAGAATGGTGACATGTTAAAAGGAAATATTTAAAGTTTTAAAGCATTTAAAAGAAATGAAGCATACTTAAAGGATGACAAAAAATATAAGAACAGCAAATATTTACAGACATATTTTTATGGTTAGAAAAATATTTAAAAAAAACCGTTTTGGAATTCGATATTATAAAAACGTAGCATACTTGGGGGGTATTTCAAATTTTTCTTAAATTAGGCAGTTAAAGATGCAGCAATTTTAATGTACTAAATCACAATAAAAAAACAATTTGTTAAAAAAAACTGGTAAAATTTATAAGCTACAATATTTAGACATCCTAAAAATATGCTAAAATTTATGTTAATTTTGAAATTATACAGCTTTCGTTTTAAATTTCTAAAAATTCCAAAGTTTTAAAGTGATTTTCTTTTAGCGTTCAAACTATTTCTAGTAGCCGAAAGTTTTATAAAGGAAAAAAAAAAGAGAAATGAATGGGCCACAATTAGATTTTTGTAGAAAAATTAATGCTCTTTTAATTATTTGCGAATTTTGTCTAAATTGGCATAATTTAATTTCCTCTTTTATAATAATTATGAAATATCCTTGAGCTTTTAGTCATGTAATAGTCAATTGTTGTTTTTTTTGATAAGATATTTTACTTTGCTAAATATTTGAGCAATTAATTTTTTTTTCTATATAAAATTTGATGCTTAAAATCAAAAAGAAAAATACAAAGTCTTATAAATGTTGCCCAATCATTACAAAAACCTAATGAACCATAATAAGTAGAATGAAAAAAAAACTTTAAATTTAAGTAGCATTTTTATTTCCTTTAGTTACAATAAATTATTATAACAAAAATATCTTATAAGCTGGCTATTATTTGCATGTCCTTTGTGGTTTGACAGTCAATAGCGGTTGTTCTTATGCTGTGAAACTGGTAATAGACTTGAAAAAGGTTTCAACAAAGGCAACAAAAGCTATTACTATAAATACATTAACTTTTTTAGAGGGTGATATGCTAGATACTTTGTGTAATATAAATTTTTTGAAGTAAAAAGTAAAAAGGAAAATTTTCGATACAAAAAGAAGGGTTTGGAATTTTATACTCTCTGATTTTAGTGAAAATGGTCATATATCTTCTACTTTTGTGTGCGTGTAACACGCGAAAAATAATTTCGATACCTCTTATGGTTTCTACTTTATAACCTTCTACACCTGAGCATCTTGGCTATTTTTTTTTAGAAAAGTTCCTCATTTTGAATTTTGAATAACGCGTTATCGAATATATTTAAGTTCGGTGTCATTCGAAAGGCCTCAGTCTCATCTTAACTAATACTGAATAAAAAGAGCATAGCTTACCGCTACAAGTGCCTCTAAAATGCCAAAGTATCCTTCATCCTTAAATATCCTGAAAAATGGTGTTTTTATTTTCTTTACTTTTTTAAGAATGTATACAATGAATATATTTTTATTGTGTAACATTTCCAAGATGGGATGACAACAGGTTCAAAAGTTACACTTGTTTCTTTACCCAAAAAATTTAATTCTTTTGGCTTAAGTTCGATTTTAATTTAATTCAATTAAATTATATTTTTATTTAGAGATAAATGTGAAGCATGTAGACAAAGAAAAATTTGACTGCGCGGAGGGTTGAACTGGCATGTTTCGATAGCTCCCGCTATTCTCGTCAGAGTTTACCGCGTTGACTTCTCGACCAAAGTCAGTGGTTTGCAGTCAAGAGTTGGATGTAAGCCCACACAGTTCGACTAAAACTCATAACTTGTTGTATCTTTATGATAACTCGACAATTTCTATGAAAATTGTGTAAACAATAACAACAAAAACAACCGTATCCGTAGTATTTCCTAAAACCTCAATTTGTATTCTTTACACAATGGCGATAAATTAGGTTGCTATATGCTGCAAAAAAGAGAAAATAAATACCAATTTTCAGGATATCTAAGGATAAATTTTTTTTCATTTGTAGTGTCCTTGTCTTGCATTTGCGAAAAGTGTGCCTGAACCTTTCAAATGATATTTAAGTTACTAAAATCTGATGAAGCGCTTAAAAGTTAAGTCTTTGTCAATATTACTTTTTCCAAAAAAATCCTAATGTTTTCAAATTGTTGTTTTTATTATTATTCCTTATACAATTATCATAGAAATTATCGAGTTTTAATAAAGAAACAACTGTAACTTTTGTATCTGTTTTCATCCCATTTTAAAAATTGTACACAAGAAAGATATGTTAGCTGGCTATATTCTGTAAAAACTAAATAAAATTAATATAAAATTGTTCAGGATAACTAAAGATGCACGATACTTTTGCATTTTAGAAGGACTTGTAGCTGAAAACTATGATATTTTTAATCAGTAGTCGTTAAGAGGAGACTGATACCTTTTGAATAACATCGAATTTATTTATATTCGATGATGACGCGTTTTAAAGTTATTAAAATTTCAATATAACGAATTTTTATGTTTAGACGGCTATAAAATAGAAACTGTTAGAGGTATCGAAATAATTTTTCGCTACAATACACGCACATAACAGCCGAATTTTTATGTGGTTTTTCATTAAAATCGGAAAGGATGGAAATGCGGACCGTGTCGACAATTTTTATTTTTATTCAAAAGGATCCTGTACTTCTTGAAAAAGATATATGTCTTGGAAAAGGAACTTTTAGTTGTAACTTCTATTTTAAATTATACTTTGGCTAAAAGAAATAATTTTATGTAAAAATTTTGTTTAAATTTACTTTTCTCATAAGGAGCTTTTTCGAAAGGTACTTTCTTCAACAGATAAGTTTTTTGGTACCTTTTTAAAAAGGTACTTTTTGAAAAAGTACTTTTTAAAAGATAATTTCTTAGAAGGTAATTTTTTAAAAGGTACTTTAATTAACTTTTTAAAGATAACTTTTCTAAATGGTACTTTTTTAAAAGGAAATTTTCTATAAAGTACTTTTTTAATAGGTACTTTTTTAAAAGCTACCTTTTTTAAAAGGTACTTTTTTTGAAAGATACTTTTTTAATAGGTACTTTTTTTTAAAAGGTACTTTTTTTAAAAGGTCCTTTTTTTAAAAGGTACTTTTTTTAAAAGGTACTTTTTTTAAAAGGTACTTTTTTTAAAAGGTACTTTTTTTAAAAGGTACTTTTTTAAAAGGTCCTTTTTTTAAAAGGTACTTTTTTTAAAAGGTACTTTTTTAAAAGTTACTTTTTTTAAAAGGTACTTTTTTAAAAGGTACTTTTTTTAAAAGGTACTTTTTTTAAAAGGTACTTTTTTTAAAAGGTACTTTTTTTAAAAGGTACTTTTTTGTAAAAGGTACTTTTTTTAAAAGGAACTTTTTCAAAAGGAACTTTTTGAAAAGGTACTTTTTTAACAGGTATTTTTTAATAGGTACTATTTTAAAAGGTACGCTTTTAAAAGGTACTTTTTTAAATTTTACTGTTTTAAAAGGAACTTTTTGAAAAGGTACTTTTTAAGAGGTCCTTTTTTAACAGGTACTTCCTTAAAAGGTTCTTTCTTAAAAGGAAGGTTTTAAAAGGCAGTTTTTTTAAAAGGTACGTTTTTAAAACGCACTTTTTTAAAATTTACTATCTTAACAGGTACTTTTTTAAAAGGTACTTTTTAAAAGGTACTATTTTAAAAGATATTTTTTAATAGGTACTATTTTAAAAGGTACGCTTTTAAAAGGTACTTTTTTAAATTTTACTGTTTTAAAAGGAACTTTTTGAAAACGTACTTTTTAAGAGGTACTTTTTTAACAGGTACTTCCTTAAAAGGTAATTTTTTAAAATGTTCTTTTTTAAAAGAAAGTTTTTTAAAAGGCCCTTTTTTAAAAGGTAATATTTTTAAAAGTACTCTTTTTACAAAGTACTTTTTTTAAAAGGTACTTTTTGAATAGGAATTTTTTTGGGAAGGTATTTTTTTGAAAGATGTTTTTTAAAGGTAGTTTTTAAATGATTCTTTTTTAAAAGGTACTTTTTTCATGATCTAAATATGTATTGAAAAAGGTACTTTTTTAAAAGGTGTTTTGTGAAGAGATAATTTGTGGCCAAGGTAACTGAATAGACTCAATGCTTTTTTTGGAATTATTGAAATTAAAATGAAAGTACTTTAAAATCGTAGGACTAATGTTGAAATTTATGAATGTATAAAAAATTTTAGAGTGTTTTTTATAATTAGTTCTAATCAATAATGAGAGTGTGTGTGTGTGTGTGTGTTTGAAGTGGTGAGAATCAAATTATGTTACAGAAAAAAAAAAGGAAAAACACACACTTACTGACCCAAGATTTGATTGGTGATGAGAGCATAAGAAACGGTGAACTTTCGTCACTATCTTCGTACATTGAGGCTATAGCTGGACCACAGCAATAAAATATGGAGAAAACAAATTACACTTTCTTTTAAAGATCTTATGATTTAAATTACTTTTTCCCTGACTGTTTACTTAGTGTTTTCTTGATGTTGTTTTTTTTAGATTTTGCTTGTGACCGACTCTTCATTGACTACAAATGAAGTAGAAATGCTGCTTAAATAAAGGCAGCATTTGAATTTAAAGAGAAAAAATATATTCACAGAAAATAATATTCTTAGACAAACTTAAGTTTTTACTTGGCATTTTAATACAATATATTATATAATTTCGAAGCTCACTGCAATGAGGTTTCTTTTTTTTTTTGTTGCTTGCTAATAGTATTAGTGCATACAAAAGTGGCTGCCACGTTTCCGCCATTACTTTCAGTGACAGAGTTTTCAGTCCAGCATGTTTTTATTTTAGTTAAAGTTGTTAGAATATGGTTGGTTGTACTTAAGTGACACTTGTGTCTTGACTATTAAGTAGAAATCTTAGTAATTTTGCCCCATTCTGAGAGTGCGGAGGAGTTTTAAACAGGCAGCAAGGACTAACTAATAAATAAATGAATGCCGGCTATGCTGTGTGGTGGTGTGTTTGCAGATGCTGGCTGCTTTTTCGTACTATTTTGCTTTCTATTATATTTAAGTAGCATTTGGCGTAGTGAAATTTACGTTTTGATTTTAAGTTTATTTGTTTTTTCATTTTCAGTCTAATTTATTTTGTACTTTTTCTTCTTTATTTTTACAAGAAAAGTAAAATTTACTATTGCGTCTGGTGCTTTTATTTGACTGGATATTTTTTAAAAAATTTATTTTCTACTTTTCTTTTTATTGTATCTTTTTTTTCTTGAACACCGTCGGGTAATTGCTATTTTATGTGTGAATTACATTAATTGACACTATTTAGAATTTTAATTATATTTAAGAGAAAAAGAGAAAAATCAAAGTGCAAAGCAAAGAAACATAAAATAAGCAGCTTAAAATAACAAGATAGAAAATAATATGCACAAGTAGTAGACAAACAAACTAGAGTCAAAAACTTTCACGATTTTCTTAAAGTGGTCATATCGAAGTGTACTTAATTTCGAAGACATTATGTTTAAAAATCACCAGGCGTATGAGTATTATTACATATTTGCATTCTCTTGAAATTAATATTATCCATTCGCCCTGTCTAATTTGAATTAATGGACATTCATTAAATGTGATATCTGGTATACTACTGGTAAAAAGTAAACGAAAATGTTTCATATATAACATTTGTTTTCATGAGTGCGTGATTATTACTTGAATTAATTTCAATAATTTAACTTTTTTACGCACTATGTGTTTTAAACTTTCTTAATCTTGTTGCATGTGTAAAGAAAACTTTTTTTAGTTTCTTTTTTTAATTGAAATATATATATTTTTTTAACAAAGAACACCAGATTTTTCAGCAAGTTTTTGAGATACCATGTGGTTTTTGATTAAATTTGATTTATAATGTTGTTATAATATAATTTTTGTGAAAAATATTAAAGTAATTAAAAAATGAACGCACGATGTCATGAGACTCTGGGTTGGAACGAAGATTTAAAATCCTCTCCCAGTATATGTATATTTGAATAGCCCACGTACGTAATACATGAATAGCCCCCAAGGATACGATGATACTAATTTCAATCACTAGATGGAACATGAAGATAATTCGTCAACAAAAATCAATTATCTCTTGGAAGATACTTAAGGGATACTTAAGGATTCTTAGGCGATATTTCTCAGGAATTTTGCGGGGACAATTTGTGTTTAGCCAAACCATTTTCATTTAGCAAGGGCACCAACTATTAACCTAGACAGAAATCTGATCTAAGGATTCCCAAAAACTTGGAAAAAATCTCCACAAAATTCCAGAAGTTCCCCGGATTCCCAAAAATTAAGCAAAAATCTTTCCAAAATTGAGCTGTCGTTATAAGTATTTTTTTTACCAGTATTCGTGACATGTGTTTCTTACCACCCAGCAAAAACTTTTGACAGTTTTGCAATCGGTAGTGAGGTCAGCTCACAAGTCAATCAGACTAAAACTTTCCAGACATGTACATATCGGGTATAGAAGAATGAGCACCAGACTCTACCACTACGGAGACAGGGACAGAATCCGTTGTCTACTCCGAGACCTTAAATCTAAGAATTTGCGAGGAAATGATGCCAATATGTACCTTAAAAAAGTATTGAACGTTACACACAGTTTATGCTTGATATATAAAATTTCAGCAAAGTTTATCCATTTCAATTGTTGTTAATTTAATTTGTAGAAAAATATGAAATTTATACAAAAATTGTATTGAATGTTACTTTGACAAAATATTATATATGCGTACAAGATTTCATTTTGAGTTTTAAGACAGTAAAAGGAAGTTAAAAAAATAAAATAGTAAAAACGAAAGAAATTCGGCAAGACAAGAAAAAAAGTTTAACTGACTGAGAAAAATGGTCTAAACGAAAAAAATCACCAAATCGAAAAAATCGGCAAAACTCAAAAAGTCGTCAAAAACGAAAAAGATAGTTAAGACTTTAAAAATCGCCAAAACGAAAAAACGTCAAGACAAAAAATGCCTAAATGGCGAAAGTCGCCAAAATGAAAAGAAATATCAAATCAAAACAAATCGCCAAAACTGAAAGAAATCATCAAAACGTTAAAAAATGCCGAAACGAAAAAGAGATTTACATATATATGTATACGAAATATTCTGTATCCGTACGGAAGCCTTCCTGTGCGAATTTACTGCATTTTTTTCTCCTGATGTCCAAAGAATATTTATTTATTTATTTATTTATACACATGCAAATTGTACTGACTGCGCCTTCGCAAGCACATTTAGGTTAAACCTTGCACCTGACACATGGTATTCTATTTATATTAGCGACTTTTGCAATGACAATGTCATGTAAAAATAATAGGTCCCTTCTATATAAAGCTCTAGTGGTAGAAATTATCACCATCATTTCAAAATGGTTCGAAAAATTATTTAAAACAATTAAATTAAAATTCATTAATGCATGATGCAAAAATTTTAATCTATAATCATTTAAGGATTTGTTTACAGTGGAATAATATATAATTCTCGTATTCTTTCTTCATGCATGATTTGTATAAATAAGACTGAAAATTGGTGAAATATATGAAATGTATAAGAACAATGATGACGGAGTGCTGCTGTCTCCAAAAACAACGTTATTATGTTCTGATGTGTAGGTTGCGATTAATTGAAAAATGCTGTGAGACTTAAACCAATTGAATTTGCGTTGTGATTGGAGCTAAATTGGTTTTTTTTTGCCCAAAATGATAGTTATGAATATTATCTCAATTGAGCTTGAGGCAATATTCCAAGTATCACCTCAAAAATTAACGTTTATTAATTCTACAAAATACGTGGCAGAACATAACAACGATGTTTTGAGAAGATGCGATACTACTTCCACATCATTGTTCATGTGCATTTCATGTCTTTCGCCATTACTCAGGTGACTCCCTCTAGAATGCCGATACAGGTATACATTTTTTTGTGCCCACTACTAAAATCTGTCGTTGGAACTATGATATTTTTTTGTTGTACAGTGTAATCATTTTAGTTTAAAATTAAATTGATTTAAAAAAATTTTTTTCTAAAACGAGTTTTTTAAGAAGTTGGAAGGATGCGCATGCTAGGAACACTCAAATGTTTCTTAGCTTCTATTTTGTGATTGAGATAAGAGAGTTTTAAAGAGCTTTTTTTAGATTTGATATAAATTTTAGTTTTATTTTCCAACTATTTTAAGACCTTTTTTTCTTGATCTTAATTTTCTAAGTAATCTGTCTGTCTTTAAGGGAAAAAGTAATTAAAAACCTTTCTTTCTTACATTTTAAAATGTTGGTGTTTAAATATTTGTACAAAATTATTTATTTATGTTAAAGTTTTTTATATCCTTTAATTTGTTATTTTATATCTTTTTAAAAAAATTTCGTATTAAAAATGCACGTGCTGTACCGAAACCTTCGAACTTGCGTTTGTCTTACGTTAAGTTTTAATATAAAACTTTTCTTAACTCTTTTTATTTGTGACTGCACTCTAAAAGCCAATTAAAATCACGTTTTAACACAATGACGGATTGGCAACGACTAAATATTTTAAATGCAAAAAAATTAAAATAAACAATAATTTCCACAGAGTATGAAAGGAGTCAAGTGTGATTGAGTGAGTGAGTACAAGCAAATGTTGGACGGTCATAAATAAATTAAAAAGAAAAGAAAACAAACAAGAAAACGAAAGTATTGCTAATATAATTTGCTGGTAAGATTTGTTTTGGTTTCTTTCCATAAAATTTTATATGATTTGCATGTTTTGACGAAAAAAAAAAAAAAAAACTAACCAAAAAAAGTAAAAAGCAAAAAAGTAGCAAACGTCTTCAAGACTTAAAACCAAAAATTTAGGTTCAATTTCACTGTTTAACTAAAAAGGAAAAAAAATTGTGTCAGTAAAATGGAACAAATTACTATAAAACATGTAAGTTTTTTTGTTGCTTAACACAAACAAACACACAAGCTATCATAAAATTCCTTACAGGATTTCATACTTTTAGCTGAAAAAAAAAAATTAAAGTAAAATTTATAAAGGTGTGCGTGTGTGTAAGTGGTTTTTACTTGATTGCTGGCAAATGTACGAATAAGTATTTTATTTCCTGTTTTTTTTTTTGAATAAGAAAATAAACATCAAATAATTTTAATGTTTTTATTATTATTATTTCTTTTCTGTATGTCTTTTTTTTCATCCAACTGTTTAACACTTGAGGGCAGTTTTTTTGTGGCTGAAGAAAATTTTTCAATTTGTTGTGTTTTACTTTAAGTACAGTTTACTTTTGCTAAACTTTTTTTTATTTGTTGATACTGTTCATATTTGTAAGCAAAAATTAAAAACTGTTGGAGGTTTTCCATTATGACTTTTATTGAAAAAAAGTTGAGAAAACACTTGCTTCTGAGATTGTTAGTCGTCTCCTTACAACAACTGGAAATTAAAATAATGAATAAATAAATAATGAAACATTTATGTTGTTGAATTTTGCAGCTATATTTTACTTAAGGCTTTATAAAAATAAAAACGGACAGATTTCAGTTAAATTGGACTAATGTTCAGCGTTGTCAACTCGGTGCTTTTAACACCAAATTAGAACCAAATCTCTGCTCAAACATAGCAATATTTTAAAATCAGTCGAGATTTGTAAAGCTTAGAAAACGCATAAAGTTTTAGCCTAGTTTATCAATATCTGGTCTTAGTCTGCACATTTTCGCAGACCATATTCTAAAGTGAACCTGAACAGAAAATTTAAAGTTGTATACATTCTATTGCAAAAGGTATGCACTACTATGTGATATTAAAACTTTTTGTAAAATATTCTAAGCTTACCAAGTCGTAATGGATTTTTATAAACAAGGTCTAACTTTAACCTCTATAAAGTTGTAACAAAACTCTTTGGATGACGGCTAGGCGCTCAGAGATGCCAAGCTAGGTAAGATTCTCTACTTCCGGTGCAAGCAGAGGATTTGTGACTAAATGGCGCCCAACGTGGGGCTCGAACTAAATTTTGAAAGTGAAGTTGACTTACCCAAAAAAAAGGTAAACAATAACTATTCGTTTCAAGGCTACAAGGTGCGCTCTCGAAATAGTTAAAGAAATAAATGGATTTCGAACAAAGTGATGCAACAAAATGCCGCAAATAATTAAAAATCAAGTGATAAGTTAATCATCTACATTCATTCATTTAGTTATTCGTAGTCTTACTAAACTCAGCTTAAATCCTAAATAGAAAATTTACCTGTGTGAAATTTATGCATACAAATTATGAATATGATTTTGGAATTTGTTCTTCAAGGTCTTTATTCGATTGAAGGATCAAAAGAAACAAATTTTTGACTCTAACGAGAAGATTTAGAAGTTATAGCAAAAACGTTGAATTTTTTGGCAGTCGTGTAAAATTTTGTGAATTTGCGGTTACTAGAAGTAATTTTAAAAGTAGGTTTCCACTGTCACACAGCGTTATTAATAATTTCTAATTTATAATTTTTCATTATTAATTATTTGCTTACTAGTTCTGTAGACGATGCTCTTTTATTATAATAAAAACTGTGGAGCAGCCTCTACAGAAATAAATTTTTTTTTGCAAAAATCTGGTAATTTCACTTTGTTGGGCATAAAAACAACATTTATCCATCCATTTTCATGAATTAAAACTTATTTTATTTATGATAAGCTTACAAAAATTTCAAGTTTTTCTCATTTTCGATTTTTTATAAATTTTCAAAAAACAAAAATTTTCCAATTTTGCAAAAAAAAGTATATGTAATCATTGCGGTTTGAATAATTGCAAAACCGTTAAGTATATAAAAAAATTACAATTTATTAATTATAGTACATTAATTTAAAAAAAAGGTAATTTTTTTCCAATTCTGTGCGTGGTTTTTGTAATGAAATTGGACAACACCTTCGCAAGTTATGATAAAATCAGTGGAACAAACAGCCTCTTGAAAAATCCCGAATATCAGCAAAAAATAAAATTAAGAAATAAAAAACTTATCTCTTACTTAGATGCAGTTAACTCTTCGAACTTAGCAGGAAAGTCGGAAATTATTCAACACTGAAAATGTGTTTAAGTGTTAATAGCTCTAAAATATCCCGCAATAACAAATTTCATGTGATTAGTTTGTAGTAAAAATATATCTTACGTAAATTTTCCATAAAAATCAACTTACAGACTTCTGCACTTAAAAAAGTTTTAAAATTATAAAACAAAAATATAAATATCCCAATTTAACTTTAAACAGTTTTTTCAATACATTTCCAAAACAAGCCCTAAAATTTTTTCATTTTCTCTAAAGCCACACACGTTGTAAGTGTTAAGCTGTTATATTCCACTATATTTTATTTAAAACACATCAACAAACAGTTTACAACTGAAACAACTTAAACACTTTTCCACTTTTCCACTTTCCACCACTTTCCTTTATATACATTTAAAAACAATTTAGCAAATAGTTTTTTATATATTTTTTTATTGCTTCATTCATATACGAATAGTTTTTGACTGTTACTTAAAGCTGGTTTTTCCTATACTTTCCTTTGAGTCTTTCAAGTTATAGCCGCACATGTACATACAATATGGCAAGTATATGTATGTT
The DNA here is from genome assembly GCA_956483635.1 of Panzeria rudis. Lineage (NCBI taxonomy): Eukaryota > Metazoa > Arthropoda > Insecta > Diptera > Tachinidae > Panzeria > Panzeria rudis. The sequence goes on from OY101451.1 coordinate 4,951,974, forward strand.
TCGCATGTGTGCGTGTTTGCTTTTATTTATTTCATGTTACTGTTATATTTATTCATATATGAAAGAGAAATGAAAGCAAACAAAAAATCCTTTGAAAAGTAGTTACTAAAACCAATATATTTCTTTTTCTTGCCAAGATCTTACAAGTTGTGTTTTTTTGGCTTTTGAATGACTTATGGTTTGTTTGATTCGGTACAGTAGATTTGTGTTATTTTTCTGTGGTAAAAGTTTTTAGTTGAAAGATTTCTATATAAAAGAAATTTAAATCAAGGCAGTCGATCGTTATATGAAGTTAAAACAAATTGGAACAGCTTTAGAATGTCAACACTCAAAAAATAACTGGCAAAAAATAACTTAGCTTTCGGGAGTCAAACTTTTAAACAGCAATTAGGTATATTTTATTCGTTTAGTGAGGAGAAATATCCCTTTTCTCCTCCCCTGTATCACCGCCTGTATATATGTACATATCTACCTAACTTACTTACACATATTAGTAACATTCAAAAGTTCATTACAAATAATTTTCACGTCAATGTTGCTCAAATTTCTAAAAATTTCAAAATATCCTTTTAAGGGAAATTTTTTTAAACTTGTTTTTGGTACGATTTGTATGTTAAACATTAAAATTATGTATAAAAAATTATAACAATTTGCTTCTAAACCAAACTTTTTTAAATAAAAAAAAATCCCTTTGGGGAAATTTTAATTTGTTTTTTCTCACACTATAAACAAAGTAAATGCAGAATTTTTTAAATTTCCATTGATTGCATATTACTTTTTAAAAATTTCCCTTCACAAATATTTTACTTACAAATTTTAGTACTTAGATTAAATTCAGAAATGATTAATAAGTCAATATTGCCAAAATGTCTCAAAATTTTAAAATTTCCCTTGAAGGGAAATTTTATTTTTTACATTATTTCCTGTTATTTTTGTTAAGCAATAAAATTAATACAGTAAAGTTTTTAAGCTTTAGCCATAAACATAAATTTTCCTAAGATTTTAGTAATAGGATAAAGTTCAGTAACTCAATAAGAGTATTTTTTGATACATAAGTATTAGACAAAATGTTAAAATGTTTCATTATTTTCGAAACCATCAAATCTTTCATTAAGAACCAATACCAAGCAAGTCAGTCAGTAACTTTTGCGAATCCGATCTATTCTTCCTTCCTGGTCATAGATTTGTCATGTTTTCTAACAATTTTCGATTACTGTTTACTAAAAGAATCGCGTCAGATAATAATGTAGCAGTAGCTTTACTAAATGACTTTGTAACTTTTCCAAAGTAACGCAAAATAATCACCAATGATTGGGCACCACCATCATTATACATTTTTCTGTTGTAAGTTCTACTTTGCATCTTATACAGGATAGACAAGCTTGCACTGTTATGCATGTTCAGTAAAAATAATATACATTGAAATAGCATCAAAAGTGACGACAAATTTAAAATTTCACGTAAGGAAATGAAAATTTAAAAATTTCCCTTTATGGGAAATTTTCTTTTTATATTATTTTTTTATTTTATATTACAAATACCATGAACGGGTTTTAAGATTTAATTTATTATAAAATTCCCCTGATATTAAAAAATTTCCCTTAGAAGAAAATTTTTATTTTTCAATTTATTTAAGAAATTTACAAAATTTTAGCACTATTGGCCTATTTTAATACTAGTTCTTGAAATTTCCCTCCAAGGGAAATTTTAGTTTTACTTATATTTTTTGTAGGATATTGTATATTTTTATATGAAAATACATTTTTAAATTCTTTTTACCTTTTTTATTTTAAATATTGAAGCTAAATGTAAATTTTCCCTTATGAGATATAGAAATTATCATTCTCATTTACGAGCAATTAATTTCCTTGCATTTACAAGAGCTTTTGGAGCTGCGTCAAATTATAAATTATAAGAATGTCAAAACCAAAAAAATACATATTACGTTAAAATTATCAACATTTTATTTGCTTGCTATATTTGCTACAAGGTAAATTTATTTCAAGACGATTTTTCTTTTAAACGGAAATCTCATGTTCAAAAAAATTTGCAAATATATATTTTTGGGTATAGTCTTATTTATTTTTCTCTGCTGTTTTTCGTCCTAAAAAACTACTGTTATCCTGTTTTTTTATTTCTTCGACATTTCTTTTTTCTTTACTCGTATCAATACTTTTGCAAAATTGCTGCAAGAAATTTATGGCATTTATAGGTATGTATCGATATGTGTATTTCTTTATATGCGAGTATGTAAACTATCTGTCTGTATTACTGTTGCTTTATATATGGCTTCTTTCAATGGCTTATTGATGTTTTTGTAACTGTTTCACTTAATGCTACTGCCACTTGCAATTGTACTACTCTTGCTACTCCTGCACTAATACTGTTAAATTTTTTTAATATTTATCACACTCTTATTGAGTTTTTCCTTTCTCTTTCTTCTATAGTTTTTCTTTTTTTTTATTGACTAGTTTTTGGCTTAAGGACTGCTATTCTGGTAGTGCGGTGGTAAGTGGCTTATGAATACTACCAGTATTTATTACAATTTCTTTTCTTTGGCTTGGTTTGACTTTTTCTTTAAGCAAAAGTCTATGCGGACTTTGTTAAATTGTTATTATTATTGTTGCTTGTGGCAATTTTTTGCATAAATCTGTTGGAAGAAGGATTTTATTTGTATTTACCGGCAACAAATTTTGTAAGGGAGTAGGTAGCAAAGGTGTTGTGTTTTCTGAATTTTTTTATAGAAACCATAAAAGCTAAAGTGATTGTTGTTGGTGTTTAAGTTTATTTGTAATTTTTCAAGTAGATTTCCTTTTTATGCTCTACTTTATATTTATGAGACTTTCTGCTTTTGTCCTAAATACCTTAAAAGTATTTTTCTTTTTCTGCTTAACATTGGAATAGTGTTAGTACATATTTATTTTACTTTAAATTAATTTTATTCTCGCTGTCTATCGGTTTGAAAGTATGAAAAGAAATATGTGGTTTTCATTTATTAAAACAAGAATTAAGAAAAAGTGCACTGAACGAAAAACTAAATAAAAAGTACTGAGGGAGAACGTTTTGTACTATTCAGTTAAATAAAAAATTGGAATTACGATAACAACATTGACGCATACTCATAGTCAAAACAAAGTATGCTTTAAGAGTTTAAAACCAGTATTTTGTATGGCAATACTGCTTTGTTTATGACTATGAGTATGCGCCATTATTTTTAAAGTTTAAACCTTGATAAAATTGTTTTTATCAGCCCAGTAGTTTCAGAGATAATGTGGAACTTGCGCAAAAAAAATTTATAAAAATGTTTGGTTTGAAAAGGTTCATAAGAAATAAAAAAACTACGAAAATTTCATTCTTTTTTACAGGCATATAGATAAATATGTTCTTAGCAAAAGGAGAAATATTTCAATAAAATGGACTTACAACTTCTGATTTTATTCACAGTTAAGTGAAAGAACTCAATTAATAAAAATCACGATTTCATACAACTACTATCTTTGTTAATTATGTTCCCTCACTTAAGAGATTAATTTTGTAAATTAAAAATTTTCTAAACATTTAAATTTTGTATGGAAAAATTTCGGTTTGAAACGAATTTTCTTTATTTTTCATATAAATTAGAAACGTTTAGAAACGAAATTTTTGAAAAATCACCCCATAATTGTAAATAAAATCAAAAGTTGTCAATCGATTTTGATGAAATATGGATCGTTTTGTTTGAAACACAATTACCTATTTGCTAATGGAAAAAGAAAGGAATTTTTGTTGGGTTTTTATTTTTTATGAATTTTTTTGATAATCAAAATTTAAAAAATACTTTTTTTTTGGCACATTTTCACGATATCTCTGCAACTATTGAGCAGATTAAATAATAATGTTGGCACTTCCTCAAGGTACATAATATTATTTTCGAATTATGGGTTTTTTTTATTTAACTGAATAGGATAAACCGTTGTTAAGTTATGTTAGTTAACATTTGCCGTGTAAGTGCTGCTTTTTTGGCATAACGGTATATGTCGAAAACTAGACCCAATTTGAAAAACCAAGCTCAGATTCGAGTTCAGTGCACCAAATAACATAATAACAACTTTCCATAGCTTCAGCCCATTGCTCTAGTTATACATACACTCTAAAACACTTTTGTTGAAAATAAGGCCGATAATGGTCGGCAACACTTTACAGATTATTATCGAACTAAAATTACACACGCATTATTTTTGAACAAAATGTTTTTACTAAAAAAGCGATTGGCTGCATGCAGTTTTGAACCGCGACCTCCTGACTGATAGTCTGACGTATCTACCATTCAGCCATTGCCGTATCATACTTTATGTTGAATTTCTTCCACTTGGACTAATATGTTTAATTGGAAAGGGTTTTTCTTTAATAAAATAACTACAAAATCGATGTAATTTTAGACAAGGAGAAATTTTCAACACAAATTTAGACAATATATGATCGTAAATTTGAAGTAATGTTTTAAAGTGTATATTTATGTTATTGTGAATGCTTTTAGACATATTTTTCTAGTGTACATTTTAGCCACTTTTCCACTTCAAGCTTTAATTTTATATAATTTTAATATTGTTGATATTGTAAAAGTATTCAACTCTTTTATGTTTATGGGTGTCTGTCTGTATTTGTACACAATTAGCATAGATACGACCAGACATTTAGTTGAGTGCTTCGTTTCTAATTCAACTGGGTACAAGGATCTGTATGTGTGTTTGTGTGTAAGGAGTGCGAGCTCTTCAGTGTGATTGTATGAGTTCATATATTAAAATGTGGTCTCATCTGTGTGTGTGTGTGTTTTAAAAGTTGTACTAATGTCTGTTAGCTTGTAGTTTAACATGACATACAAGAGCCTTTTTTTCAATTTACAATTATAACTTTTGGCTTTGTAATACAACTTGAGTTATTTATTGTTTATAACAACTTTAAGGAGTTTTCTAGAATAAGTTTTATTTTATAAAATAGTTTAAACAACATTTTTGGATAAAAGTAAAATTATTATGGGAAAAGCTCAAGAGTTTTATAGATTTGCTAGTGTATTTAAAAACTTTTTAATTATTTAACAAGAGGCTAATAATTGTTTTTGCAAAATTTTGTTATTATAATAAAAAGACTGTACTTTATAAAAATTCTTTATTTATTCTTTGCACTTTGCTAACGCTTGAATGCTATTATATAACTAAACAGTCCATAAAATCTTGTTTTACTCAAGAAAATCTGAGTTTAAAGTCTAATAGCAATAAGTTTTTAATTTTAAATAAATTTTCTTTATATCTACAAAATATTTAATTAAATTTTTCGAGAAAACTTATGCATAAATTTATTATTAAAAATCAAAGAAAGATTATTTTAAACTAAACAAATTTACATATTTTTTGAACTCACAAGAAATTGAATTTAGAAATATTTTATTGTTTGGCATAATATTTCCAATATAAACAAGAATAAGCACTTACAAATACAAGTAATAATTTTAAACTATTGGTAAGAACAATTTGTAAGAGAATTATTGTTTACTTCAGTAAAGAATTTAGAAAATTTAAGTTTATGCATTTAGCATATTAAGCTTAGAATTTGAATATATAAATCATTTCAAAAAAATATTTAAACATATTTGTTGTGATAATCTTTCTAACAGAGGTATACATAATAACACAAATTTGCACATACATACATATGTATGTACATATAAACAGCTGTACTGAAAACCCATTTAAATTTTACTTTGTATAGTTTCATTAGTTTTACATTCATTATTGGGTAAGAGCAATACTTAGTTCTTTGTTATGCTGTTTAATAAAATATGGTATTGATGCTTTTATGTAGAAAATTGCAAAAAGAATTCACTACATTTTTAAAACTTGGCAAGTTAAAACTTAATTTCTAACCAATCATCTAACCAAAATATCATTTATAACAAACCTGTCAAAATCGAAAAATTTCCCTTCCAAGGAAATTTTATTTTACAATGATTTTTTTCAGATTTGTTTTCTAAATAATGAAACTACTGTAAAATGAAAAGATTTTTAAAATTTATTGATAAATAAAAATTTTCCTTACAGAAGAAATTTCCTTCTTATGCGAAATATTTAATACACAGAAAAGAAAAATCGATTCATCCGTACTTTAATTAGACTATGTTTTCCTACAGGTCTCGTTTCAAAAGACATGTGAAAAACTCTTTCCCCGCAAAATTTGAGTATATGTACTTTGTATTTTAAACCAAAATCTTATTAATATATATTTAAAATACTAATAAACTCTTACGCTGTAATCTTTATAATATTTAAATTCACTAAGCATATCGGTCCGAATCAGTATCGTCGTTATTTTTTTTTGAGTATCGTATTGTATTCGCAAAAAGGCGTGAGGATGCACTCTTAGTTTTTTTTGATGTGAAATACTAAACTTGATATGTTAAAACTTAAAAATTAAAAAAAAAAGTTCCCAAAAATTTCCCATTGAGGGAAATTTAAAAATTTTTATATATTTCGATTTCTATTTCTTGGGAAAACTAATACAAAATGAAAAGAAAAATTTGGCTACATATAAAATTTCCCTTCAAGGGAAATTTCATTTTTATATTAGCTTTGGGTCATAAATCACCTACAAAGTATTAAAACAGAACCCAAATTAAAATAGTTTACAGATAAATTTTGCCGAAATGTCCCTAAAATTTCCCTTCAAGGAAAATTTCCTATGTTGCATAAAAATTTGTCTGAATAACTCAATATGACAAGGACGACTACAAGTGACCAGTTTTAATTTAATTTTACAAAAATCACCACTAGCTAGACATAACATTTTATACGAACGGCTATGAGAGTGTGAGTATATGTGTTTGCTGGTTAATAAGTATCTATGGTATTGTAAATTTGCAAATTTAATAAGTAGGCCCCAAAGTCTTTACTCATTTACATATGTTGTACTAACGACACATATTTCAGACACAACTGAAATTTGCCTTTATAAATTCCAAGGTAAAATGTATGCTTGTAGATTCCTTTGGAACGGTGTCAATTTATTAACACTTAAAATCTGACAGCAAATTTTACTTTAAAACAGAAACAATTTTATGCTCCTTTGCTTTCTTCTTTTTTTGGGATGTTAATTATTCTGGTTTATTTGCAACAAGGTCTTTTGAGAAAAGCCAGCCAGGCTAGCAGAAAGTTGGCAGGATCTCGAATATTAAAAGGAGTATTGCATGTAAATTATTGTTATTAAGTAAAAGATGATGTCCTTTTTTACCTTTTTACATCTTTATGAAAACGAATAAAATTTAAGACAAGAAGAGCTAAAATTATATTTTTATTTTAAGCTTTTTTTGCATTTCATTTTTATTTTTATTTGTTTCATATCTTTTGTTGTTTGCTGCTGAACATTTTAAGACTTATTATGTGTTAACAGAAAAATGTAAATGATGAAAATGGTCAGTTGGATTATTTTTTATTTTACCTTTTCTGCCTTGAGTGCAATGTAAGATCAATAATAAGATTTAAGTTAATTAAGAACAAATATTTAAAAATATGAAATTAAATCTTTTTCACATTTTATGCATTGACTTAATTCTGGTGTTCAAGTTGAGTTTTCTACTACCTATAGTGGAATTTTGAGACAAATATTTTTGTAGGATATTTAGCCTTCTATATCGCTGTTTAAGAGAAGTTTTTGGAATTTTTTTAAAGAAAAATACAAACAAAACCCATTCAGCGAAGGGTGAAAAGCTTAAACAGGTTATCTTTGTGTCTTATAATTTGCATTCCAATTTTCAGTTTTAAATTAGACCGCAGAAACCACACATGTATCGGCCTATTCACATATTACGTAACGCTATTTTCGGAGGTTTTATACCCCCCGCTTTTTACAAAATTTTCAGTATAAAGTATCTAATCCGTAACAAAAAAATATTTCCATGAAAAATTGTCATTCTGTTGTATAATTACAACAGATACTTCCTGCCTGATTTGATCGCGATTTATGATTTCTATTTAAATAAAAAACTAAAATTTGACAAAGTTAATTTAAAATAAGAAAAACTTTTCTTGAATTAAATTTGAATTTTCCAATTTAGAAAACAGCTTAATCAAAAAGTGTCAAAACGCGATATGTAAAAGTAAAACAAATTCCCTAAGATTCTAACTAAACCCTTTTCTGTAATAACAACAAGAAACAAATATGACACCAACAGAATCAGCAAATGATTTATGAGAAAAATATGTATTTTCTAAATATTAAAAAATTGTTTTTATTTGATAATAAATCCTCAAGGTAAGAAGAAAAAAAAGGAAACTCACCCGGAAAAATACCACAAAAACTATATGTCAACTACATTTAACTCGTTACCGTTGACAACTAAACGTATAAGACTTAGTTCTAAAAAAATATCTTTATTATTTTCACAGAAACAAGGTAAAAGAATAAACCAAATTACATACAACACTTTTTACTCTACATACCACACATTATTTCTGATGATGTTTATTTTTTTATGTTGAAATGATGAAAATGAAATTATTTTCCATAAAAAAAAGTGAAAATGAAATTTAGTTTTCTCATAAAACGGAAATCAAATAACATGTATAATAGCAATTAAAAGAAATATAACCTCGACCGATTTTTATATGAGTTCTTGTACTTCAGTTATTTTACTTTTTGTTTGCTATAAATTTCATACGTTCATACGTTCATTCATACATATTTGTGTTAATTCATTCAATTGAGATTTTTTCTATGTAAACAAATAAAAATATTATACAATTTAGTGTTGATATATTTCTTTTTCCTTCATTTTTTTATTACTTCATATAATATTCTCAATATAATTTCCGTTTCCGCAAAGAAATCCCCCGTTCAGTTTCTTCAAAATCCAAAAAAAAAATATGTGTGAAAAACAAAAAATCAACAGAAAAATGAAACTGACCTCACTGACCTTTTTTCACCACTCTCGAAAATATCATTATTGTTTTTCATTAGTATGTATGTATTTTATTTGAAATCTGCTGGTCCGAAAAGTATGCTTTACTTAACACGAAAAAAATGTGCTGTATATTTTCTTACATAAACACACACACACGTTAGCGGCTTGTTTTTATGGAAATTTTTGCTCTTTTTTTACACACAAACGCAAACACTATACGCTCTCACGTATTCTCATTTAACACAGCTTTAACAACAACCAAGAAGAAAAAAAAAATAAAGGAAATTGTTGGCATTTTATGACTTTTATTAATATTTTTTCGGCTTTACTAGGAAATATTCTTGTTTTTTGTTCTGTTTAGTTTCTAGCATTTGACCAAATATGACAAGCAACAGTAACAACAAGAAACAAATAAGAGAAAATATGCGAAAGCGAACTCACAGGCGTACAGTTGCACAGAAAGAAAAGAAATTTTTTAGTCTAATTTAGGTTTCAAACATTTCAAGCGAAAGACTTTCAACTCGATATGAAAAACATTAACATGAAAAATACGTCAAATAATAATTTTGCAGAAATTATACAAAGTATGTCGTTATATAAAATGCAAAAGGGCCTAACATCACTTAAAAAATTGTTTTTAGGAGAAATAAAAAGCATAATAGAGAGCAAACTATTGTGATTATAAAAACGGTAGTATCATTGATAAAGTCTGAATCAATGGTACTATGCTGAAAGAAAACAATTTTTGTACTCACAATAAGTTTTGTATCTCTCCCCTGAAAAATTTTTAAAAAGGATTATAAGCCCTTTTGCATTTTATATGACGATATGAAATTCATATGGCAACATTTAAGCGATATTTTTTAAAAATATGAAACGATCAAATCTGCAATAGGATATGTAGTTAATTAAATAATTAATTATTGTGTTACCTTCTTTGGGAAAAGGGATAGTATACAGAGCAGGTGGTAAATTGGAAGAGAGATAGACAGCTTAATTCATTTACATCTCTGCTATTGCGCGTTTTTTAAATTTTTTTGTATAGCAGTGTTGCAGCCCCTCTGGTGCCAAATAGAAGCAGTAATTTGTGTAAGCTGTGTAGCCATATAAAATCATTCGCCGACGATTTCGCTTCAATACCAGCGAATGATTTGACATATCTTTTATGAAAAATTTCTGTCCTTAAACATTCACATGCACACAGAAAAAAAGCCAATGTAAAATCAGCATGTCGCAATATTAATTGGAAATCATAATAAATTTCTGCAAAAGTACAAATTTTATTTTAAATTACCATTGTTTCATATTAATTTTAAACGAAAAATTATTAATTAATATGATTATTTCGAACGTATTTGCTTTGTGAATCTAAATTGATTATTAGGCTAAGGTTCGTAACGTTATATTCAGAAAGAATTGGGTATGATTAATATTCCAAGGAACAATGGAAAAATTAACATCAACTTAATTTTTCAACGTACACAGCAGAACAGAGTAGCGCCACTTTCGGAAGCCGCTACACTTCCATCGTCAGTGCTCACGTGTATTTGCTATCACCACTTGTCAGGTGGCTCTGTTGAATGTGATTTTAATTCTTATATATACAACTTTTTCGCGAAAATTGAATACGAGAATTAAATCACTCTCAAGCTGATATTAAAGTGCACTTTCCCAGCGTTGCCATCGGTTTATTTTTCTTCATTCCCATTTTTCTGATTTTTGTTCTACTCAAGACAAACTTTTTTGGTTTGATTTTATACTTAAGTATATATGAACATGTAAACATGTGAAAAGCTCAAGCCAGTAGCTAATTGTTTTATTAATATGATTATTTCGAACGTATTTGCTTTGTGAATCTAAATTCACAAAGCAAATACGTTCGAAATAAATTCTAAATTCACAAAGCAAATACGTTCGAAATAATCATATTAATAAAACAATTAGCTACTGGCTTGAGCTTTTCACATGTTTACATGTTCATATATACTTAAGTATAAAATCAAACCAAAAAAGTTTGTCTTGAGTAGAACAAAAATCAGAAAAATGGGAATGAAGAAAAATAAACCGATGGCAACGCTGGGAAAGTGCACTTTAATATCAGCTTGAGAGTGATTTAATTCTCGTATTCAATTTTCGCGAAAAAGTTGTATATATAAGAATTAAAATCACATTCAACAGAGCCACCTGACAAGTGGTGATAGCAAATACACGTGAGCACTGACGATGGAAGTGTAGCGGCTTCCGAAAGTGGCGCTACTCTGTTCTGCTGTGTACGTTGAAAAATTAAGTTGATGTTAATTTTTCCATTGTTCCTTGGAATATTAATCATACCCAATTCTTTCTGAATATAACGTTACGAACCTTAGCCTAATAATCAATTTAGATTCACAAAGCAAATACGTTCGAAATAATCATATTAATAAAACAATTAGCTACTGGCTTGAGCTTTTCACATGTTTACATGTTCATATATACTTAAGTATAAAATCAAACCAAAAAAGTTTGTCTTGAGTAGAACAAAAATCAGAAAAATGGGAATGAAGAAAAATAAACCGATGGCAACGCTGGGAAAGTGCACTTTAATATCAGCTTGAGAGTGATTTAATTCTCGTATTCAATTTTCGCGAAAAAGTTGTATATATAAGAATTAAAATCACATTCAACAGAGCCACCTGACAAGTGGTGATAGCAAATACACGTGAGCACTGACGATGGAAGTGTAGCGGCTTCCGAAAGTGGCGCTACTCTGTTCTGCTGTGTACGTTGAAAAATTAAGTTGATGTTAATTTTTCCATTGTTCCTTGGAATATTAATCATACCCAATTCTTTCTGAATATAACGTTACGAACCTTAGCCTAATAATCAATTTAGATTCGAAAAATTATTAATTTTACCTTAAATATCATTAATTTAACATTTTTCACTATTAAATTGACTATAACTTTAATTTAAAATAAATTTATGTTATATCAGCAATTAAATCGTGTTGAATTAAAATGAAACTCATGTTACTTGGGATGGTATATTTGGGGCTAATGTAGCTGCAGTGGTTAGCGCGTAGACTACCAAGCAAGTGATAATAGATGATCCCGAGGTCAAATCTTGGTTGGGCAGCTCAAATACAACACAAATTTTACTGATGCTTATGCTAATACACATCACGTAAATATAATAATTAATAAAATGGCAATATTTAATTTGTGTTGTTTCAGTATTTAATTCACGTTGTTTCAACTTGAAATATTTTGTTTCAACTTGAAATAACTTTGACTCAACATGACTCTTCGTGTTATGTCAGTATTAAATTCACGTTGTTCCAACTTGATATAACTTTGATTCAATATGTTTCTTCGTGTAGTTTCAATAAAAAGTTATTTCAACTTAAAATAATTTTGATTCAACACGATTCTTTTTGTTGTTTCAATATAAAACTCGCGTTGTTTCAACTTGAAATAATTTTGATTCAACGTGATTCTTCGTCTTATTTCAGTATGGAATTCGCATAGTTTAAAGTTGAAATAACTTTGATTCAACATAGCTCTTTGTGTCATTTCGATATAAAAAAATTCACATTGTTTCAACTTGAAATAACTTTGGTTCAAAGTGATTCTTCGTGTTATTTCATAATCAAATTCACGTCATTTGAACATGAAATAAAGTTATTTCAAAAGGAAACTTTGAAGGCTATTGTAAGATCATGTTGAATTTACATCTATGAAGCAGAACCACTAGCAAAAAATCTTAAGTTAATCATATTTTCGACGATTTTAATATGAAATTTTTTTGTATGTATACGATGTGTTTCGCAATTTAATGTAAAACACCAGAATAACAATTTTTGTAGAACACTTTAACCTGTATGGGTTTTTTGTCTCTTTCTTAACAAAAGGGCAAAAAATACCTTTCAAAGGTAATATAGCGAGCGAGCTAAATTGTTCTAAGGAAATATTTCCCAAAAAATTCTACTATAAGTCTTTAAATGCACCCAAGTTCGAGACCGAGCTTGGAACGCCAGAAATCATTCAAAATTCAAAATGTTTTTAAGGGCTAATTTTCTACTTATTAAAAATTGGTAATCGGCATAGCAAATCTATCAAGCTTTACGCGCAACACTTTATGCAAAGCATCACAGGAAGCCTTTTTGTAGAGCATTTTAGCCCTCTGACTCTTCGTTGTATGGGCGTTTTTGTCACTTTCTTAAAAAAATTGCCAAAAACTCCCATTCAGTGGCCACATAGATGAACCAAATGTTCTACAAAATTCTTTCTTATAAAATTTTATTGTAAGTCCTTAAAAGCTCCCAAGCTTCCAAATTTAAAATTTCAATTTGTATGGCCCCCGCTTTGGTTGCCAGTTATTAGATTTTGATCAATTCTAATGTTGAACAACGTTCCACGCGTTGTAACCTAAGATCTGGTCTTCGAAATGAAACGACGTGTTCAAATGTCTAAATGTACCTTTATTATTAATTTTCCTCTTTACAAAACTCTTATATCTGATTGGCGATTCATGATATGTTAACATGATATTAACTTATATAAAAAAGCTAAACGTATCTTTTACCATAAAGATATTGCTTACAAGATTTTCAGTGCCCAGTCACTTTAACTACATGCAAAAGAGCGGAGAGCGAAATTCAACTCCTCCTTATATGAGTCTCAGATGTAAACTTTCAAAACCCCGATACACGTATATATTTTTTGTAATTTAAAAGAAAGTTTAGTTTTGCTGTACAGTGTATTTAAAATCAACATTAAAAGATTTTTGTTTAAAATACAAAGTATTTAAAAATTTTGTGGCGAAAGACGATTTCGCAAGTCTGTTTGAACGAGACCTGCAGTAAGAAATAGTCACGCTGATGCATGCAAGCAACAGAGCTCATTTGAAACTAAAGTGAGGCTGCGCGATTATTTTCAAGTTTGAATGCATGACGGTATGGCGCCAAAAAATAAGCGGATCTGCGTCTCTACATCTCGAGTTCTATTTTTTGTTATTTTGAAAGTATTTTTTTCAGTGACAACGATTATGTGGCCTGAAATTTTTTTGTGCTACTAAATAGCAACTTGCTTCCACCCAGCATTGTTGCTCCTGAAAATTTTTGGTATGCAGCTACTGCCTCTACTGGCATGTGATGTTGCTTTATTTTTTTGTTTTTGTTTTTTTTCTACATCTCATAGATTATTGTTTTTGTTGTAGTATTTGCTGTAGTAGTCATTTTCTTTATTGTTGTTATAACAGTTCATGAATTTTTTATCACATTTGATTGTTGGTTTTTATTGCTAAATTTTGTTAACTCTCCACTCAGCCCTCCCATTGATTTCCTGCATTACTTTGAAGTCTTAAATATTTTATTGGATTTAAATATTTATAATAAAACAAAAAAGAAATAAGAAATAAGATGAAAAATATAATAAGAAATGATTTTTTCTTATAAAAGAAGAAAGCATTGGAGCAATATACATATTTGCTTAGAAAAAATTTAAATAAACACTCTTACAAAGATACTTACATAAATAGTTACACAGATACTCGTAGTTGGTATGTATATAGAAAAACATTTAGCTTTCTTGCAAATTTTCTTGCTTATCAAATATTTTCTTAGATTTTTTTGCTGATTTTCTTAATAAATATTCCAAAAATAAATCATTTAATAGGGTGTTGATAACAAAAGTCTACTTTAATAATTGTGTGTTTTGTAATGAATTTGTTATTTTAGGGATTTTGATAACTGAGCAAATTTAATAAAATACAAGTATTTAAAATTTTTTTTTTAATAAAATATCTTTAAATTTACAAGTCTTAACATTCTTATATATGAGGTCTTTTGAAAAATTTAATTTTTTTATATTGTAAGAAAATTGCATATTTAATTTTTTATTATTTTAAATTATTCATTTGCTCAAGTGTCAGGTTGGTTTTTTTGCTGTTGTGACGTTTAAATATTTATTAAGAAGTTAAGCGTTTAAGGAAAATTTTAAAATATGTTGAATTATTTAGGAATAAAAATGTAGCTTGTTATAGCATTTGCTTCAGTGTGAAATATAAAAACTTTGTATACATTGTTGTAGTTTTTGAAAAATTTTTAGGAGAAAAATTTTCAATATAAAATACAGGCCTGCCAAGACTTCTTGACGGCGTGTTTGAGTCATTGGGATTTTTCAAACACTTTCGTAGTAATAACGTTGCACTAGCAAGCCCATGAACACCTTTCGTATTAAAAATAAAAATTATGTAGGTGTCGTAACTTAAACAAATATAGACCGATTTGAATAATTTTAAATGTTTTCCAAAGCTTATCAGTGGTTAAAGTAAAAAAAGTTGATATCATAAAGTTATCGTTGATAGTTTAAAATACATTTGGCTTTAAATTTTATAACTTCGCTTCGTTTGTTTATAAAGACAATTTTTTGCAATCTCCTTATATTTCTGTAAAAAAGCATGAAAGCTTAATTGAATAAATTAGACTCTCAAAACACCAATATACATTAATTTTCTTTTGATCCCCTACCTACCGGAATCAGTCGTTAGAGCCTTGTTATTGTTTTTTTTCTGCAATAAAAATAATTCGAAAAAAATGTTTCGAATAAAAAAAAGCTAATCGAATGAAAACTTTTCGAATTAAACTTATTCGAATAAATTCTATAAATTTATTTGAATAAAAGTTATTAGAATAAAAATTATTCAATTAACATTTTTAATACAAAACATGACCTCAATTAATGGTACGACTAAAAATTATTCGTATAAATGTATAGTTTTTAGTCGATCTTGGTTTGTATTTGAAATTTTTTTTAACAAATTTTATTCTAATAACTTTTATTTAAATAATTGGATTGATATTTATTATAATAATTTTTATTCGACTAAATTTTATTCGATTATTTTTTATTCGAATAACTTGTAGTCGAATAACTTGTATTTTAATAATTTTTATTTGAATTGTTTTTATCCGAAAATTTTATATGAACAATGTTTACTTATAAAATTTCGTTCGAATACATTTATTTATTACGTATTATAATTATTCGAACAAAACTTATTAAATAAAAATTGTTCATATAAAATATTCGAATAAAAATTATTAAAATAAAAGTTATTTGAATTTAAGTTAATCGAATAAAAGTTAATCGGGAAAATGGTAATCGAATAAAATTTAATTGATTAAAAATTATTCGAGTAAATTTTAATACAATTATTTGAATAAAAGTTATTAGACTAAAAATAATTCATATACAAATTTCAAAAACGATCGACTAAAAATTATTCCAGTAAATTTATTTGAATAACTATTTTACGAATAAAAGTTTTTCGATTAAATTTGTTCAAATGATAATTATTTGGACATTGAATAAAAACCCCTCGAAAAATATTATTGGGATGAAAAATACTAAGTGCAATAATTAATTGTAATTATTATTTAAACAAATTAATTATACGGACTATCAAGTTTTTACTGTATTTACACACAAATTTGAGAATATTGAAATAAAATTATTCACCCCCGACAAAAAAGAGGGGTGTGATAAGTTTGAAGTGTGAATCTGTGTGTCTTTCTGCGCCATTGCAGAGCCAAAATGGCTGGATCGATTTTGATTTAGTTTTTTTTGCTTGAAAGGCGACTTGATCGATAATATTCCCAGCTTTGTTCAGATGCTGCAGCGTCAACGGTGGCGGTTTTTTTTAAATTTTTATTTATTGCTTTTGAATTTTTTTCCCATCAACTTGTAAAATGTCTCTTATATTTTTTCCTGTCATCTGTCTAAATTTTAGATCTTAGCTAAATAATTGTTATAATAATTTTTATAATAAGGATTTTTCTTTGGAATTTTTTTTCTTAACTTGGTATTTGTAGGATTTCATGCATTAAATTGGAAGGAGAAAATAGCTAACCAATGGTCGCCTTAATTTGCCAGACATTGATTTTATTTAATCTATATACGAGTATGTATGTATTTATTTTAAATTTCCAATTCGGAAGAAAATTATAATGAAAGTAAACATTATTTCTCCTCCTACGTTTGATTTTTGCTATTAATCAAAGTAAAAATGTTTTCTATTTCCAATAAGAAACATAAAAAGAAAACCTAATTTTTCAAACAAGAAGCTGAAACTAAAGGCCGACACACTTTTATAAATAGATGCATCCCAATAAGACAAGTCAAATTCATAATCACCAAAAATCAAAATCACATTCATTCGAATACAATAAGATTTATGAACTTTGTTTACCATTTAGGCTTGTTTGAATCTTTTTCAATATAAATAATGAGAGTTTTTTTTGTGTGGATAAAATAAGAATGTCAGTTTGGGTCTGGGGGTGAATACAAGATAAGACAGCAGCACAAGCTAAACCTAATACACATTTTTTGCTGTTGTGGAATGAAATCAGTTAAAAAAAAGAAATAATAATAAAACGAGATTGTATTTAAATATCAGACATTTATCTTAAAGAATATGACATGCCACAAAGCAAGTCCTCACACTCTCTGTCTCTTTACACACACATATCACACATCTGTAACAAATAAATAAAATGAATGAAAGTTATAAATTTTATGTTGAATATTTGTTTGTGTGTGTGCGTATGTGTGTTGTGTGTAGGTTCACGTACATGTGTGCATATAAAAATGAAAAACACGAAATTATTGCTTGTTGCCATTCATTCAACCTTATCTTTCTTATTGTTTTCAATTTATTGGATATTTTATTGTTGTTGATGTATGTGTGAGCTTTTATGTGAATTATGCGAGCTTGACAAAAGTTTACATTTGAGGAAATTTTGTACCACTACTAATGTGGCTACAAATATTGCATACTTTTGGGATGCCTTATAAAGGGTGCTTGATTGGCAGGGAAAAATGTTAGGTAGCTCATCATAGGTTTGATCTCTTAATTACAAAAATCTAAGATTTTCTTAGACATGATTTTGGCTGCTGAAAATGTGTTAACATTTTATAAGGACTAGATCGATTTTTGAAGTTTAATAGCTGAATTAAAGACCTTATATAATTGTTGCCGTTTTTTCTAATGGATTTTATAAAATATTTTATAATACTCCGCACTAACATCAAATAGCTCTTCCTGTGGTACCTTTTTGTAAAACACCCTATAATTTCACATTTTAATACTTTATATTTCAGTTATATTTCTTACTACTGATGAGGTAAACAATAAAGTTTACAAATTTCATAAATATTTTAGGCACATTTATTTACCTGCTTTGTTATCTTTGACATACATCTCTTGACATTGTGGCTGCTCTGTACTTTAAGATTGTTTACTAAAGTATGTGTATTTTTAACACTTAACTGATACAGATTTCAAAAAAGCACCCTAACAAATTTATTCGAAACAAAACAAGCAAAGCACAATGATAATAAAAAACGACCTCCCAGTATTAAAACAGAAGTAGAAATGAAACATTAAAGAAGACATGTTATGGTAATGGTATTAGCATAAAAATCAATTTGTAACACAAGAAAAAAAGAAGACAAATGAAATAAAAAAGATATTATAATTTATTGTTTTTCTTTAACAATAATAGCCTTAACACACAAATACGCATTTAAATATGCCCAACTGTTCTGAGGGACACAAAATAGATATTTAAAGGAAAGACCACAAATAAAGTCTTTTGTAACCTGTAGAATATCAATTAAGGCCCCACTACATAATACTGACTTTTAAAAATTTTAGTGAGCCGATCCCTCAGAACAATTTGGTAACCATAAAACATTGGGACATTTTTCCTTTCATACTTCTGTATATCAGACATGCTTTTTCACTTCTGTTCTGTTTTCTTCCTTTTGTTTAATAAAATTTTAAGCATAAATTTTAATGGCTGCCAAAACAAACACAATAAAAGAAAAGCATAAACATCACATGAATCTTAATTTGTACCGCAAATAAAACACCGTCGTCATCAATACTGTTGCCACAAAATCTTCATTAAATATTTAAGCAAACAAAATGACACCCCAGCCCAGTCTCTGGCTGACATTTGACAACAAAACATAGTCACACTTATATATCATGAATAAATTTTTGCCTACGGATGTCTTTCTCGTGTTTTGTTTTTATATTTAAATGGGGAAATTAAATAAAATTAATGTCAGCTTAGAAATTTAATCAGGACACATGTCTATTAAAAGTTTGTTGAAGCAAAAAATATTAAAAATAAACTTTAATCTATAAATTTTAAGAGGAAATTATTAAGGCAATTAAAACAGGTTCTTAATATAATGAGTTGAAAAATAAAGTTCCTTTCTAAATTAATGGCTTTTTAGCAAAAAAAAAAAAATAAAATTACGAGTACCTTTCAAAAAAATATTTCTTTAAAAAAGTACCTTTTAAAAATGTACCTTTTAAAAAAAGTATCTTTTAACAAAAGTATCTTTAAAAAAAAGTACCTTTTAAAAAAAGTACCTTTTAAAAAAAGTACCTTTAAAAAAAGTACCTTTTTAAAAAAAATACCTTTCAAAAAAGTACCTTTTAAAAAAGTACCTTTCAAAAAAGTACCTTTTAAAAAAGTACCTTTTAAAAGAGTACCTTTTAAAAAAAGTACCTTTTAAAAAAAGTACCTTTTAAAAAAAGTACCTTTTAAAAAAAGTACCTTTTAAAAAAAATACCTTTTAAAAAAAGTACCTTAAAAAAAATACCTTTTAAAAAAAGTACCTTTTAAAAAAAGTACCTTTTAAAAAAAGTACCTTTTAAAAAAAGTACCTTTTAAAAAAAGTACCTTTTAAAAAAAGTACCTTTTAAAAAAAGTACCTTTAAAAAAAGTACCTTTTAAAATAAGTACCTTTTAAAAAAGTACCTTTTAAAAAAAGTACCTTTTAAAAAAGTACCTTTTAAAAAAAGTACCTTTTAAAAAAAGTAACTTTTAAAAAAAGTAACTTTAAAAAAAAGTACCTTTTAAAAAAAGTACCTTTTAAAAAAAGTACCTTTTAAAAAAAGTACCTTTTAAAAAAAGTACCTTTTAAAAAAAGTACCTTTTAAAAAAAGTACCTTTTAAAAAAGTACCTTTAAAAAAAGTACCTTTTAAAAAAAGTACCTTTTAAAAAAAGTACCTTTTAAAAAAAGTACCTTTTAATAAAGTACCTTTTAAAAGAGTACCTTTTACAAAAGTACCATTTAAAAAAAGTACCTTTTAAAAAAGTACCTTTTAAAAATGTACCTTTAAAAAAAAAACCTTTTAAAAAAAGTACCTTTTAAAAAAGTACCTTTTAAAAAAAGTACCTTTTAAAAAAAGTACCTTTTAAAAAAAGTACCTTTCAAAAAAATGTACTTTTTAAAAAGTATTTTTTAAAAAAAGTACGTTTTAAAAAAATACCTTTTAAAAAAAGTACCTTTTAAAAAAAGTACCTTTTAAAAAAGTACCTTTATAAAAGTAGATTTAAGATATTATCTTTGAATAATGAACTTAGACGAACTCTGTGGTTGTTATCCAAAGTCATTTAATTAGTTTGGCTTAAGTTCGTTTTCAATTTAATCTTTCGATTACATTATTTTTATTTTAATAAAGTATGTAAATATTAAACATTCAAAGAAAAATTTGGTTGTATGGAAGGTTGAACTGACATCAAAAGTTTTGAGACCACTAAAGCGTTCTTTTCCCCTAGACGACTCTTCCAGCGTAGGCAGCAACAACCAATTAGCGAATATGCTATTACCTTCTACCAATTAACAGATGAGTCGCCATCTCGTGACTATCATCAGAAACAAAGGCTCGGAACTTCACTATGTTTTTCTTATCATATTGAACATTTTTAAGCTTTTGATTTCTGTCCTTACCTTTCATGCTGGTCATCGATATTTTCAAATGTTGTGGGTACTTTAATGTTTATTTCCGCCCAACTTTTTGAACACTATACTTTTATGTGTAGTGCCTTTACAGTTTTAACAACTGAGTTATGAATTTAGTCGAACTATATGATTTTGCTGGTAATTATAGCAGTCAAAAGCTTAAAAGGCTTAAAAATGTTAAACATGATAAGAAAAATATAGTGAAGTTCAGAGATGGCGACGCATCTAATAATTGGTAGAATAGGTAATAGGGTTTTCACTCGTTGGTTGTTGCTGCCTTCGATGGCAGTGCCGTCTAGAAGGAAAAGAACTCTGCTGAAAAGACTGTGTTGGTCTCGAAACATCTGATATCAGTTCAACCTTCCGTACAACCAAATATTTCTTTGAATGTTTAATATTTACATTCTTTAGTATATCTTTCTAAAATAAAACTAGTTTAGTCAAAAAATTAAAATGAAAACGAACTTAAAACTAGTTAAATAACTATGGATAATAAAGTCACTAAAGTGTGACGTTGTCCGGCACCTTAAGGGTTCCGTACGAATACATATATATCCCTTTTGTTTTTTTTGCCATTTTTTCATTTTGGCAAATTTTTTGTTTCGCTTTTTCGTTTAATTAATTTTTTGTTTTTTAGCGATTATTTTTAGTTTTGGCGCTTTTTCATTTTTGGTGATTTGTTTTCTTGCGATTTTTCGTGTTTTGGCGGTTTCTTTTTGTTATTTGCCGATTTTTTAGTTTTAGAGATTTTTCGGTTTTGGTTTTTTTAAAGTTTTTTCGCTTTTTGACAGTATTTTTAGTTTTAGCGATTTATTATAGTTTTGACGCTTTCATTTTAGTTCTGGCGCTTTTTCCGGCTTAGGGAGTTTTTCGGTTTTTGCTGTTTTTTTTGGTTTTCGGGACTTTTTTTTTTTGGTTTTGGCGCTTTTTTAGTTTTGGCACTTTTTTCTTCTTTTTTTCAACAGAAGTAACACAATCAGTCAATTAATGCCCACCAGTTAATTATTTAAGGGATAGTGTAGAGAGAACAGGTGGAGTAGTGGGAGAGATATAGAAAGCTTAATTCATTTACAACCCTGCTATTGCGCGTTTTTTTTTGTAGAGCACAGTTGCAGCCCATCTGTTGTCAAGTAGAGGCATTAATTTATTTAAGATGCGTAGTCATTTCAGTAGTTCTTTTACTTCGCCGATGGTTCTGCCACAATACCGCCGAAGGAGGAGGCTGCTGTGAACTGCATTAGGATATGTTAGTATTAATCGCTGCCGGTACTGCCAAGGTAATCAGTGCTATGCCTTCATCACTTTAACAGTCCAACAACAACCAGGACAATAACACACCAATGCACATGAGAAAAATGCATAATGTTGTTGGCTTGCCTGGAACTAGTTTTGAACACAAGACCTCTGGGCTTGTAGTCAAACACGCTAAATACTCAGCCAACAGCTATTTGGCGCTATTTTTTTCTTTTTGGTGATTTTTTTTAATTTTGGCGTTTTTTTATATATTTTTTTACGATATTTTTGGTTTTAGTGATTTTTTCAAGTTTTTTGTGTTTTTTTTTCGTTGTGACGACTTTTTCGGTTTTTCGATTTTTGGCGTTTCTTAAGTTTTTTTTCGATCTTTTAAGCTTTTTAGATTTTTTACATATTAGCGTTTTTTATTTACTGTTGGTGCTCTTTTGCTTTAGGCGCTTTTTCATTCTGGCGATTTTTCGTTTTGATATTTTTTTAATTTTGGAATTTTTTATTTTTCCCGCTTATAGTTTGCCGCTTACGGCTTCCAAAATACCATTAATTGTCTAAATTACATAGTCATAATTACATTAACTGATATAACACCCTTTAATGATTATTGTTTTAAATATTAGTGTTAGTTGGTGTATTCTATTATACAGAATACGCTAATTAACACTAACTTTGAAAATTTCAAGTGTCTCTATATTACATTAGTATTTCAACAAGTTTCCTTGCTCGCTTTAGAACACCGTTTATTTTTCAACTGCCATATGTTTTAGTGGCCAAAGTTTTACATATTCAGTGAAAATTTTAAGTCAGTAGCTCTTACGGTTCCCGAGTAAACAGCCTGTGACAGACAGACTGATAGACGGATAGCAAAAACACTTTTGGTGTACGGAGCCCTAAAAAAATACCTTTTAAAAAAGTACCTTGTAAATCAAATACCTTTTGAAAAAAGTACCTTGTAAAAAAATACCTTTTAAAAATATGTATGCAGTACTTTTGAAAAATGTGGTTTTAAAAAAATACAATTTCAAAAAGAAGAAATAAAGTTTACTGAATATACTTTTTATTTTACATGAATTTTTCACTCTCATATAAACATACATATGTATAATATAATATATGTTGTGTATGTATAACAAATTTATCAGTTCCTAAGTTTTATAAGGCTCAAGATTTATTTGCACAATTTGCTTTATTACGATTTTTTCTCTTAACTCTTTCATAAATATAAAAATTATGTTTTATTTTTGTGGACATATAAAACCCTTTAAATATGTAAATGTTTACAACTCCATAAATGCTGATTAATCTAAATAAAAAGCCCTTAAATCAATGAAATAAAATATTTAAGCCGCAAACGCATAAAAATAATATGTAAAAAGGAAATTTAGTTTCAACTACAAATACTAAAAAAAAGGAAGACAAATCCTTTTAAACTTGCCATTTTATGAGCGGACTATAAGTATAAGACGACGTAAAAAATTTATAAGCATAAATAAGCAGGAAAAGCAAACTTAAACTAAAAACGTTTTGACCATCCTTTTCTTTTTTGCGAAAACTAAAAAGGATAATAGGAAAATTGTTTTTAAAACAAACTTTAAGTGCTTTTGCACCCTTAAAAAAGACTAGAGGAAGAAATAAATAGACCCAAATTTAAGCTGCAGTTTAATAGCAACTAAAACCTAATAAGGATATTAAATATTAACTAAATGTATGTTTAGTTACTGATGGATGATGATATGTATTAGAAGGCTATAAAGGAATGATAAAGACAAAAAAAGAGATAATGATGATGATGATGATGCTGATGTTTTGAATATTATATGACCGACTAAAGTCTGGGCGAAAAATGAACCCCCAACTCCTTGTAAATGATGGTTTTATTGGGTATTGAATGACCGTAACTAATTGTTATTAAAGTAACTGAGGCGTATGATTGATATTAATAGGTTTTTACATCTTGCACACACACACACACACTAATATTACGTATACGCTCATTATACTTTAACAATAAAAACACATTGTAATCATGTGAGTGGCTAAAAACTGATTTAAATTTCAACTCATTTTCAGATTAAATGTTTTATTAATGAACATTTTCAATACCACAAGCACATATCGGATATAGTTAAGAGGAGAATAACTAATAGACATATAATATAGTGAGCGTGTGTGTGTGCGTTATATGTAAAATTAGCTTTAAGGACCATTATGGAGTTGAGTAATATTAAAGCCATTAAAAAATTAATTTCATTAAAAGAGCGGTTAGTAAATGAGCATTTTATATTTTTAATAAATAGGCTTTAGCTATAAGCTTAGTTAGTTAAAGTGTTACAAAAGATATTGATTGCGACAAGAGAAACTTTAGAAAAATTGATTTTGTTATAATCTAAAAAGTTTTAAAACAAAATTTCCATTTTAAGTTTTAAAGGAGTCTTGATTTAAATAGCCAGTTTTTTAGCTTCATTTTTATTTCCTCTTATTAAAGTGCAATTAACCTTGGTGTTTTTTTTAAATATACAAACTCACAGTTTGTTTTACAAATTTGCTAAACAAATTATAATTATACATTTTGAATAAATATACACACATACAAGCAAACATAACTTGTAGTGTTGAGGTGTCAATTTGCCAAAAGATAGAAAATATCTGATTGTTTATATCAAAAACAATAGCTAACATATGAAACAACAATAAAAAAAAACAACAAGAAAAGCAAATATTTGAAATTTTGTTAATCATAACACTATACAACAGAACAACAAAAAACAAACAAGAAACAAACAGAGCCACCTAACAAGTGGTGATAATTAAAATACACGTGATCACTGACGATAGAAGTGTAGCGGCTTGCGAAAGTGGTGCGTTACTCTGTTCTGCTGTGTACGTTGAAAATTAAATTGATGTTAACTTTTCCCTCGTTTTTTGGAACATCAATCATGCCTAATTCTTCTGAATTAAAACGTTACGAACCATAGCCTAATAAGCAATTTGGATTCACAAGCAAATACGTTCGAAATTATCATATTAATAAACAAGAAAATAAATGACGAGGATCTAATGATTGATTCTGCTACAGGGCACCATAAAAATATACGTGCTACAGCGTTTTTAAAGTTTACACCTTGGGCTCATTTTAGGAGGAGTTAAAGTGCCTCCCTCGTTTTGAACATTATTATAGTGTCTCGGCATAGAAAATCTGGAAAGGATTTCGTTTAAGGATTTTTCTGTAAAACATCACGAAAAATATTTTTGCAATATTTTAACCCTCTAGCGCTTTATTGTATGGCTCTTTTTGTTCAATTCTTAAAAAAGGAGAAACAACTCCTCTTCAGCGGATATATGAAGAATTTTAGCAGAATTTAACGGCCGCTGTATAGTAGTCTTTGCGCCTTTTTTAATAAAGAGGGCTAAAGTGTTCCACAAAAATATTTCTCGAGGTGTTCTTCTCAAAATTACTAATCAGATTTTATACAAGATTTTCTATGCCACGTACTAATTGCGAATAAATACGAAATTAACCCTTAAAAAGTGAGTTATGAATTTTTAGTCGAACTGTAAAAACCATATAGTTCAACTAAAAATTCTAAAGTTATTTAATTAGTTTGACTTAAGTTCATTTTTAGCTTAATCTTTCGATAAAAATTTTTTTTATTTAAGAAAGAAATTCTAAAGCATGTGAATATTGAACATTCAAAGAAAAATTTGGATGTACGGAGGGTTGAACTGACAGCTGTTTCGTGACCACCAAGTATACTCGTCAGAGTCCTTTACATACACCACCACTGACAGTGGCAACAACACTGTAGCGAAAATCCTACTAATTTTAGCAAGCTCAATTAACATACTGTCGCCATCTTGTGGCGAGTCGCACCTATTAATTAACTTTTTCTAAATGTTCGGAACTTCACTAACTGTCTTTTCTTATACTACGTTTACAACAGACAATGCTGTCTTGACAATAAAGAATACGTATTAGTTGTCAAAAACGTTGATAATTGTCTTCGTGACGTAGGTGTCCAGACAATAATTAGGACAATTAATTTAAAATTCTAGAAATTCCGCATTTTTCGCGAACTTTGTAAGTTAAAGCTTAAAAAAAGTAAAGAAAATATCATAATTGTAAATATTATAAACTTTTCTTATTGGATATTTTTTTATATTCACAAAAATTCAAATTATATCAGCATACGTCAAATCATTGTCCCATTTACTGTCTTCAAAATATTCAAGCCAGTAGTGAAGACAATTGAAAAAGTTTGTATGATTAGTGAAAAAATTTTATTGTCAAGACAGCATTGTCTAGTGTAAACGCTGAGTTAGAATGTTCAACTATTCTAAGGTTTTCCATTTCAGTCTTACCAGCGTGGAATATCATCGATATTCTCAATGCTGGGATTTTTTGAATGATTCTTTTGCTCAAGTTTTTGGAACAGTACACATTCATGTTTTAGCTAAGTACCTTTAGAGTTTTAATAATTGAGTTATGAATTTTTAGTCGAACTGTATGGTTTTTATCTAAAGTTATTTAATTAGTTTGGCTTAAGTTCATTTTTAATTTAATCTTTCGATCAAATTATTTTTTTTTTTATTTAAGAAAGAAATTCTAAGGCATGTGAATATTGAACATCGGTATATCGTAGTTAAAGGAGAGTTTTTTGCCCTTTTTAAAAAGAAAAGTTCAAAAATATCCATGCAGAGTATAGTTAGAGGGTTAAAGCATTCCACAGAAATTTTCCTTGTAGTATTATACATAAAAATGTTGAGTACATCCTATACATTAAACGTAAGCCCTAAAAGATTTCCAATGCCGAGTCAGTAAACTTTTAAAACGCCGATACATGTATGTATACCGTCATATTATTTTAAAAAAGCCCTAACTAACAAAAATTCAAAACCGACTTTTTGATTGATTATGATGCACCGTATCAATACAAATGTTATTACGACTCTCTTCCTAAGCTTTACTCCTCTATTAGTCCATGTAGAATTATTGTTATAAGTATTCATGACCTGCTCATGGGTTAATTTTTCATATTAAAGAGTTTTTTTGCTTCTCTTGTAGAATTATTTCAATGTAACTTAGGGCTTTTATGAATTTATATGACGATATGTTTCTTGGTGCCATTCGGCATTTTAAAATAATTTAATCTTGTTGTACAGTGTAATCAAAGCTGCCAGTTTCGCCAGACTAAAAAAAAATAAAAAAACCAGAAGGGTGAAGGGAGAGTGACAATTTTTTCTTACAAATGTTTTAAATTCTACGCATGCCACGGTAATTTTGTTAGAAGCTGAGAGGTACTTCTCAGGAAAATTTAGTAATTTTTATTTTACATCTGTATTTTTATCATATTCTTGTCATGGTATATGTGAAAGATTTTCTGACAGGCTGCTCAATTAATTACTCTACGGCAGCACTTTATTTTTTGTGGTTATAAATTGTTACAAATGAGCGTGTAAAAAGTAATAATGACCAATTAAACATGAAAAAAGCTCTTGGTTATTACAACAAAATAGTCATAGTATAAATGCGCAAAGTGTGCAAAGATTTGCCTCATACATACATAATTTGTACACACATACAATTCAACATGTTGAATTGTATGTGTGCATTAATGTGGATGAAGAAAAAAGTTTAGGGAGTTAGAAATTTCGGGACAATTACTAATAAATTTGAATAGTAGATGAAATGACACGACAAAAATATAGAAAAAAATGTTATAAATTAAAAATATTAATTAATTTTAATTGCACTACACCTACTGCTATATATATTTTGTATCCCTTTGTATGGTCTGCAAACATGGTTTGGCAACGATATGGTTATTAGTACATTTATATGAACCCTTCATAGTGAAAGTGAGGCGGCCGCATTTTTGAAAAATTGAGATAATAATGTTTATAGATAAAACTTGTTAATTTCTTTTTAGCTATACTTTCAAAATGTAGGACTCGTATGTTGTTAGCATTTTTAATACACTATTAATTAAATGAAGTCTATTTGCTGATAGTTAAGCATTGTCTATATGCATTTCATTGGCGCTTTACCAAATCGTCAGTAGACTTCTACTGACGATTTGGTAAAGCGCCAATGAATTTAAAATAAAATTACGACAATATGTCAAATAATAAATTTCTTAATGCACTATTAATGTTTCTTAATGTTTCCAATTTTGAGTTACCTTCAGACAAAAATTTCCCTTATTAGGGGAATTTTCCTTTCTAAGATATTTTGCATTTAAATAAAATTATATTGATGTATTTAGCGTATATTTGAAAATTTCCCAAAAGTTTTAGAAATTTCCCTTAAAGGGAAATTTTTCCTTTTTTAGAATTTTCGCAAGAAATATCTTTGCGTTGAAGTATTAGGCGTATATTTGAAAATTTCCTGAAAATTTTAGAAATTTCCCTGACAAAAATATTGAAAAAGTTAACGATCCCCTTAAAATTTTATAGATACATATGTATTTTCCTAACAGTTTCTATATAAGTATGTATGTATATATAGTTACATCAATAACGTTGGTCAACACTTCTATATTTGCCTCAGGCAGGCGCTGATTCAGTAGCGTGGATAAGGAGATATTAGCCCCTCCCCCTTCCCCACAAAAAATAAAATATATCTAATTTCTCTTGAGTTTCTAAAATGGATTTCACAAAATGGTATACTTTATTTAAAAGCCCCCCTCCCAAAAGCTTAAGCTGAATCCGCGCCTGCCTCAAGGTAACCAAATTTCTCTCGTTTGAAAACTTAAATTAATAAATTTTTATAAATAAGCAAATGTTTGTTATTTCTTGTTTTACAAAAACATCCTTTAAGTGAAAGGTTTCGCCAAGAACAAGTTTTTATTTCAAAGAATTTTTACAAATAAAATTCGTAGTATATGGGAAAACATTTTACTTATTTAAAATGGTTAGTATTATTCAGAAAATTTTTTGATAATTTTCTAGCCACCTTCCTTAATTATATTATATATTACATGTATTTTCAAAATATAGGTTTCTATTAAAAATTGTGCACAAGCCCACACATACATTCAGAAATGCGTGATTTTAGTTGTTGTATTTGTATAACACAACACTTACACGTAACACCTCCACTTTTATTTTAGTTATTTATTTATTTATTATATTTTTTTGGCAGCATAAAAATTTTTTTTGTGATTTCTATTTATTACGAGTATTTTTTGCTTTTCTCTACTAAGTTTGTTTATGTGTAGTTGTATATATTGTAAAACATGTTGTAGCTTTTCATGTTATTATTGTATTAGTGTTAAAGTAAATATTTATGAAAAAAATCACACGAAAACGTGTTTTAATTAATATGCATAAATGTTCATGTATATTTAATAAATAAAATACATGTACATATATACACATTCACGTATGTTGGTAGATGTGTGTATATATGAAAGTGTATGCAGTCATGTAGTATATAAAATGTTAATAGTGTAGATTAGTTTTTATTTTCATTAGTACCTGAGAGAAAGAGAGAGCATAGCCCGGTTGGCCAATTCGTCGTAGATGAGATTTTCATCAATGACTACTTAAAGAAATTTCGACAATTGTCATGCACGATATATGTCGATTAACAGAAACCGTACTAAGAGACTGCGTAAAAGAAAAACTACTAAACTGGTCATGCCAAATAGCCAAATGAGCTTCGTGTAAACATTGTCGTTTGAATCATATTGATACATTCCTGCTTGGCAAAATTGAACGAAATTGAGCTGATGAAAAGTTCTGTTACAATGTCTACTAAAACTTCTCGTATTATTACTCTCTGAGCGACAAATTAAATTTGAGGAATTGTAGAAAACGTGTAAAAAAGAAACAAACTAGAAAATGTGATGGGGATATTTTTGATGATGTTGTCATTTACATGGTCATTAATGAAAAGATGGGTGACAGTGTCGCTCTTGTTGTCATGTATGAACTAGCAGCAATTTGTACGAAAATGTCCTCATTGATCTGTTTGAGCTGTAACCAACAGGTCATCGACGCTTTAACATTGCCATGCATTGGTCTTGCAAGATGTCTGAAAGACATGGCCAACCGGGCGACATCCATACACTCCTATGTATGTATGTGTACTAATATTATATTACACTGTGCAACACAAAAAAATAAACAACAGGTTTCTAACGACTGATTATGATAAAGGGGACTAAACAACATATACTTGTTTGTATCGACGTTTTGAAAGTTTATGTCTGTTCTCTACTCTGGGGCGAGTTGATTAATGGGAGTTAAAGCCCGGCCACCCTGCTAATGTACACTGTTATTGTAGATCGGCGTAAGTAATATTGAAATCCTTTCGTTGTAGGTACAAGCCGTGCTTAACAAATTTTATATAAAATACTACGAGAATGGTTTTTTTTGGAACTTTTTAACCCTCTAACTCTTCGTTGTATGGGTCTTTTTCGTTCTTTTCTTTAAGAAGAACAAAAAGCTCCCCTTAAAAATCAAAATAGGGATATACACATTCTGCAAAATATTTTCCATTAAATTCTACCTTAACATACAAGTGTTTTTTGATCGTGTGCTGCCATGTTTTACATTAGTGATTCTTTTGGGAATTCCTAAAATTTATGTTTTTTAAAATTTATAATGGCACTATTTCCCAAAATTAATTTTTGACTTCACACTATATTAAATGTATAGCTGTTGTTGTTATTAGCTTTATTTTTCTACAAGCCTTCTTACATCTCCAATTAGAGCAGGAAAAAAAAACATTATTGATTACTGTGTTCATGTTTAAGCTTTGATATTCTTTAAGTTTCTCATTTATTTAAATAAAAGTTTGCTACAATATCTTTAGCTTTTCTGTGAGATTTTTGGGTAAAGGTTCCCTAATGATCTGCATTTAGCCCAAGTGAAGTGCACATAGGAAGTAGCTAATATTCCTCTGTAATCAATGTCAATGTGTTTTTATAAACAATTAATATTCTAATGAATTAGTAAAATATTAATTTTGGGAATTAGTGCGATTATAAATTAAAAAAAATCATAAAAAAATACAAGCTTTGAATAATTTTACATGCACAAAGTGCTATAATTTAAGACTTTATAGTTCCGGTCCTGAGCAATATGGGAAATTATCTTCACAGAAAAAACTAAATTTCTTTTTCTGTAAAGGAATTCAATGAAATAGTAAATATTTTGTCTAGGAACGGACCTACAAACAAATTTGTAAATATAGACAAAAATATCTCAAAAATATCATTGAAAAAAACGTGTTTTTTTCAGTGAACAAATTGTTTAAATCTATAAAATAATTTGTCTAAAAATATTTACAAATTGTAAACAAAACAATTTACTAAATCAAACAAAAAGTTTTACATGTATCAAACAATATTTTTGTCTGAATTTATAAATCAATTAGTCTAAAAATACTAAAATTACAGAACAAAATAGTTTACTTAAACAAAAATATTTAGTGGATTTTTTTTTAATATAGCAATCAAAATTTTTGTCTGGGTCACCATCATCATCATGAATTAAGCATTTATGAAATTTCACCTTGTTAAATGTGTTCAAGTCTGAATGTTTATCTAAAGACTCTAAAAGAATGAATGAAAGTTAACGCAACGGCATTAACGAATTGATTCACTCAAAAATCTTCAGTAAACAAACTTGGTACAATCGCATTCCTTTTGCAATCATTGTTGTTGTTGTTGTTATTTGTGTGTATGTCGCTATCGGGGTTGTTTTTATAGCACAGTTTTTCTTGTTGTTTTTGGTGTTTGCGCTCTAAATAAAAGTCAAACAAACAGTTCATAGATTATGGACAGAACATTTACTGAAAATTAAATTTATTTTTAAACAAACTTTTGTTTGAAAATTTTTTGGTTATAATTTTTCTGTGTTCTGAAGTTACATGGGAATACTCCTGTGTCACATGATTTATTTAAAAAACTTTCGATTCTGCCCCACAGCTGATTCCGTTAGAGGGCACCAAAAGAATATATACATGTATCGACGTTTTGAAAATTTACAGCTGGGGCTCATTTTAGGGCAGTCTAAGTTACCCCTTTTTACACATTGTTGCATTAAATCGACATATAAAACCTTGTAATCCTTGCATTTTAGCTATCAGTTGTGCTCAGCATTTTTATGTAAAATACTATGAGAAACATTTTTGTGGAACACTTTAACCATCTAGCTCTTTTCTGTATCGGACTTTTTTGTAGCTTCCTTCAAAAAGAAGCAAAAAATCGCTTTAAGCAACCATAAAGCTGGCTGAAATGTCCTACAAAATTTCTTGTCATCAAATTCTGCTATAAGTTTTCGAAGGCACCAAAGCTCAAAACTGAACTCGAATGCCATAAATAAGTCAAAACTTAAAATGTGCTTAAGGCTTAATTTTCTACTTATCCCCAATTAGTGCCAAAATATGCCACAAAAGCGCACATTTTGAGGCTAGTTTGTATTACAAATACGATCTTGTTGTACAGTATTACTTGAAAACGTAAAAAACTAAAAAAAATTTATTTAGTTATGAGATATATGTGTAATTTTACATAAAACACAAATACCCAAAACAATTTCGTTTGCCTGTTCAAATGTATGAATTCTTGTATTAAAATAAAAGTGTGTACATATTTGCTGATAACCTTGTTTTGTTCTATTTAATTTATTTGTTATTTTTTTTTTGGCATAAATTATTTATAATTTATGCTAAATAAAAAAATAGAAAAATATTATAAAACAAAGTGTGTCATATTTTTATAGCTTTGTTTATTATTGTATTCGCTTATGTGCCTTCAATTTCTCCTAATATCTTATTATTTTCTATGTTTATTGTTGTGCAATAAAAATTAACTTGTAATAAATTTGAATATCACTTATTTTAAATGTTCTTGTATAAATTAAATTAAACACTAAATTTAGTAATAAATTTTATAACAAATTTATACTAAACATACAACATTTAATAACACTTAAAGAAGCGGAATAAAAATAAACACATAAACGGTGATAAGGGTGAGTGGCGATGCTCGAAAGCAGTTACTGTTGTGTTTTGCCTTGGTGTTGTCAGAATAAAATTGACTTTTCCATATTCGCGTCTTAATAAGAAAATCTTATGTTTATAATTTCAGTTTACGAACTCAAGCCTGATTTAATAACTTAAATTTCTTTGTTCAGTTTATTTGAACATGTACATCCTTTTGCTAGGTGCCTTTACAGTTTAACAATTAAGTTATGAGTTTTAGTCGAACTGTATGGGTTTATATCCAAAAAAAAAATATTATTTTGGGTTGAGTTCGGTTTTAATTTCATTTTTCAATAAAATTATATTTTTATTTAGAGATAAATGTGAAGCATGTAGACAAAAAGAAATTTGACTGCACGGAGGGCTGTACTGACATGTTTCGATAGTTCCCGCTAATCTCTTTAGACTTCTCTCGACTAAAGTCGATAATTTGCAGTCAACCTACCTTTAATCAGTTTATACTGTTACTCTTAGAGCTGTATTTCATTTGATAGCTATTCATATTCACTTTTTTCGTTATGTCCTGTGTTAAGCTTCTTGTTATTTCTCTATTCTAGTATGAATTATCATTGATAATTAATTACAAGTACTAGGGTGTGAATGTTTGTTTGTTCAGTTAAATTTCTTTCTAAAATTTTAATACCAAAATAACTAAAAAAAATTAATTGCTTTCATTACACTGTACAACAAAATCAAATTTTTATATAAAAACTCCTAACGATTGATTCTGGTAGAGGGCAGGACAAAAGCTTCCTTTTGTTAACGCAGTGTTATTAAAGAAACTCCAAAGTTTTCATTAGTTTTGTTTTTCAAAAACATTAATATCCTCTTCATTTATGATTGGTCATGTTATTAACTCTTTTTTGTTTGCTGTAAAAAGCTATTTAGTCATAAAAGTCTTTATGAGTTGACACTTTTGCTCTACATAATGTCATGTTTGGCATAGTTTATTTGCTGAAAAGAAACAAACAATGCAATTTTCAAAAAAAATAAAAAATTCCTTCAGAAAGCTCTCATTCTTCCTTCCACAAGCCCTCTCTGATATAACCCAAAAGGTCCTTCATTAAATCTATATGCAAATTTCTATCTTAAATTGCTTGTCTTGCATTAAATTTATTTGGAAATTAAAACTTTAATTGGTGTATCCCCGTCGGTCAGTTGGTCGGTTTATAACAAGATTATTTTATAAATTGACACATCAGCTTGCCATACACGCAACACAAATAAATTTACTCTCTGCATACACTTCACTAACTTCATGTAACTCAACTGCTACTTACTTGCACACACATACACACTCTCACACATGTGAAAATATTTTTATACTATAGTTCAACTGTTTAATATGCTTGTTAAAATAATTTTTAAAATTTAAATATATTTTTCACACACACACACACACACATGCATGAAACAAAACAATTAAATTATATTTCATTGTTAAAGAGGAAAAAACAAATTGTAGCGAAAGGAGTTACAAGAGGGCACAATATTTGCATATGAATATATTTTTTTGACACTTTTACTTATTTGTTACCTGAAACGTGTCATAATTTGCATACTAACGAAACAGAAAAACAGCAACAGCAACAAATGCTACAACTATGACAGTGTACAATAGTAACAAGATTTAAAATATATGTAAATAATGTGACATAATATGTAGTATAATGGTTGATCAGTGGGACGTTTAAGTAAAAAATTAAATGATTGCATCGTCAATATTTAGAAAGTTGTTCTTTAAAAGTTGATACATAATCGAAAACGACTAAAATGCTGTTCGTAATTCACACGCATAGAGCTAGATCTCTAATAAATAAAGCAATACAAATTTAATTAGAATCGTCGTCAAAGTTTGCTTTTGATCAAAATTAAATGAAGCTGTTTAATTGACAAAAAAAGGCATTTCCATTTAGCAGTAACAGTCTTGCATTTTTCTATAAACTACAGTCGCTTACTTGTGAATAGAATCAAAGCATTCACCTCGGTTTAATGGAAATGGATCCGATCCATACAAATAAAGTTGAATGTCTGAGACAACTCAGAAGAGTTTCTATTCGAAAGATTTTTATTCAAAGATTTTATGCATTTTAATAATATTTATTAAAATAATTTTTTAATGGATTTTTTAAAATTTTTTTTGTTCGAATAATTTTTATTCGAATATAAATAGTCGACTCTTTTTATTCGAATAATTTAAATTCTATTTAATCGGAAATTTTATATAACTGCTTGTGCTCGAGCAGTTCTAATAATATTATTCGTCTTGAGTAGAACAAAAATCAGAAAAATGGGAACGAAGAAAAATAAACCGATGGCAACGCTGGGAAAGTGCACTTTAATATCAGCTTGACAGTGATTTAATTCTCGTATTCAATTTTCACGAAAAAGTTGTATATAAGAATTAAAATCACATTCAACAGAGCCACCTGACAAGTGGTGATAGCAAATACACGTGAGCACTGACAATGGAAGTGTAGCGGCTTCCGAAAGTGGCGCTACTCTGTTCTGCTGTGTACGTTGAAAAATTAAGTTGATGTTAATTTTTCCCTTGTTCCTTGGAATATTAATCATACCCAATTCTTTCTGAATATAATGTTACGAACCTTAGCCTAATAATCAATTTAGATTCATTATTCGATTAATTTATATTGCGAAAAACTGGCCCAAATAGTTTCTATTCTAGCAATTTAATTCGGAGAATTTTTATTTTTCTAAAAATCATTCTAACAATACTATTTGAATATTTATTTATTCGTAAAGTCTTACTCTAAAAATTTGTACTTGAAATTTTGTCGCTTTGGGTTTTTTATAGATTTTTTTAAAAATAAGATTTTCAAAAATTTGTTTTCGCAGCAACTTCTTCAATATCTTCGAAATTATGCTAATTGAAATTAAAGGAATTCCTTTGAATGAACGGGTTCTTGAGTTATGAAAATAAATGCTAAAATGTAATTAAAAGACTACGAAGTTCATAATCCTATGTAGTAAAATAACAATCGAAAATCAAAGACGATAAAAAGATAAAAGCAATTCTAGGGTTAACACCGCAGTCGTATTTTTTATTTTGAATATTTATTTTAAATATTATATATATATTCTCTTCTATTTTTCTTTCAAACAAAATTATGAGTATCTGTGTCTTGTTTTAGATATTAAATTGCACCCACTGTGCCTTAGATTTCTTGACAAGAAATGCAAAAATAAGTAATTTCCATTTACCTTTTTGTAGAGAATAAAATAAAGTTCCTTCCTGGTTGCAATTATATAAAATTTTTATGAAAAGAAAAAAAAACAAGATAGAAACTATTTGTTCATGTGTTCATTCATATGTGTAACTGTGTTAACATGTGTGTGTGTGTGTGTGTGTGTGTTAATAAGTTTATATCATGTTTTCTTCATGCATACACATACATAAAGCCACACTCATTCATGGTTTATATATTGACCCTAATGACATGTTATGTCTCTCTATATTTAAATGAAAATTTCACTTGGTTTACTTTTTTATTCTCTTCCTTGATCTGTTTCTTTTTCTTTTTTGAGTCGTTAACAGTTGGACTGTGTCTGTCTGTATATGTATGAGTGTTTGTTCTAATATGCAAGTATTAACCTCAGTTTAGTGTATGTGTGTGTGTGTCGGTGTGTGTGTATGTGAAGAAACGTTTGTTATTTGAAGATTTATAGCATTTGTGAGTCAGATTTCAAAAACGTAATTTGTAATGCTGTCCGAGATCTTTCTTTGCAGTTGCTTTTTCGTTGTGCAAATGTATGTTTGTGCGTGCAAATATGTTTGCTTAGTTGTGTATGAATATTTACTCTATTGGCTTTTGCTTTTCTAACATGTGTCATTCTCTTAAGAGAATATAATACCCCTTATGCATACTTATGTATTCACAGAAAGAACCATACATACACCACAAAACAAACGTCTATTAATACTAAAATACATTGCACTGTGGGATGGATGTGCATACAAAAACTATTCTAACTTTCCAATATTTTATAGAGTTTTAAATCAATTAGGAGAATGGTTTTAATAACTTAAAATTTTTAGCTTAACGCAATCAAAAAAAAGGAGAAGTTTTTGATTTCACTCCGATTTTCGAAAATCGAGTTTTTATCAGATTTTGATGCTTTGAGATCCAAGGAAGGTATTCTGACTATTTTTATGACGAAGTCTGTATGGATATATGTGTGCATGTGTGTGTATAAGTATGTGACATACTCATAACATTAGAACGGCTTAGCCATTCTTAAGATTTTTTGTTAAATTTATTCGATTGAATTATATTCGAAATATTCTTTGATACGAAAATTTTTTTGAAATAATGTTTATTTGTAGTTTTTTCCCAAATAATATTTTTTTCAATAGTTTTTATTAAAAACATTTGGTCTGAACAGTTTTTATTCGAATAATATTATTCGAAAAATTTTTATTCGAATAAATTTATTTTTAATATAATATTTTAAGAAGGTTTATTCTAATCTTTTATTAGAATTTTTTATTCGAAAATTGTATTCGAATAATTTTTTTTTATTCGAATATATTTTAATCGAAATATTCTTTTATCCGAAAATTTCTTTGAAATGATGTTTTTTGAATAATTACACACACTCGTGTAGTATTTTCCCGGATAATATTTTTCGAGTAATTTTTATTGAAGAGATTTGGTCCGAATGGTTTTCATTTGAATAATTTGATTCGATGAAATTTATTCGAATAAAATATATCTTAAAATAATATTTAAAACAATTTATTCTAATATTTTATTTGAATATTTGATTTGATTATTTGAACCGAAAATTTTATTCGAATATGTTTTCGCATATGTATTTGTTTCGAATATATTATTCGAATAATTTTAATGGGAAATTTTATTACATTGTTTTTTTTATGAATTTTGAATAACACATATGTTAAAATTTTCTTATTAGTCAGTACGCCTTGAAGAAATTTTGAGTGCGTGGTGTTGATTTAATATTTGATGCAATGGTTTGTAGCGTGTGAAATAGTAAATTAAAAAAAGTAATTAGTAGGCTAAGAACTTCATTTCAAATTGACTCCAAGAACTTACGCAGCAAGAAAAAAAACGCGACGACCAGTGTAATCAAATTTTATTCGGAGAACAGAAATATATAATTTTCTCTAAGAAGTTGTTTTTACTATGACTCATTAAATTTTGTTACATAGTGTAATTATTTTTTAAAACATTTGCAATAGTTTTTCCCATATATGGAATTTTTCGTCATTATGTCTATATTTTCCCATAGTGATTATTCTTTTTGAATTTTGACCTCAATTTACAACTTTTATGATTTAATAGAATTTTGGAACTTTTGTACTTTTCGGTCATATTGACTAAGTTAGTATGA
This sequence comes from Panzeria rudis, assembly GCA_956483635.1. Lineage (NCBI taxonomy): Eukaryota > Metazoa > Arthropoda > Insecta > Diptera > Tachinidae > Panzeria > Panzeria rudis. The sequence goes on from OY101451.1 coordinate 4,990,325, forward strand.
ACATTTGTAATTCAAAATTTAGTATTTCTTTTTTGGTTATTTCATGTACCAAGTTTTTATTACATTTTTCGACATTAAGTCACAGTTCTTCAATTTGCTGTCATACATTAAATACGAATATTTATATGAAGTTTTTCTTAACAAAAATATGAGAAAATGTTTTAGTCATCATACACATGTCATCATATTTTACCTAGTCTCATAAAATAAAAGAAATTTTTATTACGACACAAAAACAATGAGCTACTAACACAACCAAATCCCAAACACTCCCAGCGGCGAAAAGAAATAGTAAGCAGGCCTCCTGGAAGCCCTTATTTGGCAGACACAAGGCCTTATTACCGCATTCCACACTCATACATTTTTTACACACGACGTCCTAGCCAGCCAAGGCCTTCTGCGTTTCCTTCTCCAACAGGCCTGGAAGAAGGCCTTCTTCTTTACACTTTTCACTTTTTGCATTTTTATTTAAGGTTTTCGTATTTTTCGTTTTGTCTTTGGAATGTTATTTTTTTTTGTAACGGTTTATCAGCTTAGTTGCTACAAACGTAGTACGTGCATATAATAAAAAACAACCTATGTAGAAGGAAGTAGGTAGGCCTTCCTGAGAAGGCAAGCGAACATGAGTACTGGCTCTAAAAAAGGTCTAGGAAGGTCTTACAGAAGGCCTTATAAATGAAGGCCTACAAAAGCTTGCCGCTGAGCTATCTTAGCAATCTCATGTATGTATGAGCTTATGTGTGTATGTGTGTTAACATAGTCATAGAATTTTCTACAGAGCTATAGAAAGAAAACATTAGAAAAACACATGTTTTCTAGGTCTTAAAAGCAATTGTATTATTAAACTATATACATTTTTCATTTACCCATGACCATTGTCATCATTTTAGCTAAAATCAACATACACATATTTATAACACATAATTGCCCTGAAGGAAATGTCGATAGTAAAATTGTACTGATTCCCTATTGACTTTGTCCCCAGTACTACTAACTAATTGTATCGCTGTGCTATAGACATTTAGCATGTGTTTGTCATTGAGATTCTACTAGTAACCTCGGAACTAAAGACTTTCTGTAAAGTAGGTTGTTCTTATGGGACCACATTGAGACATTGGCACCAGAGATTCACTAGTGCATTTTAATGATTCTAGTCAACACATATGAAACTTTTTTACTAGGTAAAGCAATTAAATAAGATTTTTTATGATAATTTTTTGTTTTGCATGCAACCGCATTTATTTTCAACACAACAAAAGGAGATAATAAAAAATCGTTTTGTAGCTGTCAAAAACATTAAAGGACAAATGTCTCCAAAAAGTCAGCAAGCTTGTCGACAAAAGTGGTGACTTGGAGAAACGTTGCCCCTGGATTCCTTCATGGTGAGCATACATACAACTGTATATATGAATGACCATTTAGTATTTGAACTTTTATGCAAAGAAACATTATGGACAGACATACATAAGGGCAGGCAGGCAGGCAGGCAGGCAGACAGACAGATAGAGATGCAGACTGAAGAACAGACAGACAAAATAAACAGAGTTTTTAAAAAAAAAATTAGCTTGATGTCTTTATACATTTAATATCCAAAATACATAATATATAAATGCATGCTTATATGCATTCTTTTGTTGTGCACTGTAGGAGTGTTTTGTACGATATATATTACATATTTCCGTTTCCTTTAACATTTATTAGATGCTCTATCACATACTTACAATGCAATGTCAAGATAAAAAAATTTTCTCTCATTTTAATACCAGCTGGATGTGTGAATATGGAAAATGTCGTCAGGTTTTAGTAGATTTTCCATATCAAAATTTTCATCAGTAACTTAAGTTTGTACAAGAAGAAGAGGACGTAGATTAAGAAAATAGGTTCTTACAAAATCAATTTTTTTTCAAAATAACAAAGTTCTAACGGCTGTTTCTGGTAGAGGGTACCAAAAAAATATATATACGTATATCGGCGTTTTGAAAGTTTAAATCTGGGATTAATTTTAGAGGGAGTTAGATTTCCCTCCCCTGTTGCACATAGTTATAGGGACTCGACATAGGAAATCTTGTCAAGCTTACATTTAAGGTATAAGAAATTTTTAGCACTTTTATATAATACATCACGAGAAAAATTTTTGTAGAACATTTTAATCCTTTAACTCTTCGTAGTAGAGGTCTTCTTAGGTCTCTCTTAAATAAGGGGCAATGAGCTTCCCTTCAGTGGCGATATAACGGGCTCAACTCTTCTACATAAATGTTTATCGTAGTATTTTATATAAAAATGCCAAACACATCTTATACGTTAAACGCAACGGTTACAAGATATCCTACACCGAGTGCTAATGTGAATATGTACGACATTAACCCTTAAACACGTTTTAAGTTTTGAATGATTTCTGGCGCTCAAGTTAAACCTGTATCTTGGTTGTCTTGGTAGCCTATAGTACAATTTTATGAAAACTATTTTCGTAGAACATTTTATCCCGTTATAATGCCGCTGAAAAGGAGCTTTATCCCTTTTTTAGAAAAGGACCAAAAGACCCATATAGGAACGAGTTAGAGGGTCAAAATGTTTTACAAGAATGTTTCTCCTGGTGTTTTACATAAAAGTGGCCAACATATCTTATACCTTCAACGTAAGACTAACAAGATTTCCAATGCCGTGTCCTAATTGTGAATATGTAAGAAATTAACCTTAAATGAAATGATTTCTGCCTTTAAAATTGCGTCTGGATCTTGGCTGTGTTGAATGACCTATAGTAGAGTTTCATGGCAAATATTATTGTAGAACATTTCAGCCCGTTATATCGCTGCTGAAGGGGAGTTTTTTGTCCCTTTTTTAATATATTTTTTTTTTCGGAGAGACTAATAGTGTTTTCCTTTCTACAAAAAATGCTACATTTCTATGTAAAAACTGCAATTTATTGTTTGCTTCTTAAAAATGTTTTGCTCACTAAATGGGTGGTATGTTTTATTCTAAAAAATCACTCTCACTAATGGTGGAAGCCATTGCACTTTATGCCCCGTATACATCTACGGTGCTGTTAGTGGCCTGTAAAATGTTGACTTTTATTTATAAATCGTGCTGCCATACGAAGTTGGAAAAAAATCGCATCGAACTAGAAAGTAAAAAATCTATTTTTTAAAGATAATTTTTCTACTGTTTTATAGAACAATTATGAGGAAACATTAAATTGTTAATTCTAGATTGTCAGTCGTATAAAATCTTACAGAATTCGGTGTTGTAAAATTTTTCTCAAAAATAGCCTTCAAATAAAAAATCGTTAAAGCTTCGGGTCAATAAATCGTAATCTGGCTGCTGTATTTTTATGTTTATATATTTTATGAGAATAAACTAAAAATACTTTTAGCTTTTTGAAAGGAAAAAGTTAAAAGTATTGATAATGCATTACATATACAGAAATTATAATAAATCAATTATTATATTTATCCTCGTCGTCTGATGAGGAAGAAATGTTAAACTTATATGTCTCAATAATAAACTTATCTGTCTGCTGTTAAAAACGGGGCAATCCACTTTTTCATAACTTGTGTTTTGTTCTCGACAAAAAACAAATAGCATTATTGCAGGGTTGGCAACACATTCTATACATGCACCTTTCAACAAGGTGACATTTTTTATGTAGAAAATAAAATACCATAAGTGCCAAGGTTTCTCGTATTTGTCGTTTGGTAGTTAATAGATTCTTCAATATATATTGTTCGAAAGTAACATAATAAAATTATAACAGTTTGACTGCTATCAGTCCTTAAAAGCAGACAAATGACTACGTTGTTTTAAATTCATTATATTTCATATTTTAACTTTAATTTTCTTCTCTTTTATTTTTATTTCGTACAAATGTCAAAAAGAACATGTTGAAAATTTTCTGGATATTATTTTCTCTATTTTTCTAAATTTTTGCCTAAAATGACACATTCATGAAATGATATTACAAATGACCCTAACAATACACTAAGAATTTCATTTTAAATACGAGTAAACTAATTAAAAATTCTATACCTTTTTTAAAAACACACATAAAATATTTAGAATTTCGTGTATGGCAAATAGGATAAATGACAGATGTTAAGGCAAATTAAATTTTTATAAGCAAGTTTTATAATTTTATAACTTTAAATAGTATTTTAAATTTCTAGTTACATACTATATATACCCACATATGTATATAGTTAGTTATTCAAAATTGAAATTCCCGTGCTGCCTGATTCCCCTTTTGTTCTAAATATTTTTTGTACTTGTTTTAAAAATATTATTAATTGCTTTAAAAAAATATGACACTATTGCTGTTTTTAAACTAAAGCTATTCAATATTCCATATGAAAAGCAAAACCAAAGAAAAAAAATGAATCAGGAATTGTGTCATGGTGACATACGGAGGACACAAAAAATTCTCACCGGATGTATAAATATTTGTGTCTTTTTTATTGTTTCAATATTCTAATTTTAATGTTAATATTTCTGGCTCGTACGTCACACATGTATGAATAAAAAACTAAAGTATTTAATACTTTTTTATGTTATTTTGTCTACTTTCAGTGAATAGTAAAACAATTCTTCAAGAGGACAACTTATAGGCAATAGAGCAGGAAAAGGTAAGCTTAAGCCCTATAATATATGTGAATAGTTTTATTACCAAACATTTCTTTATATACTTTTGTGAATTCAAATTATTATTTAAATTATTTTTATTAAGAAAGAAATACAATAAAACCTTATTTATTCTGACAACTATAGATTTGAAGCGTATAAATATGCTGTTTTCGGAGGTCGCACCTTACACATAGAGTCTAGTATGAAAAAGTAGTTATTGCTTTGTGATTTAATAATTGTATTAAATAGTTGATATTTCTAGAACGCTGTTAAGTTCTGTTCAATAAAGTAGAATAAAAAGAAATTCATGAATCCTGCGTCCTTTGAAAACATTATATTGTTACATGTTGCTCCAGTGTTGTCAGAACAATTTTTTTGTTATTAAACGATCATATGCATATCAAAGGGCATACTAGCAGATTGTTCCGGTTGCTTAATTTTTTCACTTTGCACCCGATTAATATCTGTCTGTGTAAATAATTCCAAACTAATACAAAAATCATTTTCTATATGAAGCAATATGTTGTGATATATTTCTATATAAAATAAAACTGTGCATAGAAACTCCGAAAATAGCGTTACGTAATATGTGAATAGCTCTTTATGAAGAATACAAAAAAAAGCAACGTTCAATACATAAAACCGCACAAAACAAAAAATTATTTTGTATATCGTATACATTTTTATATTAACTGTTTTTAAAGCAATTTATTTAGTTATAAAGGCATAGTAACGGTCTATACAAAAAGTTGTGGGCAAGCATCATATGTTTGCAAAAACTGTACATTGCTCATATATTTGCTATTTGTAGAATAATTTTAGTAATTAAAATGAGTAGCGAATAAATGTAACGTTCAATACTTAAAACTATGGACAAAAACAAACATAGCAAAAATTCTACAATCTTTTCAGATATAATAATTTTGAAATAATTTTAGCAATTAGAAGAAAGCATTACATTTAATACTGAAAATGGTGGTCAGCAACAAATGATTGAAAATATTGAACACTTTTCTAGTATTCAAAGTTTTTGAAGCAATTTCAGCAATTAAAAGAAGAAATCAAAAAAGACTAAAACCACAAATGATTGAAGAAACTTTACACTATTCATATAAGTGAAATGAGTGATGAAGAAAAAGTAATATTCAATACAAAAAACAGAGGACAGCAATAAATGATTGAAAAAATTGTACACTCTTCTTAAATGTGATGGTTTGAGGCAGTTCCAGCAAATAAAATGTTTTGTAAATCAAGGATAACGTTTAATACACAAAGCTAACAAGAAATGATTACGACTTATTGTACATGCTTTTTTTATTTTATATTTAAAGACATTTTAGCAATTAAAATGAGTAATGAAGTATACTTAGAAATAGTAACGTTCAATACACAACAACAAATAATTTAAAAATATTTAATATGTTTTTAATAGATAAGGTTTTCAAAGTGATTTTAACAATTAAGATGATTTACGAAGTTGGAGTAACGTTCAACAAACAAGACTGTAGACAATAATAAAAAAAAATTGGAAAAATTGTACACTCCTCTTATATTAAATGTGTTTAAAGCAATTTCAACAATTAGAGTGAGCAAGCGTTCAATAAACGAAACAGAATAACATATTATTGGAAAAACTTAATTTTCTTTTAATATTTTGAAACCTTTATAAGCCGACTACAATACTTTTTTTTATTAATCAATAGTTTCTTAATGAGCAAAAGAGAAAATCGTTCAATTTGGAGAAGTCATTTTGTATGAAGAGAGTAGAGGCGTTATTTTTTTCCCGTGATTTTAATACATGAGAGTCTTTAACTAAAAAAAATATTTTAAATTATGCCAAAGTCGACTTGGTTGCAAAATTGTTAGTGTTAAATTTGTTACTATACTTTCAAGGCACAAGGAAAAGTATTCGATATAAGAATTATCATTACATGTACGTTTCCCTTGCCTCTCATTAAAATTTGAATTAAGGTTTTTTAGGTTTTCTTCTTTTTAATTTTATACCAGTAGCCAAAGGGACTCGTATAAAAATAAATATTAGCTAAACATGCAGACATAGAAATTTTTTATTTGTAGATGTTTTTAGAAAATCAATTTTTAATTAATGATAACAATTTAATTGTATAGCGTATACGTAATGTTTTTATATTCATATTTTTATTCATATTAAGTATACGCTTCTGTGTATTTAGGTGATATTTCCATTATAAAAAGTCAATCAATGTCTCTTAAAACATACAATGTTATCAAAGTGTATTATTGGAGAGGGTTTCTTATATATTAACAATTGTTATTTTGCAGCAAAATAGTACAAAAAATATAAAAAACTTTTTTTATTAAAAAAGTATTTTCGAATTGTGTTTTTTTTTACAAAACCGTATTAAATCATAAAAGTAATAGTAAAAATAGTATTTACAGTATTTTGTAAGAACGCATTAATGGCCGCCTCCTTGGCCCAAAAATCTCGAAATGATGGATGATGTGCTGGTCCGTCAATATAATCCATGATCGCACGGGATTTTCATATAAATAATTTGTTTTGTAAAAATCTTTAACTTTTAATATTATTCAAATAATTATCTTTTCTAAATTTGATTATTATTTTAATCTCTTTTGTTGTTGTTGTTTAATAATTCCTTTTTTTTATAATTTTTTTATAAAAAAAATTTTTTTTCAATATTCACTTTCACTTGCAAACCAAAGCGAAAATCTCGGAAAACAACAATGTCTTCTATTGTCGTTACACTATCAATTGAACAAATAAACCAACGAGCCAACGAATGTTTAAATGAATGTTTACAGAGACAACAACGGCAACAATGTGTTGTTGCTAACGTTTGACGATTGACGTTTAAAGGTAAAACTGTTGCAATGCAGCCTAAAGGCAGACTAACTAAACAGTAACCAGAGAAAAAAAACTAACAGCAACATTTAGTTTTCTTTGTAGGTTCTTGTGTTTGTGTGTCTTTTGGAAAATCAAACCTGCTGTATATGTCACTTTTTGAATGATGAGAAAGCAGGAAAGTGAATGTTTTTTTCTTTGTTATCGCTGTTGTAGCTGTCGATACAATTTCGTTGTTGTAGTTTCCGTATTTGTTTTTATTTAAAGTTTGTCGTATTAGTGAAAGGCCAACATATAATACAAAAAGATGGCTGACAATATGGCGGAAATATTAAACGATGCCAGCAAAGCATAAACAAATGCCATTCAAATACACATGAACATTTATCGGCTCTCATATTAACGCACAAACACACACACACACACACATACATTCTAGCATTAGCACAAATTCCTTGAATAGAAAACTTGCACTGAAATGCAGATTGAATGTGTCACTGACGTGGTATCGTATTGCTATTTTTGCATTTGTGTATGTGCATTGAAAAATCATATAGATGGTCTGTCATAGTTATCGCTTTTGTTCAAATTGTTGTGTCTTTTGCTAATGCTGCAGTTTTTCCGTTGTTTTAAATGGCATTTGTGTAAATACTTCTGATTTAAGTTTGGGGCCGAAAACGAGCTTTAGATTGAAGCATACGTTTTATGAAAAATCCGTTTTGGTTAAAAAAACAAAAAAACTCGTTTAAACCTACACTTTTGGCTTCAAATGCGTTTATGTAGACAAGAGAACAGTGGTTTGATGCACTAGCAATGAAATAGTTTTAAACATTTAGAAAAAAATATATTTTTTATGCAAAAAGTATAAGGGCCATTATTACAACTTGAGAACAGCTAAAAGCAGGCTTTTGTCGGATGGATAAACAGTTTGTCATTATTACATATTTACAAAATCCTGCCTTTAACTATTGCCTAGTTGTAATAATGGCCCTAAGATTATGATTAAAAGTTTCTTTTTTAAAAGGTGCATTTAAAAGTACTTATTTAAAAAGGTAGTAGGCTTAAGAGGTACTGTTTTTACAAGGTACTTTTTTGAAAACGTACTTTTTTTAAAAGATACTTTTTAAAAGGTACTTTTTTGAAAAGGTACTTTTTTTTAAAAGATACTTTTTAAAAGGTACTTTTTTAAAAGGTAGTTCTTAAAAGGTACTTTTTTAAAAGGTACTTTTTTTACAAGGTACTTTTTCTAAAAGGTACTATTTTAAAAGGTAGTTTTCTTAAAGGCTCTTTTTTTAAAAGGTAAATTTTTAAAATGTAAAAAACGTACAGCCTTCTAGACTCAGATCTATCTACGTTCTAAATTTCATCAAAATGGGTTCTGTTGTTTGGACGTTAAGGCGCAGCAAACAAGCAAACAAACAACTTACTTTATCATTTCTAATATTAGTTGGGACACCTTCAGCAGGCCGAAAATCTCCAAAATCCCAGGAGTTCCCTAGAAGATTACGGCAATACTGAAAATCTAAAAAAATACCCAGCGGTGGCACCATTACGTTATGTTATATTGTGTCACGTCAAATTTCATATCATTTACAAAAATTGATATAATTAGCGGAGACACCTTAAGCCAGCGCCGCCATGAACCACTTAGCCGATCTACAAACAATATAGCAAAGACACAACCCATATTGGAGATTCCCCAAAAAAGTTCAAAATTCCAGGAGTTCTTCGGAACTTCCCCGGAATATTACGACAACACTGAGAATCTAAAAAACTCGCAGCGGCTACACCATTAAGCTACGTAGTTGTGCCCAGTATTTGGGGCCAGTATTCGCGGCCACTATTTTTTCACGTTCAAAAATTGAATTTTGTTATTCAAAGCATTAATGGGCAGGCAAGACGTGCTATAAGAAACTAAAGTTCCAATAGCGTAATATAATATGTGAACAGTATATTGTATGAGGTGCATTCTTTGGAGCTACTAGTGTTTCTACAACCTCTTAGCCACTGTTCCATTTCTCTAAATCAAAATGGGTTATAGAAATATGACACAACTTCAATTTTTTCTTTGTTCTAAACAACTGAAAAAGAATTAAAGAAAAAACTAAACTCTAATAGAAATAAAAAAAACGCATGTTTGAACAGATTTTCCTTAAAGGAAATAGTCGTACATGTGTAGAAATTCTAAATCACAATGTTGCTGCATGTATGAGTTTTAAAAGAGAAAACAAACATAAAACTACAATTGGTTTTTCTTCTTAGTTTTTTCCCACACTCACAGTATGAAATACTTTTTCCACGATACCGCTGTATAGTTTTTTCTTCTTCAAATACAAAAAGATAAAACTAAAAGTTAATACAAAATAGACGTCAACGCGAATTCAATTGAATTGTATTTCCGTTTGTGCCACATACCAGTAGCCATGTTAAAGTGCAATCATGTATGTGTGTGTACTTGTTTCGCATTCCGTTGTCTTATATTTACAAACATTTCAAAAACGTTGTTGTGCAATCATTAATAACACCAACACATACATATGCACCGTTGTTGTATTGTACATGTTATTATACTCAAATATTTATGGTTTCAGAGAATGAAACACAAATATTTATAACATTTTATGGCTCAAACTACATATATAACAACAACAACTTTTCGTAGAAGTACCTCGCAGTGAAAGTTTGCTTTTTTTCTCGGGTTTGCAGTTGTGGAAATTATTAAAGCTTTTTGATTATTTCTAGCTCCTTGTTAGTGTCATTGTCTAGTTGTCATAAACTTTAACGTAAATATTTCTTTAAAAGAATTATTTTCACATAATAATGGACGTTTGGTTTAAAAGAAGTTTACGAAGTAAATACATACATATAGACATACAAATATATTTGTAATAAGACGGTTAATGACTACTACTGCAGTGGCTTGATATGCCTGGGTTTGTAATTGTAAATGGACAAACAAAAGGAGACCAACTGAAATTTTAAATTTAATTTGACTTAAGAGAAAATGAATTAGTACTAAAACTATCAGTAAAGTTTTTAAAGTTTTTGTACTCAGAGTTTTTCTTAATAACATTATTAATATTTACTACAAGTAATAGTATAAAAGAAATTATCTATTAAAGCGTTGTTTCTTTTCTAAGAATGATAATTCAGATATAAGTACTAAAAAAATTAATTTTGAAAATGTTCGTAGTATAAATTTGTGGAGATTTTAGAGCAAAAGCTGCACATTCTTGGTTTGAAGTTTTTCTCAAAATAGTTCCAAGAACTTAGTTTTAAAATAAAAGTTGGTACTAAAAAGTCTTTGTAAAAAATTATACTTTTTATTTATTTAGACTTCTTTTTATTAAGAGTTTTTATTTTACAAATCTTGGTGCAAAAAGTTTGCATGACAAAAAATTATGTACTAACTTTTTCTTTCGGATGTAAATTTTCAATTATGTATAAACATTTTTGTAGTAAAGATTATAGAATGGAAAACATTTTGTGACTGAGATTTTAGTACAAAAAATGTCTGTATTCCGTTTTAGCTCAAACATTTTTATTTTACAACCAAAATTGAGAGGGTTTTATAATTTTTAAATACGTATGAACATGCATATAGATTACAAAGGTACTAAGATTTTTAGTAAATTAAGGCAAAGTTAAAATTGTTGGTACTAACATTTTTTGCACTAAAAATTTTACACAGCAGGTGTTAGTATGAATAGTTTGCCGGTGGTAAAAATTATGTACTAAAAATTTCCTTCTGTTCTAAGACACTGTGGCTTGCATTTAATTAATATAAATTAGCAAGTTTTTTTATTATAATTATTTGTTGTCCTTAAATTAGGGAGCTAAATATTTAAAAACACAAAAGTTTTAGTCATAAAGATATTAATACAAAACTTTTGTACTAAACATTTAATGTTAAAACGTTTTTTGCAAGCCATAATTCGAAAAACTTTGAATTATTAAATAAATCTTATTTAAGTAAAGAACAGTACTAAAAATTATAATATAAAAGTTAATTTTTTAGTACTTAGAGCTTCTTTGACATATTTTATATTATATACAAACTTGAGTGTTGAAAGCTTGCATTAGAAAATAGTGCGTACTAAAGATTTTTTCTGTGCTTAACGTTTATGTTTTTAGTTTTAGTATTAAATATATTATTATTTTTAGTTCTTAATAGTTCTGTGCCATAAAGTGGAAATCTTAACATTTAGATTAAAAAAATTTCAGCAAAAAACCTTTTGGTAAACAATTTTATATGTACTAAAAAAAATTTAGTTATAAAATTTGTTTGAAGAACCAAAAAGTTTAGCACTAAAATGTTTTAGTACAAGATTTGATATTTTTAGCTATAGGTATTTTAGTATAGATTAAAATGTATGTGGTTTTTTTAAATTATGTATATATGATTTTAGTACAAAAATTTTAATACCTAAAATTTTTCGAACAATTATTTTTACAATTTGGATGATTAAAAATTCAGCAACTATAAAATGGAAGGAAATTACATTCCAAAAGTATGAAGCCTTCCCAAAGCGAAGTATTTCCTAATTATAAAAAAAAAGATCTATTGTTTTATGATCTATATGGATAATAACTTAAGAATTGGTTAAGGTCAAAAATACTGTTATATAAAAATCTCTTCTTTTGGTTGGTCCCATTCACCTTTTGAAATAAAGTTGTTTGTTATACCACAGAAAAATATTCTTTAAACGTTTTTTTTTCTTTTATGTAGATACGAGTACTACTTTTTTTCGTGTTTGCTTTTTATTAAGGCTCTATGGACTGACTACTTTTTCTAAAGGAAAGTATATTGCTCTATATAATCGTTAAAATATCTGAAAGTATGTAATTGTGTTTGTGTCTAGAGGTTTGTTAGTGTTGTAACTATTTTTAAATTATTGCTAACAGGCTTTTTAGCAAGAGTGTCAACAGCTTTTACTTTTTTTTCGACTTGCTGACTTTTTGTTGTTCTCGTGTTTATATCTTTGTTCAAACAGTTTCTATGTATTTTTGTTCTAGTCTTTTTCGTTGTGGTTCATGGTGTATAGAGTTTCCTTGTTACTTGATTTTGTTGGAAGTTTTGTAGCGGTAGGCTGGCTTCATTGTTATTGCTGTTGTTGCCATTTATAACTTTTAAAAGTATTTTCCTGTAGTAGTTGTATTAAATAAACTTTATTAGGTCGCTTTATGGTCACAATATATATTTTTTGGTTTGTTTATTTGTTAGTTACACTTTCCTTGGCTCATCCTTTCTTGCTGTGTCCAACTACTCTTTCAAACTGTTGGCAAAATTCAAACATATTTTTATTATTATTTTTTTATTCAGAACGGGGATGGTTTTTGAATAGTTTTGTAGCACTGTATATTTGCATTTTTACCTTAGTCAAATGCAGTTGCGGTCCTAAAAATCGTTCTTCTTATGTAAGTAAAAGTACCTTTCATATCTCTATTTGCAACCATCCTGTCTGATCCTGCCACTGCCGATGTTGTTTTTGGTTTTTATTTGCTTGCCTTTAACTTTTGTTGAAATCTTTGTGCAGTTTTTCTATTACTTTATGATATTTATTTCTTGCTGTTGTTGTCTAGTGTTTTAAGGACAAAAATGTTAAAATAGATAAGAATTTATGCTGGCTGTTGTTTGTAAGATTTTATTTAAGGAAAAAAACAGAAAACCAGGCCAAAAGAATTTAATGGCATAAATATTTTAGTTAAATTAAAAATATAAAAAATGGAATCCTTAAAATTTCTACACCCAGAAAAAAGTTTGGTTGGAAAATAGTTCGGCCGATAAAATATTAGCTGAATAGAATATATTTCAACTTACGCTATTAATTTTCTATGAATCCAAAAAACAATCCATGTTCATTACTCTGAGCGCATAATTCTAATAAATATATGACTCTGACAATTCTAGAATTGATTATAGCAACCGATCGTACGCTCTTGTCATGACTAAGTAACGTATATGATGAACACTTCCGAATAAAATATTATCAATTGGTTTTTAGTACCAATTATTGATATTTGCAAGTAAAAAAATTGTCATTCAAAGTTTATTTTGATTTTGATCAGCCGTTGCAACTAATCCTGTGCTCACAATTTTTATGTAAAACAACACGAGACATATTTTTTTGGTGGAGCATTTTAACCCTCTAACTATTCCTTGTACGGGCATTTTTGTTCCTTTCCTAAATGGGGAAAAAACTCCACTTCAGCGGCGATATAGCGGGGTAACATGTTGTACAAAACTATTTACCATAAAATTGTACTATAGATCTTCAAAGACTTTTATGCTCCAAACTCAACTAGAATACCAGAAATCATTCAAAACTAAAAATGTGCTTAAGGGTTAATTTCGTACTTATTCACGATTAGTACTCGGCATAGGAAATTTTGTAAGCCTTACGTTTGAGGCATAAGTTTGTTTTATAGTGATATTTAAAGTATCACGAGAAACATTTTTATACAATATTTTAACCCTCTAACTCTTTGTTGCATGTACACGTCTTTTTGTACCTTTCTTTAAAAAGGGGCCAACAACTTTCTTTAATCGGCGTTATAGCTGGCTATTATATTCTACAAAAATATCTGTCATAAAATTCTACTAAAAGTGATTAAAGACGTCCAAGATCTAGAATCAATTTCAACGTTAGAAATCATAATAAGCTAAAAACTGTTTAGGGTTAATTTCGTACTTATTCGCAATTAGTACTCTGCATGGGAAATCTTGTAAGTCTTACGTATAAGGTATAAGCTGTGCTCAGCACTTTTATGTAAAACACTACGAGAAATATTTTTGTGGAACATTTTAACTCTCTAACTCTGCGCTGCATGGGTCTTTTTATACCTCGCTTAAAAAAGGACAAAAACTTTCGAATTATAAAAGAAACAACGGACAACAGAAAAACGATTTAGTATTCAATAGAACATTGAAGATGGCACATAGCCGAAATCAGTCTGTTTACAAACCAAATTTGACGTGGGATGACGGAAAATCGTCGCCTCCTTTAGAGGCGATATAGCAGGCTAAAATGTTATACAAAAATATTTGCTTAATATGTGTACTCGGCATAGAAAAAACTTCCTTCTGCCTTTTGTTTAAGGTACACATAAGATTAGTTGGCACTTTTAGGTAAAATCCTCCGATGAACATTTTTGTATTGCTGCTGAAGGCCAGTTTTTTGTCCCTCTTTTACGAAAGGAACTAAAATATCCATATAATGAAGAGTTAGAGGATTAAAAGTTTCCACAAGAATTTTCCTCTTGGTGTTTTACATAAAAATGTCAAACTTATCTTATACCTTAAGTGGAGGGCTTACAAGATTTTCTATGCCGATGCACTATATGTTCAAAAGAAAAGGACATTTAACTCCCCATGAATCCCAGATCTAAACTTTGAAAACACCATTACACGTGTATATATTTTTGGTGCGTTCTACCAGAATTAGTCGCTTAGACATTATTATTTTGGAAAAATAAATTTTGCTGTAAATTGTAATTTTTGAATCCTCAGTAAAAGCATCCTCATAGAAATTAAAAACATCCTCATGAAATTAAATGGGAATGAACACCGACACAAATAACTTTTCTAAAAAGTTAATATGACTTCCAACGCTTATATATTTAAATAAACAATATATTTAATAAGAAAACTAAAAGACGTGTTTAATAAAACTAAATACTCTGTCCTTTCGACGGTGGCTTATGACATTCTGTCTAATGTATTTTCCTTAATTTCATATTTTTATTGCCCACTTAAATTATTCTAAACATAGTGGTCGCTTTTTGCACATAATTGTCTATAATATTATTCAAAACTGTGTTGTCTTCTAGAGATTTAGTCCTTAACAGTTTTCATTTTTTGTTATTTTAACCCTAAACACGTGCCATTCAACAATAGCACGTAAAAGGCATCATCATCATCATCCTCGTCATCATTATGATTATTATTGTAAAAGGAAGAACCCGACTTATCATTATTACCATTTTCTAAAATTATTCAGTAACAGGAATAGACCTCAATTTTTAAATAAAATTTAAGAGACATAAAATTTTCTTTAATATTTTGTTTGAAAACCAGAAAAAACAGATAAAAGAAACCAAAAGATAACCAAAATTACCAAACAAAAAGTTTTAAAGGTAAAATTTAACAAAGTTATATTTATTTTACGGCTGTTTTATCTGTAACATTTTGGCTATTTTCATCCTTTAGGACCAGACCAGAAGGAGTGTTTGCTTGCCTGTCTATATAAATGAAAGCTAAAAAAGGGTCAATTTACCAGCATTATTATAAGCTTTTGATATTTACTTGACCATGTGCTGCAGGTTTGTATGTTTAAAATGTGTTTACGAAAGTAAGTGACCGTACGTACATTCGTGCACAAACACATTCGTGCATTTACACGTGTGTACATGTAAGTTTTACCTGCTTGTTTATTTGATAATATACATGAACATAAAATTCATGCATCCTCTCATATTAAAGCAGGGACTAGCAAAATATGGATGTATGTACAACTCATGAATACAGTTACTTTTGTACTGACCCGTATCCCCCCTCCATTCTGCTCTTCTCATCTTTTCAATATGTATTTTTGTATATCACGTGTGCATAAGACTCAATTATTTTATTCCGTTTTGTAACTGTCGTTGCATGTAATGAGAGGGTGCAGTTTGGGGTTCTCTTCTTTACTATGTATGTATGAGTTAGTGTTTATCGTTGAATGTAATTGACCTTCATTCAGAATGAAGTGTATGTTGTTGCTAGTATTGGTTGTGCGTTTTTGTTTTTATTGTTTTCATTTTTGTTATATTGCATTTAAACTATAGATTTTCTTTGCATAATTTATGGCTGAAAGCAATATTGAGGGTGGTGTTTTAAAGGAATTTGAGAAAGATTCTGTTTAAAATTTGAATTTATGCTTCATACACAGAAAAAATTATCAGCAAAAAATGTTTGAAAAAAAAGTTTGTCTAAAATGAAATTTCATTTTCAGTAAATGTTCTTTACTGAATCAGTGAATTTTTTATATATTTATTTAAGACGCTAACACCAAAAATAACAACAAAAACAGTTTTCTGTGTCGAAAAAAACAACCTAGATAACGAAATATACATAAATAACAACAACAACATCGATGCAGAATTTTGAGTGAATCAATTCGTTAATGTTATTGCATTACTTCTCATTTATTTTTTTAGAGGCTTTAGGTAAACATATACAGAATTGACCACATTTACAAAGTTGTTGCTAAGCAGTTGTTGCAGTTGTTGCTGAGCAGAAAATAGGTCTAGAAGATAGTTCTGAAGTTGCAAAAACCGACTACTGCTAACGTTTATGAATAAAAAATACAGGAAAGTCCTGATTAGTTCGAATACTTTTTAGTACAAAATTTGTATGCACATACTAAAACAGCAAACGGAAATACAAAACAGAACTGAGTAGTTCTAAAATTTTTCTAGCTTCACAATTTTTAAAATTGTTTTTTAAAAAAGTTTTTAGAAAAATATTTTAGTATTAGAAATTTTTTAGTACAAAATTTTTATGCACTAAAACCGCAAACGGAATTTTTTTTACAAAATAGTATTCAATTGTAGTTTGCTATAAGATTTTTAGTACACAATTTTTTAGTACTAAATTTTTTAGTACTTAATTCTAGTTTTATTTTTATATTTTGTTCTTGATCTTTCTTAGGAAATATTTGTATGGCACTAAAATCAAAATATATTTGTAATAGGTACTAAAATTTTAAGCGTAAAGTTATTGCAACTTGTTCATTTTGCCAATAGACGATGTGATTTTTTGTTGGAAATGGAGGGTGAAATATTGCCTAGAAAGTTGTTGTTTTTTAAGCTATAGAGAATTACATGCTTGGTAAATGAAAAAGAATATTCGTTTCGAACATTTATATGGAAAACAAAAATAAATTTTAGTTATTTTATAAATGTAGGAAAGAAATTTTCTTTCGCATGTACAAAACTGACTTTAAATTCTCAAAGCTTTTACTTCTAAAATTTTTCAATCAATTGTTTATTTAAAAGAATTTTGTATTCATTTCCTTAATATTGTGGCCATAAAGCACTCCTGCATGCTTAAGAATTAAATTAAATTACAAAAAGCGAATAATTTGTATGAGCAAATGAATAAAATTGAATAAATTCAGTTAAGAAAAGTGTATACATGGCTGTTCTTCATTTAAAAAAAGTGTATTCATGGCTGTTCGTTCTATCGCGTACGTGTCATAATATTAAGAACGAATAAAAACAATTTTGGTTGTTTTAACATCACATTTTATTCTTTTTACTTTCTGTTAATGTAAAATTCATCATCATTTGCGTGTAGATTGTTTTGGGCGAACCCCCACATGATGATGTGGAAGGAATTGTACGCTTTTTTAATTTTGTTTCTTTTGGTACCCTGCAGATTTACAAGGGCAGCAGGAAAAAAATCTGTGTGGTCTACTTTTTTGGCAGGGTATATTTTTTCTATGCGAGTGTGTCACGATTACAAGAACATATTGTGCATTTTTTAAAAAAAATTGTTGCTGGCAATTTTCGTTTGAATTTTTTTTGTGAGTGTTTGTGAGTGTGTGTTTTTGTTTAAAACCAATTGTGTTAACCTTAATTTGCATATTAGCTTAAGTGATTGCTGGCCATTACAATAATTTTTTTGTTGCTGATGTTCATTGAAATATTTTTCTCTTTTTTTTGTTTGTTGCGCCATTTTACCAACCGGATTTTTAAGGAGGAGTTTGTTGAGGTTTGTTGGAGCCAATAATTTGAAACAGATTTATTCGACTTTTATTTTACATTTTTCTTTATCTCGTTATATTGCATTTCCTTTTAAAAGGAGGCAATTTATTATTAATTTCCTCTTTTTTACCATAGTGTCGGTCTTTTGTAAAGGATTCTTTAATTTGTCATTTTTATTTAATAGCATACAGCTAACATATATGATAAACGTTTTTGTTTCATCATTAAATATTTCCGTTTAATTAATTGCTGCTCATATGGAAAAAAAGCAAAAGTTATAAACAAGAAAAAATAATCTATTAAATTTACCTACAACTGGAAAAAATTCATAATCTATGTTTCATCGTTTGCTTGCCAAAATGTGAAGTTATTTATTATTTTCAGAGCAAAAAAAAAAAAAAAAGAACAGAATAATTTTACAGACCATTTAACTTTGAAGACTGGTAGCTAGACAGATGATAAGTATTTTGTAGGTAATTTGTTCTTATTGTTGTCTACGAGATGTACTTTATAAATAATTGAAACACATTTACAAAAATGATTATACGCCCAGTTGAACTTAACAAGCTGTTGGTAGGACAGGATAATGCTTTCTAATAATACAAAGAAGCACAATTGAAACAATTGAGACTTATCACGTGCATACATAAACATATATTATTTTGGTGCCCTCTTTCAGAATCCGTCGTTAGTAGCTGTCATTTTGAAAAAAATTTATGCAGAAGTTTTTTTAAAGTAACGTTCGATACATTTTTGCATGAGTTTTTTTTTTCTCGTTTAAAAACACTCACTAAAAATTGTGATAATAAGAATTTACATGGATAATTTTCAATAAGTTATATCATCGAATTTCTAATTATACAAAAAATTTCTTGTTAATAAAATAACCTGGGGGTAACATTTAATACAAATACTTTATATTGTTTCCAATTTTCCGCTGGTATAACCTTTTTTGACATTTTAAGACTCAAACATTTGATTTGCTGAATATTTTTTAAACGTTTTTCAAAGTAACGTTCAATACATTTTTGCAGGAAATTTATATATTCTTTTAAAACACACAACAAAAACTGAGTTAATAACAATTTCCATGGATCATCTGCGATGAGCTTTCATATAAATTTCTAGTTTATCAAAAAACCTGCTTGTAACATTCAATACAAGTATTTTATATGGTTTCAAATTGTCCGAAGCTATAAACTTCTTTTTGTCAATCCACACTCAAAAATTTGATTAACTAACTTTTATAATTTTTTTTTCGAAAAAACGTTCAATACATTTTTGCATGAATTTTATATATTCTTTTATAACACACAATAAAAATTGAGCTAATATAAGCTTACATAATCTTGGATGACTTTTCATGCAACATTTCTAGTTAATAAAAAAAAACCTGAGAGTAACATTCAATACATATTCTTTTCAATACATTTTTGTATGCATTTTATTCTTTACTAAACACGCTAAAATTGAGCTTATAACATTTAGTCATTTCAAGATCAAAAGCCAAATAAGTTTTAAGGACTTTGTCAAAGTAACGTTCAATATATTGTTGTATAAATTTCACTTTTTTTAAACCCACATTATAGATGTAGTAAGTCACAACTGAAGTAGATAGTCTTCCATGAGTTTTAGCAAATACGAGTAGCTTTCAATCAATATCACAAGCCATGGGTAACATTCAGTACATTTTGCTTTATTGTTTCCGGTTTTTCAAGCGCTTTATCAAAGTAACGCTCAATATATTTTTGCGTGAATTTCATAGTTTTTAAGAGCCAACAATACAAAAGAAGTTTAAATAAGTCTAAAAACCTATGGGTAACGCTCAATCCATTTTCCGCTTTGTAATTTCTGCCTCTCAGTTGGTCTTCAAGTTTTTCATATATAAGTGTATTGTCAAACCAACGCTCAATACATGTGTATTTGCATGAATCGTTAATTTTTTACAAAATAAAGCATTCAAAACTGAGTTAATCAGAATAAAAATGAATAATCATCGGCGATTTCCCGTAAAACATTTTAATTAAGCTAAAATGCTTCGAGTAACATTCAATCACTTTTCTTAAATTGTTGCAATTTTTCCTTGTTACTAACTCATTTTTGCAATTCCAAAACTAAAATCTTAGTCATTTTTAAGAGTTTTGTTAAAGTAACGTTCAGCAAAGTTTTGGTTGAGCACACTCTAAAAATTAAATATATTATAATTAGGGAAATACTATTTATTGAAAAAAAAAAACTAATCTAACGTTCAATATATTTTCTTTAACCCCATATCATATTAAAGAGTTTTGCCTAAGTAACGTTCAATACATTGTTGTCTGTATTTCAGTTTTTTTAAAGAAGTACACAAAAATTTTGTTAGGCGAAATGTTGATGAATAGATGAGTTTGAGAAGAGAATTGTGCATTATCTTAAAGGTAACGTTCAATAAATTTTTCCATAATATTTCTGATATCCTGCTGACATGATCTTCTGTTAGCCGTCAATACATATATTTTGCTTTACAGGTTTTTTTGAAATATACTTAAAATAAAGTTTATTAAATTCAGATAGATTGTCTTGGATGAGTTTTAACAAAAAAAATTTAGTTCATATAAAAAACTACGAGTATCCTCCAATACATACTTTTATAATACAAACACTATTCGCTTGATGAAACCTTTTTACTACTATATTTTCAATTAATCTAAAAAAATATGGGTAACGTTCCACTTTTTCTATAAATATCTTGATTTCTTGTTCGTATGAACTTTTGCTAGTAATCATAAAACTTAAAACCAATTATTTAAGGACTTTTTCAAAGTAACACTCCATACATACCTTTATTAATATCACATTTTTCTTAAATATACTTAAAACATAGTTAATTAAATTTGAGAAAGATAACAAAAAATGTAGTTCATCTAAAAATATCAGCTATCTTTAATGCAATTTAATCTATTGAAATGAGTAATGAAGACTACTAAGAAAGAGTAACGTTCAATACACAAAACAGCGGATTTTGTGATTGAACAATTTATTACTCTTTATTTTAAAAAATTTATCCTCTCTTTAAAAACCTGAGCAGACGCTAAGTCGATCCCGTTTACAAATCTTTATCTGGTTTTCCAAGTTTTCAAATAAAAAAGGAGAGATAATATTGTCGAAAGCGGGAGGTCTAGGTATGATTTTTAATAAAAGCAATCGTCATAAATGTA
Source organism: Panzeria rudis (assembly GCA_956483635.1). Lineage (NCBI taxonomy): Eukaryota > Metazoa > Arthropoda > Insecta > Diptera > Tachinidae > Panzeria > Panzeria rudis. The sequence goes on from OY101451.1 coordinate 5,011,727, forward strand.
CTCTCATCCTTAGACAAATTTATGTGTTCTTAATGTTTAGAAAATCCACTTTATATGAAGAGAGTGTAAACATTAAAATCGTTTTTTGTTTTTAGCTTATCAAATACATAGAAAGAAAAAGCAGAAGTATTATCTTTTCTTAACTTTTGCAAATATGTATTCATATACGAAAAAATATCTATTGAAGTTCATTTCCTTTAGCAAATTATAATATTCATTTCCTACAGGTGATTATCCATTGTCAACACATGTTTGACAATTTAATAGCATACTTTTTGGCTCAAGATAACATATTTTTTTTTAAATTTATAATAACATAATTTGCTTTTAACAATAACAACAAAAAGGAAAGAAAACCAGCTGATTTTCATGAAGCTAAAGCAATTTATTTTACATAAAATAAAATGCAAAAAAAAATAAACTTACTAAACACAGATAAACTAAAAAAAGAATACAACAAGAGCAGACTAAAAAAATTAGAATAAATCTTATATTTCCAATTTTCTGAATTTGCAAACATTTTCAAATTACTATGAATGTCGAATTGAAATTTTTGATTGTGTGTGCTTTTCTTTTGCGTACAATATTAGTTTCTCTTTTATGTTTCACAATGTTGGCTGCATACAAAAGATCTTATCATGATGATGATGCTTAAAATAAAATAGCACACATTTACATACATCCATACATACAAATATATTTAAGTAGACAAATATTTAGTTTACAAACACATACTCTTCTACTATATAACCAGACTCTACAAACAACTAAAAGTATGCAATATCAATGTTGCCCAAATATCTGCTTTGAATTTTTACTGTCTGGCAGCTAGATTATCCCAAACATGAAAAATTTGTTGATTTTATTTTCTTTATTTTTTTTAAAGCAATTTTTTTTCTTATTTTTATATGAGACTCTTCTGGTATTTTGGGAATGTGTAAACATGTGCGATTTTCTAACAAATGCACAATTTTATTAGAATTTTTTCAAATATATAAACACACTCATGTTTACAAATAGCATGTACTCATACATTTATAAAAGCAAAATTCAAATTGTTCCTTTAGCAGATGAAAAAAAAACAAAATAAAGCAAATATGCAGAATACAGTACATACTCGTTTGTGAAAAGCAAAAAAAAAAAAAAACAATTTGTGTACATTTTACATACAATTTAAATTTTTCTAAAAGACAGATCAAATGTTAACAGTTTCATAGTTGTTACATAAAAGCAAGTAAAACTACTTAATGTTGTCGTTTAATAAATAAAAATATACACAAACAAAACTATTTGTTTTTATACATTCCCCCCAAAGTATTCAAGTAAATAGGACATAGAAAAGGAGGAGCATTAGGAATATTTTAGCCAGAAGAGACTAATTTGGTGCAATCAAATTGAATATCTAATTAAATGTTCAATTAGTTTTAATGAAATCTTTTAAAAAGAACCAATAATTTAAGTTAAACTTTAAAAAATAAAAAAAAATTTGTGTAAAAATTTAATACTGCAAAATAAAGTTGTAAGAATAGAAGTTTTTTTTATTGGGAGTATATTAGATAATAATAAACTTAAACTCTTCTCAATTCCTTTTGTTTTTATAGGCAAGACATAAATTAAATTTTTCAATCAATCCATTACAGTAAAATATATGTTGTGCACATCTGCAACTAATTACCTTTAATATGGTATACATTTTATGCAAATCGGCTGTAAGAAGAGATCGTAAAATGGATAACAAGAACCCGTCTTGCCTATTAATTACAAATAATGTCTGAGAGATTCTTATTTTGAGTGTACACGGAAAGAGTTTTGTTAAGAAATTCTGTGAATTTCGACATTAAGCCAATGAGAAACTTCATTATAACTTAACCGACGTTACGTTTCATTGGATTAATGAAACAAGTTTCATTAAAATTATTTTAATGAAAACTTTAATTAAATATATGAAATAATTTAATTGATTTAATGTATTAATTTCACTAAGTTAATGAACATGTTTAATTATTTTGGCGAAATTATTTCATCGTTATAATGAAATTGTTTCATTATTTTAAGGAAACTATTTTATTATATTAACGAAATTATTTCATTATTTAAATGAAATTCTGTCGTCTTTTTAATGATATTCTGTCATTATTGTAATGCAATTATTTCATTGTTTTAACGAAATTATAGCGAAATTAGCTTATCTCCTTTATTGACTATTTTAATTTATTGACAATTCTATGCTAGAAATAAGTACGATAGATGGATGCCAATGCAATGCAATTTGTAATATCGATGACCGCTCACATGGATCCTGAAATACAATTATATTTTTCGATTTTTAACTTTTTTGTGTATTGAGCGTTACATTTGCTTTCGCGGTTTTTCTGGGAATGATTTTCGTTAAAAAAAATACACCACAAAAATGAGTATAGGGGGTTTGAAAGTACTATACATCTCTACTCTCTAAAAACAAAAAAAAAAAAATGATCATAATCACAGGACTAAAGTAAAAGTTATGACCATTTTTTTTTATTTGACTTGGGTTCACATGGAAAAATACAAACATTTTATTTTAACACAGAATGGACAGTCTTACACAAAGAAAAACTTATGTTCATTTGTTTATAATATATTAAATCATGCTAAATCAGTTATAATTTTAAAAAATATGCGTTTGTTTTATGAAATATTGTGCTATATTTTTAACGGATACGAAAAAAGCTTTTGAAGCGAGAGTCCCCCATATACATATATTCTGAGTCCTTATATATAGGAAAGTCGAATTATCGGTGTACGTCTGTCCATCCGTCCATCTGTTTGAACGTGAAATCGATTTTCTGAAGCCCCCCCAGCAAAAGTTACAGACTTTGGATTTGGACTAATATATCAGGATTTATCTCAAATAGATTGGTATTGAAAATCAGCAAAAACAAAAAAGCAAATTAAAATTCCTCCCTTGTCATTAGATGTGAGTCTATGGTTATTGGCGAAGGGTGTATAAGATTCGGCATACCGGAACACTTTTACTTGTTTATTCTTCATTTTGGTGAATTTCAATAAATTTGAACTTTGACCTCAATGAGTTACGCCAGAGCGTTAGCCGATTTAGCTTAAATTTAATCACGTGAATTTTAGACCAATTATCACAATAGTCCGCGTGGGCTTGTTTCAATGACATATTCAGTGAGCAATAAAGTTTACCCACTTCACTTCTAATGAGAGACCGAATTACAATAAAAAAAATTTTAGAATTTATTCATAACATTTTAAAGCAGGCTAAATCTGATTTAATTTCCCAATGTGTGCGTTTTTAGTATAAAATATTTTTTAATATACATATAATCAACGACAAGTCATTGCAAATGAGAGTCCCGTATACATTAAACGTCCTTGTTTACTGTAGAACAGCATAAAAAGCCTTTTCATTTGCTCTTTAATTATGTTTAAATTTTATGCAAATAGCAAATTAAATTAGTCAGATGTTTATATTGCTGACTTAAATAATTATGTATGTAAGTGTGCATTTATTTTTTGCTTATAATTGCTTTATTTAATTTTGAGTTTTTTTTTAATACTTGTAATCAATTATTTTACAATTTAATGTACACTTTTCAATTGAATAAATAAGTTGATGGATTTTAGTTGTTCGGTTGGGTCGCTAGCTCTCTCACTTTTTCTTCGCCCCGTTTTGACAGTTAAAACTACCCAGTGAAAAATATGACTACATTTTAGTCACTAACATGTAAGCATCTAAGAGAAAAATGAGACTCTTTATACAATCCTGCTTACAACATGCATGCTTTTGGTAGAGCGGTTTTGCCTTTTGGATGCAATGACTTTTGCTAAACAATAAGTCTGATATCTTTTTTATAATTCTCAAAACTTTTGCTGGGCATCCTTGTTGGTCCCTATTTGGTATTTTTAACAATTATTTATTCATGCGCTTATTGATATGTAAAGTAGATTTTAAAAATGTTTAATCATCACAAGTTTTTTTTTATATATCCCAAACATCAGCAACAAACAAACAGCTTTATTGTCATATTTAATAAATAAATAATAAAATAATTTAAAAGTCGTGTAAAGCTCTACGCCACAAACATAAAAAAACATGTAAATGTAGTTACACTCTATAACAAATGAATAAGGAAATAACATTTTCTAAAATATTTTGTTTTATTAGATTTACTTTATACAAAAAGTTATATTGAAATTTATAACACCAACTAAAAGCATAAAAAAATTAGCCTGACATACCTGGTATGTCATGCTAACATGTACATAAAACATACTTATATTTTTTTCACTAACACTATTCCAAAAACATTAGCACACACGCACACACATTAAGTATCATCAAATGAGCATGAAAAGTAGTGATGCTATAAAACACGTTTAACGTCAACATTAATGTGACCATATTTTTCATATAAACTGACAGTTTAATTAATTGCTTAAAATGTAATAGTTTTTTCCTGTTTGGTTTTTATTTCAATTATAGTTCTTGCTGTTGTTGTGTTTTTCCTGGTTTTTATTATTATTTTTATTTCAATTGTTACTATTTGAACTTAATGTTTTGTTTTATAAGTATAATTGTTGTACTTTTAGTGGCGTATTAAATTGTTATTAAAAACATTACGAGCAAATTCATATGTTCGACATTACTTTAAGTCCCGTATTATAATAAATTAAATGAAACGGAAGAAAACTGTAGTAAATTAAGGTAAAAACAGGATAATTAAAAATAGGACACACATAAAGTGAAACTAGTCACCATAAAAAGTAAAGATATTAATAACTACCTAGTTTATTATATAAAAGCATATTGTGTGAAGTGATAAAAGAAGGCTTTTATTAAAAGGTAATTTTTTTAAAGATGTTTGTTTAATGGGTACTTTCTCATAAAGCTGCTGAGCACATGAATTGACATGCCAAGACATGAGAAGACGTGACATGACATGACATAAAATGCCAGGAGATGACAAGACGTGACATGACATGACATGACATGGCATGACATGAGATGACATGACATGGCATATCATAACATACCAGGACAGGACATGACATGACATGACATGACATGGCATGACACGAGATGAGATGACACGATATGGCATATCATAACATACCAGCACAGGACATGACAGGACATGACATAACATGTGGATTTGAGGGGGTGATATTACACCTCTTCAGATGTAATAGTACCACCCTTTCCCTTAACCGCCACCGACCGTGTCTCAAACGGTTTCGAAGCAACCACCGGGGCAACTGCAGGCGTCACTACTGGAGCACCATTTTGCTCTCTAAAGATAGCAACAATAGCAGCAGAATATATAATCGAGCTTGCTTATGGAATGCCTGTCTGCAACTCATTCTCAGCTATAAGATGCATCAAGGGAACCTAATACTCGACCGAAACACATAGTAGTGACCTTACGGGCCAGCACTTTATCTACTACACCAGCTAGCAGCAACTACATCAGTGAACCAGTGAGACTTTTTAGCTATATCACGGAATCACCGCTATTATTAATCCTAGCCAGACTAGCAGCCACATTTCTCTTCTGCTGTTTATTCGTCCTACCAGAGTTTACAGCGGCACTATTCGTAGCATCACTGCAATTGAACACCCCTCAACCATACCATTATTTGTTGCACAGTCATCAGCCAACGTACCAGCAGTACTAACCAACGTGCAGTATAACCAACAATATTGCAGTGCCAGAAACAGCAACACCACAAGTTGAAGCAGCATCACAGCCAATATCTCTATCAGGAGCAGTAGCAGCGCGCTTGGTCTTAGGCAACGATTTCTTCGAACAACTCTCCCTCTCACTTTTGTAGATCTCGCTATCCGTGCCACTGTGCCTCACTTTCATAATGGTAGCTTCAGAGTTCGCTGCAGACGTCGTATCGTCGTTGTTGTTCCGCTTCGGAATTTTCTGTTTCGACAGTGGATCCGAAGGAGCCATGAATGCTGGCAAAAAACTTATTTAAAATCAAATTCCACTTATATTTTTAATATTCCACCTACTTTAATAACACCAATTAACTAATAGGAAGATATTAAATTTAAATTCCAGATTATAAAATGAAGACTTTTGCAAAAATCTTCAGCAGCTAAGCCAAATATTACTTTAAAGATACCACTAAGACGATACTTATCGCCAATTGTTAGCAGAGATACACACCTTCAGCTAGCACGAACGTGAATCACTTAGCCATGTCATAGGCCACTTACCAATGCCGCAAACCAGATTGGGGATTAAAAAAAACTCTTAAATCCTAGGAGTTTTGCGGTACTTGCCCTGAAACTACGGCAGCACTGAAAACTGAAAAACTAATCACAAGATGGAATTTGCCCATTCTGCCGGAGTTTCACCTTCAACTTGAAACACTTTTGCGCCATTATTCGTTACCAGCCCCCTTATTTCGTAATTCGCTAAAGCTAAAGCCAAATCTCGATCACTGAAATGCCGAACAAATACAAAATGAAACATTTTTGTCGATTACAAAAATAGTAAAACTTCGGCATATTAAATTCTTAAGACATTGCCTGATTTAGCAATGCACGTTGCAAAATTACATTCATAGCCAAAAATCGATAAATCGACTGTATATGTTTTTAGCGATAGAGATTGAGCTTTAGCGAGTTACAGAATAACGAGGCAGTATTCGTTACACGTATTTTTTCATTGTAATTTTTTTTACCCTTTGTTACAAAAACATAGTTTTAAAAAAAGCACTTCTTAAAATAGATCTTTTTCAAAAAAATTTTTTTAAATACTATTTTTCAAATGTTCGTTTTGATAATTTTCAAAGGTGCTTTTTTAATTCATACTTTTTTCCAATGTTCTTTTTTGCTGGCACTTTGTGAAGGGTAGTTTTTCTAAAATATTAATTTTGTTATGTTCGTATTTGAAAAGGGGTGTGTGTGTGTACAAAGTACAATTGAAATCATTATACTGTTTATTTTACAATTTTGCCTCTTACCGTGTTATCGCTGTTACATTACCTCCAGCTTATCTTAACCATTCAGACTTTGTTGTTGTTGTTGTTGTTGTTGTTTTGGATCTTGAATAATTTTTCTATTAACTTTAAGTGAATCAACGGAAAACGTGACTTTGTATAATTTTTGTTCGTTTCCGTACAAAAGTTTCTTGTGAAAAGTGTTGAAATGGTGTTTTTTTTCTTTTTTGCATAAAACTTTTAACAACTTGTGTAAAGTGAGATATATAATCGCCAATTGATTAGCTTTTTGACTTGAACACAACATGCAACATTAAAGAGAGTAATGAGTGAGTGCAACAGCTTAACGAGTTATAGAATTAAAAATGTAAAATGTTAAAACACGTACTTATTTTCGATTTTAACGTATTAAAGCCAATTGTTAAATAAAACACTTGAAATCATTAAAGCTAATATCAACACCACCTGAAGTCAAGAATCCTTATTTCTTTAATACTGTTTTTTTAGGCAAAGTAAATTTTCTACAGAATTAAAAGCAAGCTACCATTACTGAACTTTATTTTTACTTTATGTTTTAATGCTATGGTGTTTTTTTCTGTTTTCTTTAATAAATGAAAATCCATTATAAGTGCAATTGGCCCTTTCATGTTCTATACTTACAATATCCGACAATATTTTCTCATGTGCTTTCTCTTATAAACTAACATTATTTGATTAACGTTGGAATGATATGGATCAAGATTGAAGTGGCAACGTCTGGCTTAAATTTCAATAGTGTAATGTCTGTATATGAATCGTTATTACTCTCACTCATACACAATCTCACTGGCTTAAGGAACCATATTCGCATATCTATTCACAAATCTAGGTAGCAAACAGCCAACTACTTAATCGTGCTATGTAGTCAGATAGTCAAAGAGTCAGCCAGCCAGTCAGCCAGACAGTAAGGTAAACAGACATTCATTCATACATCCAATCATCTCCATTCATTTATACAGCAATCAAGCAAACTATCCAGCAAATACGTGGACTCGTTTGATACTCATGCTAAAGGGGTTACGAGTGTAAGTGCTGCTGGTTATAATGGGTTTGCTGTTGGCTTAAAAAAGCCAACAGCTTTTGTTTAAAACACAAACTTTATATTGGGTGTTAAACTTAGCCGCAGGACAACTCAATATGAGTGCATATTTTGTGCGTTTTTATTCACTACAAACAAGTGAAACTATGATAGCGGAAATAGTTCCACCCCTTTTAAAAACTGATTTGTTTTGATAATATTTATGCAACGACACTAATAAGCTATTGCACAAGGAAATTTATAAAAAAAATTCAAAAAGCTTTTAAGAAGCATAATAAAGTACAAATGTATTTAACAAATCTACTTAAAAACGTACATTTAAAAGGGATGAGTATCTTTTGAAAAAAGTATCTGTTAGAAAAATTTACTTTTAAGAAGTGCATCTTTTAAAAATGTATCTTTTTTAAGTACCTTTCAAAAAAGTACCTTTAAAAAAGAAAGCGCGGTGTCATGGGATACCCTGTTGGAACTTATTTCCTTATTTTTGAACAAATATGTAACGTTTGTGTCCTTCCAGACTCAGATCTAATAATGTTTTAAATTTCGGAAGGGCACAAACTACCCACTACCAGTCTTCGTGATCCTAGATCTATATATGTTTTATATTTCATCAAAATCGGTTCTGTGGCTTAGCCATTAAAGCGCAACAAACAAACTGATTTTTGCATTTATAACATTAGTAAGGATAAGGATAGTTAGCAGAAACCTTCAGCTACCACTGCTATGAACAATGTGGTCAAGTCACAACCCATTTAGCAAAGACATAAACCATATTGGAGATTCCCAAAAAATTGGCCGAAAATCTCCAAAATCGTAGGAGTTCTCTGGCACTTCCCCAGAAGATTACTACATCACTGAAAATCTAGAAATCCGCAGCGGCAGCAGCATTATGTTCTGCTATGTTGTGTCATGTCAAAAAATTTCATATCATTTACTAGAATTTATATAAAAAACAAAAAACAAAAAATGATTGATACATTTGGTCACGATCTTATAACAGTCTCTGAATGTGTACGATTTTAATGCTCCCAAAAGTGATTACATTTTTCAAGCCTCAAAAGAAGCATTCAAGTGTCTCGGTTTCTTAAGGCAGTGCAAGAAATACTTCACTTCATCTAATCTCCTTGATATTTATACCGCCTATAACCGAACGATAATGGAATGGAAAATGAAAAACTCTCATATATGGACCGGTGCTTCAAACTCTATTTTGAAATTAATCGACCGTGTACAGGAGAGCGCTAAGAAACTCATCGCTGATAGTATGGTAGCCAACCCTACTGAATCCCTGGAGGATTGATGCAATGTACGGGTGGAATGTATTCGAATGAAGTCAGGGAACAAGACGTTTTTCATTAAGAGCACATCTGTGGTTCGTACAAAGAAAACGAACAGTTCGTATGTGAAATAAAATTCCTACAGAGGTCCTTCCTGTCACTTTCAATGTTGGAAGATTGAAATCAAATGTGTATAAACACTACTCCTTCTATCTTCCTTCCTATAACCAAATTGTTCCAATGCCGGTACAATGCGTTTCATGAGTAGAACTAGGGTATTCATTTTAATCGACTTTTCAATTGTTCGATTAATCAATTAATCAAAATTGAGGTTCTTAAATTACTCGAGCAATCGAGTAAAACTTTTATTTCGTTCGACTTATTCGAGTAAGCTTTACTGCTAAAAATTATTCGAGTTAATCGGAAAATGTTTTAATTTAATCGGTTTTTTGTACATTTTTGTGGACAATAATAAAACAAAACAAGTTTTTTCGCGTTTTTATATATTTTAATAATAAAAACAAAAGAAAACACAACATTTTTACATAAATTAGATCATGAACTGATCCTTTAAAATAGTTTTTTTTCACTATTCAAATGTCGCGCTTTGAGAAATTTTTGCGCCAGGAAATATTTAATAACATTCCGACCTGTCTTGTATTCAGTGCGGAATAAAAATAGTCGGAATTGGCATAACATTATTATTGTTATAAATATAAATACGGTTACACTTTGGAAATATTTGCCCAAAAAACGTAAGTACTACTTTTGCTCAGAGTTAGTTTGATTTAACTTGTTTTTATATCACAAAATAAGTTATGATGCAAAAAGCTATTTTTATATTAATTTTAATAAATGCGAACCCATATTAAAAAAAAATATTGTAATTAAAGGAAATACAATTTTAACTTGTCTGTGGGTTATGTTTTTTTTCGGCAAATATTTGCCAAGTGTGACCGTACCTTAAGGCTTTTTTAATTCCGAACATTACATTCGATATTTTACGAAACATCTATTTAACTAGTTGCTCGCGAAATATCTTCTTTATTTCAAATAATTTTTGTTTGATATTTATATTTCCGAATTTTTTAAGATATTTGAAGTTGGTTTCTCTCTCCCTATTATTGTTACTACATTATTTACTTAATTTTTCGATCATGCGGACTATTAGTATGAAATAACGTTCGAATTGAATGGCAAATTTCATATAAATTAAAAAATTTTCCATTTTTTATTAAGAAATATACAAAAACTCATTAAAAAAAGAAAATTTACATAAAATTTTTTAATCGAGTTATTCGATTAATCGACCTAAATTATTCGAAAAAATTTTTACTCGAAATTTTAATTTTTTGTTTGATCGAACATTATTTATCTTTAATTATTTGATTAATCGAGCAAACATTATTCGAGTGAATACCCTAAGTAGAACCCATCCCCAGAGTGATGATCTAACGTGAAATATGTATGTATCTCTTAAAAAAAAGTACTTTTTAAAAAAAGTACCTTTTGGAAAAAGTAAATTTTTAAAAAAGTATCTTTAAAAAAAGTACATTAAAAAATATCTTGAAAATAAGTACTTTTTCAAAAATAGTACCGTTTTAAAAAAGTACCTTTTTGCAAAAAGTACTTTTTTTTGAAAAAAGTAACTTTTTAACAAAGTAACTTTTTAAAAAAGGAAATTTTAAAAATAGTAATTTTTAAGAAAAGTACTTTTTCGAAAAGTACATTTTAAAAAATTGTGTATCTTAAAAAAAGTACCTTTTTAAAAAAGTACATTTTCAAAAAAGTACTTAAAAGTATACCATTTTCAAAGAAGCACATTTAAAAAAATATTTTTAAAAAAGGACTACTGCATACATACATTAGATGTTTTCCCCAGACCATTCATTTTTGCCAACACCTATTAAAGTTTTACTTTATTCAAAGTTTTTTTATACATATAAATTTTCCTTTCATTTGCTCCTTTTTCTAAAGTTGCTCAATTTAGTTTTGTATTTTTTCTGCGAGTTTTTCTTCTTAACAAGAACAAAGACTCCCAAACAAAATAAAATACACCCTGCTTTTGCAATACAATTCCGTTACATTTTCCTGCACCTTTTGCTATTGTTGAGTAGTTTTTGTTGTTTTATATTATTATTTTTGCACTAGTTTTTATTGGTTTGAAACAATTTTTAAAAAGTAAATTTTCACTTTTTTTCTCTCATATTCGCTAATACATTACACGTATAATGTTGAGTTTATAAATGTTTGTGCTGTTGCTTTATTATTGCTGAAGTTGAGAAGTTTTTAAAGTTAAAAAGTGAAAATGAGCATTTAATATGGTTTCACGCTTAAAAGTTTTTGTTTATTTTATTAGTACTTTAGCGATTTTTTTTTTGTTCTTTTACTTTGATGTTGTGACTTTGAAATCGCATTTTGTTTTTTGTTGGTTTTAGTTTGTTTTTCTTTTGTTTTTCAATTACTGTAACTGCTTTTGTTGTGCATAAATATGGTGAGTTCTTGTCAGAGCAGGTGTGTATGAGTATTGTGTAATGAAGGGTTTCATTTTAAGCTTATTTTTTATGGTTGCCATTATAGTGATTTTTAAATTTTTAATAAAGATAGAAACAGGATTCTAAAGGATAGCCCTAAATAGGTACAATATGGAGAAAAAGTATTTTGGTTTATATATGGGATAATATTACAAAAACTATAAAATGTGGGGTGTACTTGGTAACAAAATTGGACAAGTCATTCTTAAGTTATGATAAATTTAGGCCTTCGCCCTTTTCAAAAATATTGTATTAAAACTTTTAAAACTTATCCGTAGAAACTTAGCCATAAATTTCGAATATTTTTGTAAACATGGGTCATAAAAAAATGTAATTTTTTTGCATAGTGTGCTTAAGTAGAAATTAACTATGAAAAATTCTACACTGTAAAACCAAACACCAAAATAATCACTCTATATTCTTAAACAATCACATGTTTTTATCAAAAGCTTTTACTAATGTCCGCTTATTTCTTTCTTTGCAGGCTAAAATCTTGTCACACTTTAACCCTTTTTTGGCGTAGCAATTAATGGTAAGTGAAATAATTTACAATATAAATTAATTGAAGAGCTTTATGGAGCAATCATGTAAACGAAACGATTCCCAAAACTGTTCTATGTGCTCATTCCATTCCAAAGCACTATAGCTTTGCTTAAGAAGATAACTTTTTTATAATTTCTAGTTTCTTCTGTGTCGTTTTATCATAAGATCTTAAGTCGAATTAAGTCAAAATCGAGTTAAGGTCACATTCGGTTTCTTCTTCTTACAATCCACATTTAGGGGCCATTCACATATTACGTAACGCTATTTTCGGAGTTTTGATACCCCCGCCACCCCCTTCGTAACGCTTTTTAGAAAATGTTCAGTATAAGTTATTTAAACCGTAACAAATCTTTAGCCCCCCCCCCTCATACCACAACAGATTTTACATTAAATCGTTAATATCTCTAAACACGATTTTTTGACTCAAGATGTTGTCATAAAATGACACTGATTTGTGCATGTATCCCATGTGTCTTAATTGGTCACTTATCCTGAATTAAATCAATTGTTTTGCCAAGTGTACAGTCAGGCTAGGCGTGAATCCAGCTTAAGGATGGGAACTTTTAAATGGAATATATAAATAGAAATGAGGCATATGTATATTGTTTTTTTAAGGGAGGATACCCTTTTCTCCTCCCCTGGATCTACGATTGGTTAGGCAAACATATCTGTTTTTTGAAAATTATTTTCCATTTGATTTCATGGCTGCAAAGCTTCTGAAATCGAAAATCTTTTATAATAACATATAAAATTTAGGTATTGGTACCTTTAAGGACCCTCTACTCCATCTTAGGGCTTATTCAATAACAATTCAATGCGTCATGCAATAACTTCTACCATCTCTCTCAATCTAAAAAAGTAAATATATTTTAACACATTTTACATTTTAATAGGAAACCAAATTTGGTTTGCTATAAAATTTATACTCAGTTGTGTAATTATTAGATTTTGCGTGTTGGGAAAGAAAAAAAACTATGTATTCTTTTGCCATGTCTTTAAGAGAAAATCAAAACAGTTTTACTTTCATTTAGGAAAATAAAAAACATGCCAATATACACTTACACACTTGTAATTAGAACGGTTTTTTTTTCTTCTTACAATAACGGTAACGCAATATTGACATGCAAATGAGGGATTTTGTGGTGGGGTGGCAAGAGATGCCAGATATTTTTTCAAACGGAATGTTTATATATAATGGATGAATTTTTAGGGTAAGAAAGGATGAGAAAGGAAAGTAAATAAATTTAGATAACTGGAGGGAGTCGCCTAACGAGAAAATCAGCAAAATGAAGAGAATCGCAAAAGCTAAAAAAAAATCCAAAGAGCAAAGATCGTTGAAACTATCAAAATAAAAAAACCAGAAAATTGCTGAAACGAAAGAAACTTCCGAAACTAAGAAATTTTTTTCCGCTTCTTGTAGTTTTACGCATTGCATTATTTACAAAAACAGAAAACAAATGCAAAAAAAATAACCACAACTAAAAGTAAACATATCAGTTAAGTTTCTCATTGCAACAAAATAGAGCAACTTCATAAGTAAGGGCTTTTTTAGTTTAAAAATATGTGTACCAATTATTTGTCATTCGTGACTTTTCTTTATAATATCATATATTATTTTCAAACAAATCAATTTATCCAACCATTTATCTGTATGGGGCATTTATTGTATCAAATAAAAGCTTAGAAAAAAGAACTGAGATCCTCTCAAAAACATATATGTGTAAATAAGGCCAAGTTCCTATCCAAACATTTCGGCCGTAAAAAGCAAGGAGATCAAAATAAGGACCAAGTTCTTGATAGGCACAATACCATCTCATTTCTAGGCAACATGTTAGCTTGGCAATATTTTTTTGTTTGCCTTTCTAATATGGAAAAGAGTTATGGGAAAAATGTTGCCAAGCTTACAGGTTGCCTAGAAATGAAATGGTATTGTACCTATCAAGAACTTGGTCCTTATATTGATCTCAGTACTTTTCACAACCGAAATTTTTCAGATATAATCTTACAATTAATAATTTTCATCAAAAATCTTTGTTAGATATTTTAACGCATACAGGAGCCTGTATTCGTTTATAATCTTGACCTCGTTTAAAATGCCAATGTCAAAATCATAGCGAACCATATATGGCTGATTCTATTCTAACCTAAATTTTTCATGTCCTGTACTACACAGTTTGGATTTTCGCAAAATAAATCTAGAACTTCTAAACTACTGATTGAATTTAGCTAAAACTTGAAACATCTAAGCACGAGAGGATTTACAAAGTTGACCACCTGGGACTGAAAAAACTTCTGAGGCTTGGAACTTTTTTAAATGATATCCGATTTTAAAAATTAAAAGCGCTTTGTGTTAGACTAAAAAATACAAAGAAATAATCTCTTAATATCTTTTTGAAAAATTGTAAGAAAAACTGAAGAAAAACTTTTTTTATTATCTGCTTTCTTGAAGGCGGATAAAGGCTAAGAAATCAAAATTTTGAAATTGACCCAAAAAAAAACATATTTTAAAAAAATAGTATATTCAATCTTTTCAAATTTGTAAAAAAAAATTTGTTTAACACATTTACTCTTTAATCACATATCGCAAAGGGCAATCAATTGAAAATGTGTCTGGTGCCAATTATTTTGTATTTTGGACATGTGCCCTACATTCCGAAGTATCCGAAAATCGTAAATTAAAAAAAAAAGATTTTTTGTTTTTAAAGGCCTATAAAAATGTGATTACGGATTTTGAAAATTCCAGCTATAAATTTTTATCATGTAGATAGTTCTAAACATTTGTTTTTTCATGCAAATCCAAACCTTTTTTCGTTTTCAAAATCTCATAAAAAAATTAAGAGCGCAAAAATTAAAAATTTTTATCTTTATTAGAAAGTTATTTATATTAGGAACACAATAAGCCAAAACTCATTAAAATCTAGGGACAAATGTCGATTTTATGTGCAATTAAGTAAAACACTTAATATGCTTATAACCTTGACCTCGTTTAAAATATCAATGTCAAGGTCATAACCAAAAATTTTTGGCAGTGTGGTGTTTAATATTTTTTATTACACCTTCCATATATAAGCTTTTCTTTTTCATTTTCAGTTAGTAAAAAAGTCTTTGTAAAGGTTTCCCTAAGCTTCTGGGGTCTTTTAATATAAATATTTACAAATGTTTTTTTAGA
Organism: Panzeria rudis; assembly: GCA_956483635.1. Lineage (NCBI taxonomy): Eukaryota > Metazoa > Arthropoda > Insecta > Diptera > Tachinidae > Panzeria > Panzeria rudis. The sequence goes on from OY101451.1 coordinate 5,027,291, forward strand.
CTCCTTTCATTTCAGCAACTTCCCCTCATAGTGGCCACACTGTATTTAACTGTTGAATTTAGTTGTTGTTAACGATGGTGGGGAGTTTTATCGCTGTGTGGTGGTCAAAAGAAAGCAGTGAAAGTTTTATGGTCAGCTGAGTTGAGCAAAATTTACAATAACAACCATAATTTGCTACTTAAACACTTTAACGGTCGCTCTCTTTTTTTTTTGCTCACTCCTTCCCTCCTTCTTTCAAAAATCACATTTTATTCCACACAAAAAAAAATCAAATGAAATAAAAAGTGAAAAATAAATGGAAATAAACCTTAATTTCGGTTTCATTTGCTGCTTTTTTTGGGGTCAAATATTCAAATTTTTATTGATTTCGCACGAAATAGTAGTTCTTTTTTCAACTGGCAACAAAAACAACAAATCTGCTTTAAAGGCTATTCTAAGCATTGTTATTGTTGTTGTTGTAGTTGCTGTTGCTGCTATTTGTTAATTTTGTTGCTTGTAGTATTTGCTTAGAACAAGCACACAAAATTCGTGCTGATGAAACATTCTTGGGAGTTTTTGGAAAAAGTTTTCGTTAAGACTTACCTTAAATGCTTTGAAAGAGGACACCACATAGGAGGCACCATCTTCCAGTTCATCCAAATGATATTTACGGTCACCATCCATAGAGAAAACATAGCGGGCACCACGTGGCAAGTCTATTTTAGGCGAAATTTTATCTAGTAAATTTTCCAGCGAAGTTATGTCACGACCGGGACGAAAACGTAACTCAACACCGGGGAAAAAGGGATCACCATTGCGATAGAAAACTACACGTCTTGCCTTCCAATACGAGAGATTCGAATAACGACTGGCCGCACTCATAACACTATTTATATGGGCATTTGAGTTTAATTCGGGTCTTGATTTGGAACGTTGTAGAGGTTGGACCGGTGGTTGTTCAGAATTCTCACTCATATTGTCCGGATATTGTAATTGGTTGGGTGTGGCAGGTCCACTGGCAGCGCCTCTACTTTGGCGGCCGGATTGATTGGAAAGACCACCGTTACGCTGATACCAATAATCATTTGCTGCAGCAGCCCCTAAACCTGCACCCGACGAGCGCTGCAGCTCATAGTCATCTTCGTTATCGGAATAATTTGAACTGCGACGATCGTTAAGGCTCTTCAAGGGACTGGAGCCGTTATAATGATGTACTGTTTGATTATTGTTAATTTTATTTTGTTGTTGCTGCTCTTGTTGTATAAAATGTGATTGTTGTTGTTGTTGTTGTGTTGTTGCATTTAAATTTTGCTCATCATACGGTTGCGTTGGCGACGTGTGTGCCGAAACGTCTTGGTCGAGTTGTAAGGCCGTACTAAGTTGTGGCGTTACTCTGCCGCCATCCATAAGTGATGAGTTCTGCTCGTTAGCTAAGTTAGTGGTCGTAGCTTGTGCTCCCTGTAACTCGTTCTCTTCCATGGCGGACATGTTTTATTACCACCTTTGGTGTTTATTTCTTCTTTTTTTTTTCTTTTTGTATTTTTCTTGTTGTTAGTTTTCTTGTAAGTTGTTTTTTAGCTTCTTGGCTTTTTTTCGCTGTTGACGTTTGTATTTGTATGTTTAATTTTTGCAAAACTTGAAACTCAACTTAAAAGCTTTTCTCGTTGACGTTGAACTTTCTTTTTCTTCTTTTTTTTTAGTAGTTTTTGCTGAAAACTTTTTCTAGTTGTGTATTTAGTAGTAGTTGTTGCTGTTTATTGTTTTGTTGTGTAGAGTTTTTTTTTGTGTAGAGTCTAAAAAGTTTCTTAAAGTTAAAGTTTTCTTGCAGACATTTGATTTTTGCCTTAAGATTTTCCCTTTTGCTATGTGTAGTAAGCTGTAAAAGAAGAAATTATATAAAATGTAGTTCATTATTTTGTTTCATTTAGTTGCTGAAACATTTTTCATTTCTTTAGAGCATATATGTATATGATATTTGCTTGTGCTCTTAGGAATTTTAATGCATTTTTATTTTATCGAAAGGATTCTTTTCCAATTGCGTATTTGCTGAGGAAACGAAAATATTTGCTTTATTTGAGGAATGTTTTATATTTCTTAAGCATGTGAACTATTGATTGGGTTCATTAGTGTTCGAAAAATGAGCTGAAAACTAAATAAGAAAATTCTTCATAAACAGAATTTAAAATAGCTGAATTTTAATTAATAATAATGTTTAATCGTTGCAATTTAAAATGAGCTTAAAAATAAATTTTCTTCAAGACTTTGGTAGACTCGTTACTGTCCTCTTCTAGCACTAGTAATTGATAAGGTTGTTTTGATAATTCGTTATCAGTTTTGTATAAGTATTGAAATTCTAAACTGTTTTTTATATAAGTCAAAGTAACTCCATTTAGCTGGGTGTGACCATTTTACACTAATTTTTTTGTTATAAATCACGAATATAAAACTTGTTACTTAAAGAGAGGCTGCGACTCGCACGTATGGAGCTTAAGCTTAAAGTCCTTGAATAACGGGTAGAACACACGGTAGAAAGAACATGATTTCTGCTCGGAATGGTTATCAGAAAGCTGTTACGGGTGTGACCTTACAAATCTTAGTTATAATGAATTATGACTTTCAGGATAAATTCTGTAAAAGTTTTACTGTAACGTAGATAATAATTTTTGCGTAGCTAATTAATCTAAATGTTTTTGATTGTATTATGTATTTAATGTTTGACAAAAAATAATATTTCTTAAAAACACAATTTTAAAATACGACAGGTGTGAATGACGAGTGTGACCTAGTACGAAAATTTTAAAAATTTGAGGAAATAAAATATTCTAATGATTTCATTAATATAAATAATAAAAATATAAACTCATAAGAAAATAATAAGACATTAAATTATTTGCTATCCGTGCTATTATTTACAGCAGAATGCTCTTGGCGAGCATTTTTTAAATGTAATAAAAATCAAAAAAGAGTATCCTTTTCAGATATAATGATTTGCATCAGGAATGGCAAATGAGATTTTGAAATTATACCAATTGCTCTCTAAAATTGTACTTTTTTGGGCATAATTGTACCAAAACAGATTTTTGAAACCACAAACAGTTTTAAAGTACAGAAATTACATCACTTTTCTGTCTGTGTTTAAGTCGGCTTTACCTATTGCAATTTGTAATCTAAAACAGCTCATACACTAGCTATTGAAAGGTAGAACGATATACATCATTTCAATAAAGTCCGGAAAAATTTACCTTTACCATGCAAATGCAAATAAATATATACAATTTTATTTTTTCCAGACTCTAATATCTATCATGATCAGTAAGAGCTTGAAATTATAGAGACGTTTTGTGAGCTAATCTTATTTAACCACTTTAAGCCAAACTTTATTTTCAATACTTTGCAAAATTTAATTCACATAAAAGTGGCATATGTACGAGCGAGCGAAAAGGATAAAATATTTTATCACAATAAAAGAAGTGCAATAAGAAGGTTTTCTGAAAAAGATGGACAAATTACTAATTGTACTAAATAAGCGATTGGTGTACCATTGTACTTTTAAAATCCGAATTGTACCAGAAATGGTACCATTGTACCAACTTTGCCATCCCTGATTTGTATTAATAGTAAGAAGAAAAATAAAAGAAAATGTAAAAAAAATTAAGCATATAAAGAGGGAGAGGAGAGCAGAGTGTTTAGTATTAAAATATTACAAGTGTCTCAAATTGATAAAAAATAATATTAATTATTGTATATTTTTTTTATTTGTCTACGAGTATAATTGTCATACTCTTATTAACATAAATTGAGTGATTTTTATTAAAAATTTAGAAAGTAATAAACAACGTCATAAATCGAAAAATTAAATTTTTGAGTTATTAATGCGAAATTAATCATCAAATCATTCTTGATATTTTGTAAAAATATCGTAGAAATATCTTGTATACTCACGTCTTGAGACGTCTTGTGTTACAAACCGGTTGACGTGGCGAGGTTTCCAGCTAGCTCTTTTGACATTTCTACTCAGGCGGTTCCAACCATTCTCGCCAGCCGCGTATTTGCACAACAAAATAGAACAAACAACAAAAATTGAACTCAAACACACAACAAAGGATACCATCTGAGACGACGCTACAGGAGGTAGATGAAAATTCTCCTGCCATGCCCACCCAACCTTGTCATAAAAAAAATATCCACAGACTTACTTTTGTTCATGACGTCTGCAAAACTGGTTTTTTTGGAGTCATGACGTTGTTTGAGTAAATAAGCGATATGTATAATTGTTTTAATCATTACATTGATGGCAAGATTACCAGCTGATGTAAAGATTGACATCATAATGATGAACAATAGCATGGGGTCGAAAATGAAGACACTTGACATAGCATTGATGTCAAATTACATCAGTGTTATGAAGGTTTTTCATAGGCATTCAAGTAACATCAAATACTTCTACTTTTACAGACCTCTCCACTCGTCAGTGTCATTCTATGTATGTCCGAATCTAAGCTCTCGGATCCAGTACTTGGTAATAGATCTATCCCGTCGTATTGAGAGATCTGATTAGGTCGCCTAGACTGATCGCTGACAACTCCGATAGATAGTCTAGAAAATGGTTGTTTCACGAGAGTGGCAAGGCCAGGCACTCACCAAAAAGGTGGAAAGCTGTCTCTTCCCTACCTTATTCACGGCAGCTACGGTAGAATGCATTGTGGGAAAGGTCTAGCCTACTAACATGTCTGGCGATCGCCTAGCGAAAATGCAACAGCATTAACTAAAACGTATGCAGTGCCACGCCCATACTAACTGCATATCCTTTGAAATGATTTTATTTAGCTTTCCGTATTTGTGGAGTTTGTGTGTAGGTGGAGTTTGGTTCAAATATAATAATTTAAAATTAAACCCCTTCCTGTTGACCGATTCATCTAAAATTTATTAAGCATCTTTACTTTGGATGACAATTCAAAGTTGTATTTAGAAAAGTGGGATGCGCCACGCCCATAAAAAGTAATATTTGGTGTTAGCCCGTCCGTGTTAACGGATTGATCTGAGATTTGGTAAATACGGCGCCATGCCCACAAAAAAGAATTATTTTTACCCATTTTCTGTTAACCGATTGCGCTGAAATTTGGTAAACACCTTTAGTTTTAATGACAATACAATTTGCGATTAGAAAAGTGGGCAATGCCACGCCCATTAAAAGTAATATTTACTTTTACCCCATTCATTTTGACCGATCGATCTGAGATTTGGTACACACCTTTATTTTTGATGACTGCAGTTTTATTATTATAAAAGTGGGCTGAGCCACGGCCATAAAAAGTAATATTTACTTTTACCCCCTTCTTGTTGACCCATTGATCTGAAAGTTAGCAAAAACACCTTTACTTTAAATGACAATATAATTTTTACACAAGAAAAGTGGGTGGCGCCACGCCCATTTATTATTGTAAATCAAAGATGGCTGCCACAAAATAGCGAATTAGTTTTTTGTTGGCAAACACCTCAATATGTATATCAAATGAAAGGGTTTGGCTAGTAGAATACAGTATGAAAAAAAGTAATGAAAAAAATCCAATTCCAAGTACAAAATGTGGGGCTATATACATATTGTCAGCCCCCACAATATGGTTATTAAATGAAAGCTTTTGGCTACTAGAATGCAGTACACCAAAAAAAAACGTCTCAATCTCATGTTGAGACCGAAACAAAATGGCATATCACAGAGTTTAGACAGTAAATCAAATAAAGTACTAAAAAACTTAAAAATAAGATAATTAAAAAAAGTGTTAAGTTAAATAGTTTTATTGTAAAGAAACATAATGACGCAGATACTATACTAAAAGCAAAAAAATAATTAGTTTGTACCAGATATCAATGACCACAAGACTCGCCTCACCAAGACATTGCATTGATCAGACTAAAATAAAACCGTGAACGCATTAAATTTCTGTTATCTATAGTAAACCCCACCCCACGATTTTATTTGAGTCTGATCAATGCCCTATATTGGTGAGGAGAATGGTATGGTGATTTATACCTGGTTCTATCTAATTATTTTCTTGCTTTTAGTAAATTATTTCCATCATTATTATGTATCATTACTATAAAACAATTTAACTAAAATTTTTTCCCTTTTTACTGATCGTTAGATACTTTTTTAAAAGCTTTTCATTAACACATTTTTTAATTAAAACTTTTTTCATATGTAAATTTGAATTTGGGTTTTTTTAAATTTATTTCATTCTTTTTAGTTTGAAATCGATACGTATTTTTTTTCATAAGCAAATACGATCTTTAAATTTTTGTGTGAACGTACTTGCAGACCCGTGCCATTTTTTTCCTATATGGAGTCCGTCTGACTGTCTGTCTGTCTTTTTTTGAGGGTAGTTTTTTTTTTGAAAAATTTTATAAGTTTCTTTACATTTTTTTGCAACATTTCTTTTTGAAATAATAAATAAAATAAAATCTCATAAATTAATTACCTTTATTTTCTATATCCTTAAAAAGTATGTTGGTCCGTTGATTCCAAAAATTTTCAGATATTTTTTTGCAAATTTTTATTTTAAGCTTTAAGTGCAAAATTAATACTCTTTTGAAAATATGCAGATGTTTCTTTAAATTATTTAAATAAAATATTATTATTCTTGCTTAACTTTTTTCATGTTTTTTTTTTCGTTTGTTTGTTAACTTGTCTTAGTTTCGCCTCAAGTCAAAGACACTTTTGTGCGTTTTGTAATTAAAACACTTTGACTTCAGTTGAAGTATGTAGCAGCATTTGAGTGTTGGTTTCTTTTTCTTTTTTTTAACTTTCACACACAAACATAAATATATTTTCTATTTTAATCATACACACTCACACTTACGCACTGCACTCACTTTAATCCTTTTGTCCTTTGAAACAGGTTGAGGAGTCACACACTTGTTAAGGCGAATGAGGAAAATATAAAATAAAATAAATGAAAAAGTTTAAAAGAAAATTATTGTTTTTGTTGTTGACTGTGGCTTTTGTCGGTAAATTCTTTTAGTTGTTAAGAATTCTAAAGGTTAATGACTTTAAGGCAAAAGACACAAAAGATTTGTAATAACAATGATAAGAACTTGTTAAATAGAAAACTTTTTCATGAAATTAATTTAAATGACAATAATATAATTAGTTTTTTTCATAATAAAATTTAATTATAGGTTAAACTTTTTGCTTGTTTTTTTTGTCTGCTTTATTTCTTAAATTGATAATTAATTTTATTTTTTAGTTATTAGAAAAGTTAAGCAGCGTTTTGTTTTTGTTGGGTTACTTTTTCTTATTTTTGTTGCCCCTTTAAATGCCCCGTTATGTACAGCGATTGTTCTTTTATGCTTGCCGGCTGAAATCTTTGTGATTTGATTATTAAACCTCCAAGTAGTTGTTCGTTGTTGTCCATTTCTTTATAGAAAAATTTCACTGGTTTCTTGTTGATTGTTTTTGTTCTTCCTCTGGTTTAGTTTAGCTTAGCTATTGTTTTTTCTCAAATGCCTTTTAAAAACGCTATTTCTTGCCACATATTGCGGCATATTTTGTAGTTTTATGTAAAGGTATTTGTTTAATGTTAGTATATTAGTGACCCACAAAATAAGGAGCAAAGAAAAAAAAATCTTAAAGAAAAACAATTCTTTCTTACCTTTTAGTTTAATGTTAAATAATGTTGTTGCACGTTGAAGTTTAACGTTTTATTGACTCCCTCCTATGCTGGCGGCATACATTCAATTATATTCCCTCTCCTTGCCACTTTTATTTCTTGGTGTGTTCCTTATAAGTTCGGCTTCTCCAACAAACAATTGCAATTCCTACATTTTGTTACGTTTAAATTGCCAACAGAATAGAGTGTGTGTGTGTAACAAACGAACTTCTTTCGTTGTTGTGTTGTATTGTGTTGCTTTTTGTTTCTCTTACCAGCGGAAGTCACAATTTTTTTTTGGTATCGCGTTTATTATTGCCATCACTGTTGTAAGGGTGTGTGTCTATGTGTCTATGTGTATGTGTGTTAATAAGTTTTTATGTAGAGTGGCAATAGTTGAAATCGTGTAGCGTTTGTTGTTTCTTGACGTGGGTTTTTTACACCATCTTTTGAAATCCTCAGCACTATGGGTCAGATAACTTAAAAAAAATATTAAGAGTCCAGAATTTTTGAAAAAAGGTAACATTTAATATAATTTTAGTATGAATTAAGTAATTTTTACTTTGCTTTTTAAATCATATTTGAAAAAAAATGGATACAAAATAGCCATGGGGAGATAGACGGAAGGACATCAAGTCCAAAATTAATAGCTTAAAATAATAAAATCTTGTTACATAAAAAAAATTACATGACTTGAAACGACACGACACGACACGACATGACATGATCAAACATGACATGACATGTAAATACATCTGAGGGGGTAATACTACATCTCATGTGTAGTAGCGCAACTGGTTTTAGCATAGGCGCTTCCTTTTCCCACTGTTATCAACCTCGTTATCCGTTTCACTATGCTTCACTTTCTTAACGGGAGCAGGCAGCCCCATGCCCTATCCGATTTCTCGTCGTTGTTGTCCCCTTGGCAATTCCCCGCATCGACAGCGCACCCGAAGGAGCCATGACTCCCGCCAAAAACTTATTTAAAAACAAATTTCATCTACATATATAGTTGATATGCCATCTAACTTAATAGCACCAATCAGTAGGAAGGTTATTATATGAACTTCCAGATAACAGGAAGAAGACACTTTCAAAAGTCATCAGCTGCTAAACCAACTATTACTTGGAAGATGCTGAGACGATATGTACTTATCGCCAATATATAGCTGAAACACCTTTGGCTAGCACACTCACGAGCCACTTATCTAACTCACAAACCATTGAACAAAGACACAAACCAGGTTGGAGATGCCCTACAAAACAATACCGAAAATCCTGAAAATATCAGGAGTTCCTCGTAAAAATACACGGAAACACTGAAAAGCCCGAAAAATTCGCAGCAGCAATACTTATCACCAGCCGAAATATGACCTTTCTGACGTGGTTTCATCTTCAAGTAGAGACATATTGCCAGCAGAATCTCAAAACGGAAACATATACATTTTAGTTTTGTATATTCGTTACCAGTATTCGTTAACACTCACTATTCGTTACGCATATTTTATCATATTATTTTTTTTACCCCCATGCGTTCAATAAGGACTCTGTTGGATGAAGTGGTTAGCACGTTGACCACAAACCCTGAGGTCTTCAGTTCGAGACAACATTCAGGAATGCTATCAACATCATGAATTTCTCTGATATGCATTGGTATGTCATATTGTTGATTGTTGTTGGGCTGTAAGAGTGATGAAGGTAGTGCTGTATATGTAAGTAGGTTCCATGCAGTGCTAGTCTTTGTAATCCATGTAGTGCTAGCCTTTGTAATCTCCCGTTACAATTCTCAAAATCCTCTTTTCTTTATATGATAAAATAAGATTTTTTGGAGGTATATAGACCCACACTGTTCCCTATTAGTTATATGATATCAATGTTGTGAACGTTAAATAAACAGAAGCATTAAACACTAAAAACTAATTTTTTAAGGATGTTAAGTCCTTTGAAAACTGCAAAAGTTATGAACGAAGTCATATGCCAATAAGTTCATAGCTTAAAGCGAGTTTTTTTTAAATTTAGTCACGTAAGCGGCTACTTGACACTTTGGCGTATGAGTGATATTGAATATTAATTATATATTACTCATACGTCTTGATTACTACAAATACATTGCAGGGCATACACTACTCCAGTATACTGACACAAACAAGTGATGTTGAATCGTGCTCGAAACACATACCATACAAGCATACTGGTGCAATATTCATTTCCTTAAAACATTTTGTACGTATGAGTTGTTGATCATAGTGCGCACCGTATTTATTATTGATATTGTTTTGAATATATAAATTAAGACAAATTCAGTTTTTTTATTAAAAAATTATTGGTAATGACTTGTTTTATTTCAAAAATGTTTTACAATAGTAATTTTGCTTATTTTTTTATAATTTATGAGCAATTTATTCAAGTAAATGTGTTTTACCCCGATGTTTACTCGTTGACAATTTTTCTCAGCTGAGCTAATTTCACCATATAAAATACCACAAACTGGTACCATCAGCAAAATAGCAAAATCAGTTTGACATCGTTACAGCAACGCGTACAATCACACCAAATGCCTATACACGACCAAACCACTGGCGCCAACAAGTGATTGTGCGTGCATACTGCTGTAGTGTGCACAAACAAAAACAAAACTGCATGAGTTTCAAAAAATTGTTTTTGTTTCTTATACAAAATTTAACCGTTTTTAAATGAGAGAAGTTCTCACGTTTAATTGGTTTTAGAAATGTGGGGAATTAAACCACAGTTTTTGATATTTTCTTTTTGTTTTAATGTAAATTTTCTCTTTTTCGACGCGTTTTTTAGAACAGCCAGCATTATTTAATTTCAATTCTACTTTTAAAACCAAGAAATCATGAATCATGTTAATCTAAACAAAGGAGCCATAGTGCTACATCGTCTTGCATGCAACTTGTGTGCAAAAAAAAAAAAAAAAATTCAAAAGTAATATAAAAACTGAAGCACAGTTGTGGTTTTGGTTTCAGGTTTATGTGTCACGTTGGTTTCTTTATTTCACGTTTATTTTCTTTTATTTTTAACTGCTTCTTTTTTGCCGGGTGCCTATGTAAGTACGTATACATACATATGAATTTCTCTTAATGTGTTTGTGTATAATTGTTACACACTAAAGGAGAACTATAGTAGTCATATTATACAATTGGGACAAATGATTTTTGTTATTGTAACCCAATGTCTGTGTATGTTTTTGTTTCAGTTTATTTTTTTCCGTTTTTATTTTATTTTTATTATTATTTTCATTTACCCCTGAGGGGTTTTTCACAGGATGTCATTTACAGTGGGTCAAATTAATTGTTAGCAACAAAAAAGTGAAACCCAGTCATAAAAATTGTAAAATTGTTGAAATGTTGCAATTGGTGGGATGATGTGTCATAGGCGACCTCAGGAAGAAAACGAAGAAGGAGAGAGAAAAACCAGCCATTAACAAGATGCCAAATGATGTGAAAGCTATAAAATTTTTGATGAATGGCTTTGCTAAAACAGAATTCTAAGAAAAATAATTTTGCACACGAAATAATAGAGTTTTGATTTAATGAAACAGGTTAAAGGTAATATTTAGTTTATTTATTTAGTTTTACTAAATACATGCTTAGCCAAATAATGAGTCATTTACATATTTTGGGGTTTTTTTTTTGTGAAAATTCCATAATTAAGTAGCTGCATGTTATAAAAAAATTTGAAAAATATATTGGTTAAAAAACTCATTCGTAAATAAAAAAAAATGTTTTTATAGAATAATATTAAATCTGTTTTGAATTCATAAACTTATCAAACAAAATTATATTTTGATTATTACGCTAAGGTTCGTAACACCGCTACACTTACATCGTCATCGCTCACGTATATTTTACTTATCACCACTTATTTGTTAGGTGGCTCTGTTCAATGTGTTTTAGTTTTTATATATACAAGTTTTTCGTGGAAATTTAATACGAGAGTTCTATCACTTTAAAGTTGATATTAAACTGCACTTTCCCAGCGTTGCCAATGATTTTTTTTCTTCTCAAGACAAACTTTTTTGGTTTGATTTTATACTTAAGTGTGATATTAACATGTAAACATGTGAAAAGCTCAAGCCAGTAGGTAATTGCTTATTAATATAATTATTTCGAACGCATTTGCTTGTGAATTAAAATTCATTCAGAAAGAATTGGGCATGATTAATATTTCAAGGAACAAGGGAAAAATTAACATCAACATAATTTTTTAGCGTACACAGCAGAACAGAGTAGTGCCACTATCAGAAGCTGCTACACATCCATCGTCAGTGCTTACGAGTATATTGCTTACCACAACTTGCCACGTGGCTCTGTTGAATGTGATTTCAGTTCTTATATATGTATATACAACTTTTTCGTGAAAATTTATTACGGGGACTTCAGTTGAGATTAAACTACTCTTTCCCATTGTTGCCGTTAGATTATTTTTCTTCAATCCAATTTTTCTAATTTTTTGTTCTACTCAAGTCAAAAATTTTTGCCCTTTCTGAATATAGCGTTACGAACCTGAGCCTAATAATCAATTTGGATTTACAAATTATATTTTATTATGAAAACAATGTGGGAAAGACTAACTGGTTGCAAACACACAGGTTTTAAATTACACTTTAAAATACATATCAATGAGTAAATAAATAAATAAATAAAATAAAAAAAAAAACTCTAAAGGCACATTGCTGAATAATGTAGACTGTTCAAATAAAAGGGACAGAAACAAACATTCACACATCTCAGTATATGTGAAAATCAGTGCGTTTTCAAGATGGTAAAGATAGAAATAAAAAAGCTTTGTTGAACGAGACAAAGAGAATAGTAAAGCTCCTAACCATCAAATGAAAGATGAGGGTGAAAAATACCTCAAGATGTCCTTCTCAACCGGGTTTGATTCAAGTTACTGGATTTTCAACTAGTTGGTTGTACCTGCCGCGGCCGTAAGGTCAAAGCGGTAAAGAACTCAGTTGTGCAGACCGGGTGGACTTGAAACATGTAAGTTCAACGTTCCTTTCAGCCAACAGTTTTTTTTTTGGTTTTTTCAATAATTATATGCTTTAGAATTTCTTTCTAAAATAAAAAATAGTTTCACCGAAATATTAAATTGTATGAACTTATGCCAAACTACTTAAATAAAAATACCGTACATAGTCTTAGGACGACAAACGAATCTTTGCTCTTTCATTGAAAGTGGTGCCTTAATGCATGTAAAGTACTTTCTCTGATAAAAGTGCCAAAGGTGGGGGGAAAGCAAAACAAAAATATTGCGTACTGGAAAATAAACAACTTTTCCCTCTCATGAAAAATCTGAAACAGGCCTGAGTATGTATTTTACAAATTGAGTGCCTACACTTTTGCCCTTGTCTGTAGAGAAAATTAGTTAAAATATATAAAAATATACCAATTAAGCAACAAACATATAACTGTCAACGTTGACTACAAACTTTCACAAAATCTTCATGAATATTTAAAAAGTAAAATGAAACAGTCAAACAATTTTTCCTTTACTAGACTGTGGAATTTACTTGTCGAAATAACTCCACTGCTGTCAACCAATTACCATAAATTACTTGCCACTAAACTCATAAACACTTGACTACTTTGCAGAACATGTCAAAGAATTTTTGTTTTTGTTTTTTTGTTTTTTGTTTTTTTTTTATAAATTTACCTTACGGACCTTAAAAACCACTAAAGAAAAACCACTAACCATCGAAAAGAATTTTATATCCTTTGTGAAATTATGCTACCAAAAATGCTTTTAATACAAACAATTCAAACATAGATATTTACATACATACATACATGCTGCTTTTATATTTTTATTGATGACACAAAGTCCAAAAACTAAAGGCAGCTGTTTCATTATGGTTTCTTTTTTCTTGCACTTTAAAGAAAGCAGAAGGAACTGAAACAAAACAATACGGAAAAACTCAAAACTGTATAAAACTGAAAGCATATAAAAATAAACATCAATTACGTTATAAATACAAAAATATAAAAAAAATAAATTTACTGATACTCAAAAACACTTACACACTTGTAATGTATGTGAGGTTAAAAGATCTCACACACACTCATCAAAAGATTTGAGTTCACATTGCAAGTTTACTAAGTGGGGAGCTAAAGCACGAAGTGTGTGTATGTGAGTTAAATATGACCGTTTAAAACAGCTTTTTCTTTCTTTTTTGCCTGTCCCATAGTTTACGAATAATACCAATACCAAGATTTATGTAAACACAGATACAATCGCCATTTACAAGTGCAAACAAAGTCTGAACGGAGATATTTCTTCATCCTTTAACTTTTTAATTTACTCATGCTACCTACACAAGTGCCAGGACGTAATAAGGATATGAAAAAAAATATATGGAGCCATAGCCGCAAAAAAGACTAAACCGACATAAATCTCCAGCTGTGGTTTTTACGAAACCGATTATTTACGATTGTAAATTATCGATATTTGTAAAAAACGAAGTTCGAAAATTATAGCGGTTAAGCTTTTTTGCGGTTGTGGCTCGATATAATTGCAATTATAAAAAAGATAATTTTTATAAAAGGTGCTTTTTGTAAAAGGTACTTTATATAAAAGGTACTTTTTAAAAAGGTACTTTATATAAAACGTACTTTTATAAAAGGTACTTTTTATAATAGGTACTTCTTATAAAAGGTACTTTTTATAAAAGGTACTTTTTATAAAAGGTACTTTTTATTAAAGGTACTTTTTATTAAAGGTACTTTTTATAAAAGGTACTTTTTATAAAAGGAACTTTTTATAAAAGGTACTTTTTATAAAAGGTACTTTTTATAAAAGGTACTTTTTATAAAAGGTACTTTTTATAAAAGGTACTTCTTATAAAAGATACTTTTTATAAAAGGTACTTTTTATAAAAGGTACTTTTAATAAAAGGGACTTTTTATAAAAGGTACTTTTTATAAAAGGTACTTTTTATAAAACGTACTTTTTATAAAAGGTACTTTTTATAAAAGGTACTTGTTATAAAAGGTACTTTTTATAAAAGGTACTTTTTATAAAAGGTACTTTTTATAAAAGGTACTTTTTATAAAAGGTACTTTTTATAAAAGGTACTTTTTATAAAAGGTACTTTTTATAAAAGGTACTTTTTATAAAAGGTACTTTTTATAAAAGGTACTTTTTATAAAAGGTACTTTTTATAAAAGGTACTTTTTTATAAAAGGTACTTTTTATAAAAGGTACTTTTTATAAAAGGTACTTGTTATAAAAGGTACTTTTTATAAAAGGTACTTGTTATAAAAGGTACTTTTTATAAAAGGTACTTTTTATAAAAGGTACTTTTTATAAAAGGTACTTTTTATAAAAGGTACTTTTTATAAAAGGTACTTTTTATAAAAGGTACTTTTTATAAAAGGTACTTTTAATAAAAGGGACTTTTTATAAAAGGTACTTTTTATAAAAGGTACTTTATATAAAACGTACTTTTATAAAAGGTACTTTTTATAATAGGTACTTCTTATAAAAGGTACTTTTTATAAAAGGTACTTTTTATAAAAGGTACTTTTTATAAAAGGAACTTTTTATAAAAGGTACTTTTTATAAAAGGTACTTTTTATAAAAGGTACTTTTTATAAAAGGTACTTTTTATAAAAGGTACTTTTTATAAAAGGTACTTTTTATAAAAGGTACTTTTTATAAAAGGTACTTTTTATAAAAGGTACTTTTTATAAAAGGTACTTTTTATAAAAGGTACTTTTTATAAAAGGTACTTTTTATAAAAGGTACTTTTTATAAAAGGTACTTTTTATAAAAGGTACTTTTTATAAAAGGTACTTTTTATAAAAGGTACTTTTTATAAAAGGTACTTTTTATAAAAGGTACTTTTTATAAAAGGTACTTTTTATAAAAGGTACTTTTTATAAAAGGTACTTTTTATAAAAGGTACTTTTTATAAAAGGTACTTTTTATAAAAGGTACTTTTTATAAAAGGTACTTTTTATAAAAGGTACTTTTTATAAAAGGTACTTTTTATAAAAGGTACTTTTTATAAAAGGTACTTTTTATAAAAGGTACTTTTTATAAAAGGTACTTTTTATAAAAGGTACTTTTTATAAAAGGTACTTTTTATAAAAGGTACTTTTTATAAAAGGTACTTTTTATAAAAGGTACTTTTTATAAAAGGTACTTTTTATAAAAGGTACTTTTTATAAAAGGTACTTTTTATAAAAGGTACTTTTTATAAAAGGTACTTTTTATAAAAGGTACTTTTTATAAAAGGTACTTTTTATAAAAGGTACTTTTTATAAAAGGTCCTTTTTATAAAAGGTACTTTTTATAATAGGTCCTTTTTATAGAAGGTACTTTTTATAAAAGGTCCTTTTTATAAAAGGTACTTTTTATAATAGGTCCTTTTTATAGAAGGTTCTTTTTACGAAAGATAGTTTTTATAAAAGGTACCTTTCATAAAAGGTAAAAGAATGGAACGGGCTACGACATTATTTTCACTGGCCTTGTTAAAAATTAAAAATTAATTTTATAATGTCACAGCCCCTCTTAAAATAGAGATGAATGTAAAGTGTTTCTGTTTCTATTTCTTCGTTCCGCAATTACTTCGTGGCTTAAAACGTTTTTTCAAATAATCATA
Organism: Panzeria rudis; assembly: GCA_956483635.1. Classification (NCBI taxonomy): domain Eukaryota; kingdom Metazoa; phylum Arthropoda; class Insecta; order Diptera; family Tachinidae; genus Panzeria; species Panzeria rudis. The sequence continues at coordinate 5,043,545 of OY101451.1, forward strand.
TTCTTCATAATATGAAGGATATGATTAATTGATAATATATAAACGAATCTGATATCGTTATAAAGTGTATTAAAATACCTTTCGATTATTATATAGTTTCACGGCACACGTGCTAAAAAATTCCGAGACTAAGTCCTTGTTTTACTGTTATAATTATAAGGTTTTGTATGCTTGTCTGTTCAAGTTATAAACAGTTTGCATGTGATACACATAATTGGTCTACGATTGGGTCTTCTTAAATTAGTTTACACTTTGATCCTAAAAATTACCCCTCATCACTACTTATGTGTATTTGTAGTATTCTCTGTGTTGTTTGTTTGCTTGAATACTTTTACTTAAATGCCTATTAACAGGTCCTTCATGCTCTAGACAAATATTAACAAACATACGGTGGTACTCTTAAAAGTGCATACACTTCCAAATGGAAACAAGAAGACAAAAGGATACTGAAAGTGTATGTTTGTGTTGTCATGAAGTAAACTTCACCTAATAGTAGCAGAGCAATGATTTGCAGTGTAGTCCTTTGCTTTACCTTTATTTTATTTGCGTTTATACTGGTTCATAATGTCCTGTGCTGTTCTTTATATTGTATGGAAATTACTTATAAAGAGAGTTTAAAATATTAATACAAACACAAACCCATTGAATATGATATACAATGTATATGTGTAGAGGTATTGATGTACTATGTATAACTTAACCCGACAAAGTACTTCGCGTTTAAAAAGTTTTCAATAAACTTGAGTTGCTGCTATGAGCACTGGCACATGCACATATGTGTATGTGTTTATAAGCACTTCGACATATTGACTTTAACAGTTCTATGAATGCGTATGTATGTATTTTCGTTACATTGTAATTATAAAAGTATGCATGCACATCATCTATGGATAAGGATTTATGTGTAAATGAGTGTATCAAGGCTACCAGGTCGGTTAACTAACAAATATTTAAACCACAATAAAACAAAATTCGATTTGTGGGTGACTCAGACCAGATAAAGTATTTGAAGAAAAATTTTCCGTTTTAGAGACATTGTGGAATAAAAAGCTCTAAGACAATTTTATTAAAAATCAAAAATTTCCAAGAATTCATATCCTGTTCTCTCAATAGTATGTGTTGTGTGTCAATTTCCCTTCATTCGCAACACCTTATTTACTTATACACAGAAAGAAATTACTTTTTCAATTCAGACATAAATTTTATATATAGCTGATTCTCATTTCAAATGTTTTTTTTCATGTCCGTTGAAAGTATAGTAAAATATTTCATAAAATAAACGCATACATTATAAAATGAAAACTGCCCATGTGGCTGGGTGGTAGCGATTCTAGCCTACATAAACATTGCTAAATTTGCATCCTATTTTTAATTTCTTAAGGATTTTCAATATTGCTGGCATTAAAATAGAATGCAAATAAAAATGTTAATAGAAGCCACATTAAAAAAAACACAACTTGAAAAATTAAATTAACGTTTGTTTGAAAATATTTTAGTAATAATCATTTTCTGTGTATACGGATTAAAACTTGGTATGTACAACTTCTATTGTAGTTGTATCAGTGGCCCTTTTTTTTTTGGTAATGATGTTGGCATGCTAACTAAAAACCAGTTAGCTTGTTGCATCATAAATGTGCAAAGAAATTGCAAGAAAGAAATAAAAAAACAAACAAGAGGAATCGGCAAAAAATGGATTGGTTGCATGTTGCAATAGTTAAGCAACATTTAAGATCCTGTTGCAAAAGGTATCCTCTTAGTTATTTTAGTGTGAAAATGCTTGTGCTTCAAGTTTTGCTGGCACCGCCTATTGCTCTGTTCTTGCAACTTTTCCTTTGTATGTGGGTACAATTAATTTATGCTTTTGCTTCTTTCATTTCTTTGGCTCGCTGTTGCTTTAAGAGGCTTTTAAGGAATGGTTGGCAGAAAATGTCCCCAGGTTTTTGCACGTCTTTTCTAATAAATGAAAACACTCTGCTTTGTTTTACTGAAAAATGGTGCTGAGTGCTTTGATTACATTTCTAAAGAGTAAAATTTCTACTAAAATTTGACTCCCAGGCAAACTGTAGTGTAAACGGTCTGCCAATTTTTAAGGTGCTTTAATTGCTGCCAGCTATTGTTGGTGTTTTCTTTTTCATTAAAGTTTTTCTTTTTTGCTTTTGTATATTTCTCTAAAGAAATTGTAAAAAAAGGCCTAATTTTGCTAAAGATTTTCTACTTAAGCCACGAAATAGTGGTTTGGTTTTTAGGCTAAGAAACTCATAGACAAAACAGTGGCCTGACTTTGAGTGGCCTCCAACCTAAAACTCTTCGTTAAAATAAATCTTACAAAAAAACCTGGCCAAGGAGAACAAATAATTTAAAAAAGTACTTTTTGTAAAAAACCCTTTTTTAACAGACTTAAAAAAGAAGGAAGTTATCAACTGGTGTGTATTTTTTCATGTTTGTACACGCATAACTCTGTCATTTGTGCACCGATTTTTAAAATTCTGTTTTTGTTAGAAAGGATTTGCTTGCACATTGGTCCCATCATTTTTTTTTCGAAAATCGGTGTAGATCTTTTTTAAGAGAAGTAACACACTCAGGAAGTTTATGACTACTAGTTATACATATATTAATGTGTTACGTCCTTTGGGAAAGGAATAGTGTAGAAAGAACATGTGGTGAAATGGGAGAGAGATATAATGCTTAATTCATTTGCAACTCTACTATTGCGCGTTTTTCGCTTTAGTGTTAAGTAGAGGCATTAATTTGTTTAAGCTGTGTAGCCATTTTTATTAGTTCTTTTACTTCGACGACGAAGAAGGGTGCTGTGATGTGCATTAGAATATGTTAGTACACATAGAAAAATTTCAATATTAAATCGCCGAAAACTAGGTTAATTTAACATTTTACTTCATAGGTATTTCAGGATAAATTAGTTCATGTAAATTTAATATGATTTCCAATAAAAATTGTATCATGCAGATTTTACACTCCTTTTTTTTGAGTGTGTATTAATCGCTTCAGGTAGTGCTAAAGTGATCAATGATATGCCTTCATCACTTTAACAGTCCAACAACAATCAATACAATCAGAAAAATTCACGATGTTGTTGGCTTGCCTGAAACTAGTCTTGAACTCAAGACGTCAGGGTTTGTAGTCAACGCGCTATCTATCTCAGCCAACAGCAGCCTAATTTGCTTCTAAATAACATTATACTTCACACTGTTTACAATTGGTGTCAATTACCCCAACAAAAACTAAAATAAGAACAACAACTGCAACGGGAAGGTTTAATAGCCAGCATGTTAACGAGTTAAACTTTTACAATGAGCTTCACTTTCGCCAATTTTGATAAACTTCTTTTCGTCCGTCGCCGTTGTCGTCATCAGCAGCAACTTTGCCGTCGTCCTTTATTTATGGGAGTCCCGGTTGGCCAACGCGTCATAGAGGACATTTTCATCAACGACTACTTAAGGAAATTTCGACATTTTTCATGCACGATATTTGGCGATTACAGTCTCTTTTAAGACAATCTAACAGAAACCGTACTCAAATAATGGGTAATAGAAGAACTATTCATGCCAACTAGCCAAATGAACTTCTTGTGGACATTTGCGCTCAGTTTGTCACCAGTTTGAATCATTTTGATAATTCCTGCTTTGCTAAAATTGAGCGAAATTGAGCTGGGGACATTTCTGAAGATGTTGTCATTCACATGGTCATTAATGAAAAGATGGGTGACAGTGTCGCTCTTGTTGTCATGTATGATCTTAGAGGCCATTTGTTCGAAAATTTCCTCACTGATCTGTTTAAGCTGTCACCAACATTTCATCGACGATTTAACATTGTCATGCATCGGTCTTGCAAGATGTCTGAAAGACATGGCCAACCGGGGTATTGTGTATGTGTGTGTATTCCTGTTATACTTTATATGGGATAGTTTGTAAAAGGAAAACTTTTAACCACATAGATATCAAAAAAAAATATGTATACGTATACTTTTGCCCGTTTGGCTATTTTGGTTACTGCTGCCAAATACACACAAGCAACGGGAAAAAATCTATTTTAGAAAATGTCTAGCCAGTGCAAACGTATTTCGAACTATGTTTGTATGTATGGGTTACTACAGTCTATGTTTGCAGGTTTCAGTTTTATTTTAATGTGATTGCAATTGCGATATTAATGTTGACGCCAAACGTTTTTCTAACCAAAAAAACGAGTTAAAGGTTTTTTCAAATATTCTCTCTATCTCTTTCTTTCTCTTACACTTGCAGGTTATCATTACATATTTCGACAAACTGCGACACACACTTTCATATAAAAAATATCCACATTTTCTATGAGGGTTATACAAAAATAGTACCAAAAAATAAAATATAAAAAGAGGGGAGGAGCTGGCAAACCCCAGCAAAACTGGCCAACATGCTGGACGTGGTTGATTGTAATAGAAAGTTTGGTGTTTAGTTTAAAAACCTCATTCATGGCATGTGGCAAAAACTTTATACACACACCAACTCACACACATACAGACAAACTGATATACAAATAATCACTTATGTAGTATATTTTGATATACATGTTAGTTTAAAGGTGTCCAGCGGTAAATGCAGGGAGTAAAGAGGCCTTCTATAAGGCCTTATTTAGCAGTCTATAGTACTTGCACCCTCATTGGACCAAGGCCTTCCTCGACCCATTACTCAGCAGGCCTAATTGAAGGCATTTTTTAGCAAGCCAATTTGCAGGTTATATGTGGCATTCCTGATAGAAGGCCTGGTCTGGGAGAGTCCGTTAAAAATCTAATGGAGGTTAATCTTTTTTATCTGGCTATTTTTATAGCGGCTTTTATATTTTGGATTATCGTGATTTTTCTTTTCGAACTCCTTCTTTTCATCCAAAATAATATTTTATACATATAAGGGAGGCTAAATTTCTTGTATTTATTAGAATGTAGTAGCTGCAACATAAACGATATAATAGCAACATGTATGATGCCTCTTGTATGTAAATTTCAGTCTTATATACAAATTATTTGCGAAAAAAGAATACGAGAATGTTTGTTATTTCTAAAGAACATTTTTTATTAAACAAAACGAAAAATATTAAAATAGAATACTCCTTCCAAAAGAAACCAGAAGGCAAAAAATAATTAGTTTTGCATCTTAAATTCAGGTCTTGGAAGGTTTGTAAAAATGCCTGTTTAGTGAATGCCTCGTAAGTTTTACCGCTGCGTGCTTGTCTCTCTTCTTTCATGAGTTTGAGGTTTTTGCGGTTGTTGGAAAGCAAAAAAAAAATAAAATAAAAAAAAAATAAAAGCGGTGGGAAAAACTTTAAAGTTGAAAGTTTTAATTTTTTAAAGTTTTTAATTTGTTTGCTGTGACTTTAGAACATTAATATCAAGAAACTTATTATTCTTGTCAGCTTTTTTTTTTTGTTAAGTCTTAAGGAAAAAACAACCCTACAACTCGTTTTTCATGTTGCTGCAAAATGTCTGTTAACTCGAAGGTAATTAATGTCTTCAAATTTTTATGAAGAAAAGAAAAACTTTCTAAAGCGGGCGTTAGGCACATCAATTTTCAGCTTCAATATATGTGTTTGTGTGCGTTTGCTTGCAAATTTTTGCCACTTTTCATAAAATGGGTAAAAGACCCATACAGTGAGGATCTAGTGCACTCAAATGTTTCAAATTAATGTTCCTCATAGTATTCTACAAAAATTTTGTGAATACACCTTTCTTCTAAAATATAAGAACTACAAGATTTTCTATGCCTATTTACTCTAACAATGCGGAAAAAGGTGAGGGAATTTAACTTCGCCTACAATGAAATCCGGACGTGTACATATTTTAGAGTGTTGTGAATATTCAATAGAATACTGAAGAGGGCAGATGGCCGAAACTGGTCTGTTTATCAACCAAATTTGGCGTGAGATGACGAAAAATCGTTCCAAATACATATTTTACAGTTTCCTTTGCTACAATCAGTCCTTAGCACCTTGTAATTTTTTTGTGTGTTACAGTGTTATTAAATACCACAGGCAGAGTAAGGAGTTTTCTTTTAAAGTGAAATATATAACTTTAAAGTTGGCTTTCATCTACGCAATAGAAATGAGGGATATATATTTTTGTTTTTTGGGGAGGAAAGTGTTAATTTCATTTTCAACTCATTTGACCAAAAAGGGACATCATTAATTTGCGTGTCCTGTAACTTCTTTATTTAAAATAATAATGTAAGAAATCCTTGTACAGTCTACCATAGTAATTATTAAGGGTTAAAGCAGGTACAAATATAAACCATTTCAAAAAAAAAAGAGATGAGGGAAAAATTCCATGAAATTATAATTTCATTTTATGTTTTACAAAATCCTATAAAATTAATTATATACATGCCTCTTTAATTACTATAAATTCCTTTTGTAACTGTTGTTTTGGTTCACAGAGTTTACAACAACAACAGCAACAACAGCAAGAACAACATCAGCAGCAACAACGAAAACAGCATTCATACAATATTTGAGGTTATGGTTGATTCATTCATTATTTTGTTTCCTGTGTGTGTGTGTGTGTGTGTGTGTTTGTGTGTCCTTGCGGTGTTTGTATGGGTTATTTTTCGCATTCTATGAAGAGTATAAATATTTATTTAAATGTCATTGTTTTATTATGTTGTGAAATTAACATTCATTATTTAGTGGCACGAAAATTATACACATTTTGTCGTAATAACCAACACCATGACCACAAAAATTTCCAAATTAAATTCATAATGTTGTTAATGGATTTGCTAGTTTAACTTAAGAAATTTCTTTTTCAGATTTTTTTTTATGAGTTTGTAGTAAAATTGTAGTAAGAATTTCGACTTGATAATGCAAAATAATTAGTGAGCGATTTAATGAGCCACAGAACAGTGGGACGATAGCAATGTTAAAGTGTAAATTAACACAAACATACTTATTTTAAACATATAACGCAGCCGTTTTATAATATCACTGTATAGCACAAAAAAATCATTAAACGGCAAGAGTAAACTATATATACACTTGTAACGCTTTTTGAAAGTTTACATATGGGATGTATTTTAGGGGTAGTTATAATTCCTCATTTTGCAGATAATTATAAGTTAGTAATCTTGTCAGCCTAACGTTGAAGGTATAGATCTATTTAACAGTTTTATGTAAAACACCAAGGGAAAATTTTTTCTAGAACAGTTCCATATACTAACTCTTCGTTGTATGAGTCTTTTTATCTCTTTATTAAAAACGGGACATAGAACTCCTCTTTCCGCGGCCTTATAGCCGGCTGACATTTATAAGATGCTTAGGAGATAACCCTCAAGAATTTAGCCGAGCATCTGGTGTTTAGCCGAGACACATTCACTTAGCAAGGAAACCAACAATCAGCTAATACACAAACCTAATCTAAGGGCTCCCAGAAAGTAGAACAAAAATCTCCCCGAAATTTCGGAAGTTCTCCAGATCCCCAAACACTTGAACAAAATTGTACCCAAAATTACAGAAGCTCCCCGCGAAAATATCAAAGCGACAACACAGAGTTTTTAAGCAATTTAAGGTTCGCACCACCCTGTTGCCTTCGTTTTGAATTGTCGTTACCAGTATTCGTTACACGTATTTGTTACACGAATTTTTCTCCACCTTAGACGAATCGCAGATTTAAACTTTAAAAACTCGAATACACGTATATATTATTTGGTACTTAGTCTAAGGATTCCCAAAAACTAGAACAAAATTCTCCCCGAAATTTCAGAAGTTCCCCGGATCCCCAAAAGCTAGGACAAACATGCCACCAAAATTACAGAAGCTCTCCGGACTCTTCAGAACTTCCCCGGAAAATAACGGCAACAGCGAAAATTTCGAAAATACCAAAGCTGCAACACAGAGTTTTTAAGGTTATTAAATTTCGCGCTGTCATGTTGCCTTCGTTGTGAATTGTCGTTATCAGTATTCGTTACACGTACGTATTTGTTACACGGATTTAACTCGTCCTTAGATGAATTTATATGTAAACTTTAAGAACGCAGACACATGTATATATTTTTGATGCTTTCTGACAGAATTAGTCATTAAAACCTTATAATAAAAAATTAAAAAATGATTGTGTTGTACGCGTAACCATAAATTCACTGAAAAAAGCTATTGTTTTTATTGATTTGTTCATTAATTTTGATCAAAAGTGCTAATGCGTTTTGCATTGAATTTCAATGAATATTTTCATTGAAACAATGTTTGCTTACATTGAATCAAAGTATTTTTGTAGAAAATTGAGGAATCTAAGTCAATGAATTTAATTCGTTGAATTTAAGTACAATAATTGTTTCATTGTTGATATTTTTTACTACACATATGAAAAACTTTAAAAATTTGTTTGTTTGTCTTCACTGTGTCCTTTTGATAATTTTAGTTAATTAAAATTCCTATACAAATGCTAATTTATGATCTATATCTTGACCTGTCTATGCCTTTCACCATTTGCTCGTAAATTTCTGATAATGCTGGAAATTTATTTTTGCCATAGAGTGAAAGAGAGCGAGACAGAATCAGAGTAATAGTAGAAAGGTGTTGACCATATTTTAACTAATTTTGCAAATATGCATTAGTTTTTCAAAGAATTTTTCAATTTGAGCTTGTGTTTCTCTACAGCATAGTTTTTGTTATAAAATTTTTTCTATTTCTCATTCCATTTTAGTTTTGCCTGGACCATAAATTTGCATTGAAAAGAAATTTTTCATAAATGGATATTTAATGTAGAGGTAAAGCAATTTGCATATTAAATGAATTTCTGTTTTACCTTTTTTTTTGTCTATTAAACTCAACAACTTTACTCTAAAAACAAACTTTATTTTGCAGTAAGAGGAAAACTAGGGGTAGGAAATTATGGCCAGACAGCCAGCCGAAGAGTTAAAAGCTGGTCCAAAGCAAAATAAACTTTAATGTTTTACTTGGCAAAGGCTAAAGAAATGCAAACTATAAATATTAAATTTAAATTTCTTAAACATAAAATTGTAATGCTTTAATTAAACTTTAATATTTGCTTAAGGTCACTGTCTTCCCTCTTACCGAGATAAAATGAAACTCAATAGATGTTTGAATTCAATTATTGAACTATAAAAGAAACTGCAAGTTTTCGCATTAATGCCTGACTACTTTAATTAATTAAAGCAAATAAATTTATACCCTCCATCTTAATTTATTTAACTATTTGTAACACTATTTCAACAAATTTCTTTCGCTTGACTTCATCGCAATTTCCTTTTCCATTTCCTCTCTATTGTAGAGATCTCTTTAGCTCAGATTTAATTGATTTTTCCGTTTTGTGTCTTCAACATATGTTGGCTTTTTTCTTTCTTTCATTCTACATATTTATTGTGTCAATAAATTAATTCAAACTAATTCATTAAGAGCTCTTCTTTAAATAGTCAATGTTGGAATGTGAACAAAAAAGGAAATCAATGGATTTTCTAAAGCTTTCTTATTATGGCACAACAAGCCTTTAAGAAATAAACAGTTTCTAAAAGACAAAATGCTGCAAGAAATATCCTTTGTAAAAATAAAATTAGTTTAAATATTGAATTTATATATAAAATATGCATATTTTTGTAACATATAAGTGAAAGCTATTAAAATAGTCCATTTGCAATTTCGTTCTTTTTTTTTATAAAAATTCCTTTTTTACACATATTCTTTTATACAAACATTCCCAATTACAGCACATACGAGTACATACTACTAATAGCTTTTTGTCCTTATGTTAATACATATGTTTAAGTTTGTCTTTTTACACTTTGTCAATATAAATATATGTTTTTCCCTATAGTTACATGAGGGCACATTAAATTACATTAGGGCAACTCAAAGAGAAGACAACTTTTAACTACATAGTTATGTATGCTTTGAAAAATCATAATTTTTTCTAACATTTCTTATACAATAATTAAACCTTTTTAATATATTATTCCATCATATACATTTCTGTTTATATATTTCTGTCGTTCGTTTACCTAAATATCATTTTGTTGACTACGGGAGAATATTTTAATTAAAACCATAAAAGAAAACCTAATGAGCACAAGATGAAGTAATTAAAATATTTTCACAAGAACAAAAAAATAAACATGTTCTTGTTTGCTACAAAATTAAAAATCTTTTCCATATAGTGTGTTTACATGATATGCATGTGACATGTTGAATATCATTCTTGCTTTCCATATTTAATTTAATGAGTGTGTCAAAATCATGATTTTAGAAAAAAGTTTAATATTATGTACTATAATGAGTAGATAAAGGCTATAAGGGTGGTTTTATACGTAGCCTTATACTTAAATAGCACTCTTATTAGGTAGGAGTGTTATACTATGATGTATATTGCTAAGATTATATAAAACTCTTATACTAGGACTATAGTCTTACATGAAGATTCTAAAGTTTTTCTTAAACAAAAATTGTATGCTACTATAATTAGTACTTATACGTTATAATATTAGTCTTATACTCAAGTTATATTATTATATGTAAAGATAATATTATAATATTATTTTTATAATTAGCTACTTTGTATTTTGTAGAATTTTAAATTTCGATATAATTTTGAAAGAAACATAATTCTACTTTATTTTAGAGCACCCTATTTTCTCCTATGTGCCAAATTTTCAAAGATAGTTGAATTTAAAAATGGTATTTTGTACAAATTAGCTTACTGTATGCTTATAGTAGGTAAAAAATGCCTACAATAACGTTTACGTATAATAAACGCTTTTGAATACAACTTTATGAAACTTTGCTTATAAATGGTTTATTAACTTTTTTTTAAGTTTTAATGAATAATACCGTAAGAAATATAAAATACAAAAGGGGAACAAAAAGTGGCAAGGCGGTCAAAAAGGGGCAAAATGCGACGCTAACGCTTAATGCATGCGAGTGTTGTTTTTACTTCGTAATTAAATTTTGTATTTTTTCATTATGTATGAAAATAAACGTGTCTCGGTAGCTTAGTGGTTAGTGTTCTAGCCTATCATGCGGAGATCTTGAGATCGATTCTTGATTCACAACGCGAACAAAAAGTATTTAATAAACGTTTATTTTAGTTTAATATAATTTCCAATTGCATTTGTACCATTTAATAAATAAATAAATATAAAAACAACATAAAATAATGGCAAATAAAATAATTAAACCAAGTGTAGGTAAAATTGTGATATAAAGAGCAAAAAAACTTTTTAATTATATACATATAAAAAAGACGTGAAATTAATGCATCTAGGATGCGCAGAAAGAAGCTTATACCTCGAGACCTACCAAGTGGGACATCCCATACAAAAATCATGTAATACCGCAGCAGATTGGTAAGGGAGAGTACCGATCTCTCTGCCTTATAAACCTGCTTCCGGTAGACGGATATTTTTGCTGGATACTTTTGGCACAATCTGATCTTTATATGATATTTTTATAGCTATGGAGTGCGCTTATATTAAGACATATATGTACGTACCTATATATATATTTTTTTAATTTTTTTAAACTCTTATACTTAAGTGCTAGTCTTATACTAATATGTTTCAGTTTAACTTAAACGGAAAGCTCCTTCAAATAAAAACAGTAGTTATATATCATAAGGGCAGGGCGTTCACATTTTTTCAAGGACATTTATTTTCCTACGCGATCTTTTTAAAACACTGTACAACAAAATCATATGTTTTAAATTAAATTTTGCTAGAAAGTACCAATAAAAAATATGCGATTACAAAATAGGCATTTTAAAATTTTATGCCTGTGACGCAATTTTGCATAAAAATGTTTATTTTAGCTTATATGTTCCTAAGTCCCAAAGTTTGGATTCAAAAACAATTACCACTTGTTACCTTATTTGTATGTATTCATATGACAAAGTGTTAAATGGCTATTGGACCATATATGGATTTTATGGAGAAACCCATAAAAAGAATCCATTTTTGGGATTTCTTGAAACTTTCTTAGGAATTTTGAGATTTCCAGATGAAAATCTTAGTTTTCTTTCATGACTTGGGCGTAAATTCCTATATTATAGCTGGAAAATTTCTTTCATATCAATAAATCACGAATTCATTTTAGACTAAAATTCAAAAATAAAATTTTCGATTTTTGTCTCTGGAGTATGTTTTTTCATTTCTACTTTGACTTTCGTTTTGATTACCCTGCAGATATTTCTTTAATCTCTCACAAAATATCCATAATTAAAATTGACAATTTTTCTATGAAACTCCCCCATTATATTCTAAACTAGCTTTTAACATGTTTACAAGCATCCATTTTAACATCACTTTGACCTCCCAATTGAAAGTTTTATATGAAATTATACTAAAAGAAAGAATGAAAAAAAAAATAATTTTGTAAATTGCATGTTCAAGTACTACAAATGTATGGGACTGTTGAAGTGTATGCGTAAAATTGTTTGCATGTGTGTGTGTGTGTGTGTGTGAGACATGATTGAGTATATGCTTATGACTATATTTAAAACCTATTTTTTTCCTAGAAAGTCTTATGCATCAAAACGCTTAAATGGAGACATTAAGACATTTATTACAAGTTCACAAAAGTGAAAAATTAAATTAAAATCTAAAGCAAACAAGAGGAAAACAAATTTTTGGAAGAATAAAAATTCAATTATATGAATACGAGTAGGAATAGCAAAAGGACTTATTACACATACAATGAATGACAACAAAAAAAAAATAAAAATTATTATGCAGGCAACTGGAAATGAAAAAATTAAATTAAAATATAATTCTCTTAAGATATCTCAACTTTGGAAAGAGATTTTATGATAATGTTTTGCTTTAAATTCTTGTGATAAAAGTTGGAATTTTTTTAGTTCCAAAAAAGTTTAAATATATCAAAGAGTTATTAAAAAAAATTTTTTTTTAAATGAGATTTGTTTGAGTGTGTGACAATTTAATTACATAGAAGTGATAGGATTTTTTCTGTAGAAATTTGTTGTTCCCATTAAGTTGTTGTTGAAATTAATTGCTCTTGCTAAAATAGAAAAAGAGCGTATAAGTGGTAAAATATTACAGAGAACATTTGTATTTAAACATGAGGTATGTATTTAAAAATATTGAGGAGAATGTCTTTCAATATCGCCTATTCAAATACGTTGTCTCACAATAAATAACATAAAATTTAATTAGTTGCATATATGGTGATTCTCATTCGAAATGCACATTTTGTGTCCATTTTTTTTTGGTTACCAAAACAACTATGTAATAGAAATATGAGAAGGTAGAATTCATATTATAGTTTGTGCCTCATTCTGTGGATCATGAAATAAAATTATATTTTTGGATTTTTTACATTTTTGTATACTGAACGTTACATTTGCATTCGCAGTTGTCCTGGGAATGATTTTTGCGAAAAAAAAACAAACCACAAAAAGTGAATATAGGGCTTGAAAGCAGTATACATCTTCTCTCTAAAAGCAAAAAATTATAATAATCGCAGTATGAAATGACAATTTATGGCCACTTTTTTAATTTTGACTTGGGTTCACATGGAGAAATAAAAAACTAATTTCTTTTAAAATAGTTCTTTACAAAAATTGAATATGAGCCAAAACGGGCTAAGCCTTCATTCAAATAATATCAATTTTAATAAGATCGTGCATTAATAAATAAATGATATCGTTTTTGGAAAAATTAATACTTTCTTAATGTGGAAAGTCAACCGAATGCTTACGAACTGGCCATTTTGTATGAAAAGAGTATAAACAATATATTCGTTTTTCGTTTTTAGCACATAGTATTATACAAAAAACTCATGTCTATTTATTTTTAGTCTATTAAATCATGCTAAAGCAATTTCCATTTTAAAATTTATGTGTTTTAATGTTTTACTATACTTTCAACGGACACGATAAAAGCATTTGAAATGAGAATCACCCATATACTTCTTTATGTGCGCAATTTTGTATTTGCTTTAATGAAATTTCTTTTAAACTTTTAGCCCCATCTTACCTTCGCGTCTTTTTAATAATCTCTTTACTTTTGGACAATTAGATGTTGTTAGATTTGTAAAAATACTCAAGTTCGTAATATATCTTATATATAATAAAACATTGATAAGAACTGAAAGAAATCATAGCAACTTTCATAAAATAAGCAAAGTTGATGGAAAAACTTTTGCTTCTTTACCCAGTCCAGTTGCGACTCACTTCGTGCAGTTAACAGGCAAAATATTTTTAACGCAGGACATTTATTGAGTTTGAAAAGAGCACTTAAGACTTAAAATTGAAAAAAAAATTAAATCCGCTTAATATTTGAAGAGTTTTGGGCATAAGCATTTTTTTTTTTGAAAAATGGCAGGAACAAATTAAAAGTTTTTTGATACCGCAAAAGAAGAAAAATTTTCTGAACAAAAACAACAACATTTCCAAGCAGTTTAATTACTAAAAAATACAGTATCCTCAGTTTTTTTCCTATTACCCACAGATTTTTTTAATAGGCCTGTCTACTATTTCCACTAGATTCATCAGTATATTTCAACCGAGAACGGTATGGCTCATTTCGATCAAAAAACACCAAAAGATGCATGACAAAATCTATTAGTGAGCAGATACGTAGTGCTTTTAAAACTTATACTCACTTTTTGTGAAGCATTTTTTCGTAAAATTCACTTCCAGACTAACTGTGTTGCTTTTTCATTAATTTTAATTTTTGTTTCATATCGTGGATAAAATTATTTAGCTGTCAGCTAAATTAAGAGCTTTTCTAGTTTCTCATATAAAACATATCCTTTTCAATTATAATTTTTTTTCTAATACTCCGTATATGATCATCGAATAGTTGCGCTGCTTTATTAGAAGCTTCAGCTTAAACACAGACTTTGAACTTAAATAAACTTAAGCAGATAATTTAATATTTAATAAATATTTTTATAAAATCTTAAACGCACACATTTCCCATAATTTACTCATTACATACAGACATAAATGTATCCATAAAAAAACTTAAGGAAACTGAGCTAAATTTCATACATATTTATAAGTGTAGATGTAGGAATATACAAGGTATACCACCATATTATATATCTTTGTAATATGAACTGACATTTGGCCTCTTCTACATTAAAAGTATCACTCAACAATATATAGGCAAACAAACACACACTCACCAATTTTTACACATGCTTACCAACACTTGTACACTTGCATGCATACATAAATATATGGGTGATTCTCAGTTGAAATGCTTTTTACGTGTTCATTGAAAGTATAGTAAGATATTTCATAAAATAAACACATAAATTTTAAAATAAAAACTACTTTAGCATGATTTAATAGCTTATAAATAAATATAAATAGCTTATTTTTTTTGCAACACTGTCCATTATGTGTTAAAAATGAAGAAGGTAAATACTGTTTATACACTCTTCATACATTTTCCACATTAAAAAAATATGAATTTTTCCAAAATCGAAATTAAATTTATAGCGGCTTTAGCATATTTGCATTTGCTTCTTTTATTACACACATAAAATTTTTGAAAAATAATAGAAATTATAATTATATTTTTAATTGTTGTTGTTCGCATTCTTCTGTATTGAGCGTTACTATTTCTTAGTAAGCTGCATTTGTTCGTTTAATTATTGAAATGGCATTAACAACATAAAATAACAGAGAAGGTTTGTAGTTCTAAATATTTAAAAGTTTTGTAAACTTTGTTAAATAGTATTATATTACAAAACGTTTCAGCAATCAATCATGAATTGTATCGAAATAAATGTATTGAGTGCCATATTTTTTAGTTTAATTGAAAATTTTTAGTATATAAATAAGGAGTTTATGTGAAAACTCATCAAAGGTTATACTCTGAATTGCTTTTAAATACAAAATAAAGTGTGTGTTCTGAAAAAATATTGCATTCGTAAGAAAATGTATTGAGCGTTACGTTAGATAAATTTTAGGACATATTTTTTTAGTAAGAAATACAATCCGCGAAGCGATTAGCTTGTCTGCGGAAAACAACCAGAATCTATGGCGTGAATTAAACCCACGACCTCTGAATTGACAGCCTAGCGTCGCTAGCACTTAGCCTCAGGGGCAGTCGTCAAAAAAAGTTAACAGCAACTGAAGGATAGAAACGATATAGACAAGATTATCTATTTAAAAAATTTGCTTCTACCGCACTGTGGGTTGTTCTATTTACGAAGAATGTATTAGCTTCGACGCATTTTGGTATGTATAATTATTTGAAATTGACATAACTTTCAACATTGTCAATTTAGTCTTATTTGAAAGAATGCTTCGCTTAATTTTTGCTTATGTACAAATCGTTGTAAAGAACTATCTTAAGAGATACTAATTTTTTATTTCTCCATGTGCACCCAAGTCAAAATTAAA
This sequence comes from Panzeria rudis, assembly GCA_956483635.1. Classification (NCBI taxonomy): domain Eukaryota; kingdom Metazoa; phylum Arthropoda; class Insecta; order Diptera; family Tachinidae; genus Panzeria; species Panzeria rudis. The sequence continues at coordinate 5,059,902 of OY101451.1, forward strand.
AAAGTGGTCATAGCTTTTAATTTCGTCCTGCAATTATTTTAATTTTTTCAAGATAGTGATGTATACTGCTTTCAAAGCCTATATATATTAAATTTTTTGTGGTGTATTATTTAGGCAAAAATCAATCCTAGACCGAGCACACATACTGCTTAAGCCTTTATGGGCTTTTCTGCAGGCACACACAGGGTCTTAGCAGGAATCGAACCTACGACCTCCCGTTTAATAGCCTAGAACACTATCCACTACACTACGGGGGTACCCAGAATATCCGTGAAAGCAAATGTAACGCTCAATACTCAAAAATGTAAAAGAGTCAAAAAATAGGTTTTAATTCTTCAATAATTGAATAAGGCGAAAAGTATAATATGAATCCTGCCTTCTCATATTACTATTCATCTGATTCCACTTAAAACGGCCCTATGCAAGGAAAAAATAATTTTCTCATTTTTAATAAAAATCTCTCAATTGACGTTTTTTAGAGAATGACAATTATAGAAAAAAATACACTATTTAATATTTTTTAATAAATTTGAGGGCACTTTTAAATGATCATGCAATAAACATTTTGCTCTCCCTCTTTGTATGTTTAATATTTATTTAAGATTTTCTTTTCTTCCCTTTTTCATTATTAGAAAAAAACAGTTATCTCGAAAAAGAATATACTTTTTTTGCTCTTTATTGAATTTAAGAAAATATTCAGCTAGAAAATTCTGCTGTCTATAATAGAACGAATAGCAAATAATTTAATGCCTTATTATATTCTTATAAGTTTATCTTTATATTATTTATATTAATTAAATCAATAAAAAAGTTTTATTTCTTCGAATTTTTTAGATTTTCGTACTAGGTCAACATGTCGGTCACACCTGTCTCATTTTAAAAATAGTTTTTTTTAATAAAAACATAATTTTTTGTCAAACAGTAAATAGATAATACAATTTAAACCACTTGGAACAGATATCTATACCAAAATTATTGTGTACCTTATAGTCAAAATTTTACAGAATTTATAATTCTTTAAAACTAAGATTTGTAAGGTCACACCCGTCACAGCTTTCTGATGGACATTCTGATTAGAAATTTTGTGCTACCCGTTACTCAACGATTTTAAGCTTAATGTCCTTGCGAGACGCAACGGTTTTTAAGTAAAAAATTTTATATTCTTGATTTAGAACAAAAAAATGTTTTAAAATGGTCACATGCGGCTAAATGGAATTACTCATTGGTAAGCAAAAAAGAAAAAAAACACTAAACATACATTTAGAATGAGAATCACTGATATAAATATATGAGTTATACTCAAACATACATAAATACCTAGATCTAAGCAATTGCTTAGAGAAAGCAGTGAAAATAGATATTAGAAAACAAAAGCAGATAAGAAAAATGATACACGTTGTAACATTCAGACAAAATATAGAAAAAAGATTTAGAAAAATAAAATAAATAAAAAGACAAATAAACTGAAATACAGAAAAGCTCAAGGATAGACAAACTTTTATGAAATGAAACAAGAAATCAAAGTTATAACATCATTTTATGTTTATATGATAAACTCAGACACAAACGCACTAACTCTTACGAGAAATCACATACATGCACATGTAAAACTAAACTTAAAGATAATTTTTTATGAGACTTCATATGTGTCTGGATAAACAAACCCGACAACAACTATTCACACAAATACTAATGTAAGTTAAAGACTAACACGTAAACTTACATACCTGTAAAAAGGATAAATAACAAATACAAATACTAACAACAACAAACAGTAAAAAGGTAGATAACATTAACTTTATCAGCATTATCAACATCTCAAACAGCAAAAAACAAATAAAGACTATATAAAATGTAAAAATCATATAACAACCATAATTGTGACACAGTTGTTAACAAGAAAGAAAGAAAGAAAAAAAGCAGGAAAGATAGAAAAAGAGGAGTTCAAAGGACTTCAAATCAAATAAAAATCATATTACCAAGTTAAAGAAAAAACAAATAGAAGAAATATGAAATTCTTAAGAGACAACATTTACAAATGAACGCTTGCATGCATATGCATGTTTGTTTATGAAAACAAATGTGAAAAATAAACAGGAAGTTTAAGAGAGTCTTCATATCTACAACATGCAGTCACAGATACCAGCATACAGCCAGAATTTATGAAGGTGATGTATGAGATCTTAGGTTTAGTTGGAAGCACAATTTTATTAAAATTCCAATGTTTTATTAAAAATTTTGTGCAAAAAGCTGTCATATGAAAAAATATATTGTTGAAGTTTAATTTTCAACAAAAAGATTTTTAATGCCAATATTTAGTATAAAAAATAAAGATAATTAAGTGGCAATGTTTTTGGTTCCAATATAACTATGTAGACCAGAGCCATGCGATACTTGTCATGAAACTTCTTTTAGAACTCAACAGAAGTTGTTCGTTTTGGTTATATTTTTTCATGTAGGCGTGGTACTGCCAATATTTTAGTTTATAATAATGCATAGTCACAAAAATTTAAGGTTTGTGCAAAGTTTCGTAAGAATCGGCTAAGTCGTAATAGTCGAAAAATATTATACAGTGTGTGGGAGTGGCACTGCCCACCTTTTTTTAAGATTTCATTGTCAGATTTCTTAAGAAGTCAATGCACGCAAAATGTTAAACCAAATTTGATTTTATTGAAGTATTTGACGGAAATGACTTTTAATATGCGTGGCATTGCCCACATGCCGTATCACAAAATATTATTGTCAATGGGTGTGAAAAGTTTGGAAAGAATCAATCGCTAAAGTAAAAGTATTTGAAGATGAATATTTCAATTGTATGGACGTGCTACTGGCCATAAATTCTCCTGAGAATTAATTAAAACAAAGGAACACATATGCTCCTTTAGCCTTTTTCGGCTTTTCTGCAGAAACACTCAGAGTTTTGGCAGGAATCGAACCTGCGACCCCCGGCTAATAGTCTAGCACACTATCCACTACACTACGGGGGTACCCTCTAAAATGCAGGAAAAACTAAGACTTGACTTTAAAGTCAACTTGCATAAGATGGTTCATTCAATTATTGGCACTGTTATCAATCCAACAAAACTTTAAGGAAAACAAAAGAGTAAACTTTCCCACATTACAATTGCTGACAAAAATACTGTCCGACTAAAGTTTCATTTTATATCTCCATTGATATTATTCTTGAGTATCTATGTATCTGTCTGTACCACTACAAGTACCAAACAAATAATGACTGTTGTCCTTAATACTTTCAAACACATACTTTCAACATATTTAAGTTTCTCTATCCTCCTCATACTGATACACCGATAACAACAGCTACAAAAACTTAACAGCAGGATAATTTCATAACACAAGTATTCTCAACAACTACGACAACTATTTATACCTCCAACAACTTTAAGCCACAATACATATATGAGTTTGGTGTTGTGTGTGTGTGTGTGTTGGTTTCCATTTGCCATAAAAATAATAAAGAAAAAGAGACAGAAAAAATGAAAGTTCACATTTATTATGAAAACTACCTGAGATATTTATGTTTAATCGCGCTTGGAATAACTATAATCCAAATAAAGAGCTACTAACTAGTTTAGTAAATAAAGTTAAATTGAGTTTATACAACATCAAGCATGTTGTTGAAATAAGTTGCAAAAGAAATAAGCTTATAGTGTTGGCAAAAGAAAAAAGAAGAAACTCATTAAAACATATATACAAACAGCATAAAAGTATGCTATACAAATTTAATACATCTTTATATAGTTAGAAAAGCACAAACTCAAACATATGCCAATTATAATCTTTATGCACTGTTATGCAAAGGATACTGTTAAATTTTTAATTGACTGAATGAAGATGTGTGTTCGTGCGTCTTTGTGTCCTAAAAGAAATGTGACACATTAAGTGCTCATTAATGTGAGATGTATGCGTGTGTTTGGGTGAGTGTGTTTGTATGTTTTCTATACAAATATCTACTTATATGATTGTTTATAATTAAATTTTATAATTAAATGCATATTTATGTAGAGAAGAGGAGATTCGTTTGTGTATACGTTTGAGGATTCAAATAAAAGTATATTTTAATTGGCAAATATGTTGACGTTTTGTTGCATTAACTACTTAAACACCAACGAAATTGTTTCAAATTATTGTATAAAATGTTATTTTAATCCAAAATAGTCTACTTATATTTATTAAGCTAAAGCTCTTAACTTTATTACAAGGAATTGTACATGATATTATTTCAAAGGAATAAGAAAAATTTAATGAAGTGCAACAGATTAGGCAGAACAAAGCACTCTAAATACACAGTATAACAGGAAAAAATTAAATGGTTCTAACGACTGATTCTGTTAGAGTGCACAAAATAATATATACGTGTATCGATGTATCGAGTGATTCCACGTAAAACGGCCCTATGAAAGGAAAAAATAATGTTCTTATTTGTAATAAAAATCTCGCAATTAATGTTTTTTGGAGCATGATAATTATAGAAAAAACAAAAAAATACACTATTTAATATTTTTTAAGCAATTTTAGGCACTTTTAAATGATCATCCACGAAACATTTTGCTCTCCCTCTTTGTATGTTTAATATTTATTTAAGATTTTCTTTTCTTCCCTTTCTCATTATCAATAAAAACCCTTATCTCTGAAATGATTATACTTTTTTCGCTTTTTGTTGAATTTCAAAAAATACTCAGCAAGAGTATTCTGCTGTCTATAATAGAATAGATACCAAATAATTTAATGTGTTATTATTTTCTTATGATTTATTCTTATATTATTTATATTAATGAAATCAATAAAAAGTTTTCATTCGTCGAATTTTTTAAAGTTTCGTATTAGGTCACACCCGTCGGTCACACCTGTCACATTTTAAAAATAGTTTTTTGTTAAGAAAACTGATTTTTTGTCAAACACTAAATTCGAAATACAGCTATAAACACTTTGAACACACAGTTATACCAAATTTATTGTGTAAGTTATAGTAAATAATTTGCATCTTTTTGGTGACCATTCTGAGCAGGAATCGTGTTCTTTCAGTGTCTGCCCGTTATTCAACGACTTTAAGCTTAATGACCTTGCGAGTCGCAACCTTTTTTTAAGTAAAAAATTTTATATTCTTTATTTATAACAAAATATATGTATAAACTGGGCACACCCGGCTAAATGGAATTACTCAGACCCAACTTGAATGCCACAAATCATAAAAACTTAAAACGTGTTTAAAGGTTAATTTCATACTTATTCAGAATTCTCACTTGGTATTCAAAATCCTATAAATCTTCCGTTTAAGGTACAGCACTTTTATGTAAAACACTATGAGAAACATTTTTGTGTAGAGTTAAGCAGAGCAATATACTGGCACAAACAAGTGATGTAGAATCGTGCTCGAAACACATACCATACAAGCATACTGGTGCAATATTCATTTCCTTAAAAATTCTGTACGGATGAGTTGTTGTACCTAGTGAGCACCGCATTTATATATTAAACAAAAATTAAGGAAAACGCTGGTTTTTTTATTAAAAAATTATTAGGAATTATATGTTTTATTTCAGAAATACTTTACAATACATATTTTGCTCTTTTTTTTTAATTAATGATTAATTTATGCAAGTAAATGTGTGTTACCCCGATGTTTACTCTTTGACAACTTTTCTCAACTGAGATAAATTCACCATACACAATACCACAAACAGGTACCATCAGAAAAATATCAAACTCTGTTTGACATCGGTACACAAATCGTACAATCACACTAAATACCCATACATGACCCAACCACTGGCGCCAACACGTGATTGCGTGTACATACTGGTGTAGTGTATGTGGCCCTTTACTTCGTTGTATGGGACAAGAAAATAGCGAATCACCAAACCATCAAATGAAAGCTAAAAATTTATAAGGTTACTCATTATACGAATTAATTAAAGGTAAAAGATATTCCACCACTGGACTGCAGCTGTCGTGACTGGCAGTTAGGTGGTTGGTCTCGAGACCGCATGGTGTCAGTTCAACCTTCCGTGCAGCCAACATTTTTGTCTGTTTTTTTTCAATTGTTGCATGCTTTAGCATTTCTTTTTTATACGTTTATATTTAAATTTTAAAACATTTTTCCTTTCTTTCAACTATATAACTACTAAATTATAATATTTCACGTTAAAATTCTTGTATTCGTCGGCCGGTAAATATTTGATTTTTTATATTTAAGGAAACTATATTCAGCTTTTTATATATTTCCCCATTTCATGTCCCTTATCTGTGCATGAAGTCAAGTGTATTCGATTCATACGCATAAATTGTAGGCGTATTATTTTCATTTTTATATTCCACGTACAAGTGGGCATTTTGCGTCCAAGTGTAAATTGAAGGCATGTGTGCAGATGATGCAACAATAAAATTTAATATTCATGCTTGAATGAGAGCATAAAATGCACTGATAAATCACATTAATTACAGTCATGTGTTAAAGTATTAAATATTAAAAATCAACACAAGACGATAGGACACGGACACAACAGCAAAAATCCTGATGCAATTTTTTTTTGTTGATAAACGCTTAAAATTCAAGCAGAAAATCAACAAAAAACAGTATGATGTTAAATACTTCAATATATTAAATAAAAGTTTTTGCACATTTTCATGCGAATGTATTTCTGGAATTTAAAAGTCAATTATGAGAAATATGCAAAAAAAAATTTTTCTTCGCTACGTAATGCAGTAATTTCGAATGGTAGGAGGAAGATGTTAAAAAATGTGTTTGGTTGTTGAAGGTAAAAGTAGCTCTTAGTATATTTGAAAGGAAAATGAAAGAAAATTGCCTTTTAAATTTAAGAGAACCAAGGCAGCAGAAATTATTTTATAAGACCAAAATAACTTTTTATTATTTAAGATGTAATAAAAAATGTTAATGTTGCTTTTTTTTAATTCCAAGCAATTCGGTCAACTTGAAACCTTGTCCAGAGATTAGTTTAAATTAACAATAAAATTCCATGATAAGAAAAGTGGGTGGCACCATGCTCAAACAATTTCAATATTACCTTTTAACTACTTCTAGTGAACCGCTTCTTATAAAAGTTTGCTTACAAATTGATTTCCTCTGGCAGCAATTAAAAATAAAATAGACAGAACAAAGCCTACACAAAATGTAATATAATTATTTGAAAAGTGGGCAGTGCCTTGCCCACAAAAGAATATATATTAATTTGCAGCTACTTGTACTTAACGGATTCATAGAAAACTTGGCATTTATTTTGACCTTTCGCACGATCTAAGTAAGTTGACAGAAAAATAAGGCTCTGCCACGCCCACACAATGTATGTCTACTATTTTTCAAATAAGATGGGCTCATAGGTGACACGAAAATTGGCGAGACTATAAAATTTACCATTTTATTTCCTATGCAAAGTAAATATTAGTTCCACTATCCAGTCGATTGTAGGTACAATGGTGCTACGGATCAGAGAATCCCGACCTAGCCAAGATGAAAAGCGTATGGCATACACATACATAATTTGAAAAAACAAATGCTAGCAAAACCAATTTTAGATTCATTCTGTACCATTAATCAATATGTAAAAGTTATTTCAAATTAAAAACCCGCATTTATCACGCACTAAAAATTTTTAAATAATTAAATTGAGTGGTATTAGTAAAGGCATACTTACTTACCTGTTCATTTAAGTCTTTCTAATATTTTAACTTCATTGTGGAGTTAGCGCAAGCAACCATATTTTTCATGCTAATTAATTATATAAATCATTAGCATGTCTGATTATAAGTTAAAAAGAAAAAAAATGCAATAAATATTTCCATTTTATTGAAGTTATATCAATAGCTACGCCCACTTAGTATTCATTATATTACTCCTTTTATACACTTACTCATACGTGACTGCATGCTTATGAATAGAAAGATATTAAGTTTTATATAACATATTTTCATCTTTTCTACATGCACTTGTCATTATATTTAATGAGGTGACAGACACCTTTTCCATGTAAATAAATCAACTCTTTTTTAAAGCAGTTAGAAAAACGTTTTCTTTTCTCTGAATAAATTATTAATTCTACTTTAACACAAACACATACATACTTTACAATAATTTAATTATCATTTAAATAATACACATATTTATTTTATATGAATATAAAGATCTAAAAAAAGTTAAAAGCAGCTGTTTTAATAAATGACTTCTTAACTCTTGCAAGCTATTCCATTTAATTTTTCTTGTGCTATTATTCAGGAGAAAATTTAAAAAAAACAATATTAAAACCATCAACCATAAATCAGTTTTACTCCCTTAATGCAAATAAATTATGTTAATATAAGAGAGGTTGTAACGTTATGTTAGTAGGTGTGTAGTTGTGTAAGTGATTTAATACACACACGTATAGTAATAGTAGTTATCCACACACATTTATACCTATGCTAACACAAAAACTCTTTCAAGCATACATTTATGAATATTTCACTTGCAATTTTTTTTGCATTTAAATTTTTACCATTACAAACACACATTCTCAATTCATAGTTTTCTGCTGCAAGGATGTTAGCAAATAATTTACAGCTCTCATCAGCTCATTGCAAATTATTTTCTTCAACGTGTCTGAGATTTATATTTTTAAAAGACAGTGAGAAAGGAAATAACAAATACAAGCTATGATTTGCATAAAAATTAGGGGCTTGTGAAACAGGATATATGGAGAAGTTCTGTACTATTGAGAGTATTAATCTGAATTTTAATGGGCACTTTAAGTCAATCGTTTTTACAAGTTGTAGTCAGGATATTTTGCCAATTTTTCAAGATTTTCGACTAAAATTTAATATTATAAAAATGGCTTAAGCTCGTTTAATTTAAATTTACAATTAAATTATGTTTATTGAGAATGAATTTTTCAAAGGATGTAATAATTGAAAATAAACTAAAATATTTGTTACGGCTTAGAGAATTTATGAAACAACGTTGTTCTGTTCTGCCGCTTGTTGCTTGGAATATTAATCATTTCTGAATTTGACGTTGTGAACCTTATACCAGCATTCTAAGCTTTGCGACAATTGACAAAATCATAACAAATGAAAGTTTTTATATTCTGAACAATATAGTTTCTGATAATTTTAATTTTGTCACCCAGCTTAGAATATGAGGGTTAGCCTAATAATCACTTTAGATTCAAGCTTAAAAATATTTGAACGAAACATAAATAATTTCACGTATGTAACTAAATTCTGATGTAAAAACTTTTCTGAAAAGTTATGTCCTGGAAAGGACATATGAATATTGTATTTGTTACTTATTATTTATGCAAAATAGCTATTTTCGTATTACCATTACAAGCTATAATTAACATAGTAAAAGAAATTGAATAATTAATATTGTCCTTTAAAAAGGATACATGATGAGCTTCGATAATTTTGTAGTTGGCTTAACGAAACTAAGTGACATTTTAAAATTAATTTAAACACGAGTTGTAGAGTACAAGTTTTTCTGAAAGTATATGTATGTACTGGAAAGGATATTTGAAGTGTTAAGTTCTAGTAAAAATATTAGAGAATATCTTTGTATTCAACTATAAAATATCATAACCAATAATTTAGTTTGTTTTCTAATACATACTTGTATAATTTTAAATTTTATGGATAAATAACATTGCAAACAAAGTAAATGTCTTAAAAAAGGATAGATGGTGACCTCCGAATATGTTGAAGCTACTTGAATAAAAATGAGCGACCTTTTAAACACAACTTAAACATAAGTTGCAATGCAAAATTTTTTCGAAAAACTAATGTCCTTAAAGAAATAATTGTATATTATTTTTGTTTAAGCTTAAAACTGTTACATGATGTATGTATATAAAAAACGTTTTTGCTTATAATTTCATAATTCTTATTATTTATATGATTATAAGCTAAAAAAGCAAAAAACTGCACTATTTAAATTATTAAAAAAAGGATATATGGGCATCTCCGAGAATATTCAGATTTCTGTAAAAAACTTAAGTGATTTCTTGGAGTGACCTTATGCCTAAATTTCTTTGTACAAATTTCTAATAAACTATGTTCAGAATAATATATCTTGAACTAAACATATATTGCGGAAATTTCCTTTTTCATTTTGTGAAAAGGATTTTCTATAATGATCCTAAGCTTATAAAATTAAATTTGCTTTTAAAATTACATAACTTCAACATAAAATGCGATGTGAAGCTTTTCAAGAATAAGTTATGTCTTGGCAAGGATATATGAAGGATAGCGTTTATTTAATTCCGTTTTATGTGACGTTACTTTTCATATTTTAAATAAAATAGTAGACAAAAAATAAAATAGTGGACAAAATTTTTATTTATAGCAAAAAAGGATATATGGTGACCTTCGGTAATTTTTCTTCCACTTTAATAAAATTATGTTAGGTTTTAAAGTTGCCTTAAACATGAGTTGTAGTGTAAAAGTTATGGAGAAATATTATGTCCTGGAAAGAATATTAAAAAATTCTCTACATACATATGTAGTCCAAACAAATTTTTATGATTGGTTATATAAAATACGTTATTCCTTTAATATATATATACTTTTATAGTTTAAAGATTACGTGAAAAGTGTTCCCTTTTCCCTAAAATTGTGTCGCCAATTTTATTGTACTATTTTGCAAGTTTGTTGATAGGAAATATTTCACGTGAACAAAATGTTCGCCTCTTATTCCCGATAAGGTAGAATATATTTTGCCAAAAAAAGTATGTATGGCTAACTCAGGCAGTAATTGCTTTAACATTTTTAAATTTGGTGATTATGTAGAGAAAAGTTGTGAGAGAAAAACATTGTTTAGAATTGAAAAAAAAAATCTGGAAGTTTCAAAAATAATTTTGAAATTTAGTATTTAAAAAGCATTGAACAATATCTAAATTATTTAAAACTATGTCTTCCTACAACAATCACGCTGCTTCATAATCACACAAAGATTTTGATTTATGAAGGATAGATAAAATAAAATTGCTTTATGAAACTTTTTAAGAATTTGTAACATAAATAATCTTCCTTTTTATACCTTTCTAAAAACTTTGAGGTAACAATTGCATGCCTGCCTGTTAAATTTAAAAATTTATGTATATCTTTTCTGTTGCTGTTGACTTTGCTGCCGCAGAATTTATTTCTTTATTCTTTTCGTATTTAATTATTTTATAATATACAATATAATAATTTAATCTGTAGAAATATACACCCACGCACGTAAACACTTAAATAACTACCCCTCAATAAATAAGTCATACAAGTCAGTTTAAAATTCGTGTAAAAAAAATTCAAAAGTATGTTGCCATAGAACAAATAAGAAAAGAGGAAGTTGTATTAAAATAAAACCCATTGAAGTTGTATGAGTATAAGTTTATACATAAGTATATAAATGTATGTTTGCACGTTTGTTTGAACTCAAGTATGTGTAGCAGCATACAACTATATAGTATATGGATATGTGAAAGTACTTAAACTTTTGACTTAATTATAATGAATGCCTGGCAAGAACTCGCTGGCACCCCTTTATTTATTATATGCACACATTCATTGGTATAAATAAGTGCCTGATTATTTAAACTCGTTGTAGTAAAATACGGCTAAAAATTAAAAGTAATAAAAATGTGAAATACATATTTCGTATGAATAAGAACAAGTAAATTTTTAAACTTAATAATAGGCATAAAGGATTAATTGCTAAAGTGATAATGAGCATTATAATGTCGTTGGTGGAGACAACAGAAGTAACAACAGCACCAACTTTTTAATATCATTTTTGATACGTTACCCAAACTACTTGTTCTATAGACATGACTTGTGTTTAAGTTTTTAATATTATGCAAGTATTAAGCTTTAAGTCACACAAAATTGAGTACGAGATGCTAAATGACTTATGCTGTGTAGAAATAATAAGACCAACTAAATAAAAGAGTATGCAGTATTTAAAAGAACACGTTTATAGAGAATACAAAATTCTACTACTGCTAATTGAATTTAATGTAAAATTTGTACTCTTGAAATTAGTCCTTGATAAAACTGTCATACATCCCTTTTCAATTAAACGAATTTTAATTGTGTTCTTAAGAATGTTATATAATTTTTTTTATCATTTAAAAGCGCGGATACCGGGGCGATGAAACAAAGGGATATTGTATTTAAAAAAGTCTGAAATCCAATACTTCAGGAGCTAGCTATATATCCTTTATTTTTTATTGATACAATATTACGAATTTTATGAAAATTTTAAAGACACAACAAAACTATTAGCTTAATTATAAATACTACAAAGTTTAAATATTGTCATTCACATATTTGAAAAGTTTGCCATATATCCTTTTATAAAAATTAAGTCAATTATAGAAATTTCCTTGAAACATTGAAGCCACCGGCTAGACATTACCTTGTTAACTACCAAAATATACTTAAATAAATTTTCTATCAAATATACTGGAAGTGGGCTATATATCCTTTATTCTTATCTATAAAATTTAACGAATTTTAAGGAAATTTTAAAACCACATCAAAACAATTATTTAGAACATAAATACTACAATCTTTTAATATTGTGCTTGACATATTAGAAAAGTTTTTCATATATCCTTTTCTAAGAAATAAGTCAATTATAAAAATTTTCAAGAAATTTTTTTGTGGCACAGATTAGCAATTATATTGCTAACAATCAAAATAGATTTAAAAAGAATCTAATATCAATTATACTAGGAGCTGCATATATCCTTTATTTCTTATCGATAAATTTTAATGAATTTTAAAGTAAGAATACAACAATTAGCTTAGATATAACTGCTACAAATTTTCAATGTTGTCATAATACATAAAAACTTTCCCATATATCATTTTCAAAAAATAAACTTCATTACAGCAATTTTTACAAAAATTCTGTGCACCAAGTTAAAACTTACCATAAACATTAATAACATCCAGTTTAAGCCCAATATGTCATATATTAATATAGGTCCACATATATCCTTTTTGTAACATAAATAAACTTAAAGCCGTTTAGCTGCTTAAAAAATGAATTGCATAAAAATATATATCTTAATATAATACTTTTATTATATCAACCCTTATATAAGAATTTCGAGTTGGTGCTCCTTAAATAAATAGTGATATCCTTGTGTGCCTCTATGCGTGTCTAATCATAACAATAACTTCGAATGTGCCTCTGTAACATCATTTGAAAGATGTAAAATTTCATGTAGTATAATGTCTACATCATCATATAGATTAATGAGTGTGTTCTTTTGGTGGCAAATATATTAAGATTTATAATGTCGCTACTTTCATGCATTCACATACACAATCTGTTACATTTGTTTGCATGAATGTATGCACAAACAATGAAATCCTTGGTGACATACAAATAGCATTAACATAGATTTGTATAAAAAACATAAATTCATTCTATTACAAAAAACAAAAAATAAAAAAATACTAGAAATAATAAAAAATATGAGTAACTGCAGGACGCAATGATTTTTTGTTACATAAGGAAAAGCATACATATTATGACTACGCTCATATGTAGATGTGAACAACATACACTTTGTAGGAATATTGAATGCGAAAAAAGTATGACACCCGGTTTATACGTTTCCGTTGTATGTTATGAAAATGATGACAATATGGCTTAACTTCCTTTTTCTGTATAGATATTTTACATCTGTACTAACATGCATAGATTCGTTTAAATACCCTCGCTCATATATGTACATATAAATATGTAAGAACAGTGATTGGCAAATATTGAAAAGATTTTATACATTTTCCATTGACTTGATTTTTATGATGACTTGAAAGTTTTTCTGTTTGCTGATAAAAGGAGCAGCAAGCAAATTAAATATGTACTGTCATTTCTGCTGCCACGACTATTTCTCCTTAAACTTAAAGAGAAAAAATTATGATAAAAGTCATTATATAAGTTTAGTATTTGTTGCTAAAGATGCTGTTATATTCAAATCGTTGTTCAAGCAATTTTACTTTAACATAAGATAAGAAAATTGTTTTAAATATATTTGAAGATCTCATTTTTATTATTAAGAAAAATCGAATTTATCTTTGTAAATGGTAACAAATACCGTGAAATTCTTTTGCAACTTTTGTAGCTATGCTTAAATCATAAGTCACATTAATTTTAATACATAAAAAGTCTTTTTCTGAAAACATCATCATTTATCCTTTTTCGGCATTACACGCTTTTCAACAAAATATAAGCTTAAGCTGTTTACTCTTATAAACATAATTCGCTGTGTCGTTGATTAGCTTCTAATGGGAAAAATGTAATCATAATTAAATTCTTTTTTCAATTGTCCTGGCAACATATGCACATATTTTAGGTACAATGGCGCAATTGAATATTGGTTTAGAATTTATCAGATTATGAAATATACTAATACGTATTTAGCAAATAAAATACTTTTTAAATAACTTTTTCTGTAGTCCTTATAAAATATTCTTAGCCTTCACGCAGCAGTAATGTTGTTGTTGTAAATTGTTGTTTCGTTCAAAAAAGTGTATAGCCAAGTTTAATCCCTATAACTCAATTATTTTATAAGTCTGTCACATATCCTTTTTAATGAAAAAATTGTTTAGCTCTTCCCAACAAAATTTTAGATATAAATTTAATGTGGCAACTTAATTATGTTGTAGTGAATTCATGTATTTGATCAGATTATGAACTATATTATTTGATAAATAAAATATTTTTTTGATTTATGCTTAGAATTATATTTGCAATGGACACATGTAATTCAAGGAAATTTCAAAGACACAATTTGTAGTATTGTTCGGTGAGTTGTACATCCAACTTTCAGCGCTATTCATTAAATATTTTACAAATCTTTCATATATCCTTTTATTTTTATATAATTTCTTCGAAAAGTTAAAATTTTTAAATTACTAATACAACCTCTACTTTGAAATATTTTGCTTAAAATTCGTTCTTCTAGTGAAGGCTTTGTATTTTTCAATTATCCTGATAAAGGACACACAATTTCTGCACTACTTCTTACTTATTCTTTAATGTTGATATAAAAATAAATGATCAAATTTTATATCGTGAGTGTCGCAAAATTTGGAGTAGAAGTTAGCTTTCCCAGTTTTTTTAACTGAAATAAATACACCAACATCCTGCTAATGGGCACACATTTGGGGGGTTTCAGTTGTTTTTCATTATTTTAAAGTTTTATATATATAAAATTATTTAAGGCTAATGCGACTTTAACAATAAAAAGTTTTTCGAAATTGCTTATCACCTATTTTCGTTGTTTGTTAATTATACTGGCAACAAGCATTCAATTGAAGAAAATTTTACGCCACCGTGTGTAATTTATTTTACTTTACACATCAATGAAATGTGGTCTTGCTACATAATATATTAAAAAGATTATGGAATACTTTATTTTGAGAAAAGTTAAAAACTTTCAATTTATCATTTAATATATCTTGTTTACATAATCCGTTGGATTGTTCCTAATTGGTTTTTCCTTCAAAATTGATTATCCTTGCAATACACTGAATAACACAAATTTCAAAATGAGTTAAATAAATTTATTAATAATTAGTAATCACAATCCTTTTTAATAAATTGATCATTTGTATATCCTTAATTTGATTCACTTGCAGACTTTGATACTTACTAGTATGTATGTATCAAAGTCGACTTACTTATGATATTATTTACCTTAAAACTAAGTACATACTATGTACGCATAGGACTGTAAAATGTCAAACACTTTTTTTGTGCTAGGCTCTATTCAAAAGTAATGAAATATCAATAATTAAAAGTTTAATTAAATTATCGTGCAACAAGTACAAAATTCTAGAAACTTTAAGTGCCACAACTTGTAGTTAGTTATACTTTAAATATTAGTACAGTTTTATTTTTCTAAGTCATATACTAAAAGCAGCCTGCTAATATCCTTTTTTGAAAAAGTAAAATTAAAAAAATTTATAGTTAATTTTCAATGCATTTTTTATGGCAAAATGTTTATGCTTGTAACTTATTCACTAGAAGGCTTTGATACATACATATATCGACTTATGATATTATTTATCTTAAAACTGCGTATGTACGCATAGGGCAACAAAAGCTCATAGCTCTTTGTGCTAACTTCCATTCAACAGTAATGAAAAATTAATAATTAAAAGTTGCAGAAGTTGTTCTTATATCACATTGATTTTCTATAAATTATACTTCAACAAGGACTAAATTTAAGAAAATTTAAATGCCACTACTTGTAGTTGACTGTAATTTAAGGAATAATAAAGCTTAGTTATTCTAAGTTATATATTAAAATTTGCCTGCTATAATCCTTTTTCTACAAGGAAAGTTGTAACATTTTATAGTTAATTTTCAATGCAATTTTAATAGAGAATATGTGTTGCTATCTTTTTTATAAATAAATAAATAATCTATTGAAATAAATTGTTCGTTATCACAGTTGCTATTTTTATGACACTTAAGAACACAATTTGTAAAGTACTTAATATAAAAACGATAGTTTATTGAATTAATATTAATACATATATGTATATACATAACAAGTTTTTTAAGTAATGCATGTACTAGCTTATGTCCTTATTATGTTTAACTAGCAGACTTTGGATGTTTAATGAAGGTTTCAAATGTTTTTTGTTAAAATTTATAGCTCTAGTGGTATTAAACACATATTTGCAATCATATTTATACCTTTCCGGCGTTTTACTTGCCATGAAACAGCAAATTTCTTACCGGAATGTTATACATTTTTTCGTTAGAATAAAAATTTTTAAGTTTTATAAGCTTAAAATTATTGAAACGTTTGTTATAAAAATTTTGGAAAGTTGATTTTAAGTTATGTAGATTTTTTATTAATTATCCTGGCAACAAGACTTAAAATTAATAAAATTTTTATGCCACAACTTGTAGTTTGTCCTGCTTAAGAAAATAACAAAAGTTTGTTTATCTATATGAAATATTAACTGATATCGCTGAAGGTCCTTTTTTTTTGAAAAAATAAAAATTAAAACTTTAAGTTCTATTTTGCTATCCACTGTTTATACAATTCCATTTAAATACTTGTGCCTGCTTTTGTAAGTCGTATGTTAACAGTAGATTTCCGTTTGATGAAAAAATACCAGATTTTTTTACAGCTCAAAAGGATTAAAGGCACATATACGTATGCATGTATGTTTATAACATGTGTGCTTGTGTTACAGCATTCAGTTATGTAGTTATAAATGTCATTTGATGTTATAAGTATGAGCAAATGTTAGGAAGGTTTTTTGTGTGACTGCGTGCATGTAGTCAGTCTATTATCTTCTAACAGAATAAACGACTCAAGGATTTTCAACAATGTGTAAATTTTAATTTAATTAAATTTTATTTAATTTTGAAAGAGAGTTTTGTATGCCTGAAAACCACTTTTAAATTATTATGATCCTTAGCTTACTAGCACACACACTTAAATATTTTTGTTTAAGTAAAGGTAAAATATATATTACATAAAGAGCTTTTCTAGTTCTATTTCTAAAAGTTTAACTAGTTAAAACAGGAGATATTTTCCTGTATGAAAACTTCTCATAACTGAGAGTGTGTTAAAGAGGTTGTTTTTAGGTTGTTTTTATATTTTATCACTTTAACTTTTCAAAAGGTTTCAAATAGTTTTTCTAAAAATGAATAAAAAGTATTCATACATACTCATACACACACACACACACACTCGATTATAAACCCATAACCATAAAGAATGGGATAATAAATGACTGAACATGTTCATATTCCGGAGCATAATAGATGTAAATGAAAATAAATTTGTTAGTTTCTTTCGTTCATTTGTTTGTTTCTTACACAAAAATCTTGATAGTTTTATATCGTGCCAATATCAACCTTTCAAAGGATTAGTAAGATTCATTTCAGTTTTCTCTCTCCCTTGGTATCTTCCCGCCCTATTATTTCTTGTTAAAATGAACTTATCAAAAAGTTTTTGATTCTTTGTTTTATTTTTGAGTTTGTTTTTCTTCTACAACAAACAAAACACTAGAGGAGCATACAAACAAAAAACTAAAAGAAAATCGAAAAGTTTCTTATATTGGACTTAGAAATTTTGCCAAGTTTAGGCAAGAGAATAAAAAATATTAAATAATCTTTATATACCGGTTAGAATCAAGCAAAAAAGTAAACTTCCTCAGTTAATTTTCTTATGGTTAATTGAAACTTTTCTTAAGGTTTTATGTGAGTTAGAGTTGTATGAGTGTTTTTGTTATTCTTGATAAAATATTTACAAAACTTCTTATTTGTGCGTTAATATAATTATTAAAAGTAAAGTTTATGGTTTGGTTTTCAGCGCAGAACTTCATTACATAATGTCACTGTAATAAGTGCACAGTGGGAGCTTTCAGAACTTCGTAATTTTAAACTTGAAATGCCCATAGAGGAGGTACTAAACACATAAAAAGTATTTTCAAAATTTCAGAAAGGATATTTTCAAAAATTTTTCTTTATTTTCTGAAGAGTTTTGCAAATTAGCAACTTTAAGCATTTAAATTTTTAGTCTCTAATGAACTTGTTTTCTTCTTTATTCTTTGCAGATCCTTGCCGGTGTTTGGAAAGCCCACCTGCGGTTACGAGAAGTATTCTATGAGAAGAGTAAAATAAAGCTATTTATCACATAATAAAATAAATAAATACTTATCTAGAAAATATATTAAAAACTAAATTTTTGCTTAAAATACAAATCCTTAAGAGTATGCTGTTTTATTTAAAAGGATTAAGAATGGTTTCATATATAAAGTGATGCAATCTAACAATGTTTTTATGAAGTAGGCGTCATAGGAGCTGTGCTTTGTAAAAATAATTTCCGAAATGTGTCACGCCTTTATTATGTAATTTTAAGTCCAATTTTGCAATATTAATATCATAGAAAAAATGGGTGTGGCACTTTAATTTAAATGTGGTATGATAGTCCATCTCGCTGTCTTGCTGTATGCCAAATTTCGTTTCAATAGCTTTTCATATAAGGCTGCTGTGGTACTTTTAAATTTTCTGTTAAAAAATTCAAAAAAAAATTTAATTTCCAAGAATCCCAAAAAAATTTTTTTTGTGAAGTACTAGGCCAACAGAATCGAGTAGAAAGTAACTTTTTTGTTTTCGTTTTGCTATTTTGCTTATAACTCTTAGGTTTGTAAAGATATTTGGATGATTTTTGCTGTGAGGATAGTGTGGATAATAAGCTTTTTATATGTTGTAAGTTTTACCGCCTACTGCCACGCCTACTTTGTCAAATTTTGCATTTAATATTAAACACTTTGATAAATCAGAAATAGATTTAAAAATTGCCAAAAATAATTACACAGCCTTCAAGAGGACCTCTTAATGTACTTGTGTGCCAAAAATCATTTAAATATCTTTGTAAATAAGCGACTAACACGCTTACGAAGTTAAGACCCCAGTGTTTTAAGTGGCAATTTCGACATCTGAAGGGTGTTGTAGTTTTCTTTATAACTTTTTTAATATTTGAGATATTTTTATGATTCTTTTTGTGTTAGGAAGCTTAGGAGCTGTGCTTTGATTTGGCAAAAAATATTTTCTGAAATATGCCACGCCTTTATTGTATAATTTTAAGTTCATTTTTGCAAACTTAATATCCTAGAAAAAAAGGGGCGTGGCACTTTGATTTAAATGTGGTATGATAGTCCATCTCGGTGTCTTGCTGTATGCCAAATTTCGTTTCAATAGCTTTTCATATAAGGCTGCTGTGGTACTTTTAAATTTTCTGTTAAAAAATTCAAAAAAAAATTTAATTTCCAAGAATCCCAAAAAAATTTTTTTTGTGAAGTACTAGGCCAACAGAATCGAGTAGAAAGTAACTTTTTTGTTTTCGTTTTGCTATTTTGCTTATAACTCTTAGGTTTGTTAAGATATTTGGATGATTTTTGCTGTGAGGATAGTGTGGATAATAAGCTTTTTATATGTTGTAAGTTTTACCGCCTACTGCCACGCCTACTTTGTCAAATTTTGCATTTAATATTAAACACTCTGATAAATCAGAAATAGATTTAAAAATTGCCAAAAATAATTACACAGCCTTCAAGAGGACCTCTTAATGTACTTGTGTGCCAAAAATCATTTAAATATCTTTGTAAATAAGCGACTAACACGCTTACGAAGTTAAGACCCCAGTGTTTTAAGTGGCAATTTCGACATCTGAAGGGTGTTGTAGTTTTCTTTATAACTTTTTTAATATTTGAGATATTTTTATGATTCTTTTTGTGTTAGGAAGCTTAGGAGCTGTGCTTTGATTTGGCAAAAAATATTTTCTGAAATATGCCACGCCTTTATTGTATAATTTTAAGTTCATTTTTGCAAACTTAATATCCTAGAAAAAAAGGGGCGTGTCACTTTGATTTAAATGTGGTATGATAGTCCATCTCGGTGTCTTGCTGTATGCCAAATTTCGTTTCAATAGCTTTTCATATAAGGCTGCTGTGGTACTTTTAAATTTTCTGTTAAAAAATTAAAAAAAAAATTTAATTTCCAAGAATCCCAAAAAAATTTTTTTTTGTGAAGTACTAGGCCAACAGAATCGAGTAGAAAGTAACTTTTTTGTTTTCGTTTTGCTATTTTGCTTATAACTCTTAGGTTTGTGAAGATATTTGGATGATTTTTGCTGTGAGGATAGTGTGGATAATAAGCTTTTTATATGTTGTAAGTTTCACCGCCTACTGCCACGCCTACTTTGTAAAATTTTGCATTTAATATTAAACACTTTGATAAATCAGAAATAGATTTAAGAATTGCCAAAAATAATTACACAGCCTTCAAGAGGACCTCTTAATGTACTTGTGTGCCAAAAATCATTTAAATATCTTTGTAAATAAGCGACTAACACGCTTACGAAGTTAAGACCCCAGTGTTTTAAGTGGCAATTTCGACATCTGAAGGGTGTTGTAGTTTTCTTTATAACTTTTTTAATATTTGAGATATTTTTATGATTCTTTTTGTGTTAGGAAGCTTAGGAGCTGTGCTTTGATTTGGCAAAAAATATTTTCTGAAATATGCCACGCCTTTATTGTATAATTTTAAGTTCATTTTTGCAAACTTAATATCCTAGAAAAAAAGGGGCGTGGCACTTTGATTTAAATGTGGTATGATAGTCCATCTCGGTGTCTTGCTGTACGCCAAATTTCGTTTCAATAGCTTTTCATATAAGGCTGCTGTGGTACTTTTAAATTTTCTGTTAAAAAATTCAAAAAAAAATTTAATTTCCAAGAATCCCAAAAAAATTTTTTTTGTGAAGTACTAGGCCAACAGAATCGAGTAGAAAGTAACTTTTTTGTTTTCGTTTTGCTATTTTGCTTATAACTCTTAGGTTTGTAAAGATATTTGGATGATTTTTGCTGTGAGGATAGTGTGGATAATGAGCTTTTTATATGTTGTAAGTTTTACCGCCTACTGCCATGTCTTCTTTAAAAATTTCAGAATTTAATATTAATAACTTTAATAATTCAGAAATAAAATTAAACATTTTATAAAATTTGTGTACATCGTTGGAGACGATCTCTCAATATACTTGTGTGCCAAATTTAATTTAAATATCTTTATAAATAAGCGACCAACATGCTAATGAAGATAAGATGCAAAAGTCCTTTTAGTTGGAAATTTTAGCTTTTAAAAAGTGTTATAATTTTCTTAATAACTTTTTTTATATATGAGATATTATTATGATTATTTTTATGTTAGAATATCTGAAAGCTGAACTTTGATTTGGTAAAAAAAACTTTCCGATGTTTTAATACGCCAAGTGATTTTTCTCCGACACTTGTGCGGTACAAATAATCTTCTACTTACTTTTTCTTGTAGCTTTTTCTGTGGTCATGTACAAATTTTATTTATTTTTTCTTTCAACTTACCGTCCATAAACATTTTAACCTTTAATTAGCAAAGGAAACAATGTGATTTAATTAGTTTTTATGGCATTTTTACCGTTTAGTATTTACATTCATTTATTGCTTTATTTATTTGCATTTTTGTTACATTTATATTTTGTTATTATTGTTCGCTTATATCTTAAACTATAAACATAAATTGTAATTAAGTATTAAAAAGTCGGTGTATTACTTTGCAGCATTTATTTAGAGTTGCTACGAAAATAAAACGGTTTCACAAATTAACTAATTAAATTAACAAAAGTTGCTTAAATTAACTTTATTTTACTGAATTTTTATTAAGATTTATATTATTCACAAAAACAGTTTTCTTGATTGAGGATTTTCTATTTATTAAATATTAAAAAAAATTGCTTTAGAAACGTTCATGTTTGTTTAAAATATATGAAGTGTGTGCCTTTCATGTTTCTGGCTGTTTTTATTTGAATAAATCTTTAAACGATTTAATTGTCAAATAACATGCCACTGGTTTTTAAAGAAAACTCATTTTAGTTTTTCTTATATACTTAAGAATTTTTCTATATATATTTTCTAAACTTTTCGTGTTTCTTGTCGTTTTTAACAATGTTGTTGAAGTAGCTGACCTTTCTGTTGATGTTGTTGGTGTTTACAAGTCATCATCCTTTTGTAAAATGTGTGTCCTTTTATGTATTTTTGTATATAAAAAAGCATGTTTTAATAATTAGCCTTTATTTTTGCATTACAAAATTTATTAGAAATTTGTAACAAGCAGAGTACATGTCGTGCAAATTACTCTTTTAAATAAATAATTGCTGCACAACGTCCGTCTCGAATGTTTCCTCATTATATTGTGTTTGTTCTTGTATGGTGCGATAGACTTCTCGGGCAATTAAAATTCGTAGGCCTAATAAGGGAGTTATAATAAAATATAAATAAATATGAAAACTTATATCAAGGTAAATTGTTAATAATTAACTATTAAATAAGTTTTTTTTTTCTTAAAACGCAGTTAATAAAATATTTGTGTTTATATTATTGAAATGCATGACAAAAAAATCTTAAATGCTTAAATGTTGTACGATAAGATTTTCTATTAACATAACATCGGGTGTAAGAGTTTAGTTAAATAAAGCCAATATAACTTGTAATCTTTACAAACTTAAAATATAAATACAGTGGGACTTAATAAAATTGCAGAATTTGTGTAGAATTCCAGAAATTAATCTGAGGTACATATATTCTTTGAAAACTTTTTATTAATTTTTTTTTTTTGGAAAACAGTTTTAGTTCGAATATTTTTATACGAATAGTTTTTATTCGCATAATTTTTATTCGAATAATTTTAAATCGTATAATTTTTATTCGAATAATTGTTTATTCACTCAATTTTATTTGAACAGTTTTCATTTGAATAGCTTTATTTTAAAAATTGATTTTCCAATAGCGTGTTTATTCGAATAACTTGTGTTCAAATAATTTTTGTTGGAATAATTTTTATTCGCAAAATTTCATTCGAACAATTTGTATTCGAAGAGCTTTATTTACAAAATTTTAGTGCCAATAACGTTTACTCGAACAGTTTTATTCGAATAATTCTTATTTATGTCCAAATAGTTTTACTTGAATAAATTTTCTTTCTCTACATAACTTTATTCAAATAATTTTTATTTAAATAATTTTGTTTGACTAATTTTTATTTAAACAAATTTATTTGAAAAAATTGTTGCGAATATTTTGTTTAGATTTCAACGAAACCCAAGACTCCTGAATGCTGATGAAGTGTCAACCCAGAAAATATGTATTCCATAAATCTTTAGTCATTAACCTTTTCTTTGGTACCGCCAAAGAGATACAAGAATTTCAATTACCGATTGCAACTTGTTTATGGTTCTTCTAGTTGGATTCTGGTTACGGTGCGTTGCGGCACAGGAAATGCTGGTGTACTCCTATAGACCATAATCTCTACTTTTGTAGCTTCACATAGGAAAAATCAATTGCAATTAACGATTTCAACTTGTTAACTAAATACATGTATTAAAAAATTTTCATTCGAATAGTTTTGAAAGGATTCTTCATTCGAATAATTTTTATTCAAATAACTTTATTTGAATAATTTGTATTCATACATATTTCTTCTACGAATAATTTTTCATTTAATTACTCGAATAATTTCTTAATCGAATAATTTTATGCGATTAATTTTTATATTTTATATTTAAATGATCTGATTCGAATTTTTATACGAATAATTTATATTGAAATAATTTTATTACAATAATTTTTTATTCGAATAACGCCACTCAAATAATTTTAACTTATATAATTCTATAAATTGGAATAATTATTAAGCGAATAATTTTTATTCGAATAATTGATCCCAATATCTTGGAAATCATCTGGTTCGATTAATTCTATGTCAATAATATTGGTTTCAAGAATTTTTTCTAATAATTTTTTTACGAATATCGATTAGAAATTATTTGAAACATATTACACTGCTCAACAAAACCTATTTTTTCAAATTAACAAGATTCTAACGGCTAAATCTGGTAGAGGGCTCAAAAAAATTTACGTGTATCAGCGTTTTGAAAGTTTACATCTGAGACTCATTTTTTGATTGATTTCTGGCGCTTAAGTTGGATCTAGAGCTTGGGTGTCTTCAAAGACTTATAGTAGAATTTTATGAAAAATATTTTTTTAGGACCTTTCAGCCCGCTATATCTCAGCTGAAGGGGAGGTTTTCGTCCTCTATTTAAAAAAGACACAAAAATACTATACATCGAAGAGTTAGAGGGCTAAAACGTTCCACAATAATGTTTCTCGTAGAGTTTTACATAAAAGTGGTAAGCATATGTTATACCCTAAACATAAGCTTACAAGAGTTCCCTATAACGAGTCACTAAAACTATGTGTGTGCAAACGGGGGGAGCTTTAGCTCCTCTTAAAATGAATTCCAGTTGAAATTTTCAAAAACGACAATACACGTGTATATTTTTTATATGGCGTCTGCCAGAATCAGTCGTTAGACACATGATATCTTTTTTTTTGTGTTGTACAGCGTTATCCTTTGTTAGCTGTAATTCTTCTTAAGAAAAAAAACCGAGAGATATCTAAGATCTCCTAATATATTAAGAGACACAGATCCGAGATTTCTCTGGGGCAATTATGTCATATCGCTTATTTACTTCAATAGTGTTATAACTCAAAAAACCCGATTTTTGAGTTAATAACGTAGAATTAATAATGATATATTGTGTAAAAATTTGTTAAAAATATCTTGTAAGCTCACATCTTGAGAGATTAATGTCCTTTTATTTTTCCATTAAATTGTATGTAAATTAAAGCTTTAAAATCTTTTTCTGCAAAACTAGTTTTTTTTGGAGTTATGGCTCTATTGAAGTAAATGAGCGATATGTATACCCAATTTCAACTTATTAAGCGTATCGGTATCGATGTGTCCGTACTTTACATAAGGAATCGATTTTTTTCGGGCGACATAATGATTTCACAGACCCAACTTTTTTACAGAACTTTCACTTTTTTAATAATTCTTTTGATTTTTTTCATTGTTTGTGTTAAATGCTCATACATTTTATTAATTAAAATATACTTTTGCAAATTTTATTTGAAATGGAAAAAAAATGCTTATTATTTATTTGTATGTGATTGTACTTACCCATTGTATTTTAACTCGCAAGGCTTCTGTGAGCATTTATTTAATAATTTTTTTTAATTGTGTTAAAATAGTTGCAGTTATTGTTGGTTGTTGTTGTTGTTTGTATAAGGAAAAAGAAAAATATTAAACGAAAAAAAAACAGAACACAAATAATTCATTTTCCCACAAAAGCCGAAAAATAACAAACAATTTAATTTAGGTTAATTGCATTAACAGCAAAACAACAGGAGCAAAAAAGAAATTATAAAAAAACACTATATAAGGAAAATAAAATATATTCTTGCCTCAGGAAAACAATAAAAATGTGGGAATAAATTTTGAACAAAAAGAGGAAAAACAAATAATGTGCCAGAGCCAACCAGTGAAACTTCATTTCCTGGTGGTTTAGTTTAAGTTTAAGTGAGTTGTTGTTAACGCTTTGCTTTTTGTAGTTTCTTTTTTTTTAATTTAATTTGTGAAAGAAAACTTTTATAAGCGCTAAAAAAATCATATAAAGTTTAAGGCATTTGCATAATTAAATACTAATTTAAGAATTTAAAAATCTAGGAGGTAATAAAAAGTAGCTCATACTTAAAGGTAAAATATTACAACTACACTGTACAACAAAATTGCCGTTTTTGGAAATAACATTGTTCTGAAGATTGATATTGGTAGATGGCGCCAAAAGTTCTATGGAACTCATTTTAGGGGGAGTTAAATTCCCCCCTTTAGTAAATAGTTATAGTGAATTGGCATAGAAAATATTGTAAGCCTGACGTTTAAGGTATAATATGTGTTCAGCACTTTTATGTAAAACACCACGATAAACATTTTTGTGGAATATTTTGATTCTCTAACTGTCCGTTGTATGGGTCCTTTTGTACTTTTTGTAATAAGGTGGGTAAAAAAAACTCCCCTTCAGCGTCGCTATAGAAAGCTAAAATGTTCCACAAAAACATTTCTCGTAATGTTCTAGATAAAAACGTTGAACACATCTTATATCTTACACGTAAGGTTTTCAAGATTTCTTATCCTGAGCATTATTTGTGAATAAGTACGAAATTAACCCTTAAAAACATTTTAAATTTTGAACGATTTATGGCGTTTAACTTGTGTATGATCTTGAATATATTTAAAAGCCTATGGTAGAATTTTATGGCAAATAATTTGGAAAAAATTACAGCTCTCTATATTGTCGTTGATGGGTAGTGTCTTACCCCCTTTTTGAGAAAGTGATTAAGAGACCCATACAGCGACGGGTTGGAGGGTTAAAATATATCAAAAATTTTTTATCTTGGTGGTTTACATAAAAGTGATGAACACATCTTATACCGTAAACGTAAGGCCGACAAGATTTCCTATGCCGAGTACTCATTGGGAATAAATACTAAATTAACCCTTAAACACATTTTAAATTTTGAGCGATTTCTAATGTTTAAGTTGAGAAGATTTATATCAGAATTTCATCGTGAATATTTTTGTAGAACATTTTAAGCTGCTATATTGCCGCTGAAGAGGAGTTTTTTGCGCCTTTCTTAAGAAAGATACAAAAAGACCTAATACAACGAATAGTTAGAGGGTTAAAATTTTCTGCCAAAATGTTTTTCGTGGTATTTTACATAAAAGTACTGAATACATCGTGCAACTTAAACATAAGGCTGACAAGATTTTCTATGCCAAGTCACTATAACTGTGTGCAAACGGGAGGAGGGAAGTTTAACTCCACCTAATATAAAGGCCAGACATAAGCTTCCGAAAAGCCGATATATTTCTATTTTATATTGCTCTCTTCTACCATAATCAGTTGTTAGAATATTTAAAATTTTTTTTGTTACACAGTTTGTTAGCGTACTTTCAGAAGGCTTAATTTTTTTCTTCAAAGGTTTCATGTTTTACATCAAACAAATAATAATAAAATAACTAAAATTTAAATAAATACCAATAACTAATTATAAAACTATACTACCAACTTTTTTCATATTTATCCAAGCGTAGATAATAACCAAATATTTCATTTTAGTTTTTTAATATTTTTCATGGGGCATTTTAGTTTATTTATTTATTTACTTTTTTTTTTGTACAATTTTCTAGGGGCAATTACTTCTGCTTTACAAATTTAAAGTGTTTGCTTTAGTTTAACTAATTTTATTCTTTTTTTTATATCTAATTTCATTATTTATTAGAGTATATCTTTCATTATTTATTTGTTATATTTAACAACTTAAAGCTACAGGGGTTAATGTAGGGTTTAATTTATGACTTAAGTTTAGTTTAGTTATTTTAAATGTCTAATATAATTTTACGATTACATATTACAAACTATAGATATTTACATTTTATTTATTTTACTTTCTAACAACTTTTTTTTTTACAGAGTTTGCTTAATAACATAAACAAGATAGACAGCAATTCTCTAAGCTATTGATAATGATATTTTACATATAAATTCACCGGTAGTCATAAAAAAGGGTTTTTTTTTGCTGATAACAGTAAAAATTCTTAACACCCCTTTTCTCTTTTCTAGTATCCCTTTTTTTCCCCATTTTAGTTATTATTTCTATAGAAAAAACTTTAAAGTTTAATTAAAGTGTGCTGTGCGTCCTCAAACATTTTTGCTCTAATAAACTTGAGTATTTAAATATATTTCCAATTTATGTTTACTTTCTCGAAAACACCAGAGACATTTATGGTTGTTAACTCATAACTTAGTTGTTAAGATATTTTATCTCAAGGGTGTAAATAACAAAAATGAACTGACAACTTTGAAGGTGTGTGTTAAATTAAATAATTATAAGGCAAACACTCTTTAAACGCAGACAAAAGAAAAAAAAGTAAGCCTGAAACTATTTCAAAATATAGGGTCCCATAGTGTGTGTAACTGCTCAAACATAAATATAGCTCCTCAATAAATACCTCATCTATTTGATCACATGTTAGACATTTTTAAAAATATGTCTCTAGTTTTAAAAACTTCTTAAAGATTCCAGTGTACTCAAATGCAATTGTAAATAACTTTTGTGATTTTTCCACTATAAGATAAAAAACACTTATTGAAAAAATTCTTATAATTTTAATAGGAAAACAATGTCACATACTCCCTGTGAAATGAAATCAATCGACTCTGATTTGTTTAGTTTTGGTATACAAATATAATTAGTATACTTTCTCAAATCAAACTGTTATTATTACCTTTAAATTTTATCCCATTGTGCAAAGCTCCAAAGCAATAAAATTTACTTTAAAACATATTAACATTTTAAACTGAGATAAAGGAAAACTTAAAACGTCCAAGAACTCATTTTATATTTAAGGCCCATAGTACGGTATTAGGGATTTAAGTTAATTCAATCCCATAGCACAATGTAACAAATCAATCAGATGCGTTTTATTGGAAGTTTTTTTTTCGGATAAATATTTTTGAGAATTTTATGTGACTAAATCTTCTTCCCATAGCGCAAGGACTCAACCGACTTTCAGTTGGTATGTAAACATATTGATATCTTAAATATATATTTGCTTGTCTGACAACGTATTGATGTAAAAATAAAACGGGAGAGAAAAAAAAACCAGAAAACGTAAAATTTTTTTCAAGAGATCGTCCATAGTGCAATGTTGGTAATTTAAAAAGATGTTTTCACATAGTCCAACAAAGTCAAATGCGCTTTTGTACGACTTTTAGTTGATGACTTATGTAAATTGGAAAATTTTCTAAACAATAAATATTATGACTAAAATTTTATCCCATAGTGCAAGATCTCAAGACTCTTTGAAAACATATTGATATTAAAAACACAAAAAGATAAAATAAAACAAAGCTTAATTTTAAATAGACAGCCCATAGTGCAATGTTAGTAGTTCAAATGTAATGCCATCCCATAGTGAAGTGTAGCAAATGCATTTTTATTTGAGTTTTAGTTGCCGATGCAAATTGCAAATGTTTTAACAAAAATAAAGTATTATTTGCCTAACATTTTATGTCATAGTGCAAAGGTTCCAGAGGCTATCAGCTTGCTTAATAACATATTGATATTTTCGAATGCAGTATAAAAAAATATCTTAAATATTACTAAAGATAGATAACCCATAGTGCAATTTCAGTAATTTAAATATATGTAGTCCCATAGTGCAAAACACCAATGTAGATAAATGAGTCTTTATTGGACTTTTAGCTTACGACTTATGTAAATTAGAAATTAAAAACAATGTATATATCATTTATTCACAATGACGTGCCATAGTGAAAAGTTTTAAAAGACTATCAGCTTGTTTAAAATTATGTATATTGCTGTTTTAAGAAGAGATAAAAGAAAAAATTAAAAAAATCTAAGAGGTAGAAATCTATAGCTCATATTGTAATGTCTACAGTTTTGAAACACATCATCCCATAGTGTAAAGTAGTATTATAATCCAATGCATTTTTATTAGACTTTTTATTTAGATCTTTGATAAATTGCAAATTTTTAAAAAATAACATATCACTTGCCTAGAATTTCATCCCATAGTGCAAAACTTAGCTCTGTTTGTAACATATTGGTAATTTAAAACACATAAGAGAAAAAATCCCTAAATCTAAGAACGATTCACAACTATATGGCCCATAATGCAATATATCTATCGTTACCTTAATATATAAAGGCCCTTACTCATAATTTTTTTGAAATCGAGTTTTTTCATATTTCGATACATTAGAGGTTCATCTATGGAAATGTGCAAAAAACTGGACTTCAAAAAATATGAGTTACGGCCTTTCTATATTAAGGTAACTATATGTGATATAACAGTTTAGCAATGTTCAAATTGTAAATTTGTAAAAAAATCATACATTATTTGCTTAAAATACCATCCAAAAGCCTAAATAGATAGCCTGAATAGATAGCCCATAGTTAATTAATAACTAAAATAAAAAGCTCTCATATAGTGCAAGCTTGGCATAGGTCCGAATTCGGGTTTTTGTATTTTCATGGCTAATTTGTTTTTAAAAGTTTTTTATAAACTAATATATAGTATGCTCTCCATAGTACTAAGTCCTAAAGGACTAACAGTTCCTATTAAAAACTTTGATATTTTAAAAGCGAGTGAACGAATCGAAAATTTTGAGAATTGATTTTATAAATAAACAAATGGCCCGTAATGCAATGTTAGTAATTTTACAACATTTCATCCCATAATGCAAAGTAAACATCCACTCAAATGCGTTTATATATTACTTTTGAATTTTTTTAATCTCTTTACATCCAGATTTAAGAACACGAGTTGGAAAGTAAATTTTTTTTAACGTATTCTATCATAATTCACAACTAATGTAATGCCGATAATAAAGGCTGAGGTGTCACAAAGATACAAGCTTTGTTGCAATAGAGCACAAGCAACCTTAGGCGTAGTGTTTTAATCGATCTATCGTTTGTTATTTGCCTGCTGCCTTGCCTGTATTTGTTTTTCATTCATAAATTATTAAATCCTTTATGGACCATAAATATTAAGTTAACGCAAACTCACACAAGCACACAAGGACAAATTCTAATACACTCACACATTTAGCTATTAATATAACAATCTACATACATGCACAATTTTTTATAGTTGAGTTATTAAAGCAAACTGTAACTGGTAGTTCAATAGAGCTTTTGTATAGTTTTTTTCTGTTTCGGTGCTTTTATGTAATAAATTCATTTTGACAGCTAAAGTGGTCACTTTCTTTTATGAAAAATTTTCTCTTGCAATTTTTCAAAAAACAACTCACCCTCGTTTTTTCCTATTCTTTTGTGGTAGTTTTATTTATTTGTTTTAGTTATTTAGGTTTCACTCTCATGATTTTTATTATTATAAATATTTTGACAGAAGTCTGACTGGTATGGCTGCTAGTGGTTATTAATGTGTTTTGGAAAGTTTTATTTTATGGAAAAATAGGGGGTTGGTGAGGGTAGGAAAAAGGCAAAGAAAATTTTATACAATTATGGTTTATTTTATGTAAAATTAAAGAAGAAAGAAAGAAGTAAAACTTTTATAATTGTAACACTTATAAAGCAACAAAACACGTTTATACAGTTTTTGTCCTGGGTGGGGAGCAGCAAGAGCAGCATTTTGAGTTTGAAGAGAGAAGAAAATGAGTTATGGCTCTTTTAAGGCAACACAACTTTAATGTGGTATCAGTTGCTCTATGTGCTTTTTTATTAGATTAATGGCAATCATAATTTGTTTAATCAAATAAATAAGAAGGTACAGAAAGTTATTAACTTTCTCTTTCTTTTTGCTTTGCAAAAAACAAAAAGTTCTTAGTTTAACTTTTCAAAGAAAAAAAAAAAACAAAAAAGAAAGTTTCTTTAGAAATATATGTACATATGTATTGTATGAGACTTTTTATAGAAGAAATAAAGTTACATACTTTGCTTAGAATGTTAATCATAAAGAATGTGTCCATTAGTGTAACAAAAGAGATTGAAATCAAAAGTTATTTTTTACATTAATGGGGACGGGAGACATCATGACATCAAAGAACGCACTAGTTATAAATTGATGAACATTAATCTCATCACAAGCACCGATGTTCAAAATCCCTAATAATTATCGTAAGGCTCTTTTTAAAAGGATGTAATTATTTAAAAAGTATTTTTTGTAACAGGTACTTTTTTAAAAGGTACTTTTCTTAAAAGGTACTTTGTTTAAAAGGTTCTTTTTTAAAAGGTACTTTTTTTAAAAGTTACTTTTTTTAAAAGGTACTTTTTTTAAAAGGTATTTTTTAAAGGTACTTTTTTTAAAAGGTACTTTTTTTAAAAGGTACTTTTTTTAAAAGGTACTTGTTTTAAAAGGTATTTTTTAAAGGTACTTTTTTTAAAAGGTACTTTTTTTAAAATGTACTTTTTTTAAAAGGTACTTTTTTTAAAAGGTACTTTTTTTAAAAGGTACTTTTTTTAAAAGGTACTTTTTTTAAAAGGTACTTTTTTTAAAAGGTACTTTTTTTAAAAGGTACTTTTTTTAAAAGGTACTTTTTTTAAAAGGTACTTTTTTTAAAAGGTACTTTTTTAAAAGGTACTTTTTTTAAAAGGTACTTTTTTTAAAAGGTACTTTTTTTAAAAGGTACTTTTTTTAAAAGGTACTTTTTTTAAAAGGTACTTTTTTTAAAAGGTACTTTTTTTAAAAGGTACTTTTTTTAAAAGGTACTTTTTTTAAAAGGTACTTTTTTTAAAAGGTACTTTTTTTAAAAGGTACTTTTTTTAAAAGGTACTTTTTTTAAAAGGTACTTTTTTTAAAAGGTACTTTTTTTAAAAGGTACTTTTTTTAAAAGGTACTTTTTTTAAAAGGTACTTTTTTTAAAAGGTACCCAAATATTACTTAGTTCAACATTCTTTTCCGTTAAGAATTAAAGCTTTTCTTTTTATTAATGTGGATTAAATAATTGCATGCTGTTTAACGTTCATAAGATATAACGAAAGCAACAAGCAAGCATCTCGTTGCAAATGAATTATGCTACTCGAAGGAAGTGAAGATAAAATGAAGAGTATTTGCAATTTAATAAGAAAGTTTAGCAATAAAAGATTTGCAAAGAAGTAACTGGCTTTTGAGTATTTTGTCACAAGCGTATGATTAATGTTCCTGTTTAAATTGAATAAATCATACGTCGAAGTGTACAGTTTGGTATGAGTATAAAGCAATGACAAGGAAGAACTTTTTCAATGTATACAATTTTGTGTTATGAGAAACAAATGCTAATACTCATTTTTAAATATGAATTTTACTTTACAAACTGCTTAATTATTTCTTTAAAAAAGTTCAAGATGAAAAGTATGTTTAATTCAAGACATTAAAAATGATTAGCAGTAATAAAAGTTGTAAAATTTATAATAGCAAATCAAACAAACAAGCAGCAAAATATCTACCAATTCATATTGTAAGACAATTGTTGAGTAGGCAATTAACAGGGATTTAGCCAGCAAAAAGGCAAACAGTAAAATAATTTAAGGAGAGAAATTTAAGCTTTATAGAAGTCATTCAACAATTGCTTAATTATTTAAATCTTTTTAAAATTTCTTTTCTAAAAGACCTTCTTATTTCCCTCATTTAAGCTTTAGCAGAAACAAAAGATTATAATGAAGATTATTACAAAATATTATTAGCCCTGCTAGACTGGTGTAAATACCCATTATCATCATCATTATACATGAGTGGTAGCAACTCATTCACATAAGCATGTTGATAAAGATGATGATAATAATGATGATGAAGATGATGAAGATGATAATTCTGATGACTTAATATTAAAATCATGTCATGTTGAGGTGTTGTCTGTCTGTGTTTCTGTTTACCAAAGCTGTGTCTAACACATTTGCATTTAGTTTCTCCTTGACATTTACAATATACACACTACGTATATAAATACGTTTTTATAAATTTATTTCTATACATGTGAATATTTTGTTCTCCAAATTCCAAGTATGTCAACAGTAAAATAAACAAAGACAAGAAATTAGAAAAGGGGAAAACACATAAACCTAAAATATCTTTTTTATTTTTGGTGTGTATATATGTCTTCATAATAAAAATATTTACATAGATTTACGAATATTAAGGACTTTGTTTAGGATATTTCTTTCTTTTTTTCTAATACCTTACACTTGAGTTTGGAATATTATTAATTCATGATGAAAAAACTTTGAAAATTAAAATGCTTTTATAAATGCAAGGTCACTTTTAAGTAAAATTTATGGTCTATAAAATATGTAGAAGATTTTCTTTCTGGTAGATTTCTGCCCAATAAAAACAAATACATATATGAAATAAAAAGCAATTTATGGAAAATGAAAAAAGTAAGTTTACACGTCTCAAATATGAATAAAAATTAGAAATTCAAATTGTATTATAATAATGAAACAAAAAACCTTGTGATACATGACGGATGAGCAATGTAATGATAATTTAAATTAATCATACGCACGTAGTTATTAAATCGTTGATATACAATTGGGGCATTATATTTGAAGCGGACAACACAAAAATACCGAAATTGGAAACTAAAACTGAAATTCGCGATATTTTCTGAGAAAAATACCGGGCACATATGTATATTCGTTCTTGGGCTGTTAACGAGCTAAAGTAAGACCAATTAGAAGAATAAAATTAAAGAATGAAATATTTAAAGAAAGTTGTTGCAAGAAAAATATATTATTTGCCAATAGCACGAGCAGCAAAACAAGTTTGATGGCAAAAGTAGAATGACAAGAAATTTCTGATGGTTTTGCACAACACTTTGGTTTTGCAAAACACTTGAAAAAAACTTTCACTAAAAAAATTTTATGAAAAATTTCATCGCGCAAATTTAGTCTAAGCAATTTCGATAATAATTGAAAAAAAATATTTTTTAAAAACATGCCATTCATTGAACCGAAAAATTATAATATTTTAAGTGTGACTTTTATAAACAAAAATGTATTTCACTCTAACACAGACACACTTCAAACAAATACCTCAATACCCAGATTAACACTTGTATTAAGCTAAACGTTTAAGTATTTGTGCAGAGATCTCTTAATACACAAACATCTATAGGAGTCTCTATCTATCAAAAACTCATTTTTTCTTATTTCTATTTTTCTACACTTTTATACAATTTATTTTCTAGATATTTTCACAGATTTTGCGGTGTTTATATGATTTTTTTCTTTTTTTTTTGTATTTTAGTTATCTTGTTGTTTCTGTTTATTTATGCTATTGTTATGCTCTTCAAGCCAATACCTTAAACAGGATCTTAAGCAAAAAAAAAAAAAAATTAAAATTCTTTTATATATTTAACACGTTAATGCTAAGAAGGCATCACATACACATCCACATACAAATGTTCAAATTATTAAATTTTCTTCTTTATTTTTTCCTCTACAGAGTGTATTTCTTTTTTATTTAAGAGCAATTCCAGCCAAAAACAGGAAAGAATATAAAATACAAGACTTAATAGAGCATACGAGCGTAAAAGAAAGAAAAATATATATTAAATTTAATACGGGTACATGGTACTCTTGACTTTCTTTGTTCTTTTTTTTTTTTTGTTGTGCAAACGGAAGTTGTTAGAAAATCGCACAAAGCCACACAGACACACACACACACAAACAAGTTTAATAAACATACAAACACTTAAAAAAGACTTTAACAGTTTAAAGTTACTAGAATACCAGTACGAAAAGAGGCAGAAAGGTGATGACAAAATCTTTTGCAGGCGGAATATTGTTAAAAATATTTCTGTCATTGTCTTTAAGTTTCAAAGTCAATGATTTGTTTGGCAGCACCAATTTCAGTTTTTCTATAGTTTCCAGGCGTTTGTGTGTTATATATATTATTACTTATAACTACATACAAGTATGTGTGCAATTTTACTTAGGAAGACTAGGGAAGGGGAAATACTACAAAAGAAAAAAGTAGTTAAATAAAATTAACGAATTGTTACAATTTTGTTTAGCTCAAGGAATTAAGGAGAGGGGGCAGGGGCTTTTAAATGTAGCTAAATTTTTCTTTTTTTATAAAAAGTTTTTTTTATGGCACAAGTTTCTTAAATCCCGCACCTTCTTGACCAAGTTTGAGCTCTTCATAAATTGTGGGATTTATTTCGTTGCATTGTGTATGAGCATCGATGCCATCCAGGTTTGAGGTTTTAGCTGTTGTTGCTGTTTTTCCTTTCGGTTGAGCTAACGTTGTTGTACCATTATTCCCCACTTTTGCTGTCAGTGAAGGTCTTAATGTCGCTGATGTTGGCATTGCCGATGATGTTACTGTTGTGGTGGCATGTGCAGAGGCGGGTGTTCTTGTTGTAAAATTGCCACCACCATTGATGCTTGTTGTATGCGTTAAGGCCGATGTCACAGTAGGTAACTAACCGGAAGTTTATTAAGTTACACACAGAAACACATACGAGCAGTCGAACATAAACGAAATTTTTATTTCGCACGAAGACAAGCAACACAAAAATACACATGTAAAATACATATACAATACATACACAAGTAATTACCCACACCACACCACATCATTGGAGGCGACAACCATTTCATCAAAAAAAGTTATTTAAATGGTTGCCAAGATTAAAAGAAGAACAAAAAAAGCAAACAAAATACAACAAAGAAAATTATGAAAAAAATGTTATAAAAAATATTTCTATAGTTTTGTAGGCGTTTTTTAAATAAATAAATTTGTGTGTTAATAAAACAAAGAACAATATTTCGAAGGATTAGGGGAAAAAACTTTTTGTTAAATAATTTTTATGAAAACAGTGGTTCAAGGATATATTTAAATTAATTCTTTAAAAAGTAAAAATTGTGTAAGAAAAAAGTACCTTTTCAGGATTTTTATTTTTAAAAATAATTTTTTTTTCTTGACGCCAAAATCAACGAATAGGAATCCAAAAAAAAAAGAACTTTTTGTAATGACAAGCCCTATAAAATGAGCCGAATCGATACCACTTCCTATTGACTACTTCGGAAGCTGTCTTTTAAGTGGAATGCTAAATAGATTAATGAGTTAAAACTTAAAAACTAAAACCTGAACACGGCCAAAAATGCCTAATAAATGATATTTTTATGTTATGCAAAACGAAGCCGATCTGGATTATAACAATTTAAGCATTTTGATACTTAAGTTTAAGTTGTCCCATGACCGCCATTTTCAATTTATTATACGTATGTATATCAGTAGAATGGTAATTTTACGCTCTTTAATATGATACCCTTCAGCATAGTTTCCGAAAATTTTTACTTTTTGCTCTTTATCTTTATACTGCTCTATGGCCGCCAATCTCAATTTATTGTGTATCGTTAAAATTATAGTTTTATGTTTTTTAATGTGACACCCATCACGATATGTTGTAATGATTTTATCAAGATCAAGGGCACATAACCCTTTAGACGTTGCCATAGACGAGTAAAAAAGATACTATTCCTACTACTTTTTTTAAAGACTAGTATCCTTAATTTCTAATACTATTTTGTCTTCAATAACTTTTTAAAAATTTTATTTCTAATATATTTCTAGAGATAATATTTGTTTATCAGATTTTAAAAATAGTAGTTAATATGCTACTTTTTTGGTGATATGTGGTAATACTTTTTCTTTGATAAGCATTTCAAAATTTATTTTTAAGCTAACTATCTAAGCTTTCCAAAATTTAATTTGAATTTCATTGGATTGAAAAAATTGTAGTATATCTACTACATTTTAAAAACTACTGATTTTCACTACAGTAAGTCCTTAAGAATTTATGTTTCTGCGAGTGACATTTTTTGAAGCGTAATATTTGTATTAATTGAGACAATAGTATATCTAACACACAAGTTGAATTGTAAAAAAGTACTATATCTACTACCTTTTCAAAAAGTATTCTTTTAAATTACAAAAACTTTTTAGCAATTTTTGTTTCTATGTGTAGTAGTTAAACCTACTGGATTTAAAAAAGTATGTAGTATATATACTACCTTTTCAAAAAGAATTGTTTTTTACTACAATAAGTTTCTAACAATTTTTTTTGCTACAAGTAAAATTTTTTTTGCAGTAGTTAAAAAAATAACAGCTAATGCACTTATTTCATTTAAAGAAAGTATGTAATATATATATCTACTACCTTTTCAAAAAGTACTGCTTACATTACAGCAACTTTTTCTCAATTTCTGTTTCTACGAATACAATTTTTTGAAAGGCGATATTTGTAAAAGTCGAGAGCCATTGTAGAGCTAACATATCTATTAGACTTAAAGAAAGTAGTATGTATATCCACTACATTTTCAAAAAGTTCTGTTTTGCATTGCAATAGCTTTTTAACAAATTCTGTTTCTATGAGTACCATTTATTTAAAGGTATTATTTGCAGTAATTGAAAAGACTATTGTATATCCAATTTAGTTATTGAATTTAAAGAAAGTAGTATATCTACTACCTTCAC
Organism: Panzeria rudis; assembly: GCA_956483635.1. NCBI lineage: Eukaryota > Metazoa > Arthropoda > Insecta > Diptera > Tachinidae > Panzeria > Panzeria rudis. The sequence continues at coordinate 5,098,381 of OY101451.1, forward strand.
AAAAAGTAGTGTTTTTCATTGTAGTAACTTTGTAATAATATCTCTTGCTTCGAATAAAATTTTTTTGTAGTTGTTCAAAAAAATAATATAATAATATCTAATACACATATTAGCTTTAAAGAAAGTAGCACATTTACTACTTTTTTAAAAAGTACTGTTTAACATTACAACAAATTTTTAACAAGTTATATTTATACAAGCTTCATTTCTTGATATATCGTATTTGTATTAGTTAAAAAAATTATATATCAAGCACACCTATTGGATTTAAAGAAAGTAGTATATCTACTACTTTTCAAAACATACTGTTTTGCATTACAATAACTTTTAACAATTTCCATTTGTACTAGTACCATTTTTTGTACTAGTACCATTTTTTGAAAGGTGATACATATTTGCAGTAGTAAAGAAATAGTAGTGGTTATGTCTTACACACCTATTGGATTTAAAGAAAGTAGCATACACCTCTTCAAAAAACCAGTAGTTTCTGTTGAAAATTTATTTAAGAAAACTTTTACCAGATTTTTTAACGAAATATTTATGTACAATTTTGACAGCAGTAGTATTACTACTATTATTATGTACTTTTTTAAAATGTAGTTTTCTCTATTTTATTAATATTTTAAAAATTCTCTTAAAAACGAAACGTAACGTTTGTATCAAAAGTCCAAAATTAGTAGATACATATACTGTTTTTTACAACAGTAGTATTTTGTGAAGAAAGTAGTATTTTGTAAAAAGTACTATTTTGCAATAAAAAATTGCATTTTGTAAAAATATCTATTTTGTAAAAAAAATCCTATTTTGTAAAAAAGTAGTATTTTGTAAAAAAACGTAGTGACATTTTGTTTCCGATTAACTTTTCGAATTTTATACTTCTACTAATTTAAACAATATACATATTTCCTTTTTTTAAATGGTAGAATATTAACTACTTTTTCAACGAGTAAAATTTGTAGTTGTAGAAAAACTTGAATTAAAATTATTAAATTTATCACCCGGACATCTGGTGTTTACACGACATTCCCTTTGGTGTATGAATGCCGGATGTCTGTAAATGAGATAGCGAGACATTCAAACCTAGAGATACTCTGGGTCCCAGGCAATGTGCCCAGAAACACTGTTGCGGATGAATTAGCCAAATCCGGGGCTCGAATGAACACTCGAGACCCGGACCAAATGGTAGGCGTACCGCTAAACTGCTGCAAATCTCATATTCACCAGGAACTTTTTGGGATCGCGCAGACCAGATGGTCAAACGAGGTCACCTGCTCGATTTCGAGGTTAATGTGGCCCCAATATGATTGTAGTAGATCTTCAATCCTGGAGGGGATCCTTCGGGGGCAAATACGCACACTTGTGGCGGTAATTGCGGGACACTGTTTTATTGGTGCGCACGCTAGGAGATTGAATCTACCGTATAATGATTTCAGTGGAAGTTGTCATAATGAGGAGGAGGAAGAAAAAGTAGAGCACCTCCTCTGTCTATGCCTCGCCTTTCCGATCAAAGGGTGGCTTCACTGGGCAGCCCGCTGCTTCAGGATCTAGCAGCCTTATCAAACTGCGACATCAGACGGATAAACTCTTTCATTCGATCGTCGGGTTGGTTCAACACTGATCCGAATAGGGAAACGTAGTAAGGGGGGTTCTACTTATTTTTCACGTTCCCGCTTCAGGTAACACAACGGGACCTATAGGGACCCAAGTGGGCTGGTTTTTTTTAATCTTTAAAACTGGCAACCTGTACAACCTAACCTAACCATCACCCGGACATTAATATTTTGACTAATTTCACAAAAAGTAAAAAAGTCCTTTTTTAAAATATGTAAACATTTTTGTTTAATGTTATTACAACACCTTTTTTAAACAGAACTCCTCCCGATTTTATTAAACAAATATAATCATAATTTTCTTTTTTTATTTCCTTTTATCTTTCAAAAGTACTGCTTCTACTTACTTATGTAGTTAGTTTTTATTTATAACTTTCAAAGGACTAAAAAAATGTGTATGCTAAAAATAAACATATATCCTTGACACCACTGTTTCAATAGTTTTTGTCTCAAAATAAAGTATAAATAAAATAAAGTCCTTAGCTACTTCATTAAATATCTTGTTTTCATATCATGTGTTGCAAGTTTTTTTGCGTGTTTGTTTTAAGCTTTTTTTTAAATAAAAATTTGTCATAACTTACCTGCACTTGTTCTAAGCCCCTGGTATATGTGGGATTTTCAAATGCCACCCCTGTGGCTGCCTTACCATTTGCTCTGTGGCGTCTATAAAATATAATGGCGGCAGCTGCTAGTAAAATAGCTAAAATGCTTGCAACAATACCGCTTATCGTACCTACGGCATGCGAGTATGTTGTGGTGGCGGAAGTAACATGATGTTCGCCAAGTGTGAATTTTATCGGTTCAGTTAAAATACTGGCACCTAAAGAGGGAATGATATTTAAAAAAACATACACACGAAAGATATTTAAAAAAACAAACGCAAATGCATTTAAAACTTTGAGAAATAAAGAGATAAAAAACAATGTGTGTTAAATACTCAACATGCCACACAAACCCACACACACACACTTAGTATGTGGCATATAGATTTTGTGTGCTTAAAGAGCTGTAACTCACCATATGTATTGCCAGCCTTAACAACCAACTCGTATAAGACATCCTTTTTGAGACCGTCTATATTTACACTCGTTTCCTTGACATCTATGCGTCTTACCTCACTGTTGCCAATACCCATAGAAGAATTGCCAGACATTTGCATGCTTGTTGCATTATTGTTATTATTGAGCATAGAAGCTGCTGTAGATGTAGTGGATGATGATGCTTCAAGAGAACCTCCTGCTGCCAAAGCATTACCACCAGTCATTGTTTCACTGGCTGCTATTTCGTTGCCGATTATGGCAGCTTCATGGTAAAATATTCGATAACCATCTACAACATTTGGATTTTTGGTTGGTGGATCCCATCTGTGCGGCAAGAAGAAGCAGAAGAAGAAGAAAAGGAAGAATACAGTTAAAGTTTTGTATGTAAATGTAATAATGCTTTTATATAAAATAAGCACATACACACACATTTATATTTAATGTAGCATACATTTGGGCACTCGCTAACTTGCAAAAATTTTCTAGCTACAAAAGTGTTTTTCTCGTTTAACAATTTTCTCTTGCTTGAGTGCTTGTGGTTACACAGTCTTTTGCTAAGTGTGTGTTAATGCCATTGTTGTTGCCGGTATTACGAATTCTAAAAATTTTTCTTAACAGTTAAAATTTTCTCAAGGGTAATGTGGTTGTTGCTTTTCCAAATGTTGTAAATAATGCTGATGTGCAAGGACCACTAATGTGTGTAAGTGTTAACAGCTTCCTTGCACACACACACACATTTACATAAACTTATTCATACTATGTAACACTTTTTTGCCCAAGATATGAACACAACAATGAAAGTTTAGTAAACAACAACTTTTCATATCGGAAAGGGTACGAAAAACTTTAAGGGCATACATTGTCTTAGCAACGTTGTTGTGTCGCACATGTATGAGAGAGCTGCAACAAATACATCTGAAAGTTTTTATTTAAGAGTATTTCTGTGCATGAATATTCATGGTTATTTAATTATTATTTTCTATATGTATGCACTTAAAAGCCATTCATGTTGAAAAAACAACGTATAAAAGAATAATCATTGGGATTTTTAACTTTTATACACAATTTCCGTCTTATCTTATCGCTTCCGGTTTAGGGAAAAAGTCTTTTGTTTTAGCTTCGTGTTCAGGAAATGCATGAACGAAGAAATGAGAAAATTAAATTTATTTTTCAAAGGAAGAGAAATATTTTCGCCAGCAAAACGATAAGATTGAATTAAATTTTTAGGGGAAAATAATTATTTACAACAAATAGATTTTAAAGGACATTTTTGAAAGTTGAATATTCATTTTTATCGTGCAATAAATTAAATAGTGGTTTATCATGAATTTGATGGGCAGAAATTTTATGACTTAAAATCACCAAACAGGAATAAATTCAATGGCGTTAAATGCTGCCGTCTTTGGGCCCTCTTTTGAATAACAAAACAGTTTCTTTTTATGCAAAATAGTTTATTGTGGAAGAAGAAAATAGTTCGATTCTTTAAAGCGATTTCGATTCTTTAAAAGTTAGTTTTCCGCAACAGACTCTTTAAAAGTTAGTACTTCTACTACTATTTTGGTTTTACTTAATTTGAACTGAGATTTTTAAAATACCATCTATTCAGCGCAATTTTAATAAAAAAAAATAATTTTAGTACTATTTTCTACTACGACAGTAAATATACTACTATTTGAAAAATTATTTAAACACAAAATATTATAATCTGTATAAATTTTAACATGAGAAAAATAAATATTTACCTAAAAAATATTGACTTTGAAAACAGTAGTAAATTTACTACTTTTCTAAGGAGTATAATATTTCAAAATATTTACTTATTAAACATTGCAAGAATAATTACGAATAATATTGTAGCTTAACTTTGGAAAATAAGTTGCTATAAAAAGCTGAAAATTTTTGGATAAAAATTCTTTTAAAAAGTAGTAAATCTACTAATATTTTTTCTTCTTTCACAAATGTATAAAAGTCTGTCCATTCAGTTACAGTCTTCAAGAAAAATAATTTGTTTACTACTTTTTCTACTACTAAAGTAGTAAAATAGATATTTATATTAGTTAGATATTTAGATTAGTTAAATACAAAATTATATAATATTTTGTATAATCGCAACCATGAAAGAGTAAATAATTGCTCCAAACACTGAAATATATTATAATGACTTTGAAAATATGTATGTAGTAGTAAACTTACTACCTTTTTCAATAACTATTATACATTTTTCTATATGTATATATTTTTTAAGTGTTATAAAAGTAATTACAATTATATTGCAACTTTATTTCACTAACAAAGTTACTTTAAAAGAGTAAATAAATTACCTTTAAGAATATCACCTTTTTGAAAAGTAACTAGTTTTTACTTTTAAAATAATATTGAATAAAATTAGTTGCTTTAAAATATTGAAATGCCATCGAATTTAAAAATAGTAGTATTTTTGCTAGCTTTTTAATTAGTATTGAGTTCTTTTTTGCTTTTTAATATACGTATGTATATAATAAAAATAATTCAGAATAATATTGAAACTCGGGGACATAAATTGCTAATACTAGGTTATTTAACCTTTTTAAAAATAGTAGTGATCTTTTCTTTGTAGAAAGTAGTCTCCTTTAGTTTCAGCTATTTTTAAAATATTACAAATATCTTATGGCAGTAAGAATTATTTTTCACTCCAATTTAGAAAAATAGCTTGCTTTAAGAAGTTAAAAAAACGCTTTTAAAAAAGTAGTATATATACTACCATTTTTAAAACTATATTTTTTATCATAAAAAGCCTAAAAACATAATTAGTTCTTTAACTCAAAAAAGTTCTTTCAAAGAACAAAAAATAATCACCTGGAGAAATAGTAGTAAATATACTACCTTTATAAATATATAAAATTTTTAGTAAAATTACATTGCAGCTTCATCTAGGAAAATAAATTGCTTTAAAAACGCAAAAAATACTTTTTGAAATAGTAGTAGATTTACCAAATTTTAAAAATAGTATTATTTTACCATTTTAATTATTCTTTATATGTATGTTACAAAAAAATATTAAATGCTATAAACTATGTTTCAACTGAATTTAGGTTAAAACTTTTTAAAAATGTTTTAATTTATTACCTTTTTAACATATACTACTTTTTTAATTCTATTTATTTTTAAAATATTATAACAGTATAATACGCCACAAGCTAAGCTGCTTAATTAACTTAATTAACAATAAAAAAAAACATTTTTAAAAATAGCAGTAAATCTACTACCTTTTTTAAAAAAGCAATAAAGCTGTAATTTTTTGTAGTTATTAAATGTTATTTTTACTTACCTTATTACCACTTCACTATCCGATATCACACTGACAGCAATATTTTCCGGTGGCCCTGGCAAACGCTCCCGATTCGCCTCAAAGCAGCCCACTATAGAGCGGGCATATTGTAAACTACAAATTTCTTTGGATCTCACAGCCTCACCGCGACACCAATTCAAACATTTACGCGGCACATGCGAATCAGCACAACACGTACGATGATCCGAACCATCTGCAGCACATTTCATTAATTTATCAAATTCCGTTATACATTCCGGTTTATCAGCGATAGCATCTATATCGACATAATAACTGCAGGCACTGCGACAAGCCATGGTCACATTCATTTCGGCACAGCATTCTGTGACATTGTGATTTAGGGCGGGAGTATTGCGGATACGCACTGAAACGGGTATAGTAGCTGATCCAAAGGGATTTTCAGCATGACAGAAATAATCACCAACATCTGAGGCCTGCAGTTTATTGATGCGTAAAGCCATGGTATAGAATGAAGGGCGGGATTCATTGGTACGCGTGGCTATATCATAATTACCACCCTGTATAACGGGTACACGGCCATCATGATCACGCCAGAATATAGTTTTGGGGGCAGGCTTAGAGTCAACCATACATCTTAGTTCAACCTCATCGCCCACAGCGGCCACAGTTATGCCGGCGGCCTGGATTTTCGGAGGATCTGGAAAATGTTTAAGAAACATTTTAACTATGCAAAAAGACCTTCAAAGAATATCATTCAAGTTTTAACTTACAGCATATATTAACCCTTCTAGTAGCCTGCATGGGTACGCCATAACCATTATCAGCATAACAGGACACATGTTCCATATCGGCTGTAACATTATGTATCACCGTGACCATGTGGCGTGATGTATCCTGGCGCACTAAATGACCTCCTACGTAAAGGGAAATGGTAGGGGCAGGATTACCTAAAGCCAAGCAAAGTATGGTCATGGAACCCCCTTCGGGTACATTATCTGCGGGATGAACTGTGGGAGGCTGAAGCAAAAGTGAAGTTTTAAAATTTTTATTTATTTTTTGGTATTTTCACTTGTCTACTTACATCCACAAATGCCGGTAAAGCGGGATCAGTCCATGCCACCAGTGTTTCCGAGGGTAATGAGGTGGCTTTTTCTCCCATTGCCTCGACGTAGAGTATGTGCTGAGAACTTGGCTTCAAATTGTTCATACGCAACCATGCGACTTTAGTCTCGATTTTAGTGAATTTATCAGCCTTCATGGGCTTGTGATAGACTCTAGAAGAGGAAAATTGAATCAATAAGAAAAGGAAAAATTAAATCAATAAGAAAAGGCTGATTAATAAGAAGATGTTTTCACAGACACAGGTTCACAAACAGAAACACAGACACACACTTCAATTCAAGAGTGTAACGGTTGTATGGAAATATCATTTATTTCTATCAATGTAGTCTCGTCAGTTAATTGTGAATAAAAACTAAAATTGAACATTGAATTCAATAATATAAAGCTCATTTTATTTATAACAGATTCAGCTTTATGTGTACGCAGCAGAGTTATAAAAAATAGCAATCAATTATAAAAATTGCTAACTTTTGTGATTGCAATCAAAATTTTGTAAAAATCATATGATTTCAATCAATTCCCCTGAAATCACAACTCTAATGAAAGTCCAACAAAATGATATAAAAAACGTAGGTTTCTTAGCATTTCATGATTTTTTTTTTAATTATTAGATTAAGGTTTATTTCTAGAAGAAGGAGTTTCATTTGAAGAGTACGATGATTTTGATTCTGATTTAATTGCAATCAATTAATATAGAAATTAATTTTAAAAAATTTATTGCAATAGTTTTATTGAATTGATTCAAATTGAAATCATGAAATCAAATTTAGGATTTTTCTTGCAATCAAAAAACTTTTAATTATTAACATGAAATCAGGTGATTGCAATTAAATTGATTGCAATCTTTCACAGCTCTGGTACGTAGTAAGAGCAGCGTCCTTTTTGTTTTCGATGTTCTATGAATTTTTAAGCCCGAAACATTTTAAAATTTTGCATAGCTTTTTTTATCACAACTTTTTCAATATTTCTAAAACTATTGATCAGATTAAAAATCAATTTTAAACATCTTGAACGTAATTTGAATCTAGATTTTGGTAAAAAAAATTTAACTTAAGGATTTAACTTAAGGCAATTTTCGGTGATCTCTGAGGAGCTTTGGACATATTTGGGGACATCATTTGTATCGAATGAAAGCTCTAGCCAATGAGCCACACTCCAAATAATCGATACCCACCATTCAATACTTTGCCGGCAAGCGCTATTCTCCTGGCTATCCGGCTGGCTATATATTACGTAAAGCAATTTTCGCTTTTAACCCACGAAATATGTGGGCTGTTCATGGTTTATGAAATTTTCAGTTAATGTCATTCAAAAGGCCCCTCTTCCTATTTCACACTACTTTGAATTAATCTATTATAGTTCAATTTTAATATTGATAACAATCTCTTTAAATTGTTCAATTAATATTTCATTGTTTTTTTCCAGTTCATGATACTCTTTTATCTATTGCAACACATCAATATTACAAGTAATCAACAAATAGCAAACACCTACACTTTGACACATTCATTTGAACTCATTTCATTCATTTGATATCCAAGAAGAAAGTAAAACTTTATCAAATTACACAATACAACACTGTTTGCCTTAACCATCATGAGCCGTTAAGCTCATTCCTGGAGGACTTGAAAATTCAACAAATAAAATTGTTTTTACTCTTGGTCATCAGCCATGCAACAACACTAAACAACTCATGAGAAGAAAAAAAGAAACATGCCATGACAACGAAATGGGATTTTTAAAGATTTTTAAAACACAATAATGTACACAAAATACAAGGACCTTTCTCGTACATTAGAAGAGCAAGTGACATTTGAGAATTACAGCACATTTGCACAAATTCCCAATGTAAAAGCAAAAATAATCACATCAAATTTATCATTATTAAACAATATGAAAAAAAAATCACAAATAAAAAAATAAGAATTCACATAATCACAATTCAAAAAAATCGACATGAAATCAATGTCCCATAAATACCTGTAGGTAATTTTCTCATGGGGATGTGAATATTCTGGTGGTTGCCATGTCAATTGCATCCAAGTGGCACTATGAGCAACAATGGCCAATGAATGTGGTGGCGAGGGAGCACCATAAATATGTTTTGCTTGCTGCTGTTGATCAACTGGAAATAAACAAGACAAATACAATTTATATATTTAATAGTAATCGAATAAGAATGAAAAATAAAAAAGTAGGACAAAAACATGGCCGATATATAGAACACTTGCAAATCGTAAAAAAGAACTATCAGACAAAATTAATCAACCAGCAACCATAAAATTTTAATAATGATTGAACAAAAACACAGCATAGGAATGTATGGATGATTGAGTCTGTATTATAAAATAGTGCGTATGTATGTGTAGCTATTAGTTATTTTTGTATGCCAGCTGGTGTCAGGAGATGCCTGATGATAATTTAAATGCTTTCATATAATAAATTTCAAATAAACATCACAGCATAACTATTTAAACCACATCCAAATTACACGAAAATACAAACATGTCGCCACAAACATTTTCATATAAAATTTTTATGCTGAATTAGTTTTTCAGGTGTGGTTACTGTCATGAAACAACATTTAGTATTTCAGTTTTTTTTTATGATTTTGGATTGTGTCCAAAATTGATTAAGACTAAAAGATCGACAACACTGTATATCAATATCAAAATTATTTTAATATAACAAGGTTCAAACGACTGATTCTGGTAGAGGGTATTAAAAAAATAAATATACAGCATTGCAGAAATAACCACCAACATGTGAAGCCTGCAGTTTACTGATGCGTAAAGCCATGGTAGAGGTATCCGAAAATATATACCTATATCGGCGTTTTAAAAGTTTGCATATGACTTTCATTTTAGGGGAAGTTAAAATTCCATTCCTTTTACACATATTTATAGTGACTCAGTATATGAAATCTTGTAAGCCTTACGTTTAAGGTACAGGAAGTGTTCAGCATTTTTATGTAAAACACCTTGGGTAACATTTTTGTAGAACATTTTAATCGTCTAACTTTTTGTTGTATCGGTCTTTTTGTGCCTTTCTTAAGAACAGGGAGAAAAACCGCCTTTTATCGGCGATATGGCGGATCCCAATGTTTCACAAAAATTTTCCTCATGGCATTTTACATAAAAGTGGTGAACATATTATATGCCTTAAACGTTAAGTTTACAAAATTTCCTATGCCGACTACTAATTATGAAGAAGTACGAAATTAACCCTTCAAAATATTTTAAGCTTTGAATGATTTCTAGCGTTGTCTTTAACCCGGCAATTCTCATAACGTCTATAATTCTTTTAATTTTGTAACCTGCTCTTTCCTAATATAATTTACTTTTTAAAGACTTCTAGTAGAATTTTATGAAAAATATTTTTGTAGAGTATTTTAGCCCGCTAAATCGCCGCTGTAGGGGAGGTTTTTGTTCCCTTTTTAAGAAAGGCACAAAAAGACCCATGCAACGAAGAGGTAGAGGGTTGAAATATTCCACATAAAATGTTCCTCATGGTATTTCAAACAAAATTGCTAACCAAATTATATACCTTAAACGTAAAGCTTAAGAGATTTCCTATGACGAGTACTAATTTCAGCTTTGAATGATTTCTAGCGTTAAAGTTGAGTCTTGGGCTTGGGTGTCTTAAAGACTTGTAGTAGAATTTTATAAAAATATTTTTGTGGAATAATTGAACCCGCTATATCGCTGCTAAAAGGGAGTTTTTTGTTCCTGTTTTAAGACAGGTACGAAAAGAACCATACAACGAAGAGCTAGAGCATTAACATGTGAACAGATCTTATGTATTAAACGTAAGGCTGACAATATTTCTTATGCCGACTCACTATAACTATGTGGAAAATGGGGCGAGCTTTAACTCCTCCTTAAATGAGTTCCAGATATAAGTATATATTTTTTTAATGCCCTCTGCCAGAATTAGTTGTTAAGCCCAATTAATTTTTTTTTTGTGTTATACAGTGTTACTAATAACAATGATAAAGGTCGCCTTCGGTATTTCCTGTGTTGGCTGTCGTTAAATCCAAAATCGCTGGGTGAAGATGTTGCTTTAATGGCAACCTAATATGACTCTTTGTACAACAAAAGCTGCATTAAGTTGAGCTTTATGGTGGAGTACTGGGGAAGGCCAGTATAGCTGACGTCTGCCTTTTTGGTAGACTTCTAGCTTGCTGGTTATGCCTTTGTAAAACTCGGTTTATAAGCAGGTACTGACGTTAATCTTTAAAACTGTTGTTCCGTCGGCAATCATTCGACTAATTCTGTGACCACAAGGAATAACAACTAAACTCGATTTCGGCAAGTTTTCAGGAGAGAATTTTTAAATTTGATATCATTGCCTGAAGTCAGGGAATTTAGATTAAGCTAATATTTGTATGCTCGATGTTAGCAATTTTATAATATTTTTATTTGTAATTTAATTTATAACGAAAAAACAGTTAACTTAAGAGATAGAAACAAAACAAACAGTTTAATTTTTTTCTTTTCGTGGTTTTCAAAATTCTATATCCTATCTCTACTTAAGCTGTTATTCCAAACATAATGAATTCACTTTACCTTCAAAAAGAACTCAATAATAACTAAATTCGAGCTTAGCAACCAAAATCAATTAAAAAAATATGTATTTATCCAACGGAATAATGGCTAAGCATGAGTTAGGCTGAATTTTCACGTATGAATACACTGACGGCATGGTTTGGAATGAAATCCTAATTCTACTTAAAAGACTATTTAAGAAAATTTTTTTTAACAAACTTGAGATAGGATGTTATTTCAAAATTGTGCAAACAGAATATTGACTTTGGTTGTTTCGATTCTTGAGTATAAAATGTTAATTTTTTGAGCTACAATAATAAAATTTCGAGTGGAGGTGCATTTGAATGCAAAGAATTTAGTTATTACTACAATGGTAGTAATACACAGAAAAAATTATTCTAGGTTTTTATTTTAACACACATGTGTTTGAATTTGTTTTTAAATTTTATTATTTTTTTCTTTGGTTTTTAAATTTCCAATACAAAATTTTTATAGAAAAAAATTCTATTTTTTTCTTATTAAATATTTACGAACTTTAATGTTTAATTTTACGAATTTTGTGATAGGTCCCATTTCCGTAAAATAAATATTTGAATTTATGAATTTAGTAATAAAATACGAATTATAGTTTTTTCTGTGTAACTAAATTTGTTTATTACTTAATAACTAAATTTTTTCCTAACTCGACTTTAACTGTCATGCCTTGTGGGCACAGAATTGTTCCCTCACTACACAGCAAAAAATTAAACTTCATTATGATGAATTAGGACCTGTAAAACAATTTGTAAATTCAGTCAAAACATTTGTCAAAATTTACAAATATTTTAGTTAAATAAAAAAATTTTAATCTTGAAAATTTTGTATCGTATTCCATTATTCAAATTCAAAAAATATAATTTACTGAAACATACCAAATAATTATAAAAAAATTCAAACAAACGTTTTACTACAATAGAGCCTAAATCTTTTCTGTAAACTCAAACAATACATTTATTGAAAATTAAATTGGTTTTTGTTGTTGCTTTTAATGCAAAGAAGAGCTCAAAATGCAATATTTATTGAATCGGTAAACTATTTATTGAATTGTATCTATAAAACTATTGATCCGATTAAAAAATTATGCTACCAATATTTAGTCACCACAATAATGCTCTCATCAACAACTGCTTCTTCTCACCTCACGAAATTACTTCATGCCAAATTTTTACTTCATCACAACCAATCTCATAGATTTTTTTGTTATGAACAATAAAATTTCGTTTTTGCTTGTTTTATGTTAGACCTGCCATTTGCATTTTTTTTCATTTTCCGATTGCTATTGATTTGTAATTAACAATTTGTCGACATTTTAGTCATTCATGTTGTTTAATTTTAGACATTCGTAATCACATTAAGGTTGTCCTCCTTTGCATGAAAAAATGTATTTAGCAGATTTAAATCGTTGGTATATCTCCCTAGAAATAAGCGAATGGACTGAAACATAATATCCACCAATTTTTATATCTAACGAAAAACAATAAAAGTGGGTCAAATCGCTCATTCCAGAATATATATTTTTTCAATCGATCTAGAAATTAGTATCTAAACATTGTTACCTTCATATAGAAAGGCCCTAAATCGATAAATTAGAGGTTCATCTATCGAAAAATGAAAAAATCTCAATTTGAAAAAATATGAGTTAAGGCCTTTCTATATTAATGTAACGATATATATGATTTAGCTTATGATTTATTCACTTGTTTCTAGGGGAGAAACGAATAGTTTTAGCACTTTTTTGCCAGGACCGCCCTAATGCTGCATACATACATATGTATGCAGTTAACAGAACATCTGTGTATGTGTGTTTATTTTAATATATGAATGTATTATGTCTACTACTCTCGAGCATATTCTATGATTTTAAAATTTACAAAACATTTTTCTTTTTCTCTTGTGAAATATTACCTTTTTCAGTATTTCCATTATTGTTGCTGATGCTGTTAATTTCAGTTGTATTGATCAACAGCATGGATGATGGCAATGATGTGCCAAATTTACCGCGTGTCAATACCATGATGCGATACATGGCATGTGGCTCCAAATTTATCAAATCTAACGATGTTTCATTTGTTATTAATTCCTAAAAGAGAAATTAAAAAAAATTAAACAATTTAAGATTTGCAAACAATTTTAGAATTAAGTTAAAATACTTTTAAGCAAACATTACACTGTATAAGAAAAACAAATATTTTTCAAAATCCCATGGCTCTAATGATTGATTCTGGTACAGAACATTAAAAAATATATATATATACACACAGAAAAAAATAGCAATGTAAAATCAAGAATGTGTGGAATTCATATTAAATTTATGAGAAATAATTTGTCGTTTAAGTGTGTTGGTGTTTATTTGCTGTATTCATACCCTGAAGGAAATCAGGGGCCAAGTGTCTCCAGCACTTTTGTCGACAAGCTTGGTGACTTTTTGGTGACATTCTTAACTAATAGTCTACACTTTTTATTTTGCCTTTAATGGGAAGAGAAGTTCTTGACAGTTACAAAACGATTTTTTATTGTCTCATTTTGTTGTGTTTCAAATAAATGCGGCTGTACGCAAAACAAAAAATTTTCATAAACAATTTAATTTAATTGCCATACGTAGTAAGTCAATAGTTCCGATGCCAGTAGTGGAATCTCAATGGCAAGCATATGCTAAATGTCTATAGCACAGAAGATTGCCTGCGTTACACTTAGTCAGTAGTACTGGGGACAAACTCAATATTGAATCAGTACAGTTTTACTATCGACATTTCTTTCAGGGTAGTTACAATGCACTGTTGTGCTCAGTTGTATAGCTCGTTGTTATTTATTTTAATGTCCGTGTTGTGTAAATATAAATAGCCGACAAACTTTGCATTGCCAGCGACAGTTTCCTGCTGCTGATTTAATTCATATTAATTTCAAACGAAAAATGATTAATCTAACCTTAAATCTCTTTGATTTAATATTATTCACTGTTAAAATAACATTGTTATCGACGTTACATTTCATTTTAAGCCAACATGTGTATAAATTTCATTTCAAATAAATCTTATGTTAAATCATCAACTAAATCATGTTGAATTAAAATGAAATTCATGTTACTTGTGATGGAAATTTTTTAGTGTACATCTAAAGTAAAGTTTAAAGCTTTTGTGGCTGCATTTGTTAGCTCGTTGACTACCAAGCAAGTGGCCCGAGTTAAAATCTGGGCTGGGGCAGCCAACGTCATATATCAACAATATATCTGCATCAAATTCATGTTGTTTCAAATAGAAATAGCCTTGATTTAACATGTGTATTCGTGTTGTTTCAATATACAATTCACGTTGTTTCAACTTAAATAATTTTGTTTTTTTATTGTGTTTCACGTTTGGCTATTTATGGTCAGATTTCTTGATTCTTAGGATGCAAATAATTTTGATTCAACATGACTCTTTGTGCTATTTCACTATAAAATTCACGTTGTTTCTACCTGAAATAACTTTGATTGAACTTGATTCTTCGTATTATTTTAGTATCAACTTTATTTTGATTTAACAGTACTGGAGTATTAAATCAACATGAAATATAGTTATTTCAAAAGGAAAAAAATGTTCTTAAGATTATTGTTATATCATGTTGAATTAATGTGAAACAACTATAAAGCAAAATCACTATCGACAAGTTTTAAATTAATTTTGCTTTGGATGATATTAATATAAAATTTTTCTTTGTGTACGTGTATATCCGCGTTCGGAAAGTATACATCCGGAATTTATTGTAGACGGAGTTTAGTTTACCTCCCTTATGTTTAAGTTATAAGATTTGTAAGATTATGTGAAACAACACGAGCAAAATTTCTGTGGAACGTTTTAACACTCTAACTCTTCGTTGTTTGACTTTTTTTCCTTTTCTTAAAAAAGGTGCAAAACTCTCCTTCAGGAGCAATATAGAGGGATGAAATGTTTTAAACAAAATTTTTCCTCGTGGTATTTTACATAAAATTGTTAAACACATCTTATACCTTAAACATACGCCTTATAAGGTTTTCTACGCCGATCACAAATTGCAAATAAATATGAAATTAACCCTCAAACATATTTTAAGTTTTGACCGAACTTTGGCGTTAAAGTTGAGTCTGGAGTTTGAATGTCTTGATCACTTATAATAGAATTTCATGGCGAATATTTCTGTAAAAAGTTTCAACACGCTATATTGCCACTGAAGGGTAGTTTTTTTGTTTTCCTTTTTTAAGAAAGATACCAAAAGAACCATATTGCGCAGATTTAGAGGATTAAAAAGTTATACAAAAATGTTTCTCGCGGATTTTTACATAAAAGAGCTGGAAAAATTTTATACCTGAAACAAGTCTTACGTTTCAGATTTGCTATGTCGTGTACTAATTTTAAATAAATTTGAAATCAACCCTTGAAAACATTTAAAGTTTTAAATAATTTTTGTCGTTAAAGTCTGGAGTTTGGAGCTTAAATGTAATTGAAGACTTATAGTAGAATTTTATGATAAATATTTCTCTAAAATATTTCACACCGCTATAGCACCGCTTAAGAGGCGATTTTTTGTCCTCTTTTAACAAAGATACAAAAAGACCCATAAAGCGAAGAGTTAGAGGGTTAAAATGTTGAAAAAATTTTTGCTCATTAAGTTTTATATAAAAAAGCTGGAGGCATCTTATACCTTAAACGTAAAGCTTACAAAAATTTCCTATGCCGATTGACTATATCTATGTGCAAAAGGAGCGAAGCTTTAACTCTCCCTAAAATGAGTCTCCGATGTAAACTTTTCGCTGATATACGTATAAAATTTTTTTTGTGCCCTCTGCCGTAATCAGTCGTTAGAAGCATGTTATTTTTCTGAGTTCTACAGTGTTATTACCAATTTTTTTATGGTTATTAAAGAAACAACCTTTTATATAAAAATTCTTAAATCCTTCAATACATATTTTAATGAACTGCAAAAGGCTGTAACCTATTGCTCTTTATTATTTTTCGTGTTGGTAAATTGTGGCAAATGGCCATTGTTTTAGTTTTAATTGTGGGTCATCTATAACCAATTTATTTATTTATTTGCTGGTTGTACTTTGGCTCGGTTACTTTATTGTAATTTGCTACTGGTGTATTAAACCAAATTGATATTAATATAAATCACGATCTTACTATTAAAGCCATTATATAGAGAATAATATATTCGTTATATGTATTAAAAGTGCAAACAGATACATTAGTTCATACAAACACACATGTACATTGTACATACAGACATCTGTATTTGTTATCCTGCCTGAACTGATACAAAGGACCATGTAATGCGTACTTTATACTACTTTTCACAACAACAATTCACACAATATAAATCCAATAAAATCCAGTGATTTACAAACACTAACTAGTCATACGGATTTAACTGATATACAAAAAAAGTTATAAATAAAAAAACTAATAGTAGTTAAGGATAGAAATATATAAAAAAAACCCCCCATTTACGTGTACATACATGGAAACTTTGTAAAAAATAAGAAAAATAAAAGAATACAAAAAACATGATGATACAAATTCTTGCCACCAAAAAAAAGCAAATAAATTTATAAAAAAATGAATTCAAAAATAAAATAAAATCCGACGCTGATAAAATCATAAACGCCAGTGCAGATACAAGCTTCAAATAAAGCTAAAAATAACAACAACAACAACAAACCCATTTACGTTAAACTCGTTGACCAAGTGCCATTGACTTACATACTTTTTTTTAGCAACATGCAATTTAAGTCTTAAAACAACAACCGCGCATCTCTAGACACACTCACTCACACACACACACAGATACACAAATGCGAATACAGAGTTGTTCATACAGCTTTAAATCCACTAGTGTATGTTGCTTATTGTTTTTGTTTTGGCTTAGGATTTGAATTTGGACAATAATAAAAAAGTGTAATAAAATAAAACGCATTGAAATATTTTGAAATTTTTATTTTCAACAACATTCTTGTCATATTTGTTTAGTATTTTGCAAACGAGATTGTATTTGACAAAGAATGACAAAAAAATTGCTAAAAATGGAAAACAAATAAATAAATTAAACAAACAAGATGAAAAATTCTACAGAAAACCAGGCAGTAATATAAATTATACATACGGCTCATGAAATGACTTTACACATAAAAAAGATTGTAAAATTTATAAGAAGTTCGATAAACATTCAAAATAAGAAACCAATAATAATTAAAATTTTTGCTGTATTATTGGAACGAAGTTCCCTATGGTAAAAAAAATTTCTTTAAATGAAAAATACGTGTAGCAAATACTGCTAACAAATACGTGTAACAAATATGTGTAACGAATTCTAGTAGCAAATACTGTTATCGATAATTCAAAACGAAGGAAACAGACCGCCGTGGTTCTCCGGGGAAGTTCTTTGATTTTTGATAGTTTTTTTTGTCAAAGTTTTTGGTAATCCGGGGAACTTCTTTTGTCTTAGCTAATCTGGGCAGCTTCTGGGATTTTGGGGAGATTTTTGCTATAGTTTTTGGGAATCCTTGGACCAGGTTTCTGTCTTGGATAATAGTTGGTGTCTTTGCTACGTAAAGGTGTCTTCGCTAAACAACAGGTGTGCGGCAAAAATCTTGACAATTATCGCTTAAGTATCTTCCAGGCATTAGTGGTTTTTTGTTGGCGAATTGTCTTCTATTTGCATCTAGGTGTTTATATTACTATATTCATTTACTTGGTGTCATCAAAGTAGTTGAAATTTTTCTTTTTAAATTGAGGGGGTAAAAAGCAAGTCCAAAAACTAGAAAAATTAAACTATATGCAGGATTCAACACTTAATACCAATATCTATCGCTCTAAAAAATTCAGAACTGTACGATGACCTCAAGAAACACTATGTATTAGAAACCAAAAATATTATGTATGAAATGCATGGGAACAAAAAACTTTGAAGCTTAATTACTCAGAATTTTATTTTTTGTACTTGTACCCTTTTGCTTTTAAGCCCCTCAACTATAGTTTTTATTTTTGGTGGGGCGATAAAGATGAGGCGGCATCTTACATAGCGACCGAAAGTGGTCGGCGGATGGCGTAAGGCTGAAAGTAGCATGCCGAACCGACAGGGGGTAGGCCGAAGGCGAAGGTTGCCCAAGGTGCTATTAACATATTTAGTAAGGCTATTTTCGGAGTTTTGACCCCTTCCCCCCGTGCCTTCAGAACGCTCTTTCCAAAATTAAATTACCAGTATAAATTATCTACTCCGTAACAACACATCAGCCACCTATACTGCCCCTGAAGGGGAGTTTTTACACCTTTTTTAAGAAATAAACAAAAAGGCCAATAAAACGAAGAGTTACAATGTGAAAATATTCCATAAAAACTTCTCTCGTGGCGTTTAAATAAAAGTCTTGAGCACATCTTTAACCTTAAACGTAAGACTTGCAAAAGATTTCCTATGCCGAGTATTAATTGTGAATAAGCATGAAGTTAACCCTTAAACATAGTTAACGTTTGCAATGATTTCTGAAGTACAAGTTGACTCTGGAGCTTGGTTGTCTTTGCAAACCTATAATAAAGCTTTATGGCCAACATTTTTATAGAACATTTGATCCCATCACTCCTCCTTTTTGTGGGTCTTTTTTACGATTTGTTAGAGAGCCATAAATGACCGTTATATGGGGCAGTTAGAGGGTTAATATGTTCCACAATAATATTTACCATAATATTTTCAATAAAGTTGCTGAACACACCCTACACTTCAGATGTAAACAACACATTGTTTCATGTACCGATATGCTGCACGAACAGGCCAAATGGGGAGAAAATTTAACCACACTAAAATAAAATTCCGATGGGATCTTGCAAAACGGCGACGCACGTATATATTTTTTTGTCTCCTCTACTAGAATCGGTTTACAGAACCCCGTAATTTTGAAAAAAGTTTGATATTGTTTTATAGTGTAATCATCACGTAAGTAAGAGTAATAAAATGTCTACATTAAACTCATGTTATTTCAATTCGAAATGACTTTGATTCAACATAATTCTTCATGTTATTTCAATATCTAATTCACGTTGTTTTAACATGAAATAATTTTGATTCAACATGATTCTTCGTATTATTTCAGTATCAACTCCATTTTGCTCTGACTGTACAGGACTATTAAATCAGCGTGAATTTTATAGTTATTTCAAAAGAAAAAATTTTCTTTGCAGGAAGAATTAACATTACATACCTAAGACGCAAAATCACGACCGAAGAATGTAAAATTAACCTTTTTTCGACGATTTTAACATGCAAATTGTTTGTGTGTAGTTCTGAGCAGCCGCAACTCCTTTTGATCACTGTTCATAAATATTCCAAGACTTTCGCCACTATTCAGCTATTTACATTGTTGTTCATTCCACCTGCTAGTCAGAAGCAAATACCTCAACTGGTCTTAGTATATTTACAAAAATTGTAGAACTTTAAAAAAAATCATTTAGGAAAACATGCAAAATAGTTACTTCAGCATAACACGAAAATAAAAAGCTGCATAAAAATAGTGAAAATCTAGTAAAAACTGTAAAATAAAGCCAATCTGTTTTTTGTTTGTATCACAAACATTGCAATGCGAAACGAATTTGGTACAGTCAGTAAAATGAACAATTAATGCCGCGTAAAAATTGAGCATAAAGTTTTTTGTTCCACTATAAAACAGCAGTAACCTGATTCTGGCCAATATTTATAATGCATTTATTTTTACATGTTACGAATAACGTTAAAACATTTTATTGTTGTTTGGTTTTTTTTTTGGCGGATATTGAAATCTTTGTTAAACAAAAACACGAAGAGGGGTGCGAAAAAACAGACGTGTGGCAACAAAATCCCTTTTTAAATAAAACGCCAAAATCCTATAATGTTCAAATGTAAAATAAAACTTTAGCTGTTTTTTTTTGTTATGAGAATTACTCTAAAAAAATAAGTAAACCATTTATATGTATAAAAAAACATTTAAGTATTTGGACAATATTGACAATGTAACTGCAACAGAATGACAACCGACAACATAATACTCTCAAAAGAGCTTAATGTTACCACTAGATTTAAATAATACTCGCTTATTTATACGGTATAGCATACAGCTATTGATTATTTAAGTATTTTTCAGGGCTTTTAGGAGATAAAAGGAAACAGCTATTTGCATTATAATAAAAAAATATTATAAATTCTGAGGAAAACATTTTAAGTGTCATGAACATTTTATATAAAAGTGCCACAATTTACTTAATGTTACATTGCAATTACTCCTAAAGCACTTCAAGTGCATTAAATAAATAAATAAAAAGGATGCTGCAAAAGTACAGGTGTAAATTTTATTTGATAACATATTACTCATATTTATTTAATGGTTTCAAAGGTTGATCCCATCATTTAAAGTTTAATTTTTGTTGAATAATATTTACTTCGTATTAGCAGTTTGTTAAGCAGGTATTTAACGATGTTTTACATTTTGCTTTATTGAAAAATATGTTTTTATTGCAGAGTTATTTAGCTTTTAATTAAGTAATACAATAATTAATATTTCTCATACGCACTAGAGATCCTTGATATTGTATTCAGGATATCTCGTAGATTACACAGTACAGTTTTAATATAACAAGGTTCTAACGACTAAATTTGGTTGAGGAGACTAAAAACAATATAATTTTTTAGCTCTTTGAAATTTTACGTCTGGCCTTTACTTTAGGTGGAGTTTAAAAGTTCGCCCTATCTTTCACCCATATTGTTATAGTAAATCTATGCAGGAAATCTTGTAGTGTTTATATTTAAAGTATAACCTACGGTCAGCAGTTTGATGTACAACAATACAAGAAAAATGTTTGTGAAACATTTTATCCCTATAGCTCTATCTTGTGTGGGAGTTTGTACATTTTCTAAAAAAAGGGGTAAAAACTCCACTTCAGCGGCGATGCAGTGAGCTAAAATGTTCTACAAAACTTTTTGACAAATCTTCAAGGACACCAAAGCTCAAAACTTAATTTGAGCGCCAGAAATAAGCCAAAACTTAAAATGGTTTTAAGGTGTATTTCTTAGATATTCACAAATAGTGCCCAAAGGTCCCACAAAACTGGATGTTATGACAAATTATTATTATTAAGAAAATTTCAACTTTTTGCCATAACCTCACAAAAGAGATGTTTTGAAAGCTAATTTGTAGTCGCTGAACCCAATTATAGCATTCATTTCTTTTTCTGAAGAAGCATTTTTGAGATATTCTTGAAACCCCCGTTTTTCTGCAGCTTTTTTTTTTGCCATTTTCAAATATCTTGAGAGCTATTTTTCTGAATTGTGCAAATTTTATACTGTTCCAAAGATATGTCTTTCTTCTTTCAGCCAATATATAAACTGTGTTGAACGGATCAAAATTTATTAAGTTACATGCCTTAAGATTTGAAAAAAAATTTTAATTTGTTTACGGTTTTTTCTTCTTCAAAATTCACTATTTTAAGACGCTACATTAGGGCAAATGGACTTTCTAGAATTTCTTGGACCCACATCTTAAGGATAGTTTTTATGATGCGGTGAGTAGTAGATAACAAGAGTTAACAAATATTCACCTTGTTGCCATATCCTCACAAAGACATATATATCCGAAGCTTATTAGATGTCGCTGAACACGAATATGATATTCATTTATTTTTTCAAGAAGTGTTTTCGAGATATTCATGAAAAACGTATTTTTCTGCAGTTTGTTTTTAGCTATTTTTAAAAATATTTACAACTGTTCTTCTAAATTGAGCTAATTTTGTACTGCTTCAGAGATATGTGTTTCTTCTTTTAGCCAATATATAAACTGTGTTGATCGGATCAAAATTCATTGACTTACAAGCTTTAAGATTTGTAATTTGTGAAATTTTACGCTCTTTCAAAATTCATTACATTCATTCGCTACATTAAGTTAGGCAAGAGAAAATTTCTAAAATTTGTTAGACCCTCATCTTAAACAAAATTTTTATGATGGGGAGTAGCGCTATAAGTATACAAAACGATTTTGAGATCGGAAGAGAAACAAAAAAAAAATAAAACAATTTACATGGCCAAAGTCCCCTAATTTGAGACTTCATAGGTATGCTCCCGAGCAATATCTAAAGCTTATATTTTTAAGTTAAATAGGTATACGACTCTGCTATGTCCATGTGAATTTCTAAGCTTTTCAGATTAGCCGTTTAGAAATGAATGATTTATTTCCAAAATCATTTAATTTGCAGGGTAATTAATATTAATCATACGCACTAGAGATCCTTGGTTTTGTATTCAAGCTATTTCCTAAATCATTTCTGCGCACATTTTTGTAAAATTGTTTCTATAGAGAAGAATAATGTCAAGCTTTAACTTGTGCTATAAAATTTAAGTTTTACTAAAAGCTCCCTTTTAAACAGACCTAAAAATATCACAAAACATTGTTCTTATTCCGCAAAAAAAAATTTTTATAAATGAAAACCTTGTAACATATTTTTTAGTTTTACTATAAGTTGGCTTTCTGAGCAAAATAAAAACAACAGGGAATTAATTTCTATTTCAAAGTTCTTAAAGGAAAATTTTCTAATTGAAAATTTTCTCATTGAAAAATTTTCTCATTGAAAAATTTTTTATTGAAACATTTTCAAGTCTAGTCATTAATTGCCTACAGCTGTTTTCACCCGATTCCTTTGTGGGTTACAAAGAGGAAGAAAACCAGCAAAAGAAATTGTTAAACGATGTACTGTAAATTTTTCAAACAAAAGTTTTTAGCTGCCAATTTAAATCAAGGGCAAAATAGTGAAAGGAAAAAAAAAACTATTCAAAAGCAATCCCTTTGTTTTATTAACGTTAGCCACATTTGCTTACCAAAATTACTTTAATTACCCGGATAAGTTGTAAAATTTATTTCTACTACTCTCCTTCTAACATTGAGACTGGCTGGAGTAAAAACATTTGGGATTTTAAAGTTTTTGGCCAACAAAAGTTTTCAACAAAGATTCTTAAACAAACTGTTGCTTAGTTTCTTAATAAACTTTTCCTTTAGACAACTATCTCTAACTAAATTGGTAAAGGTTTGTTAAGTTTTTTTTATTATTAAATTCCAACACAATTTCAAAGATATTGCAATAAACTTCTATTTACGTTGTTTGTGTTCTTATAAAACTACTTCCAAATTCATGTTGAGTGGCGACCCCTTAGGACCGTAAAAATCTTTAGCTAAAATCAAACAAACTTGTTACAGAATTTCAAGCAGCAGCAGCGGCAGCAGCAGCAACGGCCAAATAAGAAAAAAGAAATGAAGCATCCATGAATGACATTGTTGTTAATAGTGAACGATTTCTTTTTTGTGCCAACCAACCAACTACCAATATCTAAAATAACACGTACTCCCTGGTATTGAATTGCTAATAGTATCTACTCTCAGGCTACAAAATTTATAAAAGACTCATTGTGAGCAACAACAAAAACTTTGCCACAGCCAATACTTCTTCTCATTAAGCTTGAGTGTTGTTCAATAATTCAAAATGCAATTGCGTTCTCGAGTTCTGGTTTTATTGTGTCGCAACGACATTGTCATTGAAAATAACTACAACAATGTACATACAGCAGCAGCAGAGAGAAGAGATTGTATGCGTAGAGAAAGACAAATTTCTGAAGTTATTCTACACTATAGATTGCTGTAAAGGAAAATTATGCCAAAAGCATGATAATAAAAGCAGCAACAAAACATCATGTTTAAGTGTTGTTTCGCAATGTAATATGTTCTACCTAGTGGTCACATATGTAAGGAACGAATTGAATAACTACAGTAGCGTGGAAAAAAATAGCACGCATTATAAAACTAGCACACATTGTAACAGGTGCACCAAGGTAAAAAGAACCTTATTGTTTTCGCTACGATGCCCGTTACAGGCGTCTATCTACAACAAATACTGAAAGTTTATGAAAGTTAAAAATTAAAGGGTGCTCTAAAGCGAGCAGCGAAACATGTACAACATGTACAATCCTTATGTAATATAACTTGATATATAGACAATTGACACTTTCAAAATTAAAGCATTATTATACGGACTAACCCCCATATGCAAAAAAAAATTGTGTGCTTTAATGTACATTTCGAGCACACTTTTTTTTTTGATGTGGAGGTAAACCAATAAATATTGAAATTTAGACAAAATAAAAATCAAAGTGTATTTTATCAGCTAATGTAATTTTGAACATGTAATTTTGACAATTAGCTGTATCTTGAATCTTTCACAGCTAGTGCAGCATTTTAAAAGCAACAGTAACGAATGCTAAAACTAAAACAAACCAAAAATTAAAGGGAATTCTGGCAGATAATGTGATATTGAATTTAAGCTATATCTTAGGAGCCGAAATAAGAAAAAAACAAACAATCAGAAAGCAAATCAATAATCACCTTCAAATAATGCAAGGATCAAGCCGAAAATTAAATCGACACATGAAAAAAAAAACACCAAAACGAAAACTATCGCAAACATAAAAAAACGCTAAAATGAAAAAATCACTAAAGCAAAAAAAAAAACGTTAAAACAAAATAGATCTCCAAAACGAAATAAATCGCCAAAACAAAAAAAAGTTAAAGTTATAAAAATTGCCAAACGAAAAAATTTCCAAAACGAAAAAAAACGCTATAACAAAAAAGCTTCAAAAAGGAAAAAATCGTCAAAAAACTTTAAATCTTAAAAAAGAAAAAAGCCACAAAATTAAAAATATCGCAAAAACGAAAAAAGCGCAGAAACGAAAAACATCATCAAAAGCGAAAAAAATCGTCAAAACAAAAAAAATCTAAAAAAACGCCAAAACTTAAAAAGCTCAAAATTAAAAGAATAGCCAAAAAATCGCCAAAATGAAAAAAAAAAACACGGCAACAAAAAAGCACCACAACGGAAAAAATCGTTAAAACAAAAAAAAAGCAACAAAACTAAAAGAAAC
The DNA here is from genome assembly GCA_956483635.1 of Panzeria rudis. NCBI lineage: Eukaryota > Metazoa > Arthropoda > Insecta > Diptera > Tachinidae > Panzeria > Panzeria rudis. The sequence goes on from OY101451.1 coordinate 5,123,957, forward strand.
AAAATTAATATTTGTACGTAGCTTCCGACTGAAACAAAATTAAAATGTTGCCGTATTGAAAAAAGCACTGAAACGAAAAAAGCACTAGAACAAAGTATTCGCCAAAAACTAAAAAAATCGCGGAAAAACGAAAAAATGTCAAACCGAAAAACGTCAAACCAAAGCGATTCCTGTGGCACGCTTCGTATGCGACTCAAAATCGCACTTTAGTGAATTTATTATTTAAAGTACTGCCACATTACACTGTCAAACAACATCAAGTTTGTAACGACTAGTTCTGGTATTGGGCACCTAAGAATCGTATATCGGCGTTCAATCTGCGATTCATTTTAGGTCGAGTTATATTTTCACCCATTTTGCACATACTTAGTTATAATGACTCGTGCTAGGAAATCTTGTAAGCCTTACGTTTAAGGTATAAAATATGTGCATCAGTTTAATGAAAAGCACCACGAGAAAAATTTTTCTGGAACATTCTAACGGTCTAAGTCATCGCTGTATGCATCTTTTCGTCCTTTTCTTAAAAAGGGACGAAAAACTGTCCCTCGGCGGTGATATACCAAGTAGAAATATTTTACAAATATGTTTCTCATTGTGTTTTATACAAAAATATAAAGTTAAAGTTGAGTGTAGAATTTAGGAATTATCAAAAACCTATTGATTAGTTTATAGCGAATATTTTTGTAGATTGTTACAGCCCACTATATCGCCGCTGAAGGGAAGTTTGTGTCCTCTATTTAAGAAAGCGACAAAAAGACCCATGCAACAAAGAGTTACAGAGTTAAAATCTTCTACAAACATGCTTCTCGCGGTGTTTTACATAAAAAATACTTTGCACATCTTATGCCTTAAGTGTAAGGCTTACAACATTTTCTACGCTGACTGCTAATTGTGAATAACTACGAAATTAACAATTAAGCACATTTTAAGTTTTGTATGATTTCTGGCGTTAGAGATGAGCTTGGAACTTTGGTGTCTTTGAAGACCTATAATAGAATTTTGTGGCAAATATTTTTGTAAAACATTTTAGCCCGCTGTATCGCCACTGAAAGGAAGTTTTTTCCCCTTTTTTTAAAAAAGAAAAAAAACTTAAATGTTCTGAACACATCGCGTAAGGCTGATAAGATTTCCCATGCCGAGTCATTATAAATAATGTGGAAAAGGAGGATAACTTTAACTGTCCCTTAAATGAATACCAGATTTAAACTTGCAAAACGCCGATAAATGTGCATATTTTTGTTGTTGCCCTCTACTAAAATCTGTTATTAAAATTAAAAATAAATTTATTTTGTTCTACAGTGCCATTGAGTTACATTGCACTACTATTTTTTAACCCACAACTGTCTCAAAAATTTATTCAGTTAAACTTAATGATACAGCAGCACTCACTCACTCAAATAAAAGACAAGCATAACCTAAAGGCAACTTGCGAAACGCTTAACTGACATACATTGTCAGGCCAATAGAATACAATGATACTCTACAACAAGCAAAAAGTAAAAAAAATAAAACGAAGACCCAAGTTAAATGAAATAAAATAATATTAACTGGCAAACGGCAACCTCATAAGAACAGTAAGGACATTAGACGAGCAACAACTGCCATAAAAAAGCATAGCAAAAGAAGTACGTACTGAACTGAACGTTTATTGAAAATGTTATTGATGTCCTTGCGACATACTTGAATGTACGTACATACACGCATAGTTGAAAACGAGAAAAAGAACGACCCACCGCAATAATACAATTGTGCCACCAACATTTGCAATACAATTGTACTGAGAAGTTAAGCAAAACATATGAAATATTTGCAACATGACACGTATGTAGTGGCATGAAATGAAATTCAAATAATAATACGAAAAAAAACAGGACCAAATGGTATCAAACAATGTAGACAATATTTTTTGAGGATGACTGTTGCTGGCTCAAGACACGATCATTTTTTATTACCTCCAACTACAGCCAACCAAGCACACACACTTACATTCAAACACATGTATGTATGCATGTGTGTATGTATATGCATATGCTTGTGTATGTATGTATATGTCAAATGAAATTATATATTCAAGTTAAAACTCATATCGTTGTAGAGAAATATAAATAATACGCACAAAAACAAAATATATTTCATACACCAAGGAATCAAATGAAATATTAGAGGTTTCTATGCACTCATCTTTCATTCTGTGTGGCTGTCTGTCTGTTTGTCTGTCTATCTGGCTGTTTGTGGTATTTTATAGTGAAAACTGTGATTTGTTGAACCAACCTGATGGTTTCATACTTGATGTGACTCCAATTGTATATCAAATCAAAACTAAGAACCCTCAAACACAAAAAAACAAAACATACAGCAGAGAAAATGATTTTGTTTATGTGTGTTTTCAGTACATTGTAGTTCATATGTCAAATACACCAACATATTCTCCCAAGATTTAACAATGAAACCACAGAGAAAAGCAGCAAAAAAAAACAAACAAAGCACACAAAAAATTGCCGAAAAATTAAAAAAAAATTAGAAAATAATAAAACAAAAGACGAAGGAATAGGTAGGGGAAAATGTAATTACCAGGGAAACCGCAAATATGCAATTGCATGTTTTTCATGTGTGATGTATGTACACTAGGCAATGAAATATTTTTGATTTGCAGCAAAATCTAAACCGATTATTGTAGCATTTGGTATAAAACGCACGTGGTGAAAATTTTAGCCAAATCGGATAACTTTCAGGGTGCTTCTACGTTAAAATCTTGTGAAATCTACCAAAATGAATCAAAAAAAGGGATGCCTTAGGGTTCTCCAATTCGGCTCAAATTTTACCTCCACCCAATCAAAGATTATTGTTTGGAAATAATGCTTAATTTTTTAAAGTTTCACAAAATTTGAACTTTGACCACTAGAGGTCGCACGTTATAGTTATTAGAATCGGGCAAAAATTTGTATCTACGCTTAATGAAAGATCACTATATTTAAATTGAGTTTAACATTGGCAAATTTTGGAAAACTTAAAATTTTACCTCAGTGCGGCACGCCTGAGAGCTACCCGATTTGACTAAAATTTTTACCACGTATCTTATAGCCCAAGTATCATAATAATCCGCACAGGTTATTTTTTCATTGTCACCCTAATGTACATTTTGCACATGTGCACATGTATTATATGGATATACATTAGGCTGACAATGGAAAAACATGAAATAGCTGTGCTGATTATTAAAGTACTTTGTCTAAAACACACGTTCCGAAATGGGATAACTCTCGGGCGTGCCACATTAAGGTAAAATTTTAAGTTTTCCAAAATTTGCCAAAGATGAATTCAATTTATTTATAGTGATCTTTCATTAAGCGTAGATAAAAATTTTGGCCCGATTCGAATAACTATAACGTGCGACCTCTAGTGGTCAAAGTTCAAATTTTATGAAATTTACATAAATGAAGCATAATTTCCAAACAATAATCCTTGATTGGTTGGGGGTTAAAATTGGCGCCAAATCGGATAACTCTAAGGCGTCCTTTTTTATGCTTCATTTTGGTAAATTTCACAAAATCTTAACTTTAAATTCAATGGGGCACGCCTGGAAATTATCCGATTTGGCAAAAAATCTTCACCACTTGAGTTTTATACCAAAAGCCACAGTAATCCAAACAGAGTTTGTTTAAATTAACAAATACATATTCCATTGCCAGCCTAATGTTCACGCAAATAAGATATTTATACGTTTCAGATTTTTTTGTAAAGAATTTTGGCATCGATTTGTTAGTGAATATTTTTGCATCTTTTACCCTTTACAACATGTTTGTGCATATTTTACACTTAGTCGCATATTTAGGGAACTTTTTCTACATTTTGAGGCATATTTGGCTGTGTTCCTGCATATTTTGGCTTTTTTAAGTTTTATGGATATTTACAAAAAGGAAAAAAAAAACAACGAAAATTTTTAAATTTTCGCACATTTAAAATATTTTTCTTTTGCGATTTTAAATTTACTCTAACGTATTTTTCCCCAACTTCTTAAAAGTTTTGCTCATTTAATTGATTTATTCCCAGTTTATTCACAGCTTTAAAAATGTTTAATTATGTAGTTTTAAGTTTTTTTTAGCAGTATCAATTTCGTCGAGAAATAATGACCATAAAAAATGCAAATAAAGCACAGGCAAATGGTACTGCAAAGTGAAGATTGACTACATAGCCGGGCTTTGGACGGAATTAATTGTTTTCTTCCCTGAGTATGTCGAACAGTAACTTCGAAGAGTTTAGATTTTTGACTGGGCAGAAAAGATTCACTTTGCGAAGTCACTATGTCACATACCCTGGCCATTATTTCCACTTTAAAGTGGAAATAATGTCCCTGAACGTTATCTTCTTGGACATTATTGCATGTCAACAATATATTAAGTACATCTTAGTTCGAGATGTCAGTACTGAATATTATATAAATTATAAACGACATGATTAAGTCTTAAGAGCAATTTTTTTACATGTTTTTGGAGCATATTTTTAAGTTTTTAGTTCATATTTAATGCGCATAAAATACATTTTTAGGAAATATTTCCGGTTTCCCTGGTAATTACTTTAAGAAAGAACATCTGCACATTTAAAGCCAAGTCATTTCGGAAATTTATTGTGAACTACTGAAAAAATAAAATGCTTTTTATATCAAATTTCTACTCAAGTGGACTGTCTGGATTCGGTAAACAGCACTTAGTTATTTTGCTAAATACTTTGTTTAGATTTGAAAATTTCATAAAATTTCTTAAAAATTTTCGACAGTAAGCAGCTGAGAAAAAGAGAGAACATGATATGACATTACATGGCGTGACATGATATGACATTACATGACATGACATGACATGAAGAAAATTTTCTTGAAGACAAATTTATCAATAAAAATTCCTGGAGAAGTCTTTGTTGTTCCCCTCTTTTTTCTTTTGTAACAGAAAATTTATAATTAGACAAATATATTCTAAAGGAAAATGTATTCTTGAGAACTAAATTCCTGGAGGGTACTTATATTTTGGGTTGTATTCCTACGAGCATGTTAATGTTTATATTATGGCCTATATCAATATATACGTTTATGTCTATATTAATATCCATGTTAATATCTATGACTAGGTCTAACTAATCATATATTTCATAGACTATAATATTATGTCACCCACTATGGCCATGTGAATATTTGTGTTAATGTCCATATTAATATCCATATCAATACCAAGGCTTATATTTACTAAAAAACTTTGTCTAGTGTTTGGCGATGACCAGTTTTTCTTCTTCAGTAAATATTTCTTGAGAGCCAATTAATTATTTCTTGAGAGCCAATTAATTATTTTAAAGCTTATTAAACTTTTTTTAATATTTACTTTGAAGCGAATATTTTCTACAGCTCTAAAGACAACTTGCGCTAGCCTGTTCCAAATTATTGAAACTATTTTTCCTCTTAATAAATATTTCCCAAAAAAAAAAAATATATAAATTCTCACACATACTCCATATAAAGGAACTATTGTATAGAATATACAAGTGTGTGCGTGTGTGTATGTGTGTGTGTGTATGTGTTCACATAGATGACAATTGCAATCAACTTTTGCTGCACGTACACATGCGACATGTCAAGTGAATTTAAAACCATTCGTGATATCATGTACATTACATGTTAAAATTTATACATTCACACAAATTCAAAAAAACTTGTGTGCGTGTGTGAATTTTAAAAATTTTCCATACACTTTTCTATGGCTTTATGTGTAAATTTGTAAAAAAAATGCATTACAGTTCAACAAAAGTTTGTGTGTATGTTTGGGCAATACAACCGTATTAATTTTTTTTACGAGACCATGAAACACAATAGTCACTTGTATTAAATATATAATCACAACGTGTGCTTTTCTATGTGTTTATGACAGAGTGCATGTATGCGTGTGTGAATTAGTAATGACTGCTGCATATGCATTTAAGTAGTTTTTTGCTTTTTGCATGTGTTTCTGTGTGAGAGAGTTGTGCGGCAAGAATGATGATGACGTTTAGGTTACTGGCTGTAGAAGTTGATGTTACAGCAAATACCAAAATCATTCTACTCATATAAATGTATATGTGTGTATGTATATGTATTTATATGTCTGAGTGTAGCAAATGTTTAAATAAAACAAGGATACGCCATCTGTGTAAGACACCATTGGGTGCTATTATTAAACCATTTTAGAAACAACGAATACTTCGTTCATATTTAGAAGAAAAAACCAAAAAAAAAACAAGAATACAACAGAAAAAAAATTTTGCAATGTGATATTTTGTGTTCAGGCTGCTAAATGAATTAAAATAAGCGGCATTATTGGTAAACGTTTTTAAAATTATTTAACACAAACTTAAATAGGAGGCTCCAGAAATTTCCTTCATAACGTTAAATTATTTTAGATTTAAATTAAATTAGATTAAATTCGCTTAAGATATTTTAAAGCCATTTTGAATAGATTCCATATTTACCGATTTAATAACCTTGGAAAATGTTTGCTCATCTATAACCACAGACGATTTAGACACGTTTTATACACATATACCCAACTTTTTTTAGTTAAAAAACCTTTATTATAACTAAATCCTGCTAAATCGAAACTGCCATACAACATGGAGAGAGATCAAAAAGTGTTTTAAACTCTAGCCTTTAGTTTTAATAACATAAAATTAAAGTGAAAAAAAATATATAGAAACTTTTATTTTAGTAGTGGTCACGACAATGTAGTGTATTTGTCACTTAATCTGCTCCGCACTGTGTATTGTAGTAGATATTTGTAACAAAATGATTTACTTTGTTGTCGTTAGTTGATACTGCAAGTAATCTGTATTGGTATTGTGACAGACTAACTTTGTATGTTTGTTTAAAATAATATTTTTTGAACTCACAGCAAAAATAAACATTATTAAGCCCTGGACAGCTGGAGTTACGAATTAAGAAATATAAATAGCATAGGCTTAACGCGACAACAAGTCGCGTATCTCGCTTACTAACCAGTTTCGACCGAAGCAGTACTTTTTGCTGGGTAGTTAATCCGACAGACGTTCATATATATTTGCGATGTTATTTTTAAAAGTGGTATAGTCCACTTAAAAAAAACACTTTAATTTTACGTAATTTTGTTTGAACTGAATAGGTTTATTCATTACATGAGTTAATATAAGTTCAAATTATAATTAAGAGTGCCATAGTAGAATATCAAATCACTTCCTCGTTTATGTAACTTCCCAGCAAAAACTACTGCTTCGGTCGAAGCAGGTTTGTAAGCGATAGAAGCTCAATGTTGTTGTTTCTTCTGCTTCGAAAAGCGCTTCGAACATTCATGATTTTTGTTCGCGATGTCCCACTTTGGAGCTCTTCCAATTGACATAAAACAGCGGTTCTTTCCAAGTATCAAAAATGCTCTAAAATCATGTCGTTAAACTACAGACAAAACAAATCGTATTTTATTATAAATCTTTCTCTTCCATGCAATACATGAGAAATATAGAAAGAGAGCATGCATTAAATGTGTTAGTGTTTATTTGAAACAATTCGTGCGACAATTCTATAGAACCAATTGTATTGAAAGATAGAATGCTACTGGATACAATTTTGCTCAATTTGAATTTCTGCCTTCTTTTTGAGCATCCTCGGCAGCGCTTTAAAACATCGCATGCAGAATTTGAAGTTCGTGTTAAAAAGACCACTAACTGAGAGATCTCTGCCGTCTTTTTGAGCATCCTCGGCAGAGCTTTAAAACATCGCATGCAGAATTCATGAAAGTTTTTTACTGCTTCCAGAAACATGATTTTTCTTTTGCTTGGTTGTGAGAAGTTCTCACATCGAGACAAAATTCATAGAATACTATTATTATATGAATCACCTGAATGAAAACCTAATGAAAATACAAAAATATTAATCGTCCCATTTTTCACAAAATGATAAAGACCCTTGTTGTGTAAGAGGATGGCGTAAACGCCTATATCGTTTTTTGTCATAGATTAAACCAACAGACAACCCGTACTCTTTAATATACTACAAAAAACGACTGAGGCGTTTACGCCAACGCCTTCCACAATCAGGTCCAACGAATTTTTCGATGCGAGAAACTCTCACATTAGTTACAGAAACTAGACACAGATAAATAGAACGTATCAGTTAATTTTATTAAGTTGTGTATAAAATTAATATTTGTCTATCGATTTTCATGATTTATGGCTTACTTTATTTCTAATACACTTAGCTCTAAGATTAATGATAAAAAATATAAAATGCTCAACGATTTATTTTTTTATGAATTTTTGAAAACAAAAAATTGTTTAATTTAGCAAAAAAAAATTTTTTTCTCTGCTAATTTCTAAATAAATCTAAAGCAGTAATACATATAAAAAAAATTATTTAGAGTTGACTTAAAGATAAATTTATTCCGCATTTTTTAGTGGTTTATTTATTCAAATCGGACAAACCGTTCTCGAGTTAGGGTGAAACATACTGATTTACCTAGTGGAAATATTATAAGTTATACCCATTAAAAACTTTGTACGTGAGAGAAAGAAACTAAAAACGTATTTGAGTTTAGCACATTAAACTTTGTATATTTCCCATATTTTTATTTAAAGGGACAAAAACAATTTTTTTGCCTTCTAGTAATATCAAAGACAAGACATAGATATCGATATAAACATTGGCACTGATATTGTTGACATAAACATTGAAATTGATAAGTATTGACATTGTAACAGATACTGATCTTGTCACAGACACTAACATAGATATTCACATAATTATAACAAAGAGTTAGAAGCTTAAAATGTTCCCCAAAAATTTTGATCATAGTGTTTTACATAAAAGTGCGATACATACTTCCTAGTAATAATGTAAGGATTACAAGATTTCCTATGCCGAGTCACTATAACTATGTGCAAAAGGATGTAGTATATTTAACTCCCCCTAAAATGAATTCCAGATGTATATTTGCAAAACGCTGATACACGATATAATATCTTTTTGTGCTCTCTACCAGAATCAATCTTGTTAATTTAAAAAAAAATCATTCTGTTGCATAGCATAATTAGCCCTACATATTTATTACGACCATGGTGTAGACATTAGGATAGACACAGATAAGAATACAGCTTATGTTCTGCAGGCTTTTCTCCATTATAAGGTTATAAATAAAATAAAATTACGCGCCAATTTTTTTTTCAACCAAAACACTTTTATCATCCAAAAAATATATAAAAAGAAGTGCCAAATCCAAAGAAAAAAATATTAAAAATAAAATGCGTTGCAAACAACCAACCAGAAGATAAAATTTAGTAACAGTGACACACAGCCAACAAAATGAATAGCATACACAGCAACATATTGCTGATAAAGCTGCTATAAGAGGAAAGAATTTAGATGGATGTTTACGGTTTAACTTTGTAATGAATCGATTTTTTTTTATATTTTTTAGGTTTTTTTTGTGCAGTTTATCTATTGTTTTAGTTGCAGTTTTTTTTTTCTTGTTCGCTTTTCGTTGATTTTTAGGTGTTTCGTTGTTGTTTTAACATGGCTATTGTCTTGTTGAATTATCATCATCAACCTCATTCATGTTTCAAATACTGACGACTCCAATGTGACTCATTGCCAGACAGATTAACTAACTAACTTTTTTTTCTTTTGGTTATTTGGTTGGCTGAAGGCATTCTGTAATACCTTCCCTGCTTGTCGTTGTATCTTTAAAAGTGGCATATCAGTGCAGCAAAGGTTGGTTGGTGTGCGAGCTAGTTTGGCAGTATGTATGCCTGCGTTTTTGTGTGTGTAGGTTTGTCTATGTGTCGGCATGAATGACTGGATGCTTAAATGACTGCAACAGTTGACATTGATGGCAATGAAGATGAAGATGTTTTGCTGACTAAAAACCTGACGATAATGTCAGTGCTGATAATGCTTGTTGTTGCTGTTGCTATTGTTGTTGCTGCTGCTGCTGTTGTTGTTACAAGTAGTAGTAGTTAGTACACTACACTTGTTGTAATTGTTGGCAGTTTTAGTAGTTGTTGCAGTGATACAACCAACCTCAACCTCTTTTGATGACGACAGACACTTGCATAAACTGGTTACAACAAATAACAGCTTTAACATGTTGTATGTCGTGTGCTTTTTATTATTTCGTATTGGCAGTTATAAAATAAATGCTGCAGATTACTTGTGTATTACTGGTTTTTTTTTAGTTATTTTTTTAGTGATGATATTCTTGATAATTGGTATGGTTAACAACCACAACTGCTGCCATTATATAGTAAACTCAAATAAGGTGTAACAAATTTCATAATTTTTCTTCATAATACACAATCTATAAAACTAAATATGCGGTATTTTTTAATTTAAAAAAAACTGAGTTCATGATATATGTAATAGAAACGGCTTTTTTACCTTTTAATAATATTAAATACTATCTGTTTGAAAGTTTCTTAAATTTAATTAATTAATAAGCAAGATCGTTTTTTGTTATACATTTTATGGCCACATTTTACAACCGATTTTGACAAAACTTCTGCCATTTTAAAGATATTTATTGATAGATGTGCACAATCTATGTTTTGTTAAAATTGGTTCTGTATTTAAGGAGCTATAAGCATTTAAGCCAGCTACGTCTAAACAAACATACGGTAAGCCGCTTTGAAAGGTATTACTATTTTTTTTTTGCAAAGTAATCAGCATTGCTATCGACGAAATCTGACTGGCTGTTGTGCTCTCGTCAGTGTGAAAGCACAAAGCTCTTTTGTAAAAGCTTGCACATTGTTCCAATGTAATTGATTTAATGTTGCTACTAATACATGAGCACATATCACACATGCATGTATTAGCTTAAAGTTAAAAAAAAGCTTGCATAGATGTGTGTTTGTAGATTTTGCTTTTGCAAAGAAACTAACACATAACATTTATTCTCTTCTTTGAATTGGTGTTATTGTACGAAAGGCATATTACCAAAAGGGAAGATAGTTCAATGCTGGATGTAGCGTGCATGCCTTAATCGACTTAAAATTTCAACTGCAGTAATTATTGAAGCATATTGTTTTGAAATATTTAAAATATAAAAAAAAATTTAAGGTTTTTTGTACAAATTAACCATTTTTCGCTCTCATTTCAAAATCTTGATTTTGATTTATTTTCACGACTACATGAATTGAGATAACAAAAAAATTGTTTCTTCATGTTATCCAGGATTGTGTTAAAAATTAAAAAAAAAAATATTTTTTAGAAAATTTGAGCTATACTATTACTTGAGATATTTACGAAATAGAGAACAAAGTCGAGGCCAAAACACAAATTTTGATAATTGTAAAAGTTATGTGGTTTTTATGCCCAAGGCAGTTAAATTTGACACCTTATAGCTCACCATGTGTTTCAACAGAGTGGTCCAAATTTCAACGTTCTTAAAGTCTAGGTCCTCCTCTATAATTTTTATATCTATCGTTTTATAATTAGATGACAAGTTTCAAAGATAAAGATATGCTACCTTTTTTCCAATTGGACCTACTGGGCGGTGTTATAAGCTTAAAGTTGTTATTGTATTATTAGTATAGATACTTTTTTGCGTACTTCATCTTATAAACACACCAGTTGCTCCTGAAATTTTATAACTTAATGCATTACATATTTATGGATGTTTTTTTTTCTTCGTCTGAGAATTCATAAAAGTGTTGACATTAAAATATCATATATTTTAACATTTTATAGTCTTACGAATTTCAATTCTTTTGTGGTTGAATTGTTTAACGATAATTATTTTGTAAATATTATGTGGTGTGGTTGATTGAAGAGTTGTTGTTTAACAATTACTAAAATATTATAGATGTAGACAACACTTTAACTAACATTGAAATATTGACACAAAAAAAACTTTTGGTTTTTGAGAAATAAAAACATAACTATGTCATGATTAAAGTTTATCATTTATGGCATTTGCTACATATGGGATCGGCCAGCTCTTATAAATTCATCTGCCATTTCGTTTCTCATGATGTCATCATACTCAAGTACAAGGATTGCACTAATACAATGCCGCTTAAGAAAAGTAACAATTCTACTTCTGGGTTTACTAATATGCTCATGTTGATATTCATATTTATGTTCATGTCTATGCTAATGTTCGTGGTAATGTCCCTCCCTGTTCATGATATCGAATCAGTATATCAATATTAATTCTTTTTTTTATATTTTTATTTATTGAATGAAATTTTCCAACAATTACAATTCCTTCAATATCTATTTCCATGTTCATGCTTTTGTCTACTTTGCTGTCACATCTATATCAATGTCAATAATGTGTACGTTGTTATGACTATATTTGATTGTTTCTCAAAATTAATTTCCCTGTGTCCATACTATATCCCTGCATGTTTCGTTTAAATATTTTTGCATTAATGTTGGTAGTCTCTCTCTCTCTCTCATATATACTCCAGTTGATGTTACTTTGACAATTATTTTTAAGAAAAATAGATAACAATCTATTTCTGCAGAATAGAACTGTTACAAACCGCTGGTTGCCAAGGTTTTTTATGCTTAAAAATGATGATTGACACTTTGGCTTATTTTTCTATCTGTGTTTGATGTAACAAATATTAAAAATGTAATAATAAAAATCACAAATTTAATAAAAATCAATTGAGTTCTTGGAAAGTTGTTATTGAAATGTGGTATTTTTTCGTTTTTTTTCTTTAGAAATACTTGCGTTTAAGTTTTAAGAACACAAAAAAATTTACAATTTCAAATTAAAAGCATAAAATTAATTTAATGTGCTTTAACTTTAAAAGAAGCTGGAACAAAAAAAAATGTTCTAGAAATACTTATAATTCTCTCAAATAAGTAATTTATTTTGCAGCCTTAAATTAATAAAATAAAACTTTGGCTTTGGTGCTGCTGGTGTTGGCAAACTGAAGAAAAAGAAATTAAATGGAAATTATGGGAATTACTTTTTGTCGAAAATTAAAATTTATTAAAAAAAAAAACAAAAAAAACTTTTTAATAGCGGCAATTATCAAAAGACAAGCCAGTACAGCCAACAAATTGTAGAAGAATTTATACACTAAGAAAAATAACGAAAGTCTAATTTTAGAACTTTGTAGCCTTTTATATTAAAATCAATTTGTATATTTAATTCATGTTCATGGTAATGTTCATGTTAATGTTAAAGGAAATTTTATTGATACTGATACCAATCATGTCTTTCTTGTTATTCATTGTTCTGTTAATAACCATATTAACATCCATGTTCATATCCAATTTCATATTTGTGTCCTTCTTTATGTTAATATCTTTAACAATGTCTGTGTTAATATCCATAGTCATGTTAATAAACATGCACACGTTTAAACTAACATCTGTACTAACATCTATATTCATATTTATGTCTACATTTATGTTTATATCTACGACACACCATATTCAAGGAAATTTTTTATTATTATTTTTTTTTTCTTTAAGTGCTTAAGCATTTAATATTCTTCTTATGATTTACTACAAATGCATTTTGAATAGCAGCCGTTATCTAAGGACAAGCCAACAAATAGGAGAAAAATTTATATACTGAGAAAAATAGAGGAAATCTAGTTTCTGAGCTTAGAGGCCTTTCATATTAAAATGAATTTTCATATTTTTATTCAAATTACTGTTCATCTTTATGATAAACTCTATAGTCATGCTTATTCATAAATAAACAATTATAAGTACAAAGATCCAAACCGGGTTTGTCTGCAACCGGATTTCTTGTAACCGGGTTTGTAATCGGTTTTTATGAAAAAAATATATTTGCATATTAAGAGAAAAATACGTTTTAAAGCATATGTGTTTCATCAATACTGATCGACAATAAGATACTTAAAAGTGTATCACAAAATATTGAGTAGCTTATTTATATAAGAAGTAATTATTTCATGTCCATGGCTATGTTCATGTTTATGTTAAAGCAAATTCTATTAATAAAATTAACAACAAGGTCTATGGAAATATTAATAGCCGTTATAAGATATTCTCTCCCTGTCTATATTGTTGCCCATGTTCATGTTAAAAGCCATATTAATATCCATGGCCATGTTAATAACCCTTTTTATGTTGATATTTAAACTAATGTCTGTATTAATATCCATAGTCATCTTAATATAAATGCACAAGTTAAAACTAACATCCATATTCATATCGATGTTCATATTTATGTACATAACTATGTTTATATTCTAAGACACATAACATTACAGAACAGTTCTTTTACTTTGTGTTTTCTTTAAGTGTTTAAGCATTTAATATTCATTTTATGATAAATTATATATACACACTTAATAGAGTACATATCTATCAGAAAATTATGCAAAACATTATACAAGAAATAGCATTTTTTTAAACTTCCATTTGTTTAAACTTTAATTTATGAATGATAAGACCATAAATTTCAACTTTTTATTCTTGTGCAAATATTTTTCCCCAAAGAAACATTTCACTGAACTATGATGATGTCTAGTTCTGAACAAAACAAAACAAAACAAAAATAATGTAGAAATATTGTACATAAAAATAAAATAGCAAAATAAATACACACAGTATGAGTATTAGTAACAGATACATTGACTTTTCATTTCAGTCAACAAAACTTTTTATTTTCTTTACTCACTCACAAGATTGAACAACAACAAAAAAACCGAAAAAATCTGATCATAAAATGTCCATAAATATAAACTTTTATACGGTTTTTTCTATAACTTTTTTTTGAAAAAAAAGAAATAAAATAAAACTTGGAAAAATAAATAAACAAATAATGGACTTAGAGCTTAAAGTATTTTTACTATATGCAAAAATAGTTACAGGGTAAGCCACATACTAAAAAAAAGTTATGTAAATAAATAAAAGTAAAGTATTAATGTTCATGTGATGGTTTCCTGATATCCAATTAGTTCATGTAAAACGAATAGCTTTTTTGATAACCGTTCTTAAAATCTCATAGACTTTTTGATAATCTGGAATTTTACCACAATTTTTAGTCCACCCTTTTTGAAGCTGTCCACAAAGGCTAATATAACTTATTACGAAAATAATTTTTTATTTCTCTTTTCCCTTCAAAATTGAACATGTTAATGGATATTTTATGTCATTTAATGAAAGATGACAGCAACAAAATAAACAAAAAATAAATAAAAACAAAGCAAAATAAACTACTCGCACTATAATAAATTCTCTGAATGAATGTTGTAAGACCAAATTTTATTGAAGAGTCCAAGGACAGGAACATTAAAGCTTTGAAAAGGGTTCAGATATACGACGAATATTTTTACATAAAATTTCTATTATCGTTAAAATAAAATTCTGTAAAATATGAGACCACATCTCTCAAGCTATTTTTTTAATGTTCTCAAAAAGAGTAAAAGCTTACGCTCTTATTCACGCAAATCACAGATATATGTAGATCGTACACATATTTGAATTGCTTCTTAAAAAAACAGTGCTTCAAAATCGTAGTACTAAATAAATAGTACTAAAAAATTTCAGTATGTATGAACATTAAAAGGTATTGTTAAAATTCTGACTAAAAACTAGTACTAAAAATTTGTACTAAAAATTGGTACTAGAAGTAAGTACTAAAAATGAGTACTGTTTATGTATATCAAAAGGTATTACTATAAATAAAAACTCGAAAATAGTACTGAAATTAGAACCAAAACTTAGTACTAAGGTCTATTTGACAACTATTGTATAGAAATTTGTCAATTAAGCTCTTAATAAACATAAAATATTTTTTTTATAAATAAGGCCGTTAAAATTTAGTATTAAAAAAATGTCTTAACAATTTTTTAAAGAAACGCTTCTGATTGAATAAAATTAATACGCGTTCTAAACACAAAATAGAGCAGCAAGTATTTTAAACATTTAATTGACTGGCCAAACTCAAATGCGCTTATACACAGGCAAGCAACGCACATACACACATACACCTACATACACTCCCACACACGCAGCACATGCAGACATAATAAAACCAATTGACCAAATTGGCAGACAGACAGTCAGACAGACAAATAGATAGATGGACACATGGAAGTTTAGTTCGGTTAGAGCAAGTATTTATGTAAGTGTGCATGTGTGTTTGAACGAGTCTTATCATTATTGTGTTTGTTAAATGCATAAAATATTTGGTAAACAATTTAATTTTACAATACATTTTATGTAGACACACATACACACACACACACACACACACACACAAACCAAACAACGCCTGTAAGTAGGCCTTAATATTGGCAAAGCAGATGTGTATTCGTAGAAGCACATGTATGGGTAAGTTAATATACTCTTATTTAAAACAGCCCAGTGGTAAATGAAACGAAGTATCTAGATAATAATAAATGATGTTAGGATGACGTTCTAAGCGAGCCACCTAAGTACTGTACATGTAATCTAACATGTCAGAATTTCATTGTATTTCATAAAATTTATCCCTTAATGAGCAAAGTAAAACATTGCGGCCTACTTTTGGGCAATATTTCAACAACAAGCTCGCTTACAGTTCCACTTATTATGTAATGGGACAGTAGCGACACGTACTGACATCGTACGCTTACGAGTGCGCACCGATTAAACAGCCTATGACACGCTTGTGTTACATCTAAGTGGGAAAATAAGACAAAAAGTCATCACTAGCTGCTACTAAATATTGCTCACATCAGAGATTGGAAATTTTTTCCACTGGGAGTTGCCTTGTTTTCTTTTCTTTTTTACTAACTTAAATATTTCTATGTTCGTGTTTGTTTAGTAGTAAAATGTTTGTGGTGAATACTTACATTTTCCAACTTGGCTACAGTCTCATACATGGTCATATTATTGACTTTCCCATATTGTACAATAAAATCAATATCAGCATTTGTTGTGGTTTGTCCAGATGTTGATAATGAAGATGATGATGATGGTGATGGCGTTGTTGCTGTTGTTGAAACTGCTTTTGTTTTATCAACTGTTGCTGTTGTTGAGGACAATTCTGTTGTTGTTGAGGATGTTGTATCGTTTAAATTATTACTGTTTTCGAAGTCTGGCTGTGACCAAACTAAACTTATTGAATTATTTGTTACCATAGTGGCATGTAAATCTTCAGCTGGGCCGGGTATACTGCCAGTACCTTTAAGAAATGGTAAAGAAAAGTAATGAATTGGTTTAATTGATAGCGGAGAATGGTTATATTGTATTTTATTATCCTTCGTTTAAATTGATTTTAAAACTGTTTTGTTGCAAACATCTTTGAAATTTGAAGCAATATGGCTCAAGATGATATCCCAATCATCGCTGAAGGTGAATGAGATCTCAATCTTTGAAAGATTATATTTAATGTTCTCAATTTTTTAATTAAAGATTCGAAGCCCATTTTTCAATTATTGCTTTCTAAATGTTTTGTAGTTGACTTTTTTTTTAATTGTTATCTCCATTTTTTCCTTATTTTTCCATAACAATGTATAACACAAAAAAAAATCATGGTTCTAACAACTGATTCTGGAAGAATGCAACAAAAAAGGTGTATACGATGTCAGAGTTTTGAAATCTTACATTTGGGATTCATATTAGAAGGATTAAATTTCCCCCCTTTGCAAGCAGTTTCAGCGACTCGACATAGGATATCTTGTCTGGCTTACGTTTAAGGCATAAGTTGTGTTCAGCACTTTAAGGGAAAATATTTTTGTAAAACATTTTAACCTTTTAAATCTTCTTGTATGGGTCTTTCTGTGTTTTTCTTAAAAACAGGCAAAAAACTACCATTCAGCGGCGATATTGCGGGCTAAAATTCGTTACAAAAATATTGGCCATTATAAGTCTTTAAATACACCCAAGCTTCACACTCAACTTCAACGCCAGAAATGTTTCTAAACTTAAAATGTATTTAAGGGTTAACTGTATCTAAGCGTTATTTACAAATAAAAGAAATTTTGTAAGGCTTACGTTTAAGGTATAAGATGTGTTTAGCACTTTTATGTAAAACATCATGATAAACATTTTTGTAGAAGATTCCAACCCTCTAGCTCTTCGTTGTATGGGTATCTGAGCCTCTTTCTTAAAAAAGATCAAAATCAAATATTCTGCAGCGGCGATTTAGAAGGTTGAAATGTTAAAATAATTGCCATAAAATCTATGGTTTTTCACAAACACCCAGTACAGTTTTTAAAAAATGGCAAACACTCCCCTTCAGTGGCAATATAGCGGGCTTAAATGTTATACAAAAATATTTGTCATTAATTTCTACTATAGGTCTTCAAAGACACTCAAGCTCCAAGCTCAATTTGAAGGTTAGAATCATGAAAATTTAAAATGTGTTTGAGGGTTAATTTCGTATCTATGCACAATTAGTACTCGGCCGAGAAAATCTTGTAAACCTTACGTTTAAGATATAAGGTATGCTCAGCACTTTTACGTAAAACACTACAAGGCACAGTTTTGTAGAATATTTGAGACTTCTAAATTGCCACTGAAGGGGAGTATTTTGCGTTTTATTTAATAAAGGATCAAAACGGCCCATACCGCGAATAGTTAGAGGGTTAAAGTATTCTACAAAAATGCTCCTCGTGACTTTTTATATAAAAGTACTAGGCACATATCATATCTTAAACGTAAGGCTTACAAGATTTCCTATACATGACAAATCACTACACATATGAGTAAACAGACTTTCAAAACGCCGGGACACGTATATATTTTCTTGAAGCTCCCTAGTAGAACCCATCGTTATAGCCTTGTAATTTTGAAAAATTTTGATTTTGTTGTATAGTGTAATTGATTTTAAACAGAAAATTTTAAAAATTTATTTAATTTGCCACAACCCTTTTATTTTTCCTTAAATGAATATCTACTAAAAACTGTATCCTTTCTTTTGTACTGCAAAAAAGATTTAATTTTCAGTTTTAATTTATTGCAATTTGTTTATGTCACATGTCAAACATGTCTAGTAACCAAGTTTGCTATTGCCTCTCCGTGTCTTAAGCCCCCTTCTCACATTCTCACTCTATGTGTCCCTCTCTTAACCCTTTATTAGTAGCAAATTAAATTAAATTGCTTAGAAACTTACCTTCTTCGAAACATTGTAGAATATTGCCGGCATATGATAAACAATCGGTGCTGGAGTTAGAGGTGGTGCCAGTTGCTAAAGAGGTGGTATGATGAACTGGTAGGACACCACGACACAAAGACATACAGGCTGAAATAACGCCTCTGCGTACACAACAGGGCGTATGATCTCTGCCGCCAGCAGCACAACGAGCAATAACAGCTATAAAGGGGGAGGGTAAATTTAGAGGTTTATTTAAAAGAAATTTTCAGTAGGGAGTGAGTAAAAAAATAAGCATTAATAAATTTAAGTGAAAGACATTAAAAAAAATTTTAGTTATTTTTATTGATACTCTTCTGCAAGAATGTTGCAAGTTAGCAGCAACCAACTCTAAAACTGGCTACCAAATAAGTAACATTTTCAAACTCTAGTCACATATGCAATTGTTGCTTAATTCACATGCATATCGTGTTGCATATAAATCTTATTTAATGTCTTTTAGTTTTTTTTTTCTTTTAATTTTTTTCAATATTTTGAGTTGTATATTGCGTACAAGCAAAAAAAAAAGAACTCTGTAGTAGGAGTAGAAAAGTAGAAGTGTTGTACTTCACCAACTACTATTACTTGCTCTTGTAAAATATAAACAAACTTACACATTTGTGCCCGACACGCTGGTCCTAGTTTTTCAATGTCCGATAAACGTATGTTATATGTACACAATGGTGTACATTGTGGCAACAGTCCGGATGCTTGGCAGCATGTACTCATGTTATACTTTGTTTCGTTCATATCCTCCAGCTCAACGGGTTGGGTGCGTATGATGAGACGAGGTGAGGGTTCACTTTTACCGTATGCATTTATGGAAACAACATAAAACTCATAGTAGACTTCTGGCTCTAAGCCTTCCAATATAAGTGGTGGATTTTTCTAGTTCATTTTAATTTTTAAGCAGCAGCATATCACCAGTTAGTTATAAATTTCCAAAAAAAAAGTAAATAAATGGAATATGTTAAGGAGTGGGTGTGAGAAAATGTTGGAATTGAAAGCAGAAAAAAAGAAGAAACAAGAAAAATAAATGTTTAAATGTAGTTCAGTTTATTATTAAGTATGATAAAATTAGGGTTATAAATAAAGGAAACCGGAAGGCAGGCAACATAAGGAAATAAAACATTGTGATAAAAATTTGAATTATGGTTATCAAGTGCCTTTGGAAAAAGAAGGAAATTTAAATTATTTAAAAGTCTTTCGGAAAATGCTTTTTAGTTTTTAAAACAAGCGATAAAATTTTACCGCTATTTTGTCAGTATAAAAGAAGAAAATTTAAATTTTACCGATAGTTTTTCAGTTAAAAAATAACTGTTATTATTTTAGCGATTCATAGTCGGTCAAAAGTAAGAGTTAACATTTTACTAGTATTTTTCCTTAAATATATAGAATTTGACCGATATCTTATTGGTAAAAAATAACTGTTAATAAATTACGGAAACTTTTTACTAAGAAGTAAAAGTAAAAATTTAACCGATATTTTTTAGAAAAACAAATTAAACAATATTATTGCTGCTAATAAATAACAGTTAAAATTTTACCGATATAATTGGTCAATAATAGGAGTTAAAATTTTACGAAATTTTTTTTAGTAAAAAATAGAGTTTTAACGATATTTTGTCAGTCGAAAATAATTGTTAAAGTTTTACTGACATTTTTTTTTCATAAAAAAAATTACCGATATTATTGCACTTTTGAAAACATATGCCATAAGAATTTTTTTTGATATTTTGTAGGTCAAAAATAACTATTAAAATTTTACTAACATTTTTTCAGTAAAACAGAAATATTGATATTATTGCACTTTCGTAAATATATGCCATAAGAAGTTTTTTTTTATATTTTGTTGGTCAAAAATAGCTGTTAAAATTTTACTAACATTTTTTCAGTAAAAAAGAAATACCGATATTATTGCACTTTCTTAAATATATGGCATAAGAAGTTTTAATATTTTGCTGGTCAAAAATAACTGTTAACATTTTACTGACATTTTTTTATGTAAGTAAACAAGGTTAAAGTTTTACCGATATTTAAAAAATTGTCATAAGAAGTTTTTTGTAAAAATTGTTAGGAAAAAATTAAGTAATAATAAAATCCAAACAAAGATTCATAAAAGCGTTTATGTTGACATAAGTTGCATTTTTCCAGTACAAAGGACAAAAAATTTAAAAAAATTTCAAAATATGTATGCTCAGAAAATCAAAACGTATCTCTGATTGTGTATTTAAAAACTCCCTCAAACACAAATACTTAAATCCTTATTGCTGAAAATTTATGGAACCTATATAGAAATTAGGTTGTATTGCACAAAAAAGATCGAAATTAGTCCATGATATTCCGAAACAAAGATTAAAAAATATATATTCTTTACTAATAATTGAAAATTAATGTAAGTCAACTTACGCTGGTGTTCAAGAAAACCACATATCTAAAAGGTTAAATTTAACCAATACTTTTTCGGTCAAAAATATTACTTATACTTTTCAGCAATGTATCACTTAAAATTTGATTAATTTTGTCTGTTAAAAATAACTCTTTAAATTTTACCGATTATCTATTAGACCAAATATGTACATATAACACTTTAAATTTTATAGATAAATTTTCGATATAACACATCACTTATAATTGGCCATCGGCCAAAAACAACTGTTAAAATTTTATAGATTTTCTATTTGACTAAATATAACAGTTTATTTATTTTCAAGTTTTGATCAGTTAAAATTAAATTTTACCAATATTTTTCGGTAAAAAATAACTATTAACATTTTACTAATAATCTATTTGACCAAATATAACAGTTTAAATATTACAAATAACATATCTAATTTTTATCGTTTAAAATTGACCAAGATATGTATCGAGTAATATATCATTTGAAATTTTACCGATTTTTTCGGCCAAAAACAACTGTTAAAATATTACCGATTTTCAATTTGACCATATATGGCAGTTTAAAATTTATGGATATATTTTAAAATTGTGATCAGTTAAAATTAACCGATATCTTTCGGTCAAAATATCAAATAAAGTTTTACTGACATTTTCCGTTCAAAAATAACTGTTGAATTTTTATAGATTTTTAATGCGACCAAATGTAAAACTTTAGATTTTGCCGATATTTTTCAGTAAAAAATACCAGTTAAAATGGGCCTCTACTCTTGCGATCAAATATAATAGTAAATATATGACCCATAATTTTTCGATCTATGTATATAAACTTTTAAAATTTTTACTGTTTTATATTCGGTCATATATATAAGTTAAAATTTTAAATATATTTGTTTAGTTAGAAAAATAAATAAATTTAACTGATGTCACTAGGTTAAAAAATAACTGCTAATATTTTACCGATATATTTTGGTCAAAAGCAACTTTTCAAATTTTAAGATAAAATTTTCCTCAAAAATGAAATTTAAAATCGTAGGGATATTTTTTTAGTAAATAATAAGTTTAAACGAAATTTTTATAGACATTTTTTCAATAGAAAATGAAACTCTGGTCGAGTTCGAGTTTTCCCTTAAAAATTATTTAAAATTATACCGATATTTTTTCGGTCAAAATTACTGCTACAATTTTACCGATAGAAAAATTTAAATTTTATTGCAATTTTTTCCGTAAAACATCTAAAATTTTTTCGATAGTATGTTAGTCAAATATAACTGTAAAGATTTTACCAATAATTTTTTCAGTAAAAAACAGTTAACATTTAACGATTTTTTTTTAGTAAAAAAATTAGAATACAATCGATATTTTTTGGTCAAAAATAACTGCAAAAATTTCATTAAAAAATAAAAGTTTGAAATTTACCGTTATTTTTCAGCAAAAAAACTTTTACAGACATTTTTGCTAAGAAAGAAAAGTTAATATATTTAACCGTTATTTTTTATCCTGGAAATATTTTTGGTCAATAAAATATCCGTCAAAATATAAAAATTGTACATAAATTGGAAAAGAAAATATAAAATATTCTCCTTTATACGGTTAGGGCTGGATTTGATGTTTCTGATTTAATTTTAGCACCTGTCATTCAATCTAAATCTTACCTTTTCCACCGTTAAATAATCATCACCCACTCCTAAGCGACGAAACTTGACATGAAATGTGCTGATAGTATCAGCCAATCTCTTGGGCTTATTCCAATCCAAAATAACAAAAGAATCTGTTTTGGCCACTGTATGCAGCTTGGAAGGAGGATCAGCCAAAACACCATAACCCTGGAACAAACAGCTACTAAATTCAGACATAAAACGCAGACATCTAGGAAAATATTGGAAAAAATTAAAAATATTTGTCTTTACAACTGAAAGGATCTGAACGTACTTGAATAAATTAAAATCCAAAGTAGACACCTTGCCCGAACACAAGGGATAACAGACAGTGGGTATACCTCTGGACCGACAACAGGGTGTATGATCTATATTATTGGCCAGACAATTGAAAGTGATATTCGACCAAGGAGCACAAACCATAAAATCTGGCAATGTAGCCAAGTCGGTTTTCTGAGGATCACACATTTTATCCAAACACATGCGATGAGTCATGCCATTCGCTTCACAACATGATCTTATATCCGGCAAATCGGGTACACCCATTTTATTTGAAGGGCCCGATTGTTCCTCTGTAGCCAAAGCACTGGTATGAGTAAAAATACGCAAGCGTTCACTGGGCAAACTGCTGCCAAACTCATTAACAGCCGTCACTATGATGGCATACATTGTTAATGGTTTCAAATCATTAATGGTTATCGACGTGTCATTTGCCGACACCAAACGTATAATAACATTTTCAACTTCCTTTCCACTGCCGCCAGCAACATCCTCATCCTCACCACTATCATCTTCATCGAATGAATGCAAAGCTGTTAAATTGACATTGTAATGTTTAACCAAGTGGGCCAACTTTTCAGGCGGTGACCAACTAATGATGACACGCGTTTCACTAACCTCATCAGCTGCCACATTTAATGGACTGCTGGGTATCTGTTGCACTCCTTGTAATATACACTGCAGACCACTGAGTGTATGATGGACACAAGACACTCTTGTACGCAGCATATCGGTAAACGGTGTATACTCACCGCGACACATGTCCTGACACAAGTCAGGTATTTGTTTTTCTACACAACAGGGCACATGATTGCGGCCATCGGCCATACAGCGTACAATTTGTGGAAAATCTTTTTCACAAGCCTCTGGCTCAATGCCTGTTGTGCCATCTAAAATGTTATGAACATTACAGAATCCCATACAGCCTTGGCTGACATTGGCACGTTCACAGCATTCCGTAAAATCGTGTGTTATTTGAGGTGATACTGAGCCAGTACGCCAAAACGAACGATTATCGGTGGCATCCAGAGGGGGTGGCACCAAAAACACATCACTTGTTTCGCTGGCAGCTGAATCTCTGTTACTATTGTTGCTGTCACTATCTGTACTATTGTTGTTGTAACTTTTTGAAGGCAAAGGCTTAACTAAATGTGGCAGCATAGACAAGCATACACACACACAGAGGCAAAAAATTTAAGAATTTTGTAAACAAATTAGTATTTGAAAGCATGCAAAATAACGAGATGTTGCAATCAGCAAATTAAACTCACCTGTTAATATGTGTATACTTCGCAAAACAGGCTCTGAATTTAATTCACAAATATAGCTGCCTGAGTCAGAGGGTTTTAGTTTTTTTATTAACAACACCCACACTTCTCCACCTATTTCTATTTTACCTTTGGGACCTATTTGAAAAATGATTCATTTATATTTTCATTAAACATTTTTTGAAGGATATTTAATGCATTTTTTTACAACTTACTTTCATCATGCAAAACACTTATACGTAGATCACTAGTAACTCTTACTTTGCCAGCGGTTAGAATTTCATCTAATTTTTTCCATATCACAGTATTGTTACTACGATTCTCAGACACAACACAAGTTAATAAGGCATCTTTGCCTTCATATATTAAAGAGGGACCACCAGTTCCTAAAAGAATGAGAAAAAAATTAAGCTATTTAGCATTTTTTAGCATTTTAAACTTAAACTAATACAAAAAATATTACAACAAAAGCTGAAAACACCGTACAGCGCAACAAAATTTTTTTAAATAACAAAGTCCTAGCAACTGATCCTGATGGAGGTTACCAAAAAATTATATACGTGTATGGGCATTCTAAAGATTGCACAGCTGTTTCAGTTATTTATTGGCATTCGCAATGTTGAGTATTGAATGTTAATTATTCTTAAAATAGTTTATTACTCATTTCAATTTCTTTAAAAATTTCTTTAAAAAACCTCTAATATATGAAGAGTGTAAAAGTTTTTCAAGTATTTGTTGGATTTCTCAGTTTTATGTATTGACTGTTAATCTTTCTTGGTATACTTCATTACCCATTTTATTTACTAAAATTGCTTAAAAAATATTAAATATAAGGCGATTGTACAACTTTTGCAACCATTTATTGCTGTCAGCAGTTTTATGTGTTGAACGTTACCGTTTTCCATTACATATTTTAATTGAAGTAAGCGCTATAAAAGCATTAAATATGGAAAGTGTGTATAATTTTCAATAATCATTTCCGTAGTTTGTGTATTGAGCGTTACTATTTTTTCACAACTAACTTTAATTGACAAAATATTTTATACAAGAAACTCAAAAATTTTTTACAACCATATGTTGTCGAAAGCAATTTTGTATATTGAACGTTATTATTTTAGATAACTCATTTTCATTGCTGAAATTTCTTTAAAAACATCTAATTTAAGCAGAATGTACAATTTGTACAATAACGTGTTGTTTTCCACATTTTTGTGTATTGAATGTTACTCATTCTAAGTATACTTCATTACTTATTTTATATGCTGAAGGAGGCTTAAAATCCAGAAATAAAAGGAGAGTGTGCAATATTTAAAATCACTGGTTTTTGTTCACAGTGTTGTGTATTGAACGTTACTTTTTTCATAATTCAATTTAATTGCTAAATATGCTTTAAAACATCAAATATCAGAAGAGTTTTGCAATCACTTGATGTCCGCAGTTTTGTGTATAGAACGTTATCTATCCTCTCTTCATTACTCATACTTTTTAAAGCATATCAAATATTATTATTTGGAAAAGTTATTATTAACAAATCATGGCATGTGTTGAGCGTAACCTACAGTTTTTTAATTAATCGCAAGTTTTTTTTTGTGTATAACTAACCAGTGCTAAAACTCATTGTTGTTAACTCAGTTTGTAGTATGTGCTTGGATAAAATATGAAATTCACACAAAAATGTATTGAACGTTGACAAAACTCTTATATATGATTTGCCTTTGAGTTTTGGGATGGCAGATATAAGCTAACACCAGCGGAAAGTCAGAAATGATAAGAAGAAAAGCTAAAATTCAATATAGCGCGTCGTATCTATCCCTAAAATAAAGGACAGACGTAAACTTTCAAAAAGCCGGTATGTGTGTATAATTGTTCCCCTCTACTTGAATCCATTGTCAGAACCCTAGTTTTATTTTTATTTTTATTTTTTTGTTGTATAGTGTATTGGTTTATCAAAAACTTTTCTCTCCGCCTAATAACACAAGGCCTTGTTATGCTTAACTCCAACCGAATATTTAATAACTCATTAATAACGGCATTAAAAGCTCCGCTTATTTTGTTGTTGTCATACATGAACAAATCTTTTCAACAAATTTACTTTAACGTTGCATGCAGCTGCTCTTCCTACTGCTGTTGCTGCATGACGTTCGAACATATGTACTTACCAATGGGTGTAGCGGAATTAACTGTTGATAGTAAACATGTTGATGTTGTTATTACCAGCAGCAATTTTAACATAATGACATTCGTCACAAGAGCCTGCAATTAAAGAGAAATAAAAAATAACAATTTTAATAATTTCTTAATGCCACAGCTTTATGAAAAAAAATATATAAATATAAATAAAATAAAATAAAATAAAATAAAATAAGCAGAAAGAGACATCGTATGTCCTGCACAGGATTATACATATAAATTAATTAATGTTGGGCCCTAAAGAAAATTCCATACACACGCGTATACAATACATTCACACTTGCCTGAGCATAAATACTTATAAGCCATATTTGAAAAGATTAAACACTTTATTAATGATGCAGAGTAAAAAGTCTGTACGGAAGAGTGTGTATGCGTGTTGCAACATGTGTTGGCATATTAATATATTAATTAATTGAAAATAAATACAAATTGAGTATGGCCAGAAATATATATTTTTTTGGCTTCTTCCAACTTTCAATATTGACTTGCCATTGAGTCAACATGAAAGGTGTGATCTGCAATAAGCACATAATTAAATATCAATAAAGTCACATTTTTAATGAGACGACTAAAGTATTTTTTATAAAAATCTCAACGATCAACATGTCCATAAAATTTATATAAAAAGTTTATTTTGTGAGTGATATTTACGACGAAACGAATATACCGAAAATAAAAAAATAAGAGTTTTGACCTTTTAAAAATTATAATATAATTAAATTGTTTTGGTTAAACTGTACAACACAAAATAAAGATAGCAACATTCTAACATCTAATTCTTATAGAGGAGAGCAAAAAATTAAAAATATATGTACGTGTGTGTAGGTGGAGTTAAATCCGACACCTTTTTTGTCACACTGTTACAGTGAATCAGCACAGGATATCTTGTAATTCTTACATTTTAGCTACAAAGACTGTATTGCAGTTTTATACACAACTCTACGAGAAATATTTTTGTGGAATATCTTAACCCTCAAACTTTTCGCTGTATGGGTCTTTTTTGTCCTTTTCTCGGAAAAAGGACAAAAAGTGGCTTTAAACAGTGATATAGCGGACTAAGATGTTTTTGGAAAATATTTTACGTTAAATTCGACTATAAGTCTTTAAGATACAATAGATAATAATTCAATGTGAAAGCTAAAAATCATGGAAAACTTAAAATATTTGGTTTATTTTGTACTTAATCCTAATTAGTGCTTAAATATTCCACAAAACCGAATTTAATGAGATATTAACAAAATGAATTTCTTAAAATTTCACTATAAGTCACCCTACAAAAGAGAGCTGTGTTGTACTTTATATTGTTCTATGCTTTTTGCTACAAATTAATTGATGTTAATTCCCTTGTTCCTTAGCATATTAATAATATCTAATTCATTCTGAATAACACGTTACAGACTTTAGACTAATAGAAAACACTTAAGATTGAAATTAGTTTGAAATAGTCTTATTAAAATTACATATATTTTATGGAAGTGGCAATGCGCCCTTCTTCCATCAATAAAATGTATTATCACACTTTTGCAAATTCTCATAGTTTTTTTGCCCCTTAGTTAAGAATAAATTTAAAAAATCAAAAAAAAAACCCCGACTGCGTAAAAAAATAAAAGAAAACAACTTTAAACCGTCACAGATCCTAAATGGTCATTCGAAATTAAAAATCATAAGAGAAACCTAAAGATGATTTTCAAATACCTGTTGAATGATACCCCTTTTGATATTGTTCGCCGACTTTTAATTTTTTTCGTATTCACAAAATGGCGTCTGTTGGCCGCCATATTGAATTTTGACTACTGTCATATCTTTAGTAACACTGCCGGGATTAAGACAAATCGATTGACGTAAGAATCATCAAAATCACTCTGCGCGTTCGGTTTATATAGTGCCGCAAAGGAACACACATACATACATACATACATACATAGACTGTCGGGTAGTCGGGTAAAAAGACAAATAGATCCATAAGGCAAAAAAGTGGAGCAATAGAATGTTCTATATAAATGTTCCTCGTGATGTTATATATAAAAATGCTGAACATATTTGATAGCTCAAACGTAAGGCCTACAAGATAGGATATCGATTCATTATAACTATGTTCACCAGGGGGCATATTTAAATCCCCCTTCAATTAATCCCAGACGCAAACTTTAAAAACTTAGATGCACATATATATTTGTTTGTGCCTTCTACCAGAGCTAGTCGTGAGAAACTTGTAGATTTTGATTTTGTTGTATAGTGTAATATTGGCAATTTTTACAAAAATCAAGTAACTTTTCTTTATTATGAGTAAAATCGTCATTTATCGATAGATTTTCATGCAACATACCATTATTCATTTTCAGTTTACTAAGCTTCATGATCCAGTAATAAAAATCATAAGTTTTTTACATTTTAAATTTTTTAAGATTAAAAATTCTCAATTTTATAAAAACTTTTTTTTATTATTTCGTTCTCTATAACTTCTAACCCTTTAGGCATTTTAAAAAAACGTTAAAATAGCTTAGATACGGCTAAAATTCAAAACATTTAAACTAATTTTTAACGAAATTGGACGAGTGATTCTCAAGTTATAATAAAATCTGTGGATCAGCCTCTTCAAAACTAAATTTTTCGCAAAAATCAGGTAATTTTACTATATTGTGAATAAAATCAACATTTATCTATCGATTTTCATAAAATAGAGCTTATTTTATTTCTTGTATACATGACTTTATAATCAGTTACTAAGAATATTAGGTATTTGCCATTTTGGATATAAAAAAATAAAAAATCTTTCAATTTTGTCTTACAAAAATAATATTTTTCATCACTGCAGTCTGAATAATTCCGGAAACGTTGACTATGTTTAAAAAAATATTAAAACCGCAAAGGTAAATTTATTTAACATTTTTTGATGGTTTTTGTAATAAATTTGTTCAACTATTTCCCAAGTTATGATAAAAAATCAAAAATCTCAAATTTTAGAAAAAAATTTTTTTTAAATGTATCGATAGAATTTTAAATTTGTACTGTTTTTTTTAGTTATTGTACCATAAGACGCGAAAAAATATAGTATTACTCCTTCGAATTTTTCTCGTTGAAAATATAGATTTACCCAGTATGGGCGTGCGTCTGCCCACTTTTCTTATTATGCAATTGTATTCTCAGAGTTATTCAATGCGTGCGGAAAGTTGCATGAAGCTGGTTTAAGTAAAAGTAGTCTAATATGAATAATTACTTAGTGTGATGGTGGCTCTGCCCACCTTTCGAATAATAAAATTCTATGGCCGAAGAAAATCAATGTGCGTTAAAAGTGAATAACAATTGCTTAAGGAGAAATAGTCTAAAATTAATGACTACCTAGTATGAGCGTATCACTGCCCACTTTTGCTATGAAGAAAGTGTATTGTCAAAGAACCTTAATAAGTATGCAAAGTTTCATAAAAATCGCTTAATTAGGAGTAGTTTAAAATATATGTAGCTACTTAGCATGAGCGTAGCACTACCCACTCTTCCAATGATAAAATTGTATTGTCGGAGTAACTCAATGTCTGTGGAACGTTTCATTAAAATCGTTTAAGTAGAAGTAGTCTCATACGAATAATTAATTACTAATGGAGTGGCTCGTCCCACATTTATTATAAATAAATTATATTGCCGAACGCACTCAATATGTGAGCAAAAGTTTTATAAAATTCTCTTAGCTATAACCAGTTTACAATGAATAATTTCTAGGCATGATATAGGCATGGTACCGCCCACTTTTCTGAACATAAAATTGCATAGAAACTTAATGCATGCGAAAACTTTGATATGAATAAGTTTAGTAAAATTAGCTGAAAAACATTTACTTTGTATGGGAGCGGTGGCACTGCATACTTTTATAAGCATAAATTTATATTGCTATCGTAACCTAATGTGCGAACAATGTTTTAAAATACTGAAAAAAAATTAAGCAAAAAATCGTTTAAACTTTCTTATTAAAATATTACCTGGCTTTTAACAAGTGTCATCGTTACACACACCATAAGGAATAACCCTCGTATTTATTAACAGACGGCAAATTGTTGTTTGTTTTTTTTTAATTAAAAAAGCATAAAAATTCTTATTACACACTTTTTAAGAGCATACGAGAAAAAATGAATGGCAAACGGAAACAATTTGTATGAGACTGTCTGTTTGTGTATAAATGTGTGCGTGCAAATTACCTTTCACGTTAACATTGTGTACGTCAATATATGTGAGTTCTCCTGGGCATTTAATATAAAATACATACAAACTGTATTTGTTGCGAAATTATTCGTAGTACTACTTTTTCGTAGCATACTTTTGAGGGAACAACATTACGATAAACATTAAAATCGAATGAAATGCTTGTACAATTCCAAACAAAAAACACAACAGCAATTGTAACAAAAACAACTATAGTAGCAACAACAAAACACATAAATCAAAAAACTATTAAATGCTTTTCAACACTTGTATAAAGAGAGTCGCTCGCACACAGATACACTCATTCATCTGCATTCAGAAGCCAATAGTACGAGCAGAGTACAAAATTTATAAAACGATCTACTGCGTTTTAAATAAATTCCTGACAGATATATATGCTATATATATTTGTATCCGTATCTATGTCTGTCCAGGGTCCAACTCTCTGTATCTGTTTAAATAAATATTTATAAAATACTATGTATAACAGCAAAAGGATATATAAAAGTATGTATGAATAACGTGTGTATGAGTGTGTGAGTATTTAAGTGTCTATATTTGTATACAAATAATACCAGATTAAGTGCAATTAATTTTCTGTCAGCAACAATTGTGTTGTGTGAGTATCGTTGGCAGCCCAGTTGGCCATGTCTTTCAAACATCTTGCAAGACCAATGCATGATAATGTTAAAGCGTCGATGACCTGTTGGTGACAGTGAGGACATTTTCGAACAAATGGCCGCTAGGTTCATACATGACAACAAGAGCTACACTGTCACCCGTTTTTTCATTAATGACCATGTAAATGACAACATCCCCGGAAATGTCGCCATTACATTTTTTCGGTTGTTGCTTTTTTACACGTGTTCTACAATAACAATTTGAGAAATTATAACAGTTTGAAAAATTTGTCGCTCAGAGAGTATTTAATACAAGAAGTTTTAAGACAAGACTAGCTTGGAGACAATATCTACCAACTAGTTGGCATGACCAGTTGAGTAGATTTTCTTTCACCCATTCTTTGAGTACGGTTTCTGTTAGATGGTCTTAAAAGAAACTTTAATCGACAAATATCGTGCATGACAAATGTCGAAATTTCATTAATTAGTCGTTGATGAAAATGTCCTCTACGACGAATTGGCCAACCGGGAGATAAAATACTAACACACTGCCACAAACTTTGAAACTCATAGATTCTCATACACACACACACACACAATGTTAAACAAAGTATGGGCTATAATCTGCTAGAGTTTCTGTATCATTCAACACCAGTTTGTTTGGCTGGAAATTGTTTATTTATTTACTAGTTTTCTGTTGTTGCTTTTTTCTTTGCTTATTGTTTTAGTGCTGAAAACAACAGCAACAATTGCAGCAATACAATATTAAAATAAATAAACTAAAAATTAAAATACATTTTCAAATCTCTTTTGTGTCACACAAAAACAAACAATAGATAAAAGAAAGCAAAAAATATATAACACTTCAAACAAGTAAAATTGCAAATAGTTTAGAAAAAAAGGAGGCCAATAACAGAAATAATGAAATTGCATGGAAATTCAATGAAATAAATCAAAGGAACAGTTATTGACAGGCTATTAAGGAAAAATTATTGCTTTATTATTTCAGACAAACGACGAGCTTTGAAATTGAAATGAAATGCTATTTTTAAAACCAACCACAGGATTTTAAATATGTTAATGATTTTAGAAGGCATTGAAAATTCGAATAGATAGTTGGCCAATACAAAAAAAACATGCATTTAAATGGAGATACACGAACTAGTAATAATAATAATAACACTAGTTAAACCAGAAGTAGCAATTTTATACTTTTTCACAATATCTGGATTAAAAGATATTGTACAGCAGTTGTAGCGTAGCATTAATACCATTTTACTAATTTTTAATAATTATCAAGATAAGAAATAGTTAACCTTGATAAGTATTAAAATCCCACTATAAAGATATTGTGTGGTATCAGTTGTAGCAGAAGTAGCATTTTACTACTTTTTTGCAATATCTTTTCAATAAAATTATAATAATTATCCAGATTAGAAAGAGCTAGTTTTGATAATTATTCAAATCCCAAGAAAACGATATTGCATAGGATCATTTGTAACAGAAGTAGCATTTTACTACTTTTTCAAAATATCTTTTTAGTGGAATTTTAATAATTATCAAGATTAGAAACAGTTAATCTTGATAGCTTTTAATATTAGAAACAGTTAATATTGATGATTATTAAAATTCTTCTAAAAAATATTATATAATATGAGTTGTAGCAGAAGTAGTTTTGTACTTCTTTTTCAAAATATGTTTTTAGTGGGATTTTGATAATTATCAAGATTAAAAATAGTTAATCTTGATAATTATTAAAATCTTACTAGTAAGATGTTGTATAGCAATAGTTGTAGCAGAATTTGGATTTTACTACTTTCTCACAATATCTTTGTAATGGTATTTTTATAATTATTAAAATTAGAAACAGTTAATATTGATAATTATTTAAGTCTCACTTAAAAGATATCGTATAGCATCTGTTGTAGCAAAAATATCATTTTACCACTTTTTCGCAATATTTTTTCAGTGATACAGTTAACCTTGACAATTATTAAAATTAGAAACAGTTGATCTCGATTATTATTAAGATCAAACTAAAAAGATATTGTATAGCATGAATTGTAGCAGAAGTAGCATTTTACTATTTTTTCAAAATATTTTTTAGTAGGATTTTAATAATTTTCAAAACCAGAAACAGTTAGTCTTGATAATTATTAATATTAAACTAAAAAATATTGTATAGAATCAATCGTAGCAGAAGTAGCAATTTACTACTTTTTCAGAATATCTTTTTAGTATAATTTTAATAATTATTTATATTGACTGTTTATAGTTTTGATGATTATTAATGTTTCACTTATATGATATTGTACTGAATCAGTTGTAGGAGAATTATCATTTTACTACTTTTTCAATATATACTTTTAGTGGTATTTTAATAATGATCAAGATTAGAAGCAGTTAATCTTGAAAATTATTAAAATTAGAAACAGTTAATATATATAATTATTAAAGTCCCACTAAAAAGATATTGTATAGCATCAATTGCAGCATAAGTAGCATTTTACTACTTTTTTACAATATATGTTAATTGAGATTTTAGTAATTATCAAGATTATTAGAACACTTAATCTTAACAATTATTAAAATCCCACTAAAAAGATATTGCAGCATCAGTTGTAGCAGAAGTAGCATTTTTGCAGCTTTTTGCAATATCTTGTCAAGAATAAAAGCAGTTAATCTTAATAATTAATAAAATGCCACTAAAAAGATGCTATGAGAAAGTAGTAGAATGCTACTTCTGCTACAACGGATGCTACTATGTTTACCGGAGATCGGATTTACAAAAAAGCAAACGCGCTTTTTTTTGTATTGGTGGCCTATCTATTCGAATCATTAAGTTTAAAGCTACATAGCATCGATTTGTTGTTGCATATCATAATGATAAATGCCTATTTTTGCATATTTTGGCATTGAATGCTTATTGTAGCAATAAATGCATGTCTTGAGTGCATATTTTATATTTTCTAATTTTTATACAAATTTCTAACAATCAAATATGTTTTTAAGGTGCTATTGGCTGATGTGGTTAACGCATTGACTACAAAGCAATCTATGACTTCCCTATTTGAAACGAAATTCATCAATATCATGAATTTTTTTGATGTGCGGTGGTGTATCATTTCGATAATTATTTTTGGACTGTTTAAGTGACGAAGGCATGGCACAGGTCAAGGTCACTGAGCACCGCCAGCGATTACTACTGTTCCATGCTAATGTATATCACAGCGGTAATGTTTGCAGAACTAAGCTTTCTTTCCTTCTGCACCAGCTGTATTATCTACACTATCGCTTTCCTAGAGAAGTTAATACATTAAGTAGTAGGCATTATCTGCGTGGGTGCTACTACTCTTAACAAGAAAACATGACAGAATTTGTGAATCCAAATTGATTATTAGGCTAAGGTTCGTAACGTCATATTCAGAAAGAATTGGGCATGATTAATATTCCAAGGAGCAAGGGAAAAATTAACATCAACTTAATTTTTCAACGTACACAGCAGAACAGAGTAGCGCCACTTTCGGAAGCCGCTACACTTCCATCGTCAGTGCTCACGTGTATTTGCTTATCACCACTTGTCCGGTGGCTCTGTTGAATGTGATTTTAGTTCTTACATATACAACTTTTTCGTGAAAATTGAATACGAGAATTAAATCACTCTCAATCTGATATCAAAGTGCACTTTCCCAGCGTTGCCATCGCTTTATTTTTCTTCATTTGGTCTGACATCAGTTGATTCCAGTGGCAAAGAAAGACATATTTCGTATTACAGCAAAAAGTTTTTTTTTACTACTGCTACTAATTACTACTGCTTTACAACAGCTGCTACCATTAGTACTGATACTATTTATGCTGGTACTACTACCACATCTTTATTACATACAATGTTTTTCTTAAGGAATAACGCCGCGTATCTATGAGGCTTGTCTGAAGGATGTAATCATAAAACTAAACTTTGATAATGTGTATCTAAACACTACATTTATGAAAATTTATATTGTCTGATTTTCGCTTTATTGCGATTCAATAAAATATTTAATTGCTGATTTTTTTCTTTTAAAATAATTTATTTAGGGTGTTAAGTACTTCAAAAGGCAATTTGTTAAACAAATCTTGGCAATACTGTATTACTGCTATGACTATTACTATACTGCTACGCAACTGTTCACTCCACCATTCACCATTGCTACTATTATTTCTATCTGCTAGTACTTCTCCATCCCATACCTCCTTCTTACTACTTACTACTCCACCATTTTGAATACTACAGCTCCTTCTGCTACTATAACTACTTCTGCCACTATAACTACTAGTAATATATTACTTCTTCTACTTTTTTGCTTTCTTTACTACTATTACTACCACTGCTGTTAATACTGCTACTACATAATATTATTACTGCTATTACGTCTGTCAACTTCTGCTTCTCTAATTTTTATATCTCGCCATTATGTATAACATTTTTTTTTTACTTTGCTACCACCGCTACTACTTACTATTATTACTGCTATTAAGTCTACCAGCAGCTGTCCTACTATTTTTTACTTTACCACTATTACTCTGCTACTGTAACATGTGTAACATTTTTACACAATTTTATTAAAAACTTGATGTTCTTTTCTACCCGACAACGGCAAATGGAGGGTACACATACATATATTCCTTTAAATATTTATATTTAATTAAAATTAAAAAAATAAAGCATTCGCACACTTTGTTATTATCGCAAAGACAGACATAAAAATTACTTTGAAAAAGTTTTAAATTTTTCATTACATTTCCTAAATAATTTAAATATTTATTATTGCGTTTTAAAAATTCAATTAAATTTATTCATTTACTAAATCATCATCAACATTACAACGATTCTAAAAATTATTATCATCATCATAATTATCATTAAAATAAATTTTATGTGTGCATGTGCTGAAAGTAGCAAGCAGGTTTAACTCCGTTACTTAAATGATTTCGCGGCTTCCATAGCTGTGCTATAAACATAATTGTGTGTTGTTGTTGTTGTTGTTGTTGTTGTTCTGCTTTTCCGCATACCAACTAGAGTTAAAGACAAGAAGGAAAAAAGCAGGCGTTTTAGCATGTTAGCGTCTTGTATTATATGCAGAAAATATTTAAAGTAATTGTTGTAGTAGAAAACGAGTATTTAAATTGTGAATGAACGAGCAAGACTTCTTTATTTATTCTTTGAGTGCCTTGATTTGCATTTAGGCCTGTTAACAACAAACAGCAAGCTAAGCCCTTGTAGACATCTGTTGGTGGTAATAATTTTAAAACTTATTCTTTTTCATCATCATTATTATCATCATCATCCTCATCACAATTGTAAAACTTAATGTGAGCTAAACACAATAGAGATGCTTCACAAGATGCCTGTCAAACATTTGGCATTTTAAGGTTACACAGCGTAACAAAGAACCAGAATTAAAGAAAATAATAGAATATTTTTTAATTAAAATTGTGTAGTTTGTTTTTTTGAAAGGGGGAAGTTTGTTTTATATATTTTCTGATAAAATGCTGTTGTAAAACCATTTATTTTTTTAGTACAATTTTGCTGTCTAGTTTCTTTTATTTTTAAGGTTGATGTTTTTATATAAATTATTTATTAATTATAGCTTTTCTAATTGTTATTAATGTGTTACTAATGGGCTTAAATCAAATTAAACCAATTGTTTAATAAAATGTTTTTTTAGCAATTTAAATTTAGAGAACAGATTTTCAAACACAACAACCCGCTTATATTCGATACGAAAATTAAATACATTCTTATCGAATATACATAAGTTGTTAGTTGAGTTTTTAATCTTTTTATGTTTTTAATTTTGTAATTCTCATTTCGTCTTTGAAGATTTTTATATAAGCATATGAGTTTGAAAAGTTTTTCAACATGATGGTTAACGGTCGACTGATGAATTGGCATTAGCGCTAATGAAATGCAGGCATATAAAGTAGTTTGCAACCAACGACAAATAACAGCTCTATAGTACTGCCCTCTTAAGAAAGAAAGTCGCATCTACATTTTAGTACTTTTGAGATATTTAGCTTTTAAAAAGAAAACACAGCCTAGAAGTGGTAGATATGACCATTTTGCTTAATGTTTTTCAATCATTTACTGTTAAAAATTAAGTTTTTAAGCTTAGCACAAAAATCAGAAAATCATTCGCAGCTCCGAATCTGCTCTTATCTCACTTTTGGAATGTTGGCGCTTGTGACTTTCTTTCTTAGGAGGACAGAGTAGGTTCACATGTCCGATGAACGTGTTACAACAAAAACTAAGTACAAAATTAAGCCTTAAGAACATTTTAAGTTTTAAATGATTTCTGGCGTTCAAACTTAGTCTGGAACTTATGTGTCTTTAAAGATTTATAGTAGAAATTTGTGGAAAATATTTTCGCTTTAAAGGGTTTTTGACCTTTTTTAAGAAAGGGACAAAAAGACCCACACAAAGATAAGTTATAGGATGAAAATGTTCCACAAAAATGTTCCTCGTAGTGGTTAACATAAAAGTGTTAAGCACATCTTATACCTTAAACGTCAGGTTTACAAGATGCCTCAGAATACCTAAAGTAGAATTTTGTGGCTATTATTTTCATAGAACATTTTATAACTCTATATCACCGCTATACATAAGTTTCTTCCCATTTTTTAAAAATGGTACAAAAAGACCCATACAACGAAGAGTAAGAGGATTAAAATATTCAACAAAACTGTTTCTCATGGTATTTTGCACAAATCTGTTGAACACCTCTTATAGCTAAAACGCAAGAGTTACAAGATAATTAAAATCTTAAAAAATAGCTTTACGTAATATGTGAATAGCCCCTTTACAGTTTCTTTAAATCAAGTGTTTATTTTATTTAATTCTCTTGTTTTATTCAAACTTTATTATATTTTAAAATATAATTCCAATTTATTGCTAATCTAAAATCATTGCACTCGTATGCTCGTGTTACGAGTATTAAATATTGTAATATTATTTTGTTACTAATCTCAGCAGTTGGTTTGTTTGCAAATCCATACAGAATGCAAATGTTTTCGTTTGTTTTAATGAATGTGCAGATTTTTCTAAATTCAAATGGTAAATCCCTGTTTTATTTTTATTGAAGATTTATGTAAATTATTTTTTGTTGCGTTCTAACA
This sequence comes from Panzeria rudis, assembly GCA_956483635.1. Lineage (NCBI taxonomy): Eukaryota > Metazoa > Arthropoda > Insecta > Diptera > Tachinidae > Panzeria > Panzeria rudis. The sequence goes on from OY101451.1 coordinate 5,162,809, forward strand.
GTTGGATTTTTTTTATTAAACGTTCAATACAGGGGGTGGGTATTTATAAAATGTTAAGCCAGGACTTAAGAGCAGGGAATTGGCAAAGCTTTAAAGGCTGATAGAGAGAGAGAGAGAAAGCGCATGAAAGGGAAAGTACTAACATATAATTTGGTGAAGCCTTAACTTTTAAATCCTTGTCGAACAAGTGGCAAAAAGTTTAGTCAAAAAAATATTAAAAACAAACATTTATCCTTTAGCATTTATTTACACATTTGCATTTATATACGATAATATTAAAAAGCTATTTAATATTTTGTTATTGTATGGATTTTTTTTATATGAAGTAATTTTTATAACATGCGATTTTTTTATGGAACAAGCAAAATAATATATTTTTCATAATTACAATGAATGGCATTCATTTACTTAAGACTCATAAATGTTTCGCAAAAATACGCTGATTCAATGTAAGGAGACGTTATTTCAATGAAAATATTCATTGAAGCTCTATATAAAACATTTCATTGAAAGTACTCTTCACACAAAAAATTATTTTATATAATTACTATCAATGACATTCATTGACTTAAGATTCACTAATTGTTCGCAAAAATACGTTAATTCAATTTGCTTATACGTTGAAAGCATTTGTTGTTACTATTCTATAAGAAAATTAATGAACCACTTCATTGATTTCCCGTACAAGTACATTAGCTCAAAATTAATGCACAATTCGTTGAAACAATGAACTTTTTCGTTAAATTTATGTACCTTTTTTTATAATGTGCTCTTTACCTAAATATGGAAGGTTTTACTATATCTTCTATACAAATTTTAAACTAATGAAACTAATAAAAAGTGAATTAATGAGTCATTTTGCATTAACATTGGAAACATTTAACTACATCACATTTATTAGTTCATACCTTCTTAAGTGAAGCATATTGAAGCTTCTAGGTAAAAAATTTTTCGAAGAAACTCTAATGATTTTCTTCGTTAAATGATGATTTTGTTTTAGCACAATTACGCTTCATCGACCCTATCTCCTAAAAATTACATCATTTCCTTTTAAATTTGTTTTGTACCTCATACGCCATGTGGTTTATAATTTATGCAAATTAAGGAATTTGTTTTGAATCCTTTTGTATTTTATTATTACATTATTCGCCTTATAGGTTTGTAAATCTGCCCTGTTTCTTACAAAAAAGGAGAGATAATAATAAAACAAGCCCAACAATTTTAACATTTGTGAACGTTTGAAATCAAAATTAATTATAAAAATTGGTTTGTTTTTTTTTTCAATTTGTTACAAAATAAAATTGTAAGCGAAAAGCCCAAAAAGGATTTTATTGAACTTAATAAGGATTAAGGCAGGTAAATGTATTTAAAAAAAAATAAATATATTTATGACTTTTTAAGTTAACTACATAAAAATAATGCTAAATAGAAGTCTTAGCTGTTTTAAAGGATAATCTTTTTTCTGCACATAAACGATTCCCAAGATAAAGAACAAACAAACATTTCATTCTAAACGCTCCAGAGCAGAGTAAATAAGCTAAGGCATTTACTGAAACAGTGCAAACCATTTGTTTTTAGTGAATATTTATATTAGGGACGGAGAACTAAAAACTTAATTCAAATAGAAGATGCTTTTTACAAGAGTATTTTTTATAAAAGGTACTTTTTATTAGGCAATCATCCGATACCGATATATGGGCAGTACTTTGGATTCGCCAGTATTCACTCTCATTTCAAAGTATTAACTTTGATTATATTTAACGACTATATGAATTGAGATAACTAAAAGAATTGTGTTAAAAATCATAAAATATTTAATTTTTTTAAATTTGGCTATGATATAAGAGGAGATACTGACGAAAAGTCGAGGCCAAAAACCAAAATTTTAAAATTCAAATCTTTGAAAATATTACAGATATTTCAATGGCATAAACTGTATTCTCTTTATCTATTTATGAGCTTTACACCAAGTATAAATTCATTAAAATCAGATAATATGTGTAAAAGTTATGACTCCGACAAAATTTTTCATGCACAACCTGTGGCTCAACGTGTATTTCAACACGGTAGTCAAAATTTCAACACTCTTTAGGCTTAGGTTCTCCTCTATGATTTTTACATACAGCGTTTCACAATCGGATCGCACGTTTCAAAGATACAGATTTATTATATATTTATTTTCTATTGGAACCACTGTGTGTTTTCGGCCTGCTACTTTTGGCTTTATGCCATCGGGCGGTCACTTTCGGCCCTATGCCATCAGCAGGCCACCTTCGATCATTCACATCGGGCGACAACGTTCGGCTAGCCACGTTCGGTCGCTATGTCAGACACCCCCACAACTCTATCGCCCTTCGACGCCTCCGCCTAGTCCCGAACTCGACGCCATGACCCAGACAAAAACAAAAATTTCAGCTACGTTGATGACACCAAGTAAACGAAGATTGTAATTTCAGGCTTTAGGTAAAAAAAGAATATAATTCGTCAACAAAAAACAACTACAGCCTGGAAGATACTTAGGCGATACTAAAGCGATACTGAATCGATACTTAGGCGATACTTCTCAAGAATTTAGCCAACACACCTGGTGTTTAGCCGAGACACCTTCATTTAGCAAAGACACATACCTTTAGCCAAGGCACAAACCTTGTCTAAGGATTCCCAAAAACTTATACAAAAATCTCCCCATAGTCCCAGAAGTTCCCCGGATTCCCAAAAAGTAGGACCAAAGCCTCCCTAAAATCCAGAAGCTCCCTGTATTCTCAAAAACTAAAAAATAGTCACCTAAAAAACTAAGAACTTCCCAATGCAGATTTTTAAGCGAGAAAGTTCCATATCTTTTCAATGTTATTGCTGAAAATGATGATGATTCTGCGCTTCAAAAAGCACTTTTGTATCATAAATGTGGTATTCCAAACCGGGAGCTTGCCATACAAAAATCAGCACTATATCGGCAGGTTTGTAAGCACTACTTTTATTTTATAATAGTAAAAGCCACCTTTTTCTAAAGCAATTTTTTATTTATTTCTTAACAGTATTCGTTACACGTATTTGTTACACGTATTATTTCATTAAAAAAAATTTCCTTTTACCCCCCATGTCCCAGTTATTTTTTATAAGATAAAACTTGTTTTAACTACATACTTATGTATGAAAAGAAAATATATAACCGAAATGGGAAAGAAGTACATACAACGAAATATTGTATTAATTTAATGACAAACGTTATTGAAATTCATATCAATAATATGGTGTTATTGAACTTAAATCTTCCAAATTTTTTTCTGTGTAGAATCATGATATTTTATTTTTTGTTTTGTATTGTTCAGTGTAATTTAAATTTCAGATATTTAAAGTTCTGACGTATAAAATAGGCTTTACACATAATGCCTTGAAACGTTTAACATAATTTTAGAAGAAAAAAATGCTTAGTTGGAATTTACATACCATTTTTAATAACGCGAACAAATTTTTTAGCTTATAAAGCTAAAGAATCCCTAGTGTCATAAATTGTTCCTTCCTTTGCAAAACAAATTTTTTAAAACTTCTATTCGATTTATCTAGTACTTGCCTTTCCTGTTAAGCTTATAAAACTACCAAAGATCGGCCAAACCAACTAGAAAAAAGAAACAAAATGTTATTTAACTTAAGTCAATGAAAACTTTAACCAATGGAATCTGTTTTAGAACAAATTTTTTTCTGCCACTTAAAGAAATAACGCACACACACACGCAGCACAATACGCAAATTGAAAATAATAAATAATTTTTTTTTTCGAAGCAAAAAAAACAATATGTACATTGAGTTGAGGAACAAACTATTTTGAACTTTTTCTTTTGCCACAAAATCTAAACAAAAACTTTTGAAATGGAAAAATTTAACACGAACAAAAACTATTGCTTATTGAAGTTAAGGAATAGAATTTTTTGTGAAATAATTTTAAGCCAAAACTAAAGCATCTTGGCTCGAACACACTCTAACTCACACACACACTCTCTCTCTCTCTCTCTCTCTCTGTCTTTCTTGCACACAAACAAACAAATAAATGTTTGAAACATGCACACTCAACAAAAACACTAACAGTAAGTAGAAAAAACCTTTTTGGCCAACTCAACTTGAGTTAAAGCTGAAAAAACTGGCCAAGTTTAAAACCAACTAAAGAACTAACAACAAAGCAGCAAGAAAAATGAGAAAAAATATAAACAAAAATAATATAATAATATGAACAACATTAAATAAGTAGAACAATATTAAAGAAAAAAGAAATAGAAAGAAACTGTTTACACTAGACAATGAAACTATCAAAATCCATTTTTTTTTTCAAGAATCTATCGCAGCACACGAGAGACCAAAAACAGTGAAAACAGTAGCTTTCTTCGGAAAGAGGGCTAAGGTGGGTCTGTTGGTTAAAAAGGTCATGGTCACATCTTTTTGGAATGCACGCAGTGTCATTCACGTTGATTGCCTTGAAAAGGGTTAACAACTAAGTATTATTCAGAGCTTTTGCATAGATTCAGTTTTGGTCTTTCCAGGGCTGGGCAGTTTGAAACATATCATTTTGCAAAATTTCTTTTAGAATCTCAACAGAAATGAAGTATAGTTTTTCGTTTTGGAGGTGAGCGAATATCCCTTTTTCCTCCCTCCCCCTGAACCCACACCTGTTTTTAAGCAAGAATTACTTCATCTAGGGAAAAATAAGGTGCTGTTAAAGCTAAATTATGTTCAACTACTTGACTGGAACTACCGACACTGGTAGAGTGGTCTAAGCGGTAAAGAACTCTGATGAATAGATCGGGGAGGTGTCGAAACATGTAAGTTCAACCCTCTCTTCAGTTATTTTTTTTTTTCTTGTCTACATGCTTCATATTTCTTTCTAAATAAAAATATAACTTAATTGAAAAACTAAATTAAAGCCGAACTCAAGCCAAAAAAACATTTTTTTTTGGGAAAATTTTTTTATTCAAAGTTATGGAATTATCAAACTATCCTTGTAGGTTGGGAAACTTCCAAAAATATGCAACAAAAATCTGATTTTTTATAGATCTTTTAAACGTTTCAAACTGTATTGCTTTAATTGATTTTGAAAAAAAATACTCGACCAAAATATTTATTTTGCTGACCAGTGTAACTTTTCGGACAGGATTGCTTTGGCTGATATTTATTAAATCGGCTTGATTTCGATAATTCATGTACTAAAATTGACTTTAATATACATATTAAGCAACTAAAAATAAAATTGTTACTGAGCCGTGTGATTTTTCGAATTGTTTTAGTTTAGCTGAAAGTTGTTGAGTCCGGCTTGATATTGATAATACATGTACTAAAATTTACTTGAAAAAATTTTGCACTAAGAACCTTGTTTGAACTGTTTTGGTTTATTTTAAAGTTAAAAAAGGTGTGGTCTCAATACTTCAGGCTCAAACATTGACTTGTAAAAAATTACGCAACTAAAAATTATTGTTTTTGCTGACTAGTGTAATTTTTCTAACTTTAGTGGTTCGATTGAAAGTTATTAAATTATGCTTTATTTTGATAGCTCATGTACAAAAATTGTCTGGAAAATAATCCTGCAACCTAAAAAAAAATATCATTTGCCTGGTGTAGTACGACAATTTTATTGGTTTATTTAAAAGTAAGAATATTATGCTTAATTTTGATAATTTAAGTACATATAAAAAATAATTTCAAACAATTTTGCAATAAAAATTTTTTCCTTGACCAGTGTAATTTTTTTAAACTGTTTTGGCTTATTTTAAAGTAACAAAATCAGGCTTAAATGCAATACTGCACCTACAAAAATTAACTTAATATTAAAGTTTGTTTAAAATACATTGAAATTGATTATAGAAGGGTATTAGCTAGTTCCTATGCGCATTTCATTGGGGCTAATGCAAATCGTCAGGAATCCTTTATCCAAAAATCTCATAGAAAAACTAAAGATATTATGTTAAGCTTCTAATCATACCAATAAGAAGCTTATAATATCAAAGTTAAAACATGAGCTCCATAATCAATCATGTTTTTAATTTTCTTACTTGCATACGACAACCGATGGGCTTTTTTCAACCCTAAGTTGTAAAATTACTTAAAAAATATTTATTAATGCGACGGCCCGCGTAAAAAAATACATGCATGTTTACTTCTCGGTTGAACGTATGTAACTAAATATGTAGAGACAAAATAACTGAAAACAGTGTAAGCCATACTTAAAAACAAACACACAAACAGCTTTGATTGTAGATATTGATAAAATGGCCATCAAAAGCGAAAACAAAATTAATTAATAGCTTGTGAGTGTTGGATTATTAATCAGATAGGGAAATTTCGAAGCTGAAATAATAAAATTCCAAAATAAAAAATAAACATATTTTGTTTACTAGTGTAATTTGTTAAACGGTATTTGATAAATTTAAAGTTAATTATTTGGTCTTAACTTTAATAATTCATGTTTACAGAAAATTTTATTACAATCTAATACACTCCTAATTTATTTATTTATTAATTTTTTTGACTAGTGTAATTTTCCGAACTGTTTTGATTGATTCATTTGAAAGTTACTAGATCAGGCTTAATTGAGATACACAATTTACTTCAAAATATTTATTAAAAAGCTAAAAATCATTTTTTGTTGCCTAGTGTAATATTTTGAAATGTATTGATTTCGTTGAAAGTTACTAAATTAGGCTTACTTCTGATAATTTATGTACAAAAATTGACTTGAAAACATTACTCAGTTACAAAATTTTGTTGACCAGTGTAATTTTTCGAAATACATAAATTTTTTATGAGAAAGTTATTGAATCAATCTTGATTTATAAGTATATATAATGAAATTAATAGATAAATTTAAATATGTCTCTTTATTGAGAAAGTTAAACAGTAAATCCTTCTTAACACTTGCAGTACATAACAGTCACTGTTTTCGATGTTCGCTACAGCCAGTGTAAATACTTCTTTTCCATTTCTTAAAACTATTTTCAAACTCTGTGAATTTTCTTTTATACTTAACAGAGAAAAAGAAACGAAGCAAGAGGCTAACTTAAAAACAAAAAAAAACCTTAACAAAACTTAGAAAAAAAGTATAGATTTTGTGTAAACTTCTATTATACAACAAGACTAACAACAATAAATAATAAAACGTAGAAACAAAAAATATAAGACAAAAAAAAATAGAAAAAAGCCAACAGCAACAATCAACAACTTGTTTAGCACTTGCCAGTTAAAACAAAAAATCTAAGAAAAAAAAAGAAGGAGGCAGTCAGTCATGAACATTGAAGTGATAGTGTTGGATGGCTGGCTGGTTGGCTGACTGACTAACTGGCAAACAGACAAAGCCACTTGCTTAAAGGTGGTTTTTGGTTAGAGAGTTGATTATTGTTGCTGGTTGTTTTTTTCACAGGTACTTCGTTTGGCCCCACAATAACAGAATAATAGAAAAATTTACACGTTTGACTCAATGACAGATGACAGCAAGCGACCTTCCCCACTATTTTACCAAACAAGCAGTGGCAGTAATTTGTGTCTTCAGGGCAACAGTAGAATGGTAATTGATGAATTGATCAAAACAAAAACGTAATAATAATAATAATAATAATAATAATAATAATAATAATAATAATAATAATAATAATAATAATAATAATAATGACCAGGGACCGGACTTTCATGCAAATGCATGTTTCTTGTGGTGATAGATAAAGAGGTATTGACTATTATCTATGCGAATAATCAAATTTTAAGTAGTTTGGCATCGATTTGCAGTTGCATATTTTAGTGGTAAGTGCGTATTTTTGCATATTTTGGCACTAAATGCATATTTTTGGAATAATGAAAAAGTTTTTAATGCAAATTTCTCAATTTTTGGAGAAAAAAAAAATTAATAGGCCGACTATGGATGGCAACTGAGTGAGCTTCAGTTGGTTTGTCAGTTGCTGAAAATGATACACTGATGGCTACTGGCAACTGAGAGCTGTCGATTTCAGTAACAATTACTGCCTTTCTGCCATCCATTAATTTTCAGTTGCCGACTGGAATTCCACTAAAGTTCGGTTGCATCATATAATAGACCCAATTATGTTTGTTTTATATTTTTTTGTTTAAAATAATAAAAAACTAAAAAAATTTTTACATATTATTTAGTTTTAGTACTTTCTTCGTAGATAAATGCATATCTTTGCGCATTTGTTAAGCGCCTATAATTAATTTTTAGTTGCATGAAAGTCCGAGCCCTGATAATGACGAACAACATCAATCAAAAGGGGCGGAGGAGAAATTGTTATTGATTTAATGCTTTTAGTAGTTCTTTTAAGAAAAGTAATTTAAAAGCAAAACGATATTAAATTTCTGATAATAAAATAGAAGTAACTTTTTCATTTATTTTTCTTAAGGTATGATTGATTACACTATGCAACAAAATGAAACTTCCAATGACCACTTTTTTTTTTTTTTTTGATGTCTCATGGTCCGCTCACGATAAAAACAATCGAAATTTAAAATTCTATGAATAATTTTTTTTTTTTAATTATTTTCTATAATTTGGGATTTTTCCACCGATTTCATTATAAATTAAGAACAGACTATCCAATTTTATTACCAAAATCATTAAAAAATTTGCTGTAAAATTACCGTTATACCATGTTCAGCCATGCACCTTAATTGAGGCAATTAAGTTTCAAATTGAGTTACACAATTAAGTACTAATTGGTCATTTTATTAATTGACTTCTTCTATAGTAAATTGAGGCCTTAATTGTGTTAATTTCCTAATTTCTTAATTAAGGCGCATGTCTGAACATGGTATGTATCAAGCCTTTTTACCCGACTGCGCGACGCAAAGACGGGTATTGTGTTTATCAGCCTATGTATGTATGTATGTATGTACATATGTGTGTTCCTTTGCGGCACTATATAAACCGAACGCGTAGACCGATTTTGACGATTCTTGCGTCAATCGATTTGTCTTAATTCTGGGAGTGTCACTAAAGATATGACAGTAGTCAAAATTCAATATGGCGGCCAACAGACGCCATTTTGTTTATACGAAAAAAATTAAAAAGTCGGCGAACTATATCAAAATGGGTATCTGAATCAAACTATATCAAAATGGGTATCTGACAGGTATTTGAAAATCATCTTTAGGTTTCTCTTATGATTTTTTAATTTCGAATGACCATTTAGGATCTGAGACAGTTTAAAGTGGTTTTCTTTATTTTTTACGCAGTCGGGTTTTTTGATTTTTTAAATTTATGTCTTGTTAGTATTATTTTTTAAATAATCAACGGTTTCGGAATTATTCTGACCGCAATGCTGAAAACTATTTCTTTTAAGCCAAAATCGGAAAATTTTTATTTTTTAAAAATTCATAAAATATTTCAGATGGCAAAATCTTAAAACTGTTGTAAGCTAATCCTAAAGCCACATAAATTACAAATAAAATAAGCTTAATTTTATAAAAATCGATGGATAAATACTGATGTTATTCACAATAAAGTGAAACTACCTGATTTTTTGCAAAAGATTGAGTTTTGAAGAGGCTGCTTCACAGATTTTATTATAACTTGAGAAATGCTCGTACGACTTTGTTACTAATTAATTCAAACAATTTGAATTTTAGCGGTCTTTAAAATATTTTAACATTATTTTTTATACAGAAAAAAATATTGCAATAAGACTTACACGATTTCCTATGACAAGTAATAATTGTAAATAAGTAAAAAATCTTTGAAGATCTTTAGTAGAATTTTATAAGAAATATTTTGTTTACTATATTCCTGCTGAAGGGAAGTTTTTTGTTCGGTACAACGAAGAGCTAGAGAGATAAAATGTTTCAGAAAAGTGCTTATCTTGATGTTGTACATAAAAGTGCTGAGCACCAACTTTAAATTCATTAAAAACTGATAATATTTGTAATATGTAGTTATGAGGCTGACAAGGATTTTCATTCTCGAGGTAGTCAAATTTGTCATCCTGTAGCTCGACCTGTGTTTCTGCAGAGTGCTTCAAATTTCAGATCCTTAAAACTTGATCCTCCTCTATCATTTTTACATGCATAGTTTTGTAATCAGAGCGCAAGTTTCTAAGATACATATATATTACCCTTTTTCAATCGCAACCACTGTGCTGCGTTAATAACGTAACAAAAACTCACATTAATACTGCAGCGTACTAATGCTTTTAAGAATGTAGGGAGAATTTGCTTTAAAATAAAACGCTATTGACCAAAATTTTAAAATTATTCAGTACACTTTAGCTCACGCTTACATTCCTTTACTTATTTTGCTTTAAGGGACAAAAAGTATTGGTAGCTTTAACACTATTTATTTTAAATGAACTTCTTTTTTTGACAAATCTAATACAGATGTATTTTCCATTAAAAACTTTTCGGCTAGATTTTTTTTCCCCACCTTAGTTGTTTGTTGTATGAATGTATCCCCTTATAAAATTTAATTTTCTTAAAAACTTTGGAACAAAACAAAAAAGAAATTCAAAGATTATTGGAACATTTTACCCAACAACTAAGCAACTTAGCTGAACGCACGAAAAGCACATTATCATAGTTCACAGCAGAGTATTGTTTAGTTAAAGAAAGAAAAAAAGAAAAAGCCAAAATCAAAAAAGTCAGCACAAAACTGAAGTGTGTATGTTTTTGTTATTGCCCAGTTGAAGTACAACTAACACAACACAGAACACCAACAGCAACAGCAACAACGAAAGCAATAGAGGCAACGTCATCAACTAACACGAAAAGATTTCTAAACAACAACAAAAAGTGTTAGTTAAAAGTCTTTGGAGAGTGTTTAATGCAAACAGCAGGGATTAAGAATGATTGTATTGGCAAGGAAGTTAAAATAAAGACTAAAGAAAAAAAATATGAAAAAGAAATAATAGATGAAATTGTATTGAAATGCTAAAAATATATTTACTTGTATTTGAAATCTATAACAATACATATGTAGTATGTATATGTACTAAACGATGTTGGTTCAAAATAAATGAACGTTTGTTTGTGTGAAATCTATACCTAGGGCCCATCTGAAATTTTTACAGTATCCTGTCGTTTATATTGCAGTAGGAAACGTGGTACATACTTCTTTTTATATAACACTACTACCACTGAGTACATTTACGAAAATCCATGCAAACTTAAGAGTGGGAGTGGCACTAGTCAAACAAAGTGATTATAAGTTAGGGTCTTGAAACTTTGTATAGAACATATTATTTGCAAGCATATGTTGAATTGTTTCGGATTTACTTCGATTTTTCATGCGTTTTCAATTTATTTAGCGCATCTATGCAATTGTGCTGGTTTTAAGATCCTTTTGAAGCATTTTCGCAGGTATGCTAAATTTCGAATTTTAGCAAAATTTTCCATTTTTCGGAGTAGCTTTAAAATTTTTTTTAGTAAAGTTGTAGCTTTTCAAAGAATTTGAGTTGTCACTTTTGACGTTGCTTCGAAACTGAGCTAAGTTTTAAGTTTTCGGAGAATTTGTAAGTGTTTTCGGAGTAAGTTCGATTTGAATTTTCACAGCATTTTAAACTTTTTCAATTGTTTCCATTCTTAACGCGTTTTCGATTTCTGCGATAACACCTTGTGTGTATCATAGTTTGAAGGCACTTTGATGCATTCCCATAGTGTGTTTTCCATTTTTCGGAATATGTTTAATTTTTTTTAATATTTAATGGCTTTCCGAAATATTTAACTCACTTTTAGTGTTGTTTTGAATATGATTTACAAGTGTAAACATTTTTCAGTCTTTCGGAGTAACTTTAATTTAGCCTAAATGTGACATTTCCGAATGCTTTGCAAAATTAAAATTTTTTAGAGCAACTTCGATTTGCTAAGAAATTCAACTTCAGTCTGAGTCACTATTGACATCTTTCGCACACAAGTGAAGCATTATCGAAGAACTTTCATGTTTTTCGGAGCAACTACTATTTTTTCACATTTTCGATCTCTTTTTAGAAGTTGTGGCTTATATGCTTTTTGGTGCATTTCAAAATACCTATGTATTGTATTTCATATTTTCGGAATATTTATTGCGAATAAAAACAATAAAAAATATTTTCGGAAAATTTTTATTTTTTGAAAGAATAATAGATTTTTTCCGCAGAAACCTTGATAGTTTTGCAGGTTTTAGATTTATTCAGTGAAATTTAGTGTGTGGTGTACTCAAGGAACGTTTGGTGCATTTAGATATCGAATTTTACGAAAATTTTCGATTTTTCGAAGTTACTTTAAGTATTTGGAGTTTTAAATTTTTCACTGAAGCTTTGTTTTTTTTTTTTAAATACACCAATTCTGAATAAGTGTTAAATTTCAAACGTTTTCAACAATTTCTTTTTTTGTTGGAGTAAATTAAATTTTTTAGTGAAATTGTGGATTTCTGAAGGGTTTAGTAGTGCATTTTCGTATGTGTCTTAAATTTTTAATTATGAGATTCTTTCGGAGTAACTTAGATTTGTTAACACATTTCGATTGCAGTAGTGAAAAGGAGTGTTTTGCAGGAAAATTTTCGAAGTTTTCGGATTAACTTTAATTTTTCCGTTTCCGATATCTGCAGTGAAAAAATCTAATAACATATTGTAGAATTTTTCCATTTCCATACGTTTTTTTTTAAGTATTTAAGGCATCTTTAGTGAATTTTCAAGTATGCGTAGCATATCGTTTTTTCGGAGAATTTTAAATTATAGCAGTTTTTGGGGAGTTTTCAATTTATTTACTAAAAGTATGTTTTTTGTATTTGCAAGTTTGCGATTCCTTTAGTGAAGTTACGGGTTTTCTGGATTTTTAATTTACTTATGGTGCATTTTCGAATATGAGTTATACAAACGTATGTATATCGAATACATATGTATAAAGAATTTTCGGAGAATTTTTCAGATTTTCGGAGTAGCTTAGGTTTTTTGTGACGTTTTTGTTTCTTTAATAAAATTGAGATATTCTGTTGGACTTAAGGCATTTTTGACGCATGTTCGAACTTTCGGAGAAAATTCGCTTTTTCGGAGTAACATCGAATGTTGCTAGTTTTCCATTACTCTTGAAATATATGGGTTCCTGGTGAATTAATAAAATAATAAGCTCTTGGCGAGCAAATTTATAATTTGATTTCTGGTAACCTTTAGCCTGTTCACCTGAGACGTGGATGAACATGCAACTGAAATTCTTTATTTATTACCATATAAAGATTCTGTGCGCAGCACACCGGGTTTCAAGCTAGTAGTTTACATACAGATTGATTTTTCCTTTTTAACTTTAAAAAAAAAAAGAAAACACTATTAAAATTCAAAAGCGATAATAAAAAAAGTTTGTTTTTATTTTAGCATCTTGGGTATCAAATATTTAGCAGCTGTTGTTTAAATATTAAAATCAAAGTTTCGGGATTTACGTTTTATTAAACTTTAAAATTATTGAATGTTTTCTTAAATTTTTCTTAATTTTGTTTATTGCCAAAATTTAAAAACTTTTAAGCTGGTGCCGTTTGTTTTGAAAGAAAAATGAGTTTGGGGGAGGGGAGTTGGGCTTAAGAACATGATTTCAAATATAGATTTTAATAAAATTCAAATATTTGTGCATGTAAATGAAATATTTCTTTTAATTTCATAATTATTTCATATGTTTACTCGTTTTATTGGGTTACGAAAAAATTAATTTACTCATTAAAGTTTCAAGTAAAACAACTGTTTCAATTTTTTTTTTTGCTTTCTTTTGTTGCGTAGTTCATGCTGTGTTGCTGTTGTTATTGCCACAGAAACAGCAATAATTATTTATAATTTAAAACAATAAAATCATATTACACATCGTACAAGTACGCAACATAATTAAAAAGTTTTGATTTTGTTGTTGTTGTTCTTGGTTGCAGCGCCAACGGCAACAGCAACAACAACAACAACAACAACAACAAAAAAGGTCTCGTAAATGCAGTTGTAATTCCATTTTTTGTGTTGGATTTTTCATAGTCATGTTCATTTGCAACGTGTTGTTGTTTACTCATTTATTATATTGCTGTTTATTATCAGTGAGTTAAAGTGCGAAGGAGGTACTAGAAGTTCCCTTTAACAAAGAGGTTAAGGGAATTATAAAATATGAAGTTTTTCATGAATTGCTAACAAACGTAGTTTCTCCAACGCTAATCGTTAAATTTAATGTTATTAACATCCTAAATTTTTAAGTCATAAGGGGACCAATCAATGATTCCTGCGGCCTATAAAGCACTCGAAATGGGAACTTTTTCTGGATTTAATAGCGTGACTCTATTGATTCCTGTCTAGAGTAGAAATGGATATTGTAAAATCAGTTAATTCCGGAACCGCCCTAACATGCACACATCATTTGCGTGTGTCTGTGTGCGTGCTCGGCTTTTTTTTGTGTTTTGGTAGTAGTGGTCACTAGCACTCATTCATTTATTTATTTACTCAACTTCAAACGAAAAAAAAAATTTACGAAAAAAAAAACTCAACAAAAAAGAGGAAAACTTTGAATGAAAATTCAACAACAAAACTTGTGCAACTGAGTTGAGTTGAGGGAATGAATGACCAACAAAAAAAAATAATAAAATATGAACAACAACAAAAATGAAACCAACAACAGCAGCAGCAACAATGCCAGTAAAATACAACAGAAAATTTTTAATAAAAATTAAAAAAAAAAAACTTTTACAACTGAAATATTATTTTTTTTCTGCCTTTTGTTCAAAAGTTCTTTTACTCTCTTATTCCCCACTCGCAGTTGATTATTATTCTGTATTTCTGTAATTATTTTTTTTATAGTTTAACAAACAAAAAAATGTTGTGTTTTTTCTAACTAAAAGTTATTAAATCAAAGGGCTTTTAACAACTGAAGCAAAAATAAAAGAATAATCAACAGCAAAAAATAACTTGCAGCAAGTTTTGTAAGAAAACAATGCCAGAAAAATTTGATTATTTATTTACTTATTGCCATGCGAAAAAATTTCTGTTGCAAAAAATTAATGTTAATTAAAAAGAATTTTCAGGTTTAGTTGGAAACTATCAAGATTTCAAGTGTTCTTTAGTGCAAGTGTTTCTTTTTTTTTAAGTCTGCTCTCCTGGCCACATTTTTTATCGGGCGGATAACAATTAAATGCCAGATTAATTATATTAAATTTATGCCAGATTAATTATATTAAATTTATATATTTTTTGTAAAGAAATTTTAAAATCTCGATAAGCTTTTCTTTTTGCGATTAATTTAAATTTCCATAGAAAAATTCAGGAATAGTCCAGTGCTGGATGTAATTTATAATTTCAACTGCAGTCATTTTTTAAAACCAATCTTTTGAAACATTGAAAAAATACAGTTTTGAATATTACAAAAAAATGCATTAAAAAATTAACTCTATTTTTGTCAAAACTTAGCCATTTTCAAAATCTTGATTTAGATTTTTTTCCCTAATCATGAATTGAGATAACTAAAAATTTTTCTGCATATTATCAAGGAATGTGTATTTGAAAATCATAAAAATTTTTTAGAAAATGTTATATACGCTATTACAGGAGATATTTACGAAATAGAGAACAAAGTCGAGACCAAAAACCAAAATTTTAAGATTCAAAGCCATATATCTTTAAAAATGTTAAAGATATGTTAGCTTTTTCTTTATCTATTCATAAACTTTACAACAAGCTTAAGTTGATATAAATCGAATCATATTTGTAAAATTTATGAGACCAACACGAGTTTTCAACTTTGACACCCTGTAGCTCACCGTGTGTTTGACAGGATGGTTCCACTTTCAACATTCTCAAAGCTTAGGTCATCCTCCATGATTTTTACATATATCGTTTTATAATCGGATAACAAGTTTCAAAGATACAGATGTTTTTACATTTTTTTTCAATTAAAGCCACTGTGCGTTGGTTTATCTTCTTTATGCTCTATTTTCTCCTTTCCGATTATTCCACTATGTACGGGTGGTAGGAAAAATTAGCTTTTCCTTTATTACTTAAAAGAAAATTTTGATGACCGATTAAAAAAATCTTGGTTAAATGATCACGTTGGGCACAAGCTATTGGAAGTTGAAAGAAAACGACATGTTTCAATGTCAAAATGTGACTAACTTTTTATTATCATCTTTACTCTTCTACAAAACTCTTATTTATAATTGGCGATGCCAGAAAAATAAAACTAATTCAAATAAATGTTCATAGAACATTCCCAAATGGGATTTTAGCATGATATGCTAACATGATGTTAACTTCCCCCTTCTTAAAACGTTTCGTTACGATAACTATGTATTTAATAAGTGATGAAACAGAAAAAATATGTAATGTCGACTGAAAATCAGTCAAAAAGAAACAAAGCCCTTAGTAAAAACGACGACCGAAACAACAAAATTTCTCAAAATTTACTCAAGTCAAAGTTTTCGTTTAAAAAATATTGAAAATTTATTAAAATATGGTAACCTTTTTGTGACAGATTTAAAATAAAAGTATTTCAAAATATATTCTTAAAATAAAATAAATTCTATTGTGAAACTTCTATAGTCGATGTAATTAAAATTTCAATTTTTTATGTGGCCCCACGTTGGGCGCTAGTTATTAGAAGTTGGCAAATTTTACTGTTGAACAACACTCCATGGGTTATAACAAAAAACAACTAATTAAAAATAGTGTTCATAGAATATTCCCAATTGGGATTTTAACATGATCTGTTAACACCATGTTAACTTGCAAATTTTCCCGTGTTTGAGTACTTTAATTTCTTCAATTCACTGAATTTCAACTTCAAGTATTGGCGTAGCTATACTCTTCTGCGGGGTGCTAAGTCACCTCCAGAAACGCTCTAGGCCCCCCTAGAAATTCAAAATATTAGAGTAATTTTGATAAAATAGGCTTTAGCCCCAACTTCAAACAACAAAAATGCAAAAATAAATATCAACAAGCACAAAAAACCAAAAATGTATGGTTAAACTACGTTTAAGCTATTGCTAGAAAACTAGCTGTTGAAACAATGCAACACCAGCAGAGAGAGAAAGAGATGAAAAGAAGAAAGCAAACAAAAAAAAAACATCAACAAATGGTTAATGAAATTTTGATTGAACAATAAAAGTGAAAAAATTAGTACGAAAACAATATTGTTGCTTAACAAAAGTTGATAAAGAACAATTTTGTTAATGTGCATGTGCATGTTCATGTTGCAGTTGTGTTGTTTGTATTTTTTTATATTTTTGCGGCAATGTCGCCGTTTTGCATGGCTTGTTTTGGTACAAAATTTAATCAAATTTGTCACTTGATTTGTATTACAGCAATTTTACTGTTTTTCTTCTTTTAGTTTTTCTTGTTTTTGTATTATTTTTGTTACGAAAAATTGCTACTTTTTGTTTGGAGATTTTTTTATTATTATTTTACAGCAGAATTATGCAGCTTGATGCTGTTCCTTCACCTTTTTTATGGATTAACAGGGTGTTCTTTTGATACGTAGAAAGGACAGCTTGAGTTCAAAAAGGAAGCAAATAACACTTTACAATACGAAACAAAATTATGGGATTCTGTAAACCGATTCTGTAAACCGATCATACCATAAAAAAATATCGGAATTTCAATTTAGGAGGGTTAAAGTTTCCCTTGTTTCCTTGGTCTGATCGTGCAGCGTATCGATACATGAAACAATTTTTTTTTTACATCTGAAGTGTAGACTATGTTCAGCAACTTTGTAGAAAATATTAGGACAAATATTTTTGTAGAAGATATTAACCCCCTGGCTCCGCCACATACCGGCTATTTTTGGCTCATTTCTAAAATATTCCACAAAAATATTGGCCATCAAATTTTACTATAGATCTACAAAGACGACTAAGCTTCATACCCAACTTGTACACCAGAAATTATTGGAAACTTAAACTATGTTTAAGGATTAACTTCATACTTATTCACAATTGGTATTCGGCATTGGAAATTTTTAATTTAAGGTATAAGATGAGTTCAGCACTTCTCTGTAAAACACCGCGGAAAAAAATTGCTTGAACATTAGTCCTCGCTTTATGGGTCTTTATGTATATTTCTGAAAAAATGGGCAAAAAAACTCCTCTTCAGCGGCGATATAGAGGGCTGAAATGTTTTCATCCATTAAAATAGGCGAAAACTATAAGATAAATTCTACCTACTCATATTTCGTTTAGTTACATCGGTACACAAAAAAAACTCAAAATGTATGTTTAGAATCGCTCAATACTGCAACTTGATTTTAAACGTTGACTTTGATATGCTACTTTCTTAGGGTTCTACCTTACACGACAAATAACTTATTTCCATTACTTAGAAATCACTTTCCCTTCCATATTATGCTAAAGCCTTTCATTGGATTAGTGGATTAAATAACAGAGGATGACATAAAGATACTCACACCCACACACACACACATTTAACAAATTTTAATATATTTCTTTAAGTAAATCAACTTAAAAAACCCATGACTGATAAAACTAGACTTATCTCTTGCCTTGGCCCATTCTGTTTGTGACATGTTTAAACAAAATGTAACAATATGTTTTTTTAATGAGGCACCCTGTGGCTGGCATACCATTAACTTGGGCGGGTGGATCGTTGTACGAATGGACTGGTTGTGGCAGTGCACCACACACAGTTGACTAGTAGATGACATTAAAAAGTTTTTTTTTTAATTTTTTAACTTATTTTTCGTATATTTATTGTTGCTGTAGTTGTTGTCATTGTTCGGTAGTATATATGGCAAGGTCAAAATGCATGTTGATTACTTTTTTTTCGTTGTTGCTGCACTTTTTCAATGAGTTTTTTTTTCTGTTTTTATTTTTTTTTTCTGTTGCTGCATTTAATCTGAAACCTAGACCCAAGTACTTTTGTAATGGTTGTTCGTTGTTAACTGTTTATGAATGAAAAATGATTTTGTCCTACTGCTGCCCATTTCCTCTGGCATGAGGGAAGAGGGACAGGTAGAGGCAGACGGTAGGGTAGGGTGTCTGTCTTTGGTTGCCTTGCAACAACTTGTAACTGCTGGTGATGCAGTCTTGTTGTTAATTTTTATTTCATTTTATTACAAATTCATGGTATCAGTGGTGTATGGGATTTTAACGTGTTGTGGTATTTGCAAATTGAATTTCGAATTTGTATTTTTTTTTTTTTTTATTGATATTTTCACTCATTCTCTGCTAGTAGTGTTCGTGCTGTAGTTTTGCTGTTTTTTTTAATGTATTTTTAAGTTGTTTGATACTTTTTTTTTTACTGTACTGCCTGCCAGTATTTTTGAATGACAGTTACCAGTACAATGTGCAAATTGCATATCTGGTTTTTTTTGTTTTTCGTTTTTTGGTTTTCAGCATTTCTTTTGAAACCCTGTAAGTGCCGTTATCAAGGTTCTGTTTACTATTGCCATTATTTTTGTAGAATCACCTCTTTCAATGCAATCTCCAACCTTCTCCATCCGCTGCCATAATTTCTTTCTATTCAGCTTTTAGTTCAGGCTTTTCATGGAATTTCGCTGTTTTGTATGCACGTATGTCACTCATTTGCCTTGTCATTCACGTTCTACTTTTTGTGAATTTCTAATTCTTTTCTATTTTTTTCGTGTGTCTTCTTTGTTGTCTTGTGTTTTTTGGTTTTATCAACCAAATAGCGTTAACAACAACTAGAGCAGCATAGAAACCAAAAAATCTGGAAACGAAAATTTAACTCATTGGCATTTATTGTATCAGAAGCAATCATCATACGAATATATGCAGATAGTATGACAAACTTGGCGAGTTTGGCTTGTTTGTGCTGATATCCTTGTCATCAATACACAGAAAAAAACGGTTTGTTAATACAAATAAATTTTTTTGCTACATCAATTAAATATTTAATTGATTTTTAACCTACAACGATTTTTGTAAATACAATTACGAAATTGTAAGTTAAAGAAAAATCAGAAGAATATTTTCAATTAAATATGTCAACAAATAGTTTGTTGATAAACATTTTTGCTTTGACAAATTTTTTTGTTAGATTTCAAAGTTATTTCAATTAAAGTTATTGTTATATTAACAATGAGAATTGTTGAATTTCCAGGCAAATTTTAGTTATTATTATTGTTATATTAAAATTATTTTTTTATACGCAATCACAATCCTCGAAACGACTTATTGTGTGTTTGCGAAAAACACTAAATGTCTTTGGACGGAATCGAACCGGCGGCCTCTGAACTGATAGACTAAAGCTCTTACCTCTCAGCTACAGAGCAATTCGTTATGAAATACGCAAATAATGAATACACACAAAACTTGGTTTGTTTTCTTTCATTTACGTGTGTGCATTTCGATATGATATAATTCAAGAAATAATTTTGTTGGGTAATTTAATTGACTAGAAAAATTTTAGTTTGTTATGTCAACAATGTTGATAGTTAATTTTCACTAGTTTCAATAAAAACTTCAGTTGGCATTTTTAATGCAAGAAATTTGGTTAGTTCAGTTTGTTGAAAACAATTTCTGTGTCTGTCGTCTCAACAACTTAATTTGTTATATTAACTAAATATATTTTTGAATTTAAATTACATATTAACAATTCCAATTTTAGTTGCAGTTTGATGATATTTTTTTCTGTGTAGGCAATCATATTAGAGAGACAAAATATCAAACGAAAACACATTTTCTTGTTTTAGTATTATGAAATGAAATCAGAACATTCATTTTAGCAACAAAATTGACTTTTTGCAGTTCCTTTTTCAAAAGTTCATCTAAAATTTTCTGTTATTAAGTGTCAATTCAACATAGGCATAAAGTAGAGAAGTGAAGGCAAAAGGTCCCTTGTGGAAGAATTTCAAACAAAATCTATTTTAGAAAACAAATGCTTGGGAATAATAAAAAAAATGTTAGTTCACTTGAAATCAGTTTCATGAAAAAGTTATCTGAATAAAGGGATCTTAGGTACCACAAAGCCGTCATATACTCCTACAAGTAGCCTGGGATGGCAATGTTTGTATGCACCTTAAATTAATTTGAATAACTTGAAAATTTTTTTAATTACATTATACAACAAAATTACAATTTTCTAAACTTTTTATATGTGGATGATTCTTATTTCAAGTGCTCTTTTCGTGTCCGTTGAAAGTATAATAAAATATTTCATAAAATAAACGCGTGAATTTAAAAATTTTAAATGCTTTAGCATGATTTAATAGATTATAAGTAGATGTACTTATGTTTTTTTAAAACTGTCCATTAATGTCGTTGAAAATACTCGTAAGGTATTTACATTTTGTGGGCGTGGCACTTCCTGCTTTACAAATCAATCAAATGTGCTGTCACGTGAACTCAATGTTTTTGAAAAGTTTCAAAAGACCCAGCCAGCCACGTAGTAAAAGTTTAAATTAAATACTTGCTTTGGATGGGCGTATTCCCGCCTACTTTTATAATCATATATTGCATTGTCAGGAGAACTCTTTGTGTGAACGAAATTTCATAAGTATCTGTTTGGTAAAATTTATTTTTACTTTATATGGGCGTGGCTGTGCCTAGTTTTCTACTAACTATGTAGATTGTATTGTCAGACAAGCTCAATGTATGTGCAACGTTTTATTAAAAGTTACTAAACAGAAGTCGTAATCTGGTGCAAAGTTTCATAAGAATCTGTTAAGAAGAAGTAGTTAGAAAGACATGTTTACTAAAATGGGCGTGGCACTGCCCACTCTTATAATAAGTATTTAGTATTATCAGAAGAATTTTTGCATTGTCTGGGGAACGCAATGTGTGTGCGAAGCTTCTTAAGAATCAATTAGGAAAAGTATTTCAATATAGGGCGTGGCACTGCCCACTTGTTTAAAGTTTCGAACTTCAAGCCTTGATCTGTTAAATATCTTTTTTTAATTTCGCATAACTCTCTTATGCAATTGACAACATTTTATAAACTCCTTTGCAATTTATTTTGTTTCTCTTTTGCCCTGAATAATTTCGACTTCAAACTTATATTTAAAGTTTAAACAAAAAATCTGACAGCTCCCTTTTTTACTGTATTTAAATTAGATGGCAAGGCTTTTAATTTTATGCTTTTGAAAAATAGAAAAAAATAAAGTGAAAATGATAAAAATAAAAATAAAAATAAAATACTAGCACACACCCGTATGACCTGCAAACACATAGAAAAAAGTGCATATTTTCATAAATGTCATAAATATGAATTGGAAAAAAGAATACATTAAACGAAATTTACGCTTGTTGGTTTAAATACCGGGCCAGGAAAATTGCAAACACAGAAACACACACACACAGCAAAATTTAAAAAACCATGACAGCCAACATTAAAATTTTACTGCGTTTGCTGCTTGTTGTTTTTTAAAGTTATTTCCTATGTGTGTGAGAGAGAAAGAGTGAGAGTGTGTTCCTAAAGGTAAAAATAAAAAGGCCTTCTCAATTTATGTCTTCTTGAAGGCATACCTACACCGTCTTTTAGAAGGCCTACTTACACCGTCTTTGAAAGAAAAAGCATTCTTCTAGAAGGAAGGAGGAAGGAAGGAGTATTATATTTTAAAATTTTTCGTTTTGTTCATCAAAAACGTACTTTAGAAATAACAAAAATTCTCGTATTCTGTTTTTGCAAGTAATTTGTATACAACTGAAATTTACGTACAAAAGAATTAATACACGCTGCCATTATGTCAGATGAAAGGATATAATTCGAAATACAAAAATTTTCAAATACACAGAAGCCGCTATAAAAATACCCAGATTAAAAATATTTATCTCCACTTAGTTTTTCAATACCTTCAAAATGACATTTTTACAGGGTCTTTTATCAGGCCTTCCAGAAGAAGCAATGACAACGTGTGTAAAAAAATATGAAGATGGAATGGAACGTCTTCCAAAAGAAGACGTAAACATGCCTTCTATAAGGCCTCCATACTGCTTCCTTTTACCACTGGATTTCTGTTGCCCTTAACACTTGTGCAAAAGGTAACAAGCATAACGGAAGAAGCTGACTTTTGCCACTTGAGGCTTTTTAATAAATGATAAACTATTCAACGCATGTAATAAATAGAAAAGTTAAAAGGAGATGGTGTTATTTCATTTTTTATTTATTTATTCTCTTTTTAGCATAAAGCAATTTTCAATGCTGGCATGATACAATAAATATTAAAAGGAAACTAAACTAGAGTTAAGTAGAATAAGATCCTGCTTGAGTTAGCTTGCAGTGGCTTACTGACTTAAAGGAATCGTTGACGGAGTGAGTGCATATTAAATAGCATATAACAAAAAAAATTATAAATTGTTTAACCCTTTACACTTCCTATGGGTCAAATAGACCCAACACTGATTAGGGAGTGTTGCACCTTCCGCAAACAACGTTGTTATGACTGTAGAATTATTTAACGCTACTTTTTTCCCTTGACCCTTGAAATATTGGTTCAGATTAATTTTTCTGGCTAAAAATGCTACCACCTAATAATAATCACTTCAAATTTATAATTATAAACTAATTTTATTCGCACTCGAACTGTATTGATTATAAATACAATGAACCTTTTTTAGTTAAATTCAAATTTAAATTCTGCAGGCCTCATCGGAGCATGCAAATTATTTAATTTCATCCTTTTTAATGTTATTATGATTATTTTAAGTTTTAAATTATTTCTATCAAAAAATTAGGAAAAACTTCAACACAGTGAAATTCATTGGATTATAGTTTAAATATTCTTTCAGTCATAAACATACTTTCATAATGTTTTGTTAATAGAAATGTTATAAAAGCTGAATAACATAGATTTCGATGTTATACAAAAACACTAAAAAAAAGAGTATTTTAAAATATACCTGAGTATATAAACATGTTTACTTTATAGCTCGTAATCATCTACTAAATAAACTAGATTTCTGTTTTAAAAATATGTTTGAAAAAAAAAAGTTTAAAACTATAAACATATAGTTTCTAGTTAATGGGAAAGTTATTATGAACACTAACACTTTAGGTAATAAAACAATATACATCTGTATAATAAAAATAGCATTTATACAAGATTTTATTACAAATTTTATATACACTTCATTGTTGTAAAAAATAATGGCGTTTTCATGATGATTTTATAAATAAAAGTTCTTTTTAAATAATATAAAATCCTTTTTTTACGGTACCGAGCAATTATTTCCGTTATTTTCTAATTTTAAGTATTTACACTGTACAACAAAATATATATATTTTTAATTACATACTTCTAACGATTGATTCTGTTAGAGGGCACACAAAAAAATATATACTTCTATCGGCATTTTTAAAGTTCTCATCTGGGATTCATTTTAGAGGGAGTTAAATTTCCCCCTTTTGTACATAGTTATACTGACTCGGTATAGGAAATCTTTTAAGCCTTTCGTTTAAGGTATAAGATGTATTCAGCACTTTTATGTGAAACACAATGAGGAAAATTTTTGTGAAACATTTTAACCCTCTAACTCTTTGCGCTATGGGTGTTTTTATCCACTTCAGCGGCGACATAGTGGGCTGAAATATTCTACATAAATGTTCCCCGTGATAATTTACATAAAAGTGCTGAACACATCTCAAACCTTTAGCGTATGGCTAACAAGATTTCCTATGCCGAGTACTAATTGTGAATAAGTAAGAAATTAACCCTTAAACACATTTTGAGCTTTTAATGATTTCTGGCCTTGGACCTTGAGAATCTTCAAAGATTTTTAGAAGAATTTTATGGCAAAATTTTTTGTAGAACATTTCAGCCCGCTATATTTTTTTATATTTCTTTAAACAGAAGTAACACAATTAGGCAATTAATGCCTACCAGTTAATTAATTAATGTGTTACCTTCTTTGGGAACGGGATAGTGTAGAGAGAGAGAGAGAGCAGGTGGTGAAGTGGGAGGGAGATAGAAAGCTTAATTCATTTACAACCCTGCTATTGCGCGTTTTGTTTTTTTTTGTAGAGCAGTGTTGCAAGCCCCTCTGGTGTCTAGTACAGACATTGAGTTGTGTAAGCTGTGTAGCCATTTTATTATTTCTTTTACTTCGCTGACGGTTAGCTACAATAACGACGACAGAGAATGTTGTGAAGTGCATTAGGATATATTAGTATTACTCGCTGCCGGTACTGCCAAAGTGATCAGTGCTATGCCTTCATCACTTTAACAGCCCAACAACAACCAACACAATAACACACCAATGCACATGAGAAAAATGCATAATGTTGTTGGCTTGCCTGAAACTCGCTAACTACTCAGCCAACAGCACCGCTGAAGAGAAGTTTTTGCCCCTTCTTTAAGAAAGGGGCAAAAAGACTCATACAACTAAGAGTTAGAGCGTTAAAATGTTTTATAACAATGTTTGTCGTGGTGTTTTACATAAGAGTGTCGAATACATTTTATTTCTTAAAGGTAAGCCTTACAAAATTATCTATACCGAGTACTAATTGTAAATAAGTACAAAATTAACCCTTAAACACATTTTAAGTTTTGGACTATTTCTGGCGTTCAAGTTAAGTCTAGAGCTTGGGAAATTTAACGACCTGCAGTATGGCTAACCTTCTTGTAGAACATTTCAGCCCGCTATATCAATGCTGAAGGGGATCTGTTCGCCTCTTTTTCAAGAAAGACACAAAAATAGCTGCACAACAAACAGTTAGAGGGTTAACATATTCTGGAAAAATATTTTCTGTGATGTTTTATATAAAAGTGCTGAAAACAGCTTATACTTTAAATGTAAGGATGACAAGGTTTCCCATTTCGAGTCACTATAATTATTTATATGCAAAAGGAGGGAGAGCTTTAACTCCTCCTAAAATGAATGCCGATAGACGTATATATTTTTTAGTGCACACTGCCAGAATCAGTTGCTTGAATCATGTTTTTTTTTTGTGTTGTACAGTGTTATTTTCCTTAAAAAATTAATGGGGAAAAATTTAAACAATGTTTACAAGACCTACACAGAAAGTAACAGTATGCTGTTTTCGAAGGTCGCAATACTCTCTCATTAAAATACACGAGCTTGTAAATACACATTTTTTTAGTTTCACTTCTAACTAAGAAGGTAATGGAATCTTGTAAAGTAATTTTTATTAATTTGAAGACAATCGATTCGCTGGAAACTTTCCATGAACATAACAATTTTGTGATAAGAAATATTTGCAGTGCCACGCCCATAATAATTAAGTGTTATTTTTCAATTATCTCTACTTAACCGATTCTGTTGAAACTTAACACTAAGTGCTGAGATTTTTCGAAACCCACTTGACTTTGCCAGCCTCACATGGTGGAAATTCCAAGATTTTGCTATTATTGTCTTATTCATAACGCTTATCAAAGGTTTATTGAATAAACTTTTAATGAAAGTTTACTTTAAAAGCTGCTGATAATTCTTTTGTCAGTTTTCTATTTCGTTTTATAGACTTTATTTCGTTTAAGCGATTGTTTCTTGTTTAGAATTTTTTTCTTTTTATTGGTTTTTTCCAGTTTCGTTTTTTTTTGCGATTTTGTTCAGTTTTGCAAATTTGTTTCGTTTAAGAGTTTTTTTCGTTTCGCCGAGCTTTTTCCCGTTTTGGCAATTTATTCTGTCGTTTGAGCAATTTTTGCCCGTTCTGGCAACTCGTTCCCGTTTCATCGATTGTTAGCGATTTGCATATTTTTTTTATTTCATTATGTAATTTTTCCCCCTTTTAACATTTTTAACGCTTTTATTTTAAGTTTTAGCGATTTTTCTAGGCTTGGCAACTTTATTTCGTTTTAGCGATTTATTATAATTTGGGCGAATTTTCCCGCTTTAGCGATTTTCCACATTTTGTGTTTTTGGGGTTGTGGTAGCTCTTTTCCGCTATTTTTTCCGTTTTAGCGCTTTTTTCCAGTTTTCACGATTTTTTTTCCCTTGTGGAGATTTTTTCTTTATTGAAAGCTTTTGTGTTCCATATTTTCGTAACGTATCTTCGTTTCATATTTTCGTTTCATATTTTCGTTTCATATTTTCGTTTCATATTTTCGTTTCATATTTTCGTTTCATATTTTCGTTTCATGTTTTCGTTTCATGTTTTCGTTTCAGGTTAAAGCTAAAGTTAAAAGAGAAAAAACCATTATGTATTTTTTAGTATCAAATCCCTTAAGGATTATGATAGAACATACATTTTTCTTTAAGTTTTGTATTACAAAACCACTTATCTCCATTTTTTAAAACTGAAGATAAAATAACCCTTTCTTTTTATCCAAAATAATATCGAACATACTATCTTATAAAAAAAAATTACAATAAAAATTTTACTAGAGTCAGACTAAAGAGCAAATCTTAAATATTTTTAAGATTAAGCTGACCACAGCATTCCATATTTGCAACAGAGACCACATAGAGATTTTTTATTTTGAAGCTGAATTGTTTGTTTTCTTATTTAAGAATATGTATATATTTTATTTATGTAAAACATTTGCGATTTTTATTTCTTTGCTTCCATTCCTAACTTTTGTATTTATTTTTATTAAAATTTGTTCCCCTTTCTTTTTATGCTTTATCAATATTAAGAATATTATTAGTATTTGTTTGCCATTGACTTACCATCATACTGGAAGGCTGTTTACTAAATGCCATAGTGTTAAGAGTAGTTAAAATCATTATATTCAATGGTGTTTTTTTTAAGTTTCCTTTTCAGTTTTTCTGTCTGTTGTAACTTTTTGTTTATTCTTTTAGCCATCCATGATTTATTTACCATAATTGCCACGAACTTGACAGTTGGTTAATAAACAAAAACACTTAAAAGCTTTTAAAAGAATAGTGCTGTTTTATGTTACAACAACAACCTTGTAAATGTGGTCAGAAATATTCTTACGGTCAGGGTAAAATCAAATAAAAAAATTAAATTACAAATTAATTTAAAAAAATGACTGTTTAAAATGAACCTGTAAGTGAAACCTTGTAAAGACCTTTAGAAAATTGTATAAAAATGTTAAATTAAAATTTTATAATTAAAAGTAAAACCAAAATACCAAATTGTTAGAGAAAATATGCAAACCAATTTTTATTTTATTTTTCCTATTAAGTTTGACAATTTCCAATGAAATATTGTCAATATCAATTAGTCAATCAAAAAACCATAAATTCCTGCAGCACACACACTCACAAAACGCTAAAAGTTTTCTCATAAAACCCATATCACATAAAAAAAGGAAAAACTTTTTCCAAACTTATTTTTACTGTTTTCTTCTTTTTTATATATAATACTATATGTGCTTTTATTATTATTATTGTTGTTGTTGTTGTTGTTGTTGTTGTTGTTGTTTCAGTGTTAGTGGAGCAAAAAAAATTATGTTTGCTCTCAAACATATTTCTTATTTCTGTTTAAATAAATGTCATTGTAAATGTCTGTGTTTAAAATAAATAAAAATAAGTAAGTTTTTATGTTAAAAGAAAAATAAACATTAAATGGAAATTTATTTATTTTTAAAAATGCAAAAAGAAATATCATTTGGAAAATTGTAGCAAAAAAGTTGAAGGAATAAATAAAAAAGAAAAAAAAAAAAAACAAACAGTCACTAAAAAAAAGAAACTGAACCGAAAGTAGCAAAAAATTTGTCACAGAGAAGGCAAAAAGTGGGGGAAAATAATAAAAGAAAAATTTATATAAATATAAAATTTAACATAAGTACGTAAGTAATTTACATATAGATACATACATACACATATCCACCCACTTGACCTGAGATTCGATATAAACGAATGTTCGCTAAAGCGAAGAAAGTTCAAAACAGAACTTTTCGATATTTCTTCGCGAATATAAAAGAAATTAAATGTTCGCAAAATTCTCTCGATAATTTTTCGAATGTGTGACGATAGCCTAGTGGATGTGCGTTAGTCTCTTAGCCAAGAGGTACCGTGTTTGAATCTGTCTGACTGCAGCGTAAGTTAAATGATTTAAAAATTAATTATAATAAATTAATTAAATAATTCTTGCAAAAAAAAAAACGACTACAAAATAGGCGTGGCACCGCGACCCCATATTTTATCAGCATGTACTTTTAGGAGAGTTAAATGTATGTACGAAGTCTCATAAGAATCAGATAAGTAGAAGTAGTTAAAATTAATATTTACTTTTCATGGGCGTGGCACTGCCCAATTTTCTAACCACAATGTTGTATATTAACGATAACTAAAAGTGTATGCAAAGTTTCATATGAATCGGCTAAGTAGAAGCAGTTAAAATGCTTATTTTATTTTCATGGGCGCGGCACTGCCCACTTTTCTAAACATAATGTTGTATTGTAACGATAACTTAAGGTGTATGCAAAATTTCATATGAATCAGTTTAGCAGAAGTTGTTGGAAAAATAATATTTACTTTGCATGGGCGTGACACAGCCCACTTTTTTGATCCTGATGTAGTATTTAAACAGAAGCTCAATGTGAAGTAGTTGAAATCGAATGTGTATTTATTTTTTATGGGCGTGCCTCTGCCGACTTTTCCACGCGACCTATCTGGAAGTACATCCTTTCGAATAGAGAAAAAAATTCGAAATCGGTTCATAAATGGCGGAGTTTTGACGGAAGATACTTAAAAAAAAGATACATGACGAATTGATAACCTTTCTCCTTTTTTTGAAGTCGGTTAAAAATAAAGATAATAATCTTAAAAAATTACTTTTGTTTTTTTTTGCGATATCGAAATTTGTTCGATATTGGCTAATGATATTGCTAAAGAGCCTTCAAAATCGAGTGTTTTTTGAAACAAAACTAAGCGATTCTCGATTTATTTTTAGTGTCATTTTCGATAGTTTTACATGATAAATTTTCCAGATATATTCGAAATCGATATCATTAACGAAAGTATTGGTCAAGTGGGTTTACTCAACACACAAACCCACTTACCGAAAACATATTAATATTGATAATAAAAGATGTTATAAAAGGGTTAATACTATAAAGCACTATAAAGTAGTATTATTGCTAATGAATACATATGTGCTTGTATAAAGCCTGGTATTCTGTCCAACATGTCACGTAAAATGCTGTCAAAATACATATAAAAAAATTGGCATGAAAAACGTTTGCATAAGTAGCACATACTCTGTTTTTCTTGAAGAAAGCATATCAAACAGTGTTGCAATTTTGACGCTATTCGGGAATGATATGACGCTTTTTTTGGTCTGTTTAACGTTTTATTATTTCCAAATACCCTTTTAATAAAAATTGTATTTTTGACGGTTTCCCCATTTTTTGTGGCGCTTTTGGCGCTTTTTGTTACAACTATGTGATTTTGGCTTTTTGCAATTTAAGTACTTTATTAACTCAAATGGCGATGTAGAAACAACATTTAGCTTAATGAATTTTTACTATAGTTGTTTTGTTTGGCTTAAGGTCCTTTGAATTTTTTTAATCCAAAGATTAGCTATTGACTTTCTTAAACTCTTTATTATTGCATCTGAAAAGTGGTCTTAACCCTAGAAATTCGAACATATGGGAATCTATTCGGACTATTTTTACGATAATGTCCGCATGGATGTATGTATGTATTAGGGATGACAAAAGGGACTAGGGTTTTCGAACCCACGATTCGGGATTTTTAATAAAAAAACGGGATCCCGGAACTAGTCGGGATTTTTTTGGGATTTTTATACCATTAAAAAAATCTAATAAATTCATTCGTGATTGACGCGCCAGTAAAAGCTCAACCAACGATATCTTAAGACAATGATGTATTAAAATCTTTTAATATGTTTCCTATGACTTTTTTCGTAGTTCAGTTGAAGTAATAAATGAAGAAAAAGGCAAACCAAATAACGCTGCCAATCTAACAATTACAGCCTTTGAAAATTGAGCTTAAGTAAATTTTTTACGATCTCTGGGAGATTTGGGCCATGTCTTGGCAAATCTTTACTTGTAGCTCATATGGGCCATGTGGAAATTGTAGCCAATTGTATCCACACTATTCGAGAATTTAAGTCGCATTTTTCAATTTTTTACAAAGCTTTGAAAAATGAACTTAAGTACACTAAGGGAAAAACGGGCAACTTAAAAATAAAAGCTCGTAATATTAGTTCAATAATTTTCAATTCAAAAGAAGAACTTTATTAAAATACTGTAAAAATCGGTAGACAAATGACACAGTTAAGGAATAAGGGTGGGGGGCATAGTCCCCACCGATTTCGGAAAAAAATATGGAATCTAACTGCAAGCAAACCCTTTCAAACCAAAAAAGAATTTTAAAAATCTGTTGACAAATGGCAGAGTTATGCGTGGGGACCAAAATTCCGCCTCTACCCTCCCACGCTTATCGAAAAAAGTTATAGGACCAAACTGCAAGCAAAACCTTCCAAAAAAAATTTTGAAAATCGGTTCACAAATGACAGAGTTAAGTATATGTGAGGGCAATGGGGAGAGCAAATTTCCCTACCGATTTTCGAAAAAAAAAGTATGGGAGTAAGCCGCAATTAAACCATTTCAAACCAAAAAATTATTTTAAAAATCGGTTGACAAATGATAATTATGCGTGGGGACTTTCTAGAAACAAAATTATGGGACCAAACTGCAAGCAAAACCTTTCAAACAAAAGAAGAATTTTTAAAATCGGTTCACAAATGACAGAGTTAAGCATTTGGGAAAGGGGGTGGGGGGTCAAATATCCCCACCGATTTTGGAAAATAAATTATGGGACCTAACTGCAAGCGAACACTTACAAACCAATAAAGAATTTTGTAAAACAGTTGACAAATAAAAGAATTATGCGTAGGGGAAGGTTTTGACCCATTTTATCCCCTCCCGATCCAAAATCCGCGAAACAAATACAGTCTATATTAATTGTGAGCCAAATATCTATCTGTGCACCTAATTTCATTTAAATCGGTTCAGCCGTCTAGGCGTGATGCCTTAACCAATGACAAATGACAGATTTATGCGTAGGGGGAGGTTTTTGACCCATTTTATCCCCTCCTGCTCCAAAATCCGGGTAGCAAATATAGCCAGCCTATATTAATTGAGGGCCAAATTTCATTTAAATCGTTTCAGCCGTTTAAAAATCTGCAAACAATCAAACAAACAAACATACACCTCATCTTTATATAATATATAGATTACTAGTTCGCACCAAAAACACCATAACTGTCGAAATCCATTCAGCTAGTTTAAAAATTTTTTTTTTATGAAAAATTTATTTTCAATTAGTTGTGTTTTTTATTTCTACTTGTGCAGTTTTATAAAAATAACTTAGTATATATGATCGTTAAGCTTTGTTTTTAAAAATGAAATGATTTTTTTTTTAGTTATTTTTCCTGTTTTTAAGGTCGCCCCTTTTTTCCTTGATATCCCTTTTTTATGAACCTTTTATTTTGCAGATCCCCTTTTTGTGGACCTTTTTGAATATGTTCAACGGTAACGCTGATCATGTGTGTGTTTGCCTGTTTATGAATGAAATAAAGGAGTACTTCCGTTTATAATTAATATTTTTCTTTTTTGCAATTTCATATTTAACATTTTATTTAACTTTGTCACCAACACTGCAAGAAACAATACTGCAAAAAAAACTGAACCCACTTAACAATTTGACACATTTAAAACAACAACAACCTTAAAGAAAATAAACAGAAAACACCAACAAAAATGCAATCGCGAAAATGCGATTACACATACGAGAGTGCTAACTATTCGTTTGAAAACAGAAATGAACAAAAAAAAAATAACGACAAAGAAACAAGTGCACCAATGTGAGACTGTGTAAGTGACAGTGGGTGGGTGGCACCATGTATGAGTATGGGTAGTCAGTCATAACAGTAGTTTTAAGTTCGTATAAGTAAAATGACTAGTAAAATAAGTGAGTATGCAGTTTTTGAAATGTATGTATTTAAACGTGTGTATTTAAGTGTAAATATATGTATAAATTATAAGTGTATGTGTATATATGTTGAAAATGACTATATAAGAATTGGAATGAGTTGCCAAGCTTTTCTTTAACTTTTATTATGTAATTTAACTGTTTTCGGAAGAGGGTTTGAGGGTTTATGATGAGGTTCTTTTCGCTTTTATCCTTTTTCTTGTAGTTGTTGTTGTTGTTGTTGTTCTTGCTTAAGGCCGTCTTTATGCTTGTATGAATGAAATAATGACTGGCATTTTTGGTCGTCCTTCACGTGTTTTTTTTAATGCTTGTGATGCTGTGGTTACTGCACTGTTGGTTGTTGGTTTCCATTTTCGAGATAAAGACAAAAGAACACTTACAAAGAAAACCTTCTGCTACTGCTGCTTGTTGTAGCTTGCCTACTATAAATAACTATTGCAACAGCCCTTTATTCAGCTGCAATATGGAGTTTTAATTAAAAATAAGAGGGGGAAATCACTTTTTTCTTTTATTGCTGATTTTTTTATTTTTTTATTTTTTGGCTATTGAAAGTTTTATTTAGCCGTACACACACACACACACAAACAAAGAAGTTTTCCAAACAGTTGCAAGTGACATTTTGTTGTTTGTGACAAATATTGTTTAAATTAAACAACAAAGAAAGTCAAAGTCCGGTATTTTTCAGTGATGGCGTAGTTTTCCGGGAAGTGTTGGTGAGCTCCTGGGGTTTAGGGAATTGTTGGTCCTCTTGCAGGGAATCTCCAACATAGATTGCATCCTTGCTAAGTGGTTTGGGACTTGGCTAATTGGATTGTGATCGATTAGGTGAAGGTGTTTCTGCTAACTATTGGCTATAAGTATCGTCTTAGTATCTTTCTAGTAATTTTTGGTTTAGTTGCTGACGACTTTTAAAAGTGTCTTTATTCTTATCATCTGAAAGCTCTAAATATTATCTTGATACTGATTGGAGCTATTCAAATAGTTATAATTTGTTTTTTAAGAAGTTTTTTCGTGGTAATCATGGTTCCTCCGGATCCGCTGGCGAAGCGGAAAATTCCGAAGGGGGACAACTGAGGCTATCTGGCCGCCTGCTGCTATTAAGAAAGTGAGGCCCAGTGACACGGGTAGCTAAACTGATAAGAAAGCGAAGAGAAAGCGTTCTAAGCCATCATCACCTAAGACCAGGCGTGCTGTTACTGATCATTCTATTGGTATAAATGTTGCTCATGGTGCTATTGGTGTTGCCCCTGCTACTGCTGCTTCACCTTTTGTGGCTATCTCTGGTCGGGCTATAGTTGCTTCCGCTGGCATTTTTGGACCTGCTGTTGTTGGTTCGGCTGGTATGTTGGTTAGTGCTGCTGGTACGTCGGTTGGAGATTGGCAGTGCACCAGCAAAATGTATTGCTCCTTTTGTGACTAATGTTGCTCTCTTAGGCCGCAAAATACTGCTGTCATGCGTCCCACGACACCGTGCGTTCCATTTTTTATCTTGATTGTACAAGATCATGAGTGAAAAGTTACTCGCGTTCCAAATATTAACACCCTTATTCATAATATTTATCAAAGGTTTATGAGCAGCTTATGAGACAAATTTTGTATGGAAATCTGTTTCAAAAACCTTTTACATATACACGCAAAGAAAAAACACGGTTGAAGCAACCATAATCGAAGAGCAACATACTATGATTGAATATATGGTTAAATATATGGTTTAAAAAATCTGTTTACAACAACCATATATATATATATGGTTCAAAACAACCATATATATGGTTCAAAATTACAATATATGGTTTGAAATAACTGATAAAAAAAAAGCATTCAACCAAGGGAAAGAACTAAAACTTTTTTGGAAACAGAGAGCCATGTCTCTTTCTAACCAAAGCTTGATTGCAAGTAAACTGTTTTAAAATAGTATGGACACGAACCATATTTTATTGTTATAGAATCATACTGCTGTTAAATTTTTAAATATACCATGACTGTAGCTCCTACCTAATAATGTCAACCTAATAATATCATGATTAAATATAAGCATGAGTTTTTTGTCATAAACTAATCAAGGTTCATAATTGTTTAAAACAATAATAACTTATTTGCTACAACCATAAGCTATATCGGGAAACATGACATTGTTGACGCAATCATGCCACAACCATATATTTTCTTTGCGTGTAAGCATTTGATATGAAGACCCTAAATGTTTTGAAAATAATATTGTTTGTTGTATCCAAAATCATTTCTAAAAGTACATTTTCTGAAATAGTTTATTTCATTGATTTTTTCTAACAAAACGGTAATTTAAACAGCTCTGCAATTCCCTTGATATTTTCGTTTTTAAGTTCTGACTTTGTAAATATTATTTTTTTTATTACGAAAGCCCCTTGGCATTTTATTGAATTTCATTGCGAAGTTTTTCCATTAAAGAATAAAACAGCAGCAGGAAACATTTGAATCAATATTTGTGATTTTCAATCATTGAAAATATTTTCATATCGTAAATAAATATTTTAAAAATTTAATAAACTAATTTTATTGCATCAAAACATTTTTAATAATATAGTAAACAAGTTTATTATTTGCTAGTTATGTGCACAAAAAAAAAAGAAATTGTATCTGGCCATATATTTAGGTCAAATTAATGTGCGGATTCCATATAACAGACGGTCGACTTGAGTAGAGAATTTTTATGAAAAGCACTAATTTTTGAAGTGATTTCTATAAAAATTTTCTACTCAAGACAACAGTCTGTTATATGGAAACCGCACCTAAGTGTGAGCTATAAAGATTTAGAAATCACACAAAACTGTTATTTCCATGTTTAACGCTTCTTTCGAAGAAATTTTAATAAGTTTGTTTTTTCTTTAGTTTCACAATCCCAGGATTATCTAAAGAATGTCAACATACTTATAAATTATTAAGAACTTTTTTTGTGCCGAAACATCTTTAGAATAGTAAACAAGAATTTTTACGTTTTAATATGGTTATATTAAGTACTTATAAATGCTTAAGTGTGTACACACATATGCACGCATACATACATATATACATACATACATACATATATCTTAGCACTAAAAACTTAATGGTCTCTGCTTCCATACAAACAAATCTATCTCAGTATCTCTGTAGTCCAAGTCTTCGAGACATCATCGATGCAATTTCGAAACAAGTATCTATCACCGACGACGAATATCTATCAACGACACTCCAAGCCAAATATTGACGACATTTTCGAACAAAGGGCACAAAATTCGTTGATGATAACGTCGTTAACATGCTACTAAACTTGAGGTTGATATTACAACGTTGGTAACATGCTACTAAAGTAGAAGCACGACAACTTGGATGCAGTTGTTACACTTGTTGTCAGCAATAAAACTATATAGATGAAAACTTCGGTGCATCTTCAATAAGACCCTATTCACGACAACTTCGATGCAGCTGTTGCTCTTGTTGTCGGCAATAAGGCTTTCGAACACAAATTTTCATATTATTGTCAGAAAAAATTCTTTATACACGACAACGTATACCACCATGTCGCCAAACTTGTTTCTAAATGTGTTTTATAGGCGACAAATCATAGATTGCAGACAACATCGATGACAATGTCGTCGGTAACAACTGGGATTACAGGGATAGTACGCATGTACGAGTGTGTACATATGTATGTTCATACTCTGATGTATATTTTAGTTTAAAAGGGAATTTTAGTAGGAATTTTCTTACATTTAATGATGATGTTGTCGACATTTTCTGGTCCTGTTTCCAGCAAAAAAAAAAGTAATAAAAGAGGTTTATTAAGTTCTTAAGTTCATATAAAACTTCTTTCATATTCGTAAACATACACACACTTCTTCATTATAAGAAAATGTTTTAAATGTCAATTACTACAATGATTGTTGTATAACGACCTACATACACAGATACATTCCTGCACTAACACACTAGCATATGTTTTAATTGTTTATCATCTTACGTACAATACAAAGAAAACTTTATATATACATTCTTTCCCCCAACACACTACAGTGGGACAAAATCAAAATGATGATTCGGCACCGTTTACAACACTTAAGAATTTCACTAAAGGAGGTCATCTTATACTTTTTGTAAAAGTTTTGAATTCCTAAACTCAGACCAGCAATTTTTTTATAAAATATTTCTATTCTGTACCATGGTGCACATCCTCCCAACACGCATACACACAAATGTTCCTATAAATGTATAAAACAAAAGTCAACATAATATGAAGAAATATACCGAGAGTGATTCTTGTGAAATACTTAAGAAACTGGTATAAATAAATTCAAAGACGTGAAGATTTTTCATCAACGCCGACGTATGAGGAATATTTGCTGTGACAGCAAATATCATTTATACTTTTAATTAGGCCACTCATAAATGGCAAAAAGACTCAAGTAATGAATAAATAAATTAATGAACATTATAATTAATATGGCTGAGTTTGATTAAAATTATTAAAAGACAAAGAACATTTTTAAAAGAAATGTCAAATACCTCATTTACAAATACAACAGCTAAGAAGTATTTTTAGCGTGCAATCTTAAATAGAAGCTTCTGTAGAAAATACTAATTAGCTCAAAACAATTATAAGGCAGAAGAGAACATGACTGCGAAGTAACAAATTCTTTCTCATAAAAATTATAAACTTGTAAACTTTATCACATTTCTGTTATCTTTTAAAGACTCTAGATCATGTTTCATACTATGCAGCAAAATGAAACTTTTGTCATAGCCCTTAATGAGCCCAAAATTTTTTTTATGGGTTATGGTCTCCAAACTACATAAACATACCATACTTAAAATTCTATGAATATATTTTGTTATTTTTTTTCTAAGATTTGGGATTTTTGCCTGCTCGGGCGCCAATGTAACGATACGTTTCCGCTGGTTGCTGGGGTAGAAAACACAGATCTTTTCTTCAAACGTTATAAAATAATATTTATTGTCCACAGCTCAGCTGCACAGCTACCCGCAATTCATTGTTAGCGTACGGCCTTTTATATCCACAGATAGCAGGCACACATCTATACACACTTGTACACATTCACATAATAGCATATGTTGGCTCTGTTTAGTCAACATATGATGGCTTTGAGAAAAGGCTACACCTACAATTATATTAAATAATATAAAGAACTACTTTAAATGCAATTGAATAATTCATTTTAATAATTTAATGTGTTTCATAATAAATGAATGGCTTATATCCTGTCGGTATTGTTATAACTTTGCAAGGGATAATGCAATTTTGTAACAAAACATACTAAAAAAACTTGCAAGAGAATTTTTTTTTAAACTTAGCCGTTTCGATATTATTCAAACCGCAGTGACAACAAATATGTTCCTTTTAAGCAAAATTGAGTTTTTTTTATTTATAAAAAATTAAAAACAACAAAAACTTACCATCTCAATAAAGCTGAATTCTTTGCACCTGGTAAAATTTCCTATTATATATTTGCAATGTTGTCTAAAAAAAATAGTGTAGTGGCATAAGGGCTTTATAATAACATCTGTGGAGCAGCCTCTTCAAAACTCAATTTTTTCCAAAAATCAGGTTATTCCACAATATTGTGCAGAAAACCAATATTTAGCCATCGATTTTTTTGAAATAAATCTTAGTTGATTTGTAGTAACAATGGTATGTTTTTGCCATTCTTAATTTTTTATAAATTTTTAAAATATAAAATTTTCCACTTTTGCTAAAAAAAATATTTTTCATCATTTTGGTCTGAATAATTCCCAAACCATTGCGTTAATAAGGAAAGAGACTTAAAGGTAATATTATTGCAAGTTTTTTAATTGGTTTTGGTAATAAAATTGGACAACCCCTTTCGAAGTTATGACAAAATCTGTGAAAAATTTCAACTTTTGAAAAAAATCCAAATTTTAGAAAAAAAAATTAAAAAAATTGTTTCCATATAGTTTTAAATTTCGACTGTTTATGTAGTCTAAGGACCATAACACATAAAAAAATATGTATAACATTCATTAAAGCCCAAAAAAGTTTTATTTTGTTGCGTAGTGTTATTTAATAACACACTTTTAATTTTCATATGCATATATTGTAATTTTCAGCTAAACAAAAGCTTATGATTTCTTTATATAAAATAATGATGATATAAATTAATATTTTCAAACCCATTGATATAGAAAATAATTATAATCTGTATAAACTATTTAATTGGTAAATTAACATGGACTCACAACCAAAAACTTAACACACACACACACACTTAGTCACTAGTATAGAAAAAAGCACGCACGAATTAACACATGTTTGGGATATTATAGGATTTGAAGTTATTTTTATTTATAGTGGGTTTTTTTCCCACTTTGACAGCATTTATCAATAATTACTTGTTATAATAAATAAAGTAGTAAATTTATTAATGCTCCGATTAATAAATGCGCACACATACAAAAGCAGTTTTACACCAATAAACTACACACTGTCATAGGCACAGCTTAAAGTGCGATAAACCTAAAAATAATGAAGAAAACAATAAAGGAGAATATTCGATTACACAAAATTATATTTGAAGATAAAACAAGAGAGGACCCAGGAGAAGCATATTGTAATTTACGAATACTTTTCGAACATACGAGGAGGTGGTACACACATATAATTTTAGAGGAAGCCAAACAGATTAGCACGTGTATCGTAGTGAATGTGTTTACTTTACCAAATATTTATTGAAATAGGAAAATTTCCTAATGGATTTTAGAAGTACATACTATACATGCTTATTTTTTACAGTGGGCGATAAAAATAGCAATAACGTACAGTTTTCAGAGACACTAAAGTGTTTCTAAATTCTGCTGAAAAAGACGTTTTCTATTGAAAGCACTTTTTGCATAAGAGGTACATACTTTTTGTATAAAAGGTACTCTATGTATAAAAAGTACTTTTTATATAAAAGGTACTATTTTTAATAAGACCAGATCTCTGGATATGGCCCCTACTCGTGCAATGCATTGTGCCGAAATTAAGCAAATTGGTTATGGGAGGGAGAATAGAGGGAGTAGTCTTTATGAACATTTGATTTGAACCTTCTAATATTGAAAGTGGCAGGAAAGACCTCTGCAGAAAGCTTGTTCCACATACAAACTGTTTGGCCAAAGAACGAACTCTCTCTGTAATGAATAGTGCGATGCATTCGCAGAAAAGAGCTAATTTCGGGAACAAGTTCCCTGATTTCATTAGAACACATTTTATGGTAGTTTCGATTAAACAGGGAAATACAGTCCATATTGCGTCGATGCTACAGCGAGTCAATAGAGTTGACTATCCTACTGTCGCCGATGAGCTTCTTCGCCCTCTCCTGTATGCGGTCGAGTAACTTCAAAATAGACTTTGAAGCACCGGCCCATACATGAGAGTTGTATTCAATTTTCTATTGGATATAGGTGGTATAAATATTAAGGAGATCAGATGGACTGAAGTATCTTTTACATCGTCGTCATAAGAAACTCAGGCACGTGAATGTTTCTTTTGAGACTTGAAAAATATGATCGGTCCATCGAACGTCATGCCAAGAACATCTGATTCCCCAATATCTACACCATTCTAATTACAGATGGAGCAGCAAGTTCCGTCATGCGTCTGTGCGTGAGCACACATCATTGGGTTCTACAAGCATTAAAATCGACCCTATTCGCACAACCCCATTCAGACATTTTTATAAGATCGTGATTAAGTGTATCATTCATGTTTTGCCTAATGGCGCCAATCTGCGACAATCTTAGCATAATACTGAATGGATATGAATGGCAAATGCTGCTATTATCTTACTTTTTATATAAAAGGTACTTTTTGTATAAAAGGTACTTTTTGTATAAAAGGTACTTTTTGTATAAAAGGTACTTTTTGTATAAAAGGTACTTTTTGTATAAAAGGTACTTTTTGTATAAAAGGTACTTTTTGTATAAAAGGTACTTTTTGTATAAAAGGTACTTTTTGTATAAAAGGTACTTTTTGTATAAAAGGTACTTTTTGTATAAAAGGTACTTTTTGTATAAAAGGTACTTTTTGTATAAAAGGTACTTTTTGTATAAAAGGTACTTTTTGTATAAAAGGTACTTTTTGTATAAAAGGTACTTTTTGTATAAAAGGTACTTTTTGTATAAAAGGTACTTTTTGTATAAAAGGTACTTTTTGTATAAAAGGTACTTTTTGTATAAAAGGTACTTTTTGTATAAAAGGTACTTTTTGTATAAAAGGTACTTTTTGTATAAAAGGTACTTTTTGTATAAAAGGTACTTTTTGTATAAAAGGTACTTTTTGTATAAAAGGTACTTTTTGTATAAAAGGTACTTTTTGTATAAAAGGTACTTTTTGTATAAAAGGTACTTTTTGTATAAAAGGTACTTTTTGTATAAAAGGTACTTTTTGTATAAAAGGTACTTTTTGTATAAAAGGTACTTTTTGTATAAAAGGTACTTTTTGTATAAAAGGTACTTTTTGTATAAAAGGTACTTTTTGTATAAAAGGTACTTTTTGTATAAAAGGTACTTTTTGTATAAAAGGTACTTTTTGTATAAAAGGTACTTTTTGTATAAAAGGTACTTTTTGTATAAAAGGTACTTTTTGTATAAAAGGTACTTTTTGTATAAAAGGTACTTTTTGTATAAAAGGTACTTTTTGTATAAAAGGTACTTTTTGTATAAAAGGTACTTTTTGTATAAAAGGTACTTTTTGTATAAAAGGTACTTTTTGTATAAAAGGTACTTTTTGTATAAAAGGTACTTTTTGTATAAAAGGTACTTTTTGTATAAAAGGTACTTTTTGTATAAAAGGTACTTTTTGTATAAAAGGTACTTTTTGTATAAAAGGTACTTTTTGTATAAAAGGTACTTTTTGTATAAAAGGTACTTTTTGTATAAAAGGTACTTTTTGTATAAAAGGTACTTTTTGTATAAAAGGTACTTTTTGTATAAAAGGTACTTTTTGTATAAAAGGTACTTTTTGTATAAAAGGTACTTTTTGTATAAAAGGTACTTTTTGTATAAAAGGTACTTTTTGTATAAAAGGTAATTTTTGTATAAAAGGTACTTTTTGTATAAAAGGTACTTTTTGTGTAAAAGGTTAGTTTTGTATAAAAGATACTTTCTGTATAAAAGGTACTTTTTGTATACAAGCAAATTTTTTTTATACAAGGTACTTTTTGTATAAAAGGTACTTTTTATCAAAAGGCATTTTTCGATTTTTACGAAAAAAATTTGCCTTGGTTTGATATTTTTATGCCAGACTGTATCTATTACGACTTGACTAATACGAAATAATATTCAACGTATGAACTTGCTTTCCTGCCTTGCTTTCTTAACAAATTATAGCATTAAAAGCAATTGACTTTTGTATTAGAATTATTGTCACTATAAATAGGCAATTAGTTAAAGATGCCAAAAGCCAAATATAATCTTAATAACAAAGTACATCAGCATCCCATACCAAAAAAGTTACTAGAGATTATATTTTTATTACTTCTCTGGCCTGACTGCTGCGATAAAATCTCCTTAGAATATTATCGGAAGTAATAAATATAATTTTAGGTATTCAACATAAATTCTAACAAGAACGTGTTATTAAAATTCCTTCCTGTACAATAATAAGAATAAAATTGCTATGGAGTTAAAGCTTAGTGTTATAATTGGTATAGAATAATATCAAATACATACTTGCAGGTAAAATTCCTTAACAGAAATTAAGTAAAACTCACCTTAAAATAGAAGGGAAAAAGGAAATTATTGAAGGTACACAAATTATCATTAACGTGTATGTATTTAATTTAAAAGATTCATAGAAAGATTTGTTCATGAAAAATAAAGTTTTTTAAAAAAGTACTTTAAAACTTCAGTTCATTTTCTTCCAATTCCTTATAATACTCTTAGTTCATATTTAAATAAAATTTTGTGCAATACCACACAATTGAAGTTGCCTTAAATATGCAACAATAGAGATTAAAATGTGTTTATAAATGAGGATATATGAAGGCACACCAACACATACATAAACATGCTAACACATACTCGTGCACTTAACAATAGCCCAAAAACAACAAGTACACGTACATCAGCAAAAGCAAAAGCAATGCATCACTTAAGGGAACAACAATATTGTTGAAATTGAAGTATGCATACGAATGAGAGTGATATGCAACAAGAGACAACACTGGCGGCGTAACAGCAGCAAGAACATCAACGGTAACATTTCATGGATAACACAACTTTCAGAACCTGAGAATAAACAAATAAAGGCGTCTTTAGCGTCATCTCCTTCCTCATCTACGAAATTTTTAGATAAACGAAGGATATAATGACATTTTACGGTATTATTTGTGCATTTAATTTAGTTACTGCAGGGTATTTTCTTTTTCTTTCCTCTTTTAGATGAGATGTCACTCTCTGCTAAACAGACATATTAACATATTAAGAAAAGCATTAATTCAGTTGTTTACTCATTTACTTGTTCATTATTCATTCAGTGATTTATATATTAATAAAATAAGGAAGAGGATCAAGCAGCAAAGAAAGGCATTGTGGAGCAAAGTAGGATGGGGAGATATTAGATAACATAACGTAGGTTGTATGAAAATAAATTGCATATGTAAAAAGATAGGTTTCTTTTTTCTAAAGAGAGAAAAAGTTAGGTAAATTGAAATTTTTATAAATAGTAATAGTTTCAGCAGATTGCCTATTCTCCTGATATTAATTCTTTTTAGTCCCATAGAAAAGTGTCTTCTGAAAGTCCTTTCTATTGAAAAGTGTCTTCCAAAAGCCCCTCTCTGCAAAAAAGTATCTTCCGAAGGCCTTTTTCTATATAAAAGTGTTTTTCGAAAGCTCTTTTCCACAGACAAGTTTCTTCCGACTACCCTTTCCAATATAAAACTGTCTTATGAAAGCCCTTTTCTATAGAAAACTCTTCTTTGAAGGGCCCTTCTATAGAAATGTGTATTTTACAGTCCCTTTCCCATAAAAAAACTGTCTTTTGAAATTCAATTTCTATATAAAAGTGTCTCTTGAATACCGTTTACCATTGGAAAGTGTGTTTGGAAGTCCCTCTTTTAAGTGTCTTTTAAAGGTCCTTTACTATACAAAAGTGTATTCCCGATTGCCATTTCCTATAGAAAATAGTCTTCCGATTGCCATTTTCTATAGAGAAATGACTTCCGATGGAATTTTCTATACAAAAGCTATTTACGAATGCCATTTTTATAAGAAAATGATTTCCGAAGGCCATTTTCTATAAAAAAAAGTGATTTCCGAAGGCACTTTACTGTAAGAAAGTGTCTTCCAAAGACCCTTATCTATAGAAGAGTAGTTTGGGAAAGCACTTTACTATAGAAAAGTAGTTTCCGAAGGCATTTTTCTATAGAAAAGTGTCTGCAGAAGGCTTTTCTCTTTAGATAAGTATCGTCCGAAGATCTTTTGAAATATCAAAGTTACTTTCGAAGGCCCTCTTTCTTAAAAAGGTCCTTTCCGAAGGCTAATCTCTAAAGAAAAGTATAATCCTAAACCCATTTTCTAACAAAAAGGTGTCTTTCAAATGAATTTTTCTATAGAAAAGTGTCGTCCGGAAGCTCTTTTCAATAGAAACTCGTATTTCAGGGACATTATTCTGTAGAAAAATTTGTTTCGTGGGCCCTTTACTTTAGAAAAGTGTCTTCGGAAGGAACTTTTCCCTAGAAATGAGCCTCATGAAGTTCTATTATAAACCTTT
The DNA here is from genome assembly GCA_956483635.1 of Panzeria rudis. Taxonomy (NCBI): domain Eukaryota; kingdom Metazoa; phylum Arthropoda; class Insecta; order Diptera; family Tachinidae; genus Panzeria; species Panzeria rudis. Next base: position 5,207,310 of record OY101451.1, read on the forward strand.
TTCTATAGAAGTGTATTCCGAACGCCCTTTTCTATGGAAAACTGATTGCAAAAGGCCACTTCCCATAGAAAAGTGTCTTGCACAGTGCCGTTCCAAAAGAAAAGTGTCTTCCGAACGTGGTTTTGTATGGACACGTTCCGTTTCTACAGAAAATTTACTTCAAAAAATCCATTTTCCAAAGTGAATTTTACATAGAAAACTGTTTTAGGAAGCTCAGTTTTAATACAAAAGTATCATCCGAAAGCCGTTTTAAATATAAAAGTGTCTTCCGAATGCCCTTTAAAAGTGATCTGAAAGCCCGTTTCTATAAAAAAAAGTGTCTTCTAAAGGCATTTTCATTAAAAAGTGTGATTCGGAGTACCTTTTCTTCACAAAATTAACTTTTGAAAGCCCTTTTTCATAGAGAACCGTCTTCTATAGCCAATTTACTACACAAACCTGCCTTCCAATGACCCTTTTTTATAGAAAAGTGTGTTCCAAAGGTCATTTTCCATAGAAAAGTGACCTCCAAAGGTCCTTATGCATAGAAAAGTGTCTTCCGAAGGATATTTTCGTTAGATAAGTGCCTTCCGAAGGCTCCTTCGGAAGGCACTTCGGAAGAGTGTCTTCCGAAGGCCCCTTTTTATGCAACGGTGTCTTCCAAATGCCTTTTTGAATAGAAACATTTGTTTCGAAATGCCTTTTCTATACAAAAGTGACTTTTGAAGGTCCTTTTCTATAGACCAGTAATTCCGAAACTTTTTTTCTGTAAAAAGTATAATACAAGGACGCTTTTATATAGAAAAGTGTTTTGAAGGTGCTTTTCTATACAATAGAGTCTTTTGAAAGACTCTATCCAGAGAAAAGATTGTTTTGAATGCACTTTCTTTTAAAAAGTGTCTTCTAAAACCTTTTCTATAGAAAAATATCTTCTAAAACCCTTTTTTGTAAAAAGAAACGTGTCATCCGAAGGTCTGTTTCTGTAGTAAAGTGACTTCTTTATAGAAAAGTACCCTTCGGAAAAGTACTTTCCGAATGCCCTTTTCTATAGAATACTATTTCGAAAGTCTTTTTCCTGTATCAATAAGGGTTCCGAAGGCCATTTTTATAAGTAAAGTGCCTTCCGAAAAGCCATTCGATAAAAAATATAGTTTCCGAAAGAATTTTTCTTTAGAAAAGTGTCGTTGTAAGTCTCTTTTTTATAGAAAAGTGGCATCCGAAGGGTCTTACCTATAAGAAGTGTTGTCGGAAGTTTCTTTCCTTTTGAAAAGTACCTTTCAATAACTATTTCTATAAAAAAAAATTTCTTCCGAAGGGCCTTTTCTATAGAAAAGTGTCTTTGAAAGGACCTTTTCTATAGAAGTGTGTTTTAAATATCCTTTTATATAGAAAAGTCTTTGAAAGGAAAAACAATTTTCGAAACAAAAAATACAAGTCATGCACCATTACTGGCTGCAGGTCCTTAAAGAAAAATGATTTAGAAAAAAGATAAGTGGTGTCTGGAAGACACCTGGCTATAGCTATGCTCCATGTACATACAAATATGTTGGCTGAGTGGTCTCTAAGTGTGAAAATTGAAAAAAGGAGCGCCCTAAAGTATGCCTCGAAATTTATGCACCCAATATATTAAATATTTCTATGAAAGAACAACAATTACACATGAAATGGAAAAATTAAAACAAAAAGAAACAAATACTTTCGTCTCTTAAGTACAAACGAGTCAAAACAAAAATAAATTTTGTTACGAAACAAAATTTCTACCACCGTATCGAGCCATAAATAGCATAGATATAAAAATTGAATGCTTCATTACTTTTGCTTATTTGGTGAGAAATACGTGTCCTTTTTTTGTGGTCGTGATTAGTTTCCATTTACGCTTAAATAAGCGTGAGCAAAGACAAGAAAAATTCCTGTATGCTCGCTCATGCAAAAAAATCAAAAAAAAAAACAAAAAAGTAGTTTTCAGAAAGTTTGCAATGACTTTTTGTTCGGGCTTTGCCTAAACATTTTCAAAACACAAATACTTTCGAACAACAGACTATCAGCAAAGGAACACCCTTTAATTTCCTTCCCACTCTTGTTCGTATATTAACACTTGCTTTACAACATGGTTTACAATGTGAATACATACGAACGAAAATGTACACACACACTAACACTTTTATATTTAATGTGTGTAAAGTGGCAGTAACACAACGATAAAATGAATGGTTTTCTTGCTTAAATGCATCATGATGCATGTTTTGTAGTTTTTTTTTCTACTTGTACTCTAAGTTCTTGTCGTTGTTGTTGTTGCTATTGTTGGAAGGTTGTTTGGTACTCGTTGTTGTTGATGTATTGTTGTTATATTATAATGCTGTTGCTATTATTATTCTGTTGTTATTTTGCATGCAACATAGTCAGCCAGACAACGCGTACTTGATTGCAAACTATTAACACCATTAAAGTGGAGGAAGAATTTAAATAATTCCCGCATGAATTAAAACATTTTCCATCATGGTGTTTCCTTTCTTGCGCTTCTTGTTCTTCTGCTAAGTATTCAACACAACAAAAAGGACGAAATCAACAACATAAATTTGTATACAAGTTGATGGGACTTACTTATATATTTCGCAAGGCACACAATACAAATGACATGTTGTATTGTCTTATTTTTTTATCTTATTTTCTTCTTCCTCAAAACACAACTGGAGAAAGATACAAAAAAAATAGTACTGACAAAAATGGAGAAACAATAAAGTGAAGGATGCATAAGCAGTACGAAGAATAAATTAAGTTGCAAAAATAAATGGGGGAAAAAGAGGCAGTTACGTTTTTAACTTCTGTGTGAATGCAAAGAGTGATGGATGGATGGTTTATAAAAAATGATCTTATAATTTAGCGCAAGGATTCAGATATAAATTTTCAAGGAGGATTATTTGACCAATGAACATTTGACATGATATAAAACCAAAGAAAGTTATTTTTCTATAGCAAAATGTCTAAGATATAAATTTTTTAGCACAAGGAAATAAAAATAATATGTATTGTTAATGAAGAGATATTTCTTATATAAAAATTTTTAAAGAATATTCTATACTGGAGAGCTGAATGAAAACATTTTATTGAAAAGTGATCTGGAAATCTCAAAAATGTATCACTTGTATACTTGAAATTCCAAAGGAAATTTCCAAACTGCACTAAACTTAAACTGAATTTAATGCAAAAACCCTAGACCTTTATTATAAGTGTAAGAAACAAATTTCCCTCTTATGTCAATTTTAAGCTGTTGCTGTTGCTGTTGAAATGTCAGCCCATCCTTTAAAACGTACTTTTATTCTTCCGCATGTCTATCTGTCTTATGGTTTGACTGGTTTGACTGCCTGCATATAAGTATTTTAGTAGTTGCCACTTTTGATGTTGTTCTTGTTGTTTCTGCCGTTGTTGTTTTATACAATATGTAACAAAACATAGAAAATACAATCAACAAACCAACAAGTAAAAGGCATCAAGCAAAAGATAAAGTTAAATTGTCATGTGAAGATAAACAGCATTTAAAAGTACTCTTCAGACAAATACAAAGCAGCTCATACACAAACACATACATACGTACCCGCATATACATACACACATACACACAAATTTATAGAGTTAAGCATAAACACTAATGCAACTGCAAGGATGAAGACGACTGCCTAAAGAATGAAAGATATATGAGAAGAATATGGCTGTTGATGATATAATCAAAAGAGGAGCAGAACATGAAGAAATATATATAAGCAACACATGGCTTTAAGCGATAAATTAAATTCTGATACACACAGCCGCACATAAAATAGATATTCATGCACAAGTTCTTCATTTAATAGCCGCACATTCACACACACACACACCCACACGTCATTTTATTTTCAATTTATTCTTTTTTGTTCCATTTTTACTTTATTAATACGTTTTAAACACAAAAAAGGTAAGTACAAAAATAAAATATGCTGAAAAAAGCCAATAGAGCTTTTTTCTGCAAAATAAAATGCATTATTTTTTGTTTAAAAAAAATATATATAAGCACACACACACAACCACACAAAAAGCTATACAGAGACTTTTGTTTGAGGAGTTATTTGCAGTGTATGTGTACGTGCAATGAAACCATTTAAGCTTTCATACATATGAGTATTCTACGCTTCAAACGGCACAATGTATATGTTATTCTAGTAAAAATATTGTGTAGTAGAAACAGATTTAATATACTCCGAAAACCCTTTTCTATAGATAAGTCTCTGCCGAAGGATTTTTTTTCTTCAGAAAGGTGTTTTCCGAAAGACCCTGAATATAGAAAAGTCTCTTCCGAAAAAATTTTTCTATAGAAAGTTACTTCCGAAGGACTTTTACTCCAGGAAAAAATATTTCGAAGCCACTTTTCTATAGACAACTGACCTTCGAAGAAATAAGTGTCTCCCTTCTGTAGAAAAGTGTCGTCCGAAGGCGTTTTACTAAAAAAAATTGTCCGAAGCCGCTTTTTTAAAGAATCTAACTTCCGAAAACACCGTTTTACTAGAAAAGGTTTGCCGAAAGATCTTTTCTCTAAAAAAATATTTTCTTTATACTTTTTTCTATGGAAAAGTGTTTTACGAAGAAGTGAATTTCGTAAGAAAACTATTTCTTAGATTCTTTTCTGTGAAAAATTATCTTAAGAAAAAAAGTGACCACCGAAGACTCTATTCCAAAGAAATTTTTCTTCCAGAGGCCGGCCCTTTTCTGTCGAAAATTAACTTCTGATATTTTTTACTGACAACGCATCATCCGAACGACCTTTACCATAGGAAAGGGAGCTCCGAATACGTTTTTGCAAAGAAAAGCGTATTCTTTGTACTTTCCGAAAGTTAGTTTCTTTAGAAACCTATTTTTCTTTATTTTTTATAGAAAAGTTTGTTCCGAAGACTTTTTTCTTTTGAAAACGTATCTTCCGATGACTATGTCCGACAGAACGGGTTCTTGAGAAGTCCCTTTTCTATCGAAAAGTGTCTTCCGAAGGCCCTTATCCATAGAAAAGTGATTTCCGAAGGTCTTTTTCCATAGAAAACCTTTTGTGTTGGCAAGTCATCCGAATACCCTTTTCTGTAGAAAATCCTTTTACTTGTGAGATCCTAAGCCATAAAAAAAATTTTCCTCCGGGTACTCTTTTTTTATAGAAAACTGACTTCCGAAGATCCTTTTCTACTAGAAAACTATTTTCAAAAGCCCTTTTTATAGAAAAGTGTTCTGCGAAGCGTCTTTTTTATGGCAAAGATTCTTTCGAAAGCCGTTTTCTATGCAATTGTTTTCTGCAAGCCCTGCATATAGAGAAGCGTATTTTAAAAGCCTTTTCTATAGAAAAGTTTCTTAAAAAGAACATTTCTCGTCGAAAAGTATGTTGATCACGCTCTGTTGTATAAAAACGGTGTCTTTCGAAGTTTTGTTTCTATTTAAAAGTGTGTCCCGAAGGCCTTTTTTATATAAAAGTTTTCTCTGAAGGCTCTTTTTTTGGCACTATGCGCCCACGATATGGCGTAAAAGCAATTAATAATAATAATAGTAATGAAGGCTCTTTTATATTGAAACGTATATTCCAAATGCCCCTTGCTATACAAAAGTATCTTTTGAAAGTTTTTTTTATAGGAAAGTAGCTTCCGAAGACTTTGTGCTAATATGAAGTGTCTTCGGAATGATCTTTCCTATGTAAAAGTGTCTTCGGAATATTACTTTCTATGGTCAAGTGCCTCCTGAAGGTTCTTTTCTATGGAAAAGTGTCTTTCATGGGCCCTTTCCTATAGAAAAGTGTCTTTCGCTATGGGAAAAGTACCTTCGTAATCCCTTGTCCATTGAAAAATTTCTTCCGAATACTTCTTTGCTTAGAAAAGTCTTTCGAAAGCCCTTCCCTCATAAAATAGTTTTCCAAAGGCCCTTTCATACTGAAAACAGTTTTTCGAATACCTTTTTCCACACAAAAATGTCTGGCGAAGCTTATTTTCTATAGAAAAGTGTATTTCGAATGTCCTTTTTTATACAAATAATTCTTCCCAAAGCTCTTTTTTTTGCAGAAAAGTGCATTCAAAACGCTCATTGCTTTAGAAAAACATCTTACTAGTCTATGCTGTTGAAACACTTTATTCTAAAGGCACTTTCTTGTCTGCAGACATTTTTTTAATTGAAAAGAGCCTTCAAAAGGCAATTTTTCTACGGAAAATGGTCTTCCGAGGATCCTTTTTGGAGAAAAGTATCTTATCAAGATTGTTTCATAGAACGCTGCTTTCACGGGCCCTTTTCCATAGAAAAGTGTTTCTCAAATGCCGTTTGCTATTGAAAAGTATGTTCCTAGTCCATTTTCTATATAAAAATTTCTTCCGAAAGCATCTAAGGATGCATTACTTAAAAAAACTTCCGAAGCCCCTTTCCCGATAGAAAAGTTTTCCGAGGATCGTTTCATGCTGAGAACTATCTTTCCAAAGCTTTTTTCCGCACGAAAATAGTATTTCTCTACAGAAAAGTGACATTCGAAAGTTGTTTCTTATAGAAAAGAGTCTTCCGAAGTCTCATCACGATATAAAAATATGTTCCTAGTCTATTATATAACAGAATTGTCTTTTTTTGGCCCTTGTTTGTAGAAAATTGCCTTACTTAAGTTGTTTTATACAAAAAACCCTTCAAAAGATCACTTTCTGTAGAAAACTGTGTTCCGAAGACTTTCTTGAGAAAACTGCTTTATCTATTCTACAATTTTCTGAAGAACCCCGTCTTCTTTAGACCCTTATATATAGCAAATTGCGTTCATTTATTTCGTAGAATAACAGAGATTTTTTTTCTCCCACCCAATGTTGCCTTATGTGCGGTTATAGATGTGAGCTCTTGCACTCATGTGGTGTCTGAATGTTTGTTGGTTCACAATATGCTGGGATGTTTTCTATTTTTTATTTTGTTTTTTTTTGTCAGCAAAACCAACTCTGACAATTAAAGCATCAACAACAGCAAAAAGTAAAAAACAACAAACATATTTTGTCGGTTTAAGGTGTGAGCTAAACGTCACTTGTGGAAAAATTATGCGTGCCTGGAGTGTTGTTTAGTTTTGCAACAAAATTCAGGTAAAAGAAAAATATTTAAACTTTTCTTTTAGCTGCCAACAACGTACTTATTACGTATCTATTTATTAATGTAGTTCGTGAGTACGGCTGTTCCATATATGCTGTTTTCGTCCTTAAGTGTGTAAAAATAATTTGGAAATTTTAATTTTGTAAAGTTTTTACAATGAATTTTGTAACGTAGTTGTTTGCACATGTGTGTACGTGTGTGAGTGTGTGTGTGTACATATGTGCATTCAAGTTAATATATTTTTATAATAAACATGTCAAATTATATGTGTGTTAGTGTGTCTGAAGTGCATGCATGTGATTGCACTTTAGTGTGTTTATGTCAAGTATTCACTTACAGCCTGTTAAACACTCAATGAAAAACAGTTTAGCAGCAACAACAACAACACAAACATTTAAAGCTTTCACACAAATTTTCATAGAAAATTTTCCTATTTTCAATTACGTATAAACGTGTGAATCAGAGCATTTTAGTCTTCCTAAACCTTTATTTTATATAATAAAAATTTAAATCTGGCAAAAATTAAGTTTCCTTTTGTATTCGCTAAAAAGTTTTTAAGGGGAGTATGTATGAGTGTTCATTTTTGTTACTGCATGTGTCTTTGTTTTAACTAAATTATCTTTAAATTAAGTTTATTTTGTGGTTTCTATTTTTTATATATTTGAATACCAAGTGATAAATATTCATAGTTAAGGAACACTTAAATGTAATTGCAGAGAAATCTAAATTCACATACTAACACACAGATATAAACCACAAAATCCGTACATATAGTAATGCAGCTCCATGCTTTTTTACTTATTAAAAACCACAAGAAAACAATTACATTAATGCAATTCAATTAATATGCTTGAGTGAGAGTATCAAGTTTAATTAATGGAAGCGGCTTTTAAAGGCTACAACATTTTTAAATGTCTACTGAATTTTCTTTTACAAATAAAAGTGAATTTCGAAAGACCTTTCGTATATAACAGTACCTTCCGAAAGATTTTTCCTATTTTGAAGCTCCTTCCGAATGCCGTTTTCTATACAAAAGTGTATTGAGAAGTTTATTCTCCATAGAAAGGTGTGTTCTGAACGTCCTTACCTATATAATAGTGTCTTCCGAAAGCTCTTAGCTATTGAGAAGGCTCTTCCGAATGTGCATTGCTATACAAAAGTGTCTTCCGAAGGCACTTTCCATAGATAATTATCCGAATAGCTTTTTTCTATATAAAAATGTCTTCCGAAGACCCCTTTCTGCAAAAAACTCTCTTCCGAAGGCCGTCTTCTATATAAAAGCCTTTTCAAAATGCTCTTCCCTATAAAAAAAAATATTTTCAGAAGACCCTTTTGTATACAAAAGTGTCTTCTTAAGACCACTTTCTGTAAAAAAGAGTGTCTTTCGAAGGTTTTTTTTCTATAGAAAAGTAACTTCCGAAGGCCCTTTTTTATATTAAAGAAACTTCCGAAGGCCATTTTCTATAGAAAACTAACTTCCGAAGGCCCTTTTCTACAGAAATATATCTGCCGAAAGCCATTATCTGTAGAAGAGTCTTCCGAAGGCCATTTTCTTTAGGAAAATATTTTCCGAAGGCCTTTATCTATAGAAAAGTATGTTTTGAAGGTCCCATTTCATAGAAAAATGCCTTCTGAAAGTCTTCCTAAGTCCCTTTTTTATAAAAAAGAGTTTCCTTAATATTTTTTTTATTAAAAAGTGGTATCAGTCGTGGTGCTCAGTCGTTTAAAAAAAAATTTTATCGAATGCTCTTTTCTGTTGAAAGTATTTTCTAAAGGAACAGCGTTTTCCAATGGCACTTATCAATAGAAAATTTTCTTCCGAAGGCCCCTTATCAATAGAAAAGTTTCTTCCGAAGTCCATTTTCTATAGAAAGTGTTTTCCAAAGGCCTTTGGCCGACTTTTCAGTCTCTTTTGGAAAAGCTACTTACGGAAAAGTGTCTTAACAAATCATTTTGCAATGGAAAAGTGCCTTTTGAATGTCCTTTTATATATAAAAGTGTGTGCTTTCTATAGAAAAGTGTCTTTTAAAGGCCATTTCTATTGAAAATTTACTTCTTAATGCTCTTTTCTATACAAAAATGTCGTCCCAAAACCTTTTTTCTATCGGAAAGTGTCGTCCAAAGCCCCCCTTTTCTATAAATAAATGTGTTCCAAAGGCCCTTTTTACAGAAAAATATATTCCGAAGGCCCTTTTTATAGAAACATGTCTTGCAAAATTCTTTTTATAGAAAAGTGTCTTCCGAAAGCTCTTTTTATAACAAATTATCTTTCGATGCCCGTTTCTACAGAAAATTGTCTTCCGAAGGCCCTTTTCATTAAGAATTATATTCCGAAGGCCCCTTCCTATAGAGAAGTGCCTTTCTGAGGCGCTTTTCTATAGAAAAGTTATTTCTAAGGGCTCTTGTTTTTATAGAAAAGTGCCTTGAAAAAGTTTTTTCTATAGAAAAGTCTTTTCCGAAGTCCCTTTTTAAAGAAAAGGGTCTTTCGATGCTCCCTTTCTATAGAAAATTGTCTTCGAATAGCAGCTTTCTATAAAGGATTATATTCCGAAGGTCCCTTCCTATAAAGAAGTGTCTTTCTGAGGCCCTTTTCTATAGAAAAGTGATTTCCAAAGAGTATTTTTTATAGAAAAGTGTCATCTTTTATTATTTTTGATTGAAAGGTCTTTCGAAGGCTCTTTTCTCCAAAAAAAATGTGACTTCTGAATGCCATTTTTTTTTGTAATAAGCCGTAGAATTTTGTTAATTTCATTTAATTTAGTAGCAATTTGCTTAAAATTGTTTATAATCTTTTTTAATTTTTATATATATTATGATTTTATTTGTTTGGCTTAATCACCTAATGGAAATAATTATGTCGCAATAATGATTGTAGTCATGATGCCTAATTACGTTTATAATTTGGAGTTTATTAACAATTAAATTTTAGAAATTTTAACAATTATTTGCAAGGCCGACACAATTTGTTTTTATTTGTTTTAAAGTATCAAATGCCAGCAGACATAGAGCTAGAGAAACCACAACAAATGAAGCTTAAAATTATAAATTTTAATATAAAATGGGTTAAAATAATTTTACAAATGGGCAAACAACTAAATATAACAGGAAACAAATAAGCGAGACGGACAGACGACTGTAAATAGAAATCTCTGTATGAGTTTTGACTCACAAATAAGAAGTGTCAAAACAAATTAAATTTATTAATTAATTAATATAAAGTATATTAAAATATATTGTTAAGAAGAAGGAAAAAAGGATTCAATAAAAGTTATAATAAACAAGGAAAATGAAAATTTAGGGCATCATAAAATTTAACGGACATGTTCATTAAATCTTAGTTTAGGTTTAAAGTACTCTTTAAAAAGACTAAGACTTGAAAATCGTATTCATAAAGAGAACAGTAACTACTAAACACTTTAATAATATATTAATATATTTTTTGGGCATACTTTTAGGAGCGAAAATATTGTCTACATTAACTTTTGAAACGTTTTTGAAACGTTATAAAATGGATTATGCAAAAATAATGGCAATTAATCTGTATCTCCAAAACTAATGATCTGATTACAAAATGACGCGAGCAAACAAAAAACGACATTTTCTGGATGTATTCTTACAATGCACGATAGCTATATGTCGTAACGAAATTTTTAACAACTTTTAAAATCGAAAAAAATAAATACATTTTGTATACATAGTGCAGAGTTTGGACTTACGCAAAAATAATGGTAATAAATCCAGAGCTGCAAATTACTGATCCGATTACAAAATTATGCAAAGAAAAAAGGCAGAGAAGGGCCTAAACTATCAGAAACAGTACTGCCTGGACACCCGGGGAGCAAGAGGGTGACAAATTTGAAATTATTTTAAAATATTCACAGCTTTCGACCAATGCTGAAAGTAGCTTGAACACATAAATCGATTTAAAGTTTCTTCAAAAGTAGTTTCCTTCATTAATCTCTAAGAAAATCTTGAAAAAGTAATACTTTTTTTAAAAAATTCTTTATACTTTTAACAAATTTTAAAATGTTTATTAAATTTATTATTTGGGATACTCTCCCAACTTTAATTTAAAAAAGTTTTTATTTGTTGCATGCATTTCATTGGTGCTTTACCAAACCATCAGTAGAATTCTACCATATTTTTGAAAATATTCACAAACTTTCAAAAATCATGTGAGAACTATAATAGAATAAGCGTAGCAGGCCTAGAATAGTTTTCCCTAAGGTTTTTTTTCTATATAAGAGTGTCTTGCGAAGGCTCTTTTCTACAGAAAAGTATTTTCCGAAGGCTATTTTCTATAGAGAAGTAGCTTCCGAAAGCTTTTTCTACAGAGAAGTGTCTTCTGAAGGATCTTTTTTATTGAAAACTTGACTTCCAAAGGCTCTTTCCTACAGAAAATATTTTCCGAAGGATATTTTCTATAGAAAAGTAACTTCCGAAAGGTTTTTCTACAGAGAAGTGTCTTCCGAAGGCTCTTTTTTATTGAAAACTTGACTTCCGAAGGCTCTTATCTATAGAAAAGTCTCTTCCGAAGTCCTTTTCCTTTAGGAAAGTGTTTTCCGAAGGCCATTCTCTGCAGAAAATTGTCTTCTGATGGACCTTTTAATGGAAAAGTTCTTCCGAAGGGCCTTTTCAATAAGGAAGTGCCTTCTGGAAACACTTTTCTATAGAAAAGTCTCTTCCGAAAAGCATTTTCTATAAAATAAAGTGTGGTTAGAAGGCCATTTTCTATAGAAAAGACATATCCGAAAGCCCTTTTCTATAGAAAAATGTTTCCGAAGGCCCTTTTCTATAGAAAAGTGTCTTTCAAGGGCCACTATCTATTGAAAAGTGTCTTCTAAAGGCTCTTTTCTATAGAACAGTGTAAGCCCTTTTCTATAGAAATATGTATATAAAATGGCTTTTAAAGGCCCTTTTCAATATAACATTGTCGACTGAAAGCTTTTGTTATATAAAAGTGTATCCCGAAGATCGTTGTTTATTGAGAAGCGTTTTCCGAAATCCCTTTTCAAAAAAAGGGTATCTTAAAGGCCCTTTTTTGAATAGATAAGTATCTTAAAAGGTGTTTGCGGAAGCCCCTTTTCTTAACAAAGGTGTTTTCGGAATGCGCTTTTTATAAAAACGTATCTTACGAAGAACCTTTTTTATAAGAAATTGTCTTGGGAATGCTCTTTTCTATAGAAAAGTATCATTCGAATTATATTTGCTATAGAAAAGTGTCACCCAAAGGCCCTTTTCTAAAAAATAGGTTTCCTGACGGGCAATTTACTTTCGAATAAAATCTTCCGAAGATCCTTTTCTATTAAGAATTCTCTTCTGAATTACCTTTTCTTTATAAAAGTGTCGTCCGAAATTTCTTTTTTGCAGACGTGTCTTCCAAAGAATGTTTTTTTTTATAGAAAGGTGTCTTCTTTTAGTGTTTTCGATAGAAAACATTCTCCCGAATCCCCATTTCTACAAAATGTGTCGTCCGAATTCCCTTTTCTATATCATTTAGAGAAATTTCTTTAAAGAGAAATTTCTTTCACGAACTTTGCTCGCTTAAATTTTTTCTAGGCAGAACATTGTGTTTTATCAAATGTGATTGTTGTTTGACTAAAAAAAGTGTTGAATGTTGTCTTATGCGTCGCAAGCACCAAGGAATACATTAACGTTAATAAGTTCCAAACCTACACAGCAGAACAAAACAACGTAGTTTTTTTAAGACGAAATACACCCTCATCGGTTTTCATGTCAATCGCATGCTATTCGTCACTGTTCAGGTGACTTGGTTAAATGTGAATTTAAATTTCATTTATACAAATAAAGACTAGAAATAGAATACGAGAATTATTCTAATGCAAACTCAACCATGATCGATAAATTCTAATTGACCATCATTATTTTGGCGTGAAATAAGTCTATTGTATGCGTTTGTTTAGCCCCATGTATAAAAACAATGTTGTTATATTCTGCCATGCCGATTGTGGAATTAATTAATGTTAATTTTTACTTTAATACTTGGGAATTTGTCTAATACTTTCTGACTAAATATGCTACGAACTTTAGCCTAAAAAATCAATATATAATTATAATTTTTTCATTTATTATAAATCAATTAAAACAACAAGAAATGAAAAACTAAGTTGATGTTCCATTGTTCCTTGGTATATTAATCAAGACCAATTATTTCTGAATAAAACGTTATGAACCTTACCCTAATAATCAAATTGGATTCAAAAAGTGATATATTTGTTGAAACAAAAAAATCTATTACTTCCCGTATTTCATTTATTAAAGATTTTTCATCTCTTATTTTTAGCAGAATTATAAACAATCTTATGGGTTAACTTGACTGTAAGAATATCCATAAAAGTATTTCTATATTATTTGATGACAAAATTAGAAAACTTTGCTAAAAGTTTTACATGGAAATATTTATTTAATATCCTCAGCACACTAATACTCTTACAAACCTGCTAACATAAGTGTGTAAGTACACAAATACATATTTCTAACTGATATAAACATAAATAGAACCAGGTCTTTTGTTAAAAGGATGTGGAAGACAATTTTAATTGAAAGTCGGTTGAATGGTTGGTTGTGTTTATTTTAATATATTTAAATGAGCTGATGTAAGTGTATGAAAGCAAACACATACATACGTGTGCATGCTCGTAATTACCCTGCAGGAAATGTCGATAAAAATTGTACTGATTCACTGTTGACTTTGTCACCATTACCACTGACTAGTTATACCCCAGACAATGCTCTGCGCTATAGATATTTAACTTGTCATTGAGATGCCACTAGTGATCTCAGAACTAGCTATTGACTAGTTGTTTTTATTAGACCACATTGAGACATTGGCATCAGAGATTCACTAGAGCATTTTTATGATTCTAGTCAACACCTATGAAACTTTTTACTAGATAAGGCAATTAAATTTTTTTTATTAATATGATTATTTCGAACGTATTTGCTTTCTGAATCTAAATTGATTATTAGGCTAAGGTTCGTAACGTTATATTCAGAAAGAATTGGGTATGATTAATATTCCAAGGAACAAGGGAAAAATTAAGTTGATGTTAATTTTTACCTTGTTCCTTGGAATATTAATCATACCCAATTCTTTCTGAATATAACGTTACGAACCTTAGCCTAATAATCAATTTAGATTCACAATTTTTTTTAATTCAAAATTATGTAATTAGTTTGGCTTAAGTTCGTTTTCAATTTAATCTTTCGATCAAACAATTTTTTTATTTAAGAAAGAAATTCTAAAGCATGTAAATATTGAACATTACAAAGAAAAATTTTAGGATGTACGGAAGGTTGAACTGACAGCTGTTCGAGACCACCTTATCAGAGCCCTTTACATACACTACCAGAGACGACAGCAACAACATGCTAGCGAAAATCCTGCTTATTTTAGTAGGCTCAATTAACAGATTTTGTTGCCACCTCGCATTGAAAACGAACTTAAGCCAAACTAATTAAATAACTTTGGATAAAAACCATACAGTTCGACTAAAAATTCATAACTCAATTTTTTTTAATTTTTATTTTTATGCGCAGCCGCATGTATTTTCAACACAACAAAATGAGACAATAAAAAATATTTTTGTAGCTCTCGAAAACTTCTCTTTCCATTAAATGCAAATAAAAGGTGTAGACGATTCGTTGACCATGTCAGTAAAAAGTCACAAAACTAGTCGACTAAAGTGGTGACTTGAAGACACTTAACCCCAGGCTTCCTTCAGGGTATCTAGATATATTTCATAAAGCATTGAATGTTTAGGCATCTTCTAAATATTTAAAGGTTTTCTCTTGCCAGCTTGCGTAGATTCTAATTACAATATTTAAATGTGTAGGACATGTGTGTGTATGTGTTTTCTTGTTATTGTATTAGTTGTTTTTATTGCTGTTGTTTTTTTTGTGGGTCCTTGTTCGTTCACTCGTACGTTTGTTTATTTGTTTGTGTTTGACAACCACAAAAACGCAAAATCTACAACAACGACAGCAATAATAACATTTAATGACAACAAGATATAAAACAGCAATAATGCAAAACAACAACAGGAATAATAACAACAACAAGATAAAACATCATTCACAAACAAAAACAAAAACATATAAAAAACCCACAGCAATAAGAACATTTGCACAAAACGCTAAAATGTTGTTCACATTTATAAATGAGAACAACGACAGAAATAATAACAACAATTCTTTTTTGTTTGGTTGTGTGTGTGTGTGTTTGTGTTTGTGTGTGTGTGTGTGTTTGTGTGTGTGTTTGTGTGTGTGTGTGTGTGTGTGTGTCTATTTTTTGGCAATAATAATTTTCACATGTGAGAGTCTAATTGGAAATTTAATTATTTTATGCGCTAATACAAATGCAGATTTAAACACGCACACGAACATACACTTTTAATCATTTATTTAAGTATGTGTAGGAGAGTGTATATATGTATATGTATGTGTTTATACATGGACTTCATTTAAGGTAAGTATGTTATACATTTGTACAATAAATTTCTTTAACAGCTGGCTTGATGAAACCAACTGTTAAAATTATTAAAGCAACAAAAAATTTTTGTTATAAAAATAGAAACATGTGTATGGCTATTAATTAGTTAAAGCTGGATGGACATGGCTGTTAATAAGATTAAGAGTGTGTTATTTATTTTTTAGAATAATAGAGCTTTTCACAACGTCCAAACTTCAGATTAGGGGATGAAAACGTAATAAAATATATTTGTTATTGAGCGCCTTTGAACTTATAAAAAAAATTTATAAAGCCTAAAGTTGTTTAAATATTTATAGATTTTCTTACAGCAAAAAAATACTTTGTTTCATGTTAAACTGTAATAAACAAGGACATTGAAAAATAATTTTAGACAACAGAATATATGAGAGATTCCAAATTTTACTATATAAATTTTTATAGACAAACTTTAAATAAAACACTCGTAAATTTTCTTTATTGAATATCTCCTTTACTGCTACTTAAAATTTGAAACTTGACCAATTTAAAAACTTTCTCAGAAATATAACCTACTTTCTGATACTCAGCCAATTTGTGTAAATATCCATTGATTCGTTTACAAGTAAAAATAATATTTTGCATTAGAAACTGCGGTACGTATGATTAATATTAATTTATGGCTAAATTAATGAAAACCTTAATAAGTTTTCATTTATAAAAGCTATTGCTATTGGACAAAATAAAGCTCTCGAAGAAGATATTAAAATAACAGAAACAAGTAAAATTACCTCAAAATTTGCCTTTATTAATTAAAGTTTTTTAGTTCAAAATTAGAAAAATTAATCAAAAATATCTTCAAACTATTTTTCCTGTTAAATATACATAATCACTGATATTGATTGCAAATCAGTTATATTCTTAATGAACTTAATTTTTATTTGTACAAATCATGACAGCAAATAGGATACGAGAATTATATAAATCCAACTTTGCCATGATCGTCAAGTTCAAATTGGCTTAACAAAAAGATGTTTTTCCTCAAGCAGGAAAAATGAACTATAGAGTTTTAGTAAATAATCAAATTTGGATTTCTTCAAGTCTTATACCCCCAAATCGAAAGATATTTAGAAAAAAAATCTTGAAAACTTTCAGGTCAATCAGTTAAAATTAAGGTCGCACCGCACGCTCACCAAAGTTTGAGCAAATGCTCTTTTTCTGTCCCTTTTGTTTCATATCTTAATAAGCATAGTATTTACAAAAAAGTTTTCTTCAAAAAATTAGTTGTTTGCGAAGTTTCCAATAGTTTTTATCTTAATGGCTTTTATCTAAATCGCATATTTAAGGAAATAAACAGCTGATAACAATTAAAATTTGAAAATGATTACACTAAATGAAGTCTATTTGCTGATAGTTGAGCATTGTCTATATACATTTCATTGGCGTTTTACCAAATCGTCAGTACACTTCAACCACAACGTTGAAAAGTTACAAACCTCTTATCTTATGCACAGACTTTTAAAAAAACATTTGAGAATTTACGAGGCGAGCCTTGAGCCATGTAGAAATTTTTCTATTACAAACAACAATAGCATTTTCTGGTCCAATTTAAAATTTTTCTTTTGGGTAAACTTTCAATTTTTCACATTGGGATTATTTTTCATTTGGGCCATTTTTCATGGGACCCGTATTTCATGATTTTCGCTTTTATTCACGTGGCTCGGTTGTATGGAAGTTTATAAAATTTTTGACTGGAAACAGAATATGAGAATTACAAAAACTCTACTCAGTCACAACAAGTCCTATCAATTTTGGCTCGATAAAAAATATTATAAGTTTTTTGGTTTAATTTCTTTCTTTATTTTATTTATTTTTTTAATATTTTAGTTTTTCATTAAGTTTTTGTTAAAAACAAGTTCACACCTTTCTTAGCTGCGCACATTATTTTATTTAACCAACTAAAAATAGCGACAAACTGCCAAAAAATTTATTTGTGTGTGTGTGTGGCTGTGTGTATGTGTTGCAATGCAACTAAATTATGCGTATGACAGAAAGAGGTTTAATATGGGTGTTTATGTTTTTTTCTCATTGTGTTTGGAGTGCGATTGTATGTAACGACAACATTTATGGTATATGTTTATTTATAAAAGGAAAATGCTTGGTTGTCACACATAACAAACCATGGTCGTTGTATACAAAATATTATAAAATATGCACAAACAAACACACACACACACACAGACATACACGTACGTACAGAGCCAGCAATTTAAATAGACAACAATGCTTAAACACATGTATATTGTGTGCCAACACATGAGAATGCTTAACCAAATACTAACACACATACAAATTCCAAAATACCAATTGTTTATACATTGTTAATTGTAACTGCATGTATGAATGAGTCTTATTAGGCATGTATGTATATGTGTATGTGTGTGTGTATTTGTGCAAGGATTTTCATGTGTTCAACTGTTTGTTTTGTATTTAATTTTTGCCTTGTTTTTTTTTTTCTTTTTGAGGAGGTTGCTGTAATATTCCAAAATTTTCATTATTACATTCGTGTTATTCCAAATAATGAGCAAAAATATTTTGGAACATTAAATGTTTCATACATTTATACGAGTACAAAGATAGATAATAATAACCACACTCATGTTAAATACTTATACACCCACCCTCAAGTATGAATACAGACATGTAGTTAACAACAACGACAATAACAACAAGGAAAAGCAATTTTCACAAAATTTGTTAGAAAATATTTGGCAAAATTAACGTTCCATAATACAACAAGATGAGCGAGTAAGGAATATTTGCATTCCTTTCCCCTCAATTCTTCTGTGTATGAAAATTATTTCTTCTAGAGAACTATTAAAGAACAGTTTGTGCCGGACAGAAAAAGTCTTATAAACTACAAGTATAAATTCAATAATTAATACAACAACTTTAGTTGAGGGTGTAACAAAAGTATAGCAAATGCCAACATTTAACAAACACACACACACACACACGCAGACTTTTATACAACAGCTGGGTGTTGTAATGCTGTTGTTTAGTTTGTGTTACAAGAGTGTATTTTACAAATTTGTAGTGAAGTGTGAGAGATGAGAATATGTTAAGGAAACACCCATAAATATTTTACACTGTTGTTTGGTGTTGCAGGAGTATTGTTACAAAATTTCGGTTGTATTTAATATTTGAGCTGATATAAAATTAAACATAGTGGTTTAAATAATAGGTAGAGTAATAAAATTGTAATAAAATCAAATTGTCGGCGAAAAAATCATGATTTTAAAGCCTTTTTAAAGCTATACTCTTAGCAGAGCCCGATTGTTTTCTTAATATTCTAAGACCATAAATTCTTTTTTGTATTAGAAAATAAAATTGTTAAAAAATCTTTTATGTAACAAAAGTTACAAGGATTTTTTTTCAATTACTAACTACTAAAGTAATATTAATCATACGGCCCAGTTAAAATAAAAGCAGAAAGTTCTCTAGATGACTTTACACAGAAAAAAATAGACAAGAATTATGTTCAATAACACCATGTTATTGAAAAAATATATGAATTTCAATAACATTTGTCATTAACTTAATACAATATTTCGTGAGAGCAAAGCGTATGATTCCTATTAGAACTAGACTTATATAATGTACAAATATGTCTGACGCACAATGGAATATTTTGTGAGAAGACTACCAAAAGTACTTTTCTTCGCCGATTTTAAATACGCTGGTCTGCAAAGAAAATGTCCTTTAATTAGTTCTAATATATCCCTCAAAATCGGATTAAGTACCTTTAATTACAATCATTAGTGTTTTAATTTGCTTTTTCGTTTATGTGGTACGTGTGGCAAATTCTACTTTTTTTTTAATTCTTACATTGTTCAAATATTGTATGTTGCAAAATTTTACTCTATTTTAATTGTATGCTTTTTTCTGCTGCATACTTTTAGATATCTTTTGTTAAGCCCCTTGTATGCGATGGTGTGATACATTGGCAAAAAAAAAACATTTCATTTATATATACAAATATTTCTTCCCTGTTTATTTCCATAATTTTTATTATAACAGAATACAAAACAATATCTAGTTTATTATTTTCATTATTTTGATTACAAATAGCAAATGTTTATTACAGCCACCCACAATTGCAGCTTTATGTTCAATATTTTTTGTCGTTTGTATTTTATATGTGTTTAATGTTTTTTTTTTTTTTGTTTAGTAGAAGTGTGTGTTTTTATGGGTATGTATGTGTTTGTGCGGGTGTGTATTTATGTTAGTGTTTATGTGCATGTTTTTCTATGCTTTGTGTTTTTCTAACAAAGAAGCCAACATCAATTCAACCGTTTTCATGTGCATTTGAACAAAAGAAATTTTAGTGATAATTATTTGGCATAAAAATGCTTCACAAAAGCGAAAAATAAAGATTAAAACAAAAAGCGCAATCATTTGCAAAAATTTGGTGGTTGAGTGATTGAATATTTAAATTAGCGTGCTTTAAAGAGACACAACAACTACACAAAGCAACAAAACTAAATTCGGTATTTAAGAACTCGAAATCAGCATTTTTCATGCCACTGTCTGCAGGACTCCAATATTTAGTATGTATATTAAGGTGGGACAAAAATCGTAGGGGGTTATATAATTCGCCGAAGAGTTCTAAGAAATCATGGGTCTAAAATTCAATCCGAAATATGTTTTATGGCACCTTTATTACACAAATTATACTGAATATTTTATCAATACCTTAAATAATAATACTCATACGCCATTCTGTACTGAAAACATTTTCCTAAAAGAAATGCGTCATACTTTGGGAGCCACTGGTGCTAGCTTTCTGATTTGTTTAGTCAACTATTAGTTGAAGAACACTGAAGTGGCATACCAATTATTATTCTACTCGGTGGTGGTCGGGCCTAATTACTGGTTTTTCACTTACAATTTGAGTCACTTACAATATATTTTGGAATTTCCGCTAGCTCGAAATCCATTTTAGACCCATAGTTTCTAACGCAAAAATGCTTAGAATTAGTCGTAGAACTATTTCCAGCCCTTGGATTTTTTTGCATCCATATAAATAGAGTCACCTTAATATTCATGTGTAAAATTAAAATATGGAGAACATTCTTTTAAAATTGTAAAATATGTAGCGAATGAACAATTTTGTGAGAATTGTGGAAACATAAAAGTTTCATGAAAAACACGTATTTTATTTGTTTGCCATAATAACGAATAATTTTTTTGTCATTCGTTACTTTACTTTAGGACCATATGATATCTATTTGATATTACTTCACCTCGTTTGAATTGCTTAGAGCTTCATTAATTCAAAGTTAAAGAATTATATAACAAAATAAGTTGTTTTAAGAGCAATTCCCTTTACCTTCCTCTTGATTTTTGCTTATACTCTCTACACTGTTTTTCGTCTAGTTTTAACTTTTTTACCTCAGCACTGACTAATTTAAATTTCTTTAAGCCCCAAACCAATATTAAAGCCACCAAAATCAGATATTAGAAACTACCACAACAAAATTTGTTCAAATAGACAAGTCACGAATTACAATTTGTTTAAATTTTTCTTTTTCTTCACAAGCAACTTTTAAGAAAATTCTTAAATAATTAAATTATTTACGACTCAAATTATTATGATTGAAACATAATTTGCTGGTTTCGCAAAATTTTTGATTTTATTCTGCACCCGCTTGTATTTTTGGAATAAGTAGTGAAGTAACGAATGACAAATTTTAAGCGAATTGATGAAGCTCATGCTAAAAATATTCCAATAAACAGTTAAATTTGTTGAAAGAAATATAAAAGAAGAAATAAAAGAAACTGATTAAATAAAACATTATCTGATATTTTGAAGAAAGAAAAGTTTAGAGGAAAAGAAAAACCAAAGCATAAATTTTTTACAAAAATATTGTTATATAATTTATAGGTAGTTTCTTTTGCAAATTAGACTGTACAATTTGTTGTACAATTAATATTATCAAGAATTGCAGAAAGGTAAGTAGGATGATTTGATAGAGAAGGCCCAACACATTCAGTAAAGAGATCACCTAAATAGCAGAATAATTTGATTTTAAAAGTTTTAAGGGTTTAAACAATTTGTTGCAATGCATAATTTATAACAACTTTATGTGTTTTTATAAAATTTTATATGTAAAAAATATTCAATACCTGTTTACTGTGTCTTGCCAGCTATTTGACTTTTAACAATAAATGTGTACTTTTTACATAATTAGCTTTTAAATATAACAAAAATCTGTATAAATAAATTAATAAAAAGAAATTCAATTGGATTAAATTTTTGTAATTTGATATAATTAAATAAATTAAAAACAATCAATACTCTACATTTTACGGTCAATATAATCAGTTTTTATTGTAATTGAATTGTATTGAATTAAATTGTAAATTATGTTCATTTTTTGCTGCACTAGCAAACATCAATAAAAAGCTATAGAGAACACATTAATAAATAATTTACCAATTACTGCATAAATAAAAATAATGACATGCAAATAAATGTTGTTATTTTTATGCCTCATCAAATAAAAATTTAAAACAATATTAAACACTTTTTCTAGCAAAACTCTCTTCAATAAGGCTTTAACACATATTTCAATATTTTAAAGAGCTTTTTTTATTAATTTGGCAAATTTTTTTTACTTAGAAAAAGCACATAAACGCTGTTGAAAACTAATTAAAGTTTAATTGAAAATGGCATTTTAGTCATTGTTTAAAGTTGAAAGGTGCTCGCAATAATTAATTAACAAATTATTATTGAGAAGATTAAGTGGAAAACGAGAGTTCATAGATTGTAAAAGGCATGCAAATAATGCTTCACAAATATTTCAATGAAATTTAAAAGTCTAAGAAGAAACATTACATACGCTATGTAACAGTGGCAAGACCCTCTTACATAAAGCTCTAGAGCTGGAACTGGTTGCTAGTCCTTGGGAGCCAGCCATGTGGCTTGTCTTGTGACAGGTTCTCTTCATTTACCCTAGAGGTGTGATATTTAGAAATTTCTTGAAATTTTTTTATTTTCGAACATATAGCAACTCAAACGAAAACATTTAATGAATAAAACAGGTTTGCAACTATTTTCGTTTTAATTGCTGTGATATTTTTCCATTTTTTTCTATTTCGAAGTTATTTTCGAATTTTCGAATATACAATATTTCTACAAAAATTGCCTTTGTGACATGCTTTTTTTAAAAGAATTGCACACATATTTGATTTTTAAGGACTTTTAAAATTTTCGAAATTAAGTAGTTATTTTTGAACATACGTAAAAGCGACTAATATCAAGAAACTTTATAAATAAAATATGGAATTTAGCACTTTTACTATTTTTCGAAAGTTATTGCGAATTTTGAACAATACATATTTCGCCAATACATTTTCGAACTTAACAAAAAACACGTCATATTGAAAATTTTCGTAAAAAATAGGTTATGCGTTTTTTGTTTTAATTAGCATTCATTTCTTGGCATTTTTAAAACTTCGAAACTATTTTCGAGTTTTCGGAAATGCATAAAAATACTCTATATTAAGAAATTTTATAGAAAATTAAGTTACGTTTATTTTGCTGTAATTGGTATGAATTTTATATCACTTTTAAAGCTCCGAGACTATTTTCGAATTTTCAAACATACACAAAAACAATGCATAATAAGCAATTTTATGAAAAACCAGATTATATTTATTTTTCTTTAATTCGTATGGCTTTATTTTTGCATTTTTTAAGCTTCGAAACGAGTTTCGAGCTTTCGAACATGCACAAAACATGTTATAATTTTATTTAAAATAAAAAAAATATATGAGAATTTTTCTAAAATTCGAAGTCAAATTCAAGTTTTAAATGCATACGCTTAAAAGTTTTTATATTCGAATATACGTAAAAAACACCTCATATAAAGAAATTTCACAATAAAATGGGTCCATACCCATTTCTGCTTTAACTAGTACATATATATTTTTTCTAACTCGAATTTTCGAACATACGCAAAAATATGTTGTATAAGGATTTACATAAAAAAATATTTATAGCAAATAAACATTTTTAAATTTAAGTTCTATTTGTTAAACTAAAGTTTTTAAAATTTAAAACTTTGCCTTTTCCTACATGTTGCATTCATTAAATCACTTGTTTTCTTTGACCTTCATATTTGTCACTTTCTTCTTAATTAACTTGTAAATTTTAATTAAATTTTAAGCCAACATTTCAATATTTGTTTTGGCCAAAATGAGAATTTCATATAGCATAATTTTAGCTTGCCTAACAAATACACAGCCATTAGTATCTCTTAGTGTCTTTTCTATAATATTAAACACATTCACAGATGTTAGTTAAGAGTCGTTTGCACATTTGTCCAGTGTTTGCTTTTTGATAATATTTTATTAAAATTGTTCAACAAATATTTATTTAATCATAATATTCCTTGACCAGAACGAACCAAACGAACGAACATCTTAATATTTTAAATTATTATTGGTTTTGTAATAAAATTACAAAATTTCATTTGTTCAAACAATAGAATATGCACAATAAATATATTTACAATGTTTAATCATCTTTATTGTGTGAAATAATATTATTAAATATTCAATAACACTAATAAGACAATAACTCACATACTCGAACTCCTTATTGTATGCAAGCAAATGCACACATACACTTCAAATAACAATACATGCATTTAAATCTATTTACATAAATATTTTAAAATCTCATTAGTTTGTGTGTGTGAGTACGGGTTTATAGTTTAAATAAAATTTAACTAAATAAAAGTTATAAAAGTTTTTACTTAAAAAAAGGAAACCTTAAACTGCAATTAGATTAACAAACATACTTAAAAGTGTATAAAAGTATTTTTGTATCAGTGTTTGTGTGTTTGTATAAAAGCCATTATATGTTCTATTTTAGTAATTTAAAGTTTTTGTTGTTGAACTTAAATAGCAACAACAAACACAATAATACTTTAAATAAGACATAATCAGTTTGTCATAAGTGTCAAAGGATTTGATTTAAGTTTAATTACAAAAAATATGTGTATGACACAAATGACAGCAACAAAAATATGAATTTAAAGACAAATAAATTTTGATGGACTTAAAATAGGAAATTGAACAACATATTTGCAAAATAAAATTATTTTTTAATAAATTTATCAAATAAAGAGATAAATATGAATAAGAATCTTAATTATACATTGAGGAAATTATAAGGCTTTAGATTTTAGTTGTTAAAACATTGTATTTTAGGGACTTTTTACAACTTCGAAATTAATATTGTTTGAGAAATTTGAAAGGTTTAGAAATTCCAAAAATATTCGTCATTTCGCATGTTTTTGGTGTACATCTACCCCCGCCTCACCTGGTAACGCTTCTTAACAAATATTGAATATAATTTTGAGCTCTCCCCTCCACTAAATGCGTTACGTAATATGTGAACAAGCTTGTAAAGGTTTTCGGAAATTTCGAAATTAACATTTCGTTTTCGAACATGCAAAAAGAGTGTCAATTCATTAATTTTCTATTTAACTAATTTCGAATTTTATTTCGAAATTTCGAACACTCTTTATTAAAAGCAGCTCATTAAAGGTTGTTTTAGTTATTTTATTTACTTTTCGAACTTAATTTAAAATTTTAAGTCGTTTGCAACGTATGTGTATTTAAAATGGGAAGAGACAAGAAAAAATCTTAACATTTCTACACAACTTGGCCATAAGAAAAAAAATGTTTCTATTTTTAAACTTTCGAAACTTATTTCGGATTTTTTAACACTCAACAGAAATGATTTAATATATAAATATTTAATAAGAATATTATTAAGTAAACCTTTCTGCATTAAAATAAAATCATTGGAAACATTTCTTAAGTGCTTTATTAGATTTTCGCACTTACTTCATAGTTTCGAACTTGCAAAAATAATTTTTAATGCTGCATTATTGTAAGAAATATTAGGAACTTTCTGCGTAAAATATTTAAATTTTTCAAGAAAAAAACTTTAAGCGATTTTTCAAATTTCGAGACTTAGTTCGAATTATCGAATACTCATTTCAAATAATTGAATATACATACTGAGTAAATAAAAGTTATACATTACTTACTTTTTTATGATAAAAATTTCAATTTTCAGCTAATCTGCAAAGAAATTTAAAAACAATACAATTAAAACTCATATTTCATAATTTACTAAGAATATTAATATTTAAAAATTAAAATATTCAACCACAGAACTTGACACATGATCCTAAACATGCCATATTTCATGATTAAAATCTAATTTATAAAAACTTTTTAAGTATTTTTAAATTAACTCAGAATATCTTTTTATGACAAAAAAAAATTCAGATTATTAAAAAACAATAGCTTGAATAACGAAAAATTTCTCAAAACAAACAATCTTATGAAAATTTAACAAAAAAAAATATTTACAAGAAAAAACTAACTAAAACAGCAATTACAATCTTGCATTCAGTTACAAGGTCAAGCGCAGTCAAGCAAAGATTGAGCAGTGAGCAGCTTAAATATCTTTGCAATTGCAATTGAATTTCAAAACTAAAACACTCACATAAATACATACTGATGTTGCAAAAATATAATAATTTTAATTTGAAGTAATTTCAAAGTAACAGCTGTTTAAAACTTTTAACACAATACCACATCAACCACATAACAGACGCGCATGCGCAGCTAAAATTTTTCAACTTGTAAAACGCGTCTCTGCTAACACTTGTAACAAACGAGTAGATAAGCTTGTTTATTAGCTGATTGTTAAACTTGGCTTTATATTTATTGCGTGTTTGAAAGTGCTTACGATACGGGTATGAGTTAATAAAACGTTAAAGTACTCAAATTATTTTATGTGGCTGTTCGTTTTCATCTTATGATTGGGATTGAAGCAGAATTGTTTTTAGAAAAAATAAAATAAAGTACTCGTAGTATAGAACAGGTTGTAGTATATTGTAAGAAGCAAAAAAAAAAAAAACAAACATAACAAACATGAAATAAGTATACTTACAGAAATTTATTTTTTATAAGTAAACATTTCTTGATAAATTTCCAAATTTTGAGAAAAAAGCTCAGATTCTTACAAGAAATAGCATAAAAAGTTTTTAAATTAAAGAAAAGCTTATACAAATCGTTTATACCACATTTGGAAATTTTCGAATTTAAGTTCAAATTTTCGAATTTAAGTTCGAATTTTCGAACTTAAGCAAAATCTATATCTATAACATTAAAATGTAATTTTTTGTATAACTTTTTTATATGTTCGAACTTATTTTTTTATTTGCAAACACAGCCTAAGACCCATAAATTTTCTTAACATTTTATTAATCTTACCTTTTTACGCAAAAAGTGCACAACAAAACTATTTTATAATGCATAAAGCATTTTTGAATTTACTTTGAAAAACTGTTTTAAATTTTCAAACTTTACTTTTAACAGGCATCAAACCTTATACCTCTCGAAAATCAATAAAAGGTTGATATGAGATAAGAACTCATATAAACAACTATTTTCTTTCAGTGTTCTAAATATGTATCTAATCATATTCATTTATCTAAATGGCTAGCAAAAAACTGAAATAAATGAAAAAGAATAAAATTAGTTGGCAGCAAAACGCAAACAAAAAATCAAAATCAAATGTAAACAAGAAACAGCTGAGCTGAAACATTTCAACAACCATAAAATCTAAAATCAAACAAGAAAAAAAATTCAAAAAGTAAAAAAATTTAAATAAAAAATGAAGGTACCACCACAATATCAGATATGAAATATTGCCAAACATAAATTAAATTACGCCACTGAACCTGAATGGGGCGAATCACCAGACTAATAAAACGAAATGCTTAATTTTTTGGCTTTTTAACAAACAAACAAAGAAAAAATTTGAATAAATTAGATGGATACAAACAAGCAAAGAATAAAAGTTAAATAAACATTGAATAAATTATTCAGCAACTGAAATTTATTTTGAGACAAGTTGAATTCGTAAAGTATTTGTAAAGCAAAAGGTTCTGATTAAGTGCTTAAGTTTCGG
The DNA here is from genome assembly GCA_956483635.1 of Panzeria rudis. Lineage (NCBI taxonomy): Eukaryota > Metazoa > Arthropoda > Insecta > Diptera > Tachinidae > Panzeria > Panzeria rudis. The sequence continues at coordinate 5,234,927 of OY101451.1, forward strand.
CTATATTTCAGTCAATTAGTTAATTAAAGTACAAGGAAACTTAGGCCGGAAGTTTAAGTGATTAATATCACGGTTTTGGTTAAGTTCGAAAATTCGAATTTTATTTCGAAACTAAAAAACCGGGTTATTTTAACAAAGAAAGAATTTTATATAATTATTTAATAAAAGTCTATCATGCATAAAATTTTTATGTCAGTTAAAAAGTTTAAACTCAGTTTCGAAATTATGAATAACCTCAGAAAATAAAGGTTTTATTGGCATAAGGTAGTGCTAAGAGTGCTTCTAATACTTTCTTAGCCTAACCAGAAATTTGGGCAGAACGTTTAAATCGTTATTTTCATAGTTTTGGTTTAGTTCGAATATTCGAACTTAGTTTTGAAACTTGGAAAACGTGTTATTTTAACAAAGAAAATCATTTCAAAATATTTAATATAATTCTATCATGCAATATTTTTTTTTTATGAATTTCAATAAATTCGAACACAATTTCGAATTTATGAAAAACAGATAAAAACAAAAACCTTATTATTATGAACTCGTGCTTAGTTTGCTCTAATTTTTAGTGCAATCGAAGCTTAGGATAGAACCGTAAAGTTTTGGCTTAGTTCGAAAATTTAAAGCTAATTTCGAAATTAGGAAAGAGTTATTTTAAGAAAGAATATGATTTTAAATAATTATTCTACAAATTCTATCTTAAAGTAATTTTTTATGCAAGCTAGAAAGTTTGAACTCAATTTCGAAATTAAGAAACACCTATAAATTCCAAAACTTTTTTAATACGAGCTCGTTATTAGTTGCCTATACTTTTTTAGCTTAAGGAAAACTAAGGTCACAATTTTAAATTATTATATTCACAACTTTGGCTAAGTGCGAAAAGTCGAAGCTAATGTCGAAATTTAGAAAACGTGTTATTATAACAAATAAAATGATTTTAAATACCTATTGAATAAAAATCTGCATATGTATATTTAAATTTTTTATGCAGTTAGAAAGTTCAAACTTATTTTCGAACATACAAAAACTGGCAAAAAATTTCTTAAATCTTTAGTTTTAGGTGGCGTTTTATTTTCCGCTCTTTTGTAATAAATTTCTAAAAATTTAAGAGTTTTCGGACATGTTCGAATATTCAAATATGTAGTTTTAAAAAGTGCTTAAATATTTTTTATTAAAAAGTATTATATATGTACCATATTCTTTCATGTTATGCTATTTTTTATGTTTAAGGGATATCAGACATGTTCGAAAATTCGAAGTTGATTTCGAAAATGTTACAAAAGAGCTAAAATGTTTGCTCAACATCGTTTATTACAAATTTAGTCAAAAATATACTATGTAATTATATATTATGCTAATTTTTACTGCTTTTCGGCAATTTGTAACATTTTAAAGACCATTTTAACACTTTCGTCAATTTGTTTTAATTTAAAGCTTTTATTTGTGATTATTTTTTATTACTTTAAACATATAAAATAGTTTTATAGCACTGCAGTCAGTTGATAACGTTAGTGTGCTTGTAAATGTGTGCGTGTGTGTGTGCATTTATAATAAATTATTTCCTTTTGCTAGCAGCAATTTCTTATGAATTCCCAGAAAAATAAAAGAGAGAGAGGGTAAAAAAGCATATAAATATTATTTTTATTTCATTGATTGACCATTACGAACTGCAACAACTCACATTTTATTGTTGATCATAAATTAAAATGAAACAAGTAATAATAATATGATGACGACGACAATGGCGATGACAACGACAACTACAAGCACATCTACAGCTACAGATAGAATTGCAACTATGACAACGAATGCCATTAAATGTAATACGAGTACATATGAGGACTTCTTATTTTGCAGATACTGAAACAATACACTAAGTGCAATATGTTTAGGGCCAGAGTTGTAAGTTTTTCTTCAGTTCTATGAAGTATTTTTATTATTCTCAAAAGTGTTGTATATTTTACATAAAATAATATTTTCCATGTTTGAATGAATATGAAATTCCATTTCTTTGCTATTTTTTGTTATAGTCGTATATTATTTCCTTTTAGAGGACACTGAGAGTGTAATAAAAAGTCAAACCATTTGGTTATTAAAGTAACAAAATAATATAAAACTTGACTTGCATTTTTTTAGTGCGTTTTTCTCTCAATATATTATTGTAAAATTATGAGTGTAAGACAATAATTTTAAATTATTATATGTGAAGGAAATGGAAATTTGAACAAATGTTTTTATAATAAAGAAATAGCATTAAATGAATTATATTTCAAATAACTTGGACTATTATGAATTGGATCATTGAAGTGTTAAAGTAGAAATAACACTGTGCAACATAAAAAATAATATATAAAAAGATTCTGACAATGGATTTCAGCACATTACTTTTTTCTGTAAGACTGTCCATTATGTGTCTTCATACAAAATGACGTGTCCGTAATGCATGCTGTTGATTTTTCACATTAAGAAACTACGAATTTTTCAAAAAACGAGATTAAATTTATTTAATCTCGTTAAATTTATTTAATCTCGCTCTTATTTCACTCATAAAATTTTTGAAAAATATTAGAAACAATTGAGTTATGAATTTTAGTCGAACTGTATGGCTTTTATCCAAAGTTATTTAATTAGTTTGGCTTAAGTTTGTTTTTAATTTAATCTTTCGATGAAATTATTTTTTATTTCAGAAAAAAATTTTTAAAGCATGTAAATATTGAGCATTCAAAGAAAAATTTAGAAACTATATTTTTTTTCTTATTGTTTAGAACGTTTCATTACTCAGTTTAATTGTTGAAATTGCATTAACAACATACACTAAAAAAACAGCGTAGGTTTGTAGTTCTAAATATTTAAAAGTTTTATGGACTTTGTCAAATACTATTATATTGCAAAAGATGTCATCAATCAATTATCGTTTGTATCCAAAAAAAATTTATTAAGTCTTATCCATTTTTTTAAATTGAAATTTTTTTGTGAATACCTAAGAAGCTTATATTAAAATACATCAAAGATTATACATCTGAATTATATTGAACTCAGAATGTAGTGTGTGTTCTGAAAAAATATATGAATTCCTATAAAAATGTATTGAGCGTTACGTAACAAAATTTTTTATATATAATTTATCTAGAAATATTAGGACTTTAGAAAAAAGTTAACAGCACCTGATGGATAGAAACGATATAAATAAACATTGTCTGTTTAAAAATTTTTTTATTTTCTTTACAAAAGGTTTGCTTCTATCGCACTGTGGGTCGTTATATTTTCGATTAATTTATTAGATTGGTCGTATTTTGCTACGAATAATTATTTGAAATTGACATAACTTTTAACATTGTTGTTCGATTTTATTAAAATTATTCTTATTTCAAAGAAGAGTTAGCCTACTTTTTGCTAGTGTGTAAATGTTTGTAAAGAATAATTTTTTAAAAGATACAAATTCTTTATTTTTTTCATGTGAACCCAAAGTCAAAATTGAAAAAAAGTGATCATAACTTTTAATTTCGTTCCGCGATATTATAATTTTTTTGATTTTAGAGACTAAATGTATAGTACTCTACTCATTATAATCATTCCGAGAACAGCCGCGAAAGCAAATGTAACGCTCAATACACAAAAATTTTATAAAAATCCTATCTTCTCACATTTAATTTAGCTATATAAAAAAAACCTAAATTTAAATTTAGAATGAGTGAGAATCACCTTATAGATTTTGCTTTAGCAAAGCTAACACTATAACATATTTTCTCTTCATTGAATTGTTGTTGTTGTATGAAAGACGAAAATTAAGAGAAAGTTCAATAAATTGAATTACCTTATTCGAAAATATTTAGTTTTTTGTATTTTCCGCTATTTTTTAATTTCATTATAAGAAAGTTACCAGTACAATTTAGCCGGCTAAGAGGTTAGCGAACAAAATTAGCCAGTTAACCGGCCATCTTATGTAATTTAGCTGGCTTAACCGAATTATCTGGCTTAAACGGTTAAGCTGTGTTAGCTGTCTTAGCCGGCTTAACCGGCTAAACAAGTTAAACGGCTAATTTTGTTTTAGAAGCCAAATTAGCCGTTTACCTTGCTTAGCCTTTAGGAAATTTTGCCGTTTAAGCTGGGCTAAGTTACCATGTATCATTAATTAATCTTACGTAGTTGATTTATGTGGCTGTTTTTTTTTTTTTTGTATTTTATTTTTTTCCTAATTTTATTTTGAATTGTCAAATTCGCCGCTTTAAAAAAATTTTCTTTGTTGTAGTCACTTTTTTCTGTGTAATTTCAAACTCCCTTTCTTCTCTCCTTTTTTGTGCCCAACTTTTCTAGCGGTTATTTGCTGTTTTGCTCTCTGAGGTCTTTATAATTAGCACTGTTATCTTGGCTCAACAAAACTTAGTTAATACCTTTAACTCAATATCCTGCTTCAGCTCTCTTTTTTTATGAATTATACTGTCGGTGCTATTTTTCTCAAACTTTGTTCTTTCTTCCTTAATTTCTTTTATTTAGTTGACTCTATAAACCATTGTTAATTAAATTCACAGTTTGCCTTCCTTCCATTTGTGTTTTATCTACATCTACCGCAGTTAAACATGCAACAGCAAGATTTTTTTTCGATTTACTTTTCAATTGCTGGTTGCTTTTTTTTTTCTTTTCTTTCCTTATCTCTCTGCCTTGATATGATAGCTTGGCAATGATAGCTTGGATGATGTCTACAAATGTATTAGGTTGTTGTTTCCTTCTTCTTTATAAAAAACTATAAATGTCTCAAGATAAAAATCTAGTTTTGTTTAACTTACTCGGGATTTGTTTTATCTGTAATACTATTGTGCTACGAGAACTTATTCTGGTTCCCTCTCTTTGGTTGCCTGCCTGTCATCCAACAAGCCAGCCTGACTAACTGACTGTTAGCAATTAAACATGCAAAACGTAAAAACCACTAATGATACAGATATAATACCACCAACTCCTCTGCATAACCAATAAATTCAAAAGTACATACACTCACATCAATTCACTCACATTATTATACACAAGCAAACACAATTTCCTAATCTAACACACACACACACATTATCACAATCTCTGGCACAACCCAACAACCAAAACCATTAATGTTTTGGTTTACTGGCAAATGATAATATTCCTTTTATGCTTTCACATGTGTGTGTGTATGTAGGAGGATATCTGGTGTGTTTGTGTGAATTTTGTTGTGATAAATGAATGACTGAGATATGATTCTGTTGTTGTTTTTTTTCTTGTTTCCTGTTCATTTTTTTTTCTTAATGTTTTTTATTCATTTTTGGCGTGCTTTGACTAAAATTATTTTTAATCTTTAGATTTTGTTTAATTTTTCTCAATTCATTTTGTTGTTGGTTTGTTTTCTCCTCTTTTGTTTGTCTAAATATTAAAAATTCTATAAAGAAAATTAATGTTTTGTAATTTTATTAGAATTTTCCTGTATTTTTGGCTGGTTGCTGGAATTTTTAATTTCTTGGGCAAAATAATAATGATTTTTTCCTGGTTGTTGTTTTGTTCAAATGCATTTTAAGAGGTCTTAAATTTAGCTTTTGTTTTGCAGGAAATTTTGGCTACAGCAAGGAAATATATAATGCTCTCAGATGAAAATCTTATCGTAATGAATTAGAAGAATATTTTTTTTTCTAAATAAAATTATGTTTTAGTAAAAGGCGACATGGAACGTATGGCTTCAACCAGCTGCTCTAACTTTTCCTGTTTAAAGATTATAACATGAATTAAATCAAATTTTTATGTCTAATATAGAACTAATAAAACGAACTAAGATCTATCGGGCATGTCACACATTCCGATCGGAAAGATTTTAGTGCCGTACTTGCACGTTTTCCGCACGTTTTTGTTCTGCAGTTTTCAGATTCCATTTATTTTGTAATTCGATTTTACAATGATAAATGTTTATACCTTGCGGCGTTTGTTTAATCTTGATTTTACAATTAAAGCTCACATTGAGCTTTTTATTAACAATAAACCCTTATTGCCAAATATTTATTTAACGCTCCTAAAAGTATGCACGTTTTTAGTAGTTTTTTCAAATGAAGTTCTACAGTCTTTAAAAGTGGTTTGATTACGAAGAAAATTCTCGTTTTTCGGTATACTGTCACATGGCATTATTTCTGAACTTTCAGCTAAATGCAAGTATTTTGTAATAAAACTTCACTGCTCCAGTCCAGCTCTGGTTTTTGTATTAATTTATGCAAAAAGTTGTTATTGATTTTCTTTTTCAATTTTGTTATTACATATTTCGTGTTTAATTAAATGTAAATTACATCCAATTAAAATTGTAATTTATTTAACAGCTCCTAAAAGTATGCTTTACAAATTAACAACAGATATGCTAAGGAATTTCTTTCAAATATATTTGCACTTGAACAAAGCATACTTGTAAGGATTTTCTTTACTTAAACAATTTTTATTCTTTTTTTATTGCAGCAATTTTTATGCTAGCACTTATGTATGTGAACAGATCCGAAATTAACCCTTAAATACATTTTAAGTTTTGGGTTATTTCTGGCGTTCAAGTTATATTTTGAGCTTTAGTGTCCTCCTAGACTTTTGATAGAATTTTATGACCAATATTTTTATGGAATATCTCACACCGCTATATCGCTGTTTAAAGGAAGTTTTTGTCACTTTTTTAGAAACGGACAAAAAAGACGCATACAGCGAAGAGTTAGAGGGTTAAACTCTTCTACAAAAATATTTCTGGTGGAGTTTTACTTAAAAGTGCCGAGCCCTTCTTATACCTAAAATGCTAGGACTATTAGATGTTCCATGTACATTCATTATAACAATATGCAAAAAGGAGGAACTTAAGCGCCCCCCAAAGAAAAACGCCGACACACGTTCACTTTTTTTGCCCTCCTTAACAGAATAAGTCGTTCGAAAATTGTTATTTCTACTTGTATTGTATAGTGCCACTGCACTTTTTCTAAAACTTCCTGTTAAATCATCATTTCCTTTAAAAATAAATGTTTAAAAATCCTTTCTTTTTTTTATCCAGCAATCACATTAAGAGTTCAAAGTGTTAAAGTTATTTATTTGTTGTATCTCTATACGAGTATATTTTTAACTTTATATTTCTCTCTTTCTAATTCTGTATGTAATTTAGATGACTCACACTCTCAAACTCCTAGTAGTTTCCTTATAGAAAAGGAACTAAAGTGTTGGTCTGGCATACTAAAATTTTTATTTCAAAAATCGAAAAGGAAGAAAACAAAAATATAAATAAAAATGTTTTATATAAACATCAGCATCATGTATCATTGTTGAATTGATATTCATGCTGATGTTCGTGCTGTTACTGCTTCTGCTGCTGCTGCTGTCCTTGCTGTGTGTGCGGCGTCGTCTTCATTGTCCTTATTGTTGCTTTTTTGTATCTAATCTAATAAAAGGTTTCTGGCACAATTGGCATTTGCCCTAAAATATTAGTTGGAGAGGAGATGTGTAATAAAAACAAAACCGAGACTATCACAACAAATAAAGTCTGTAGACACTAAATAAAACGTGTGCAATCTTGCCATCAGGCTTTTCGTTTGTAGAATATTGTGAAAGGCAATGAAAAATAGAAATTAGCAAATAAAAATCTTTGATTTTGTATTTAGAAAAACCAATTTTAATGTTTTCAAATGAATTTTCCTATCGCAGAAATAAGTAGTATATCACGTTCTGACATTAGGATAACTTCCCTGATTTGTAATAAATATTCAACTTTCTATATTCTCTTCTGATGTCAACAAATCTATAGAAAAGCGATGATGATGCCACTGATGATGGTGATGATGATGACAATGATATTTCTCTTTGACATGTTGGGGAGAGTCTCGATGTCTCGCCTCATGTAATATTTAATATAGGAAATCATTCTGGTGGGTGACAGACAGGCAGCTTTTACATCTCTAGAGTTTTAGTAAAATTTTACTTAAACTTGAATAGGAATAACTAGTGAAAACATGTTTCAAACATTAAGTCTTTAAAGAAGATGAATAAGATTTGTAAAGTATTAAAACAACAACGAGAACAGAAATTTAAAGAGTTTTTAATCTCTTAAGCCAATAAAGTATAGAAAAGGATAATGGAATCAGCTGGTTGGTGGCAGATCAGCTAAGAGCTTTTAATATTCTTTTTTTAATGCCATTTAAAGGATTTGATTCGGCAATGTGTAGAGGTTTACCGATTTTGCAATTAGAATTTTCAAATCAGCAGCGTCACAATGTGCAACTGTACAACAAAATCAAAATATTTTAAAAATAGAGAGGTGCTAACGACTGATGCTGATAAGGGGGGGCCAAAAAATATACGTATCTCGGCATCTTGAAACTTTACACCTGGGACTCATTTTAGGGGATTCCAATGAAACAATTTCGCTAGATTTTTTTCACAAATCTAATGAAATATTTCAAAATTCTAATGAAATTTCAGGAATATTGTGAACAAATTTCATTGGACTTAAAATTCTTGATATATATAGTATGAAAATATAAAAATATTAAAAATTTTATATTCTTGAATGTTATAATTTCAATGAAATGTACTTCATTGTTTTGATGAAAAGTTTCATTCAATTTATGAAGTAAATATTACATATATTTTCTTTTTTAAAAAATATACCCTTATTTATTTCAACCAAAAGCGTAAAAAAAATAATTTTATGTTTTTTGTTGTTGTACTCTTTCTTATTATAATACACTCGAACGTATTTCAACCATAAAATTATCAAGAAATTAAAATAGTCCATAAAAGAGATAAGTTAGTAAGTAATGTAATAATTTCATTAATATATTGAAATAATTTCATTAAAACAATGAAATAATTTCATTAAAATAATGACAGAATATAATTAAAATGACAGAATTTCATTAAACAATTAAATAATTTCACATATACATGTAATGAAATATATTCATTCGCTTAGTGAAATTATTACATTGGAGCAATGAAACTCTTTTATATATTTAATGAAATTTTCATTAAATTAAGTTTACGAAATTTCTTTCATTATTTCAGCGAAGCGTGACGTTGGTTGAGTTTTAATGAAATTTTTCATCGGATTAATGTCAAAATTCACAGCATTTATGAACAAAATTCTTTCAGTGTACGTTTGAGGTATAAGATGTGCTTAGCACTTTTATGTAAAAAATTTTTGTAGACCGCTTTAACCCTCTAACTCCGCGCTGCATGGATATTTTTGTCTGTTTCTTAAAAAAGGGGCAAAAACTCCACTTCTGCGGCGATATAGCGGTATGTAATGTTCAGTAGAAATATTTGCCATTAAGTTCTAATATGTCTTTACATGTTCGTTCAAAGCTTAAAATGTGTTTAAAGGTTAATTTCGTACTTATTTAAAGTTAGTACTCGGCATTGGAAAACTTGAAAGCCTTACTTACGTTTAATGTATAAATTATGTTCACCACTTTTACGTAATAAATATTTTTGTACAACATTTTAACCCTCTAACTCTTTTCCGTACGGGTCTTTTACACCCTTTCTTAAAAAAGAGGCAAAAATCTCTCCTTAAACAGCCATGTAGTGTAGCGGACTAAAATGTTTTACAAAAACATTTGCCATAAAACTATACTACAAGCTTTTAAAAATATTAAAGATTAAAATTCAACTTGAACGTTAGAAATAAATCAAAACTTAATATGGTGTTTAAGGGTTAATTTCGCGTTTATTCATAATTAATGCAAAAATATTCCATAAACCCACATTTTAACATAAACTAGCCTCATAAAATACACAAAATACACAAAATAAAATATGGTTTTGTGCGATATTTTAGCACTTATTGGGAATAAGTGCAAAATTAAACCTTAAACACATTTTAAATTTTGACATATTTCTGGGACTCAAGCTCAATTTTGTACTTTAGTGAGTTTATAGACTTAAAGTAGAATTTTATGAAGAATATTTTTCTGGGACATTTCAGTCCGCTCTATTGCTGCTTAGGGGCAGTTTTTTGCCCTTTATTCAAATACGGGATAAAACGACCCCTACGAAAAGGAGTTACAGGGTTAAAATGATCTACAAAAATATTTCTCGTAGTGTTTTAAGGATTACAAAATTTAGGGATTACAAAATTTCCTACGCCGATCAGCGGTAACAATGTTCGAAAATTGAGGCATTATAACGCCCCCTAAAATGAGCCACAGGTGTAAACTTTCAAAACGCAGAACTACGTTTAATTTTCTTCTGGTCCCCTCTAGCAGGATCAGTCATTAGAGCCTTGTAAATTTTTTTCGTTGTACAGTGTAATGTTGTATAGTGTAATTTAATCCCGCATCCTTAAACGAAAAATTGTTTAAATTTTAAAGTTTCTAAATTTTGCTTTCTAATAAAAAAAAATCTTCAAATGTTAAGAGAAATTCCATTCATTGGTCTTGCTAAAATTTATATTTATCCTTTTATTTATATCCTTGTTTTTTTATAGCAGCATTTTTTTTTTGTATTGCTTCTCATACTTTTCAAAATCTATTTATACTTATATAAAAAAAGAGTTAACATTTATTTATTGGCTCACGCTTTTAAAGTAATTTCCGTAAGCAAAAATATATACAGTGTCATGTTTGCTTCCTTGCAGGATTCAGTACACAATAGACATGTATACTCGTATAAAACAAGCACAAACACAAGCGCTATAGAACACTTACACATACACACACATTTGCAAACAAGCACATGCATACTTTGTCTGTATATTTGTATTGATTATAAGGTTAATGGTTATTTTAGCTTATCTTTTAGTATTTCCTCCTCATCCTCCTTGTTGTTGTAAAAACGAATTGAAAAGGAAAAAATACAAGAGAAAAAAAGTAGGGAAATAAAATGCTTAATTGTCAAATCGCTTTAACATACATTTCACTGGATTCCTTATTGGCCAAGCGATTATTTTCTCTCTGACTTGTTGCAATAAAGAAAAGTTAACATAAATTAAAACGGAAAGTACTATTTTTTCCAGCATTTTTCACTACTTTTTTTTGCAACTGAAACTGGTTTCAAAAAAAAATATTTTAGCAATTTTTGTTTTTCTTTTTCAGATTTTTTTTCTTATTTCATTATTTATATACACAGTTTTACCTTTATTCTTTTACTGCTATAAAATATAGTTTTTCGTTTCTTTTTTCATACAATAAAAGTCCCGTTATTAATTTCCTGTTAAAATTTCCATTTACACAAAATTGTTTTCCTTGCTTGCTTTTTTGTGGATGGAGTCTGGTAAACGCAAGTAAGTTTTAATAAAATTTCACCGGTCCAGTCCAGTGCTGGTTTTAGTATTAATTTATGCAAAAAATTGTTGTTGATTTTTGTTTCTTTTTCAATTTTATTATTACATATTTCGTGCTTAATTAAATATAAATTGCATTCAATTAAAATTGTAATTTATTTAGCAACTCCTAAAAGTATGCTTCACAAATTCACATAAATTCTAGCGTTACAGATATGCTAAGGAATTTCTTTTAAATATATTTGCACTTGAACAAAGCATACTTGTAGGGATTTTCTTTACTTCAACAATTTTTTATTCTGTTTTTTTTTGCTATCTTAACTATTGACTTGAAAACTCAAAGGCAAAATGAGTTTAATATTAAATACATAATATATAAATGGATATGTATGTACGTATGTTACAGTAAAGTAAAATAGAGCAAATTTAAAGAAATTGCAACTCTTTCACAGGCTGGTTTACTTTTTCTTACTATATGGAAATCTTTCAATTAAATGTGGGAATTTCAACAGTAAAGTCCACTTTTTTGTCACATGCGACATCAAGCAATTAAGCTTGTGTTTTAGAACCATGTAGTTAGATGATATTTCTTAAACTTATACTTAATGTAGAACTAGTTTCGGCCAAGACAAACATATAAAAAAGTAAAAAAAGACTTTCGTTAAGAAGTAAAAAAAACATAAATGCTTGGTATCGCACGTGCCCAAAAAGGGACTTTCCTGTGGAAATATCCATATATAATCTTTATTTGTAAATACTGTTATACTTACTTTCAAGGGATTTCCTATTTTCGAAATAAACTGTTCACGAAAACCTAAAAATATAAGAAAAAAGGCCATAATTAGTGTACGAAGACAATAATGGTACATATATGTAAAAACTGTTTCAAAATATCATTTTATTAGTCCTTAAGAATACGATGTTACAAACTCTATCTGGATTGCCATGTTCATTTTAATGTGCCTAAAACTAATTTCTTTTCAATTCCTATTTACTTCTTAAGTGCTGAAATACATGGTGCATTTTTAGCGCTAAGCTTTTAGTACAAAGTTTTGAACTTTAAAATTTTTAGTGCTTAGCTAAAAGTGATAAAATATTTGGGCCTAAGACTGCTACATAGTTCTAAATATTTTGTACTAAAATTTTAGTACTAAATTTTAGTACTAATTTTTTTAATACTTAAGTTTCTAGTGCTCCGTAGCCCTAAAACTATTACATAGAACAAAGTTTTTAAAACTAAAATTTTTAGTGCTTAGCTTAAAGTAATAAAATGTTCAGCTCTAAAACTGTTACATATTGCTAAAAAATTGTGTACTAAAATTTTATTAATAAATTTCTTAGTACTTAAATTTATTGTGCTCCGTTTCAAATAAAATGTGTAGCCCTAAAACGGTAACATTGTGCTAAAAAAAATTTGTACTACAGTCTTAATACTAAATTTTTTAGTATGTACTTAAACTTTTAGTACTCCATTCTCAGTACTATAATTTTGAAATTTTCCAGTCTCTTTGTAAAAAATTTACTGTTAGGATTACAGTATGTAAATTTCATTCAATATGGATTTTTGAAATCCAAAATTTTTATTTTATGTATAATAAATAAAAATTATCATTCAGTATATGTAACAAATATCAGAAGTATTCGAGATTTGGCCACAAGCGAGTAGAAAGAATTTCGATAAGCCGATGCTGTTATCGTTGCAACCAAGCAACAGAGTGCAACAAAAACGAGGCCATGATTCTTTCCCCAGGTGTTGCAACAATAACCGTAGATATCCGCTCAAGAGCAGAAGTTTCTATCTTGTCAGATAGGAGTATTTTCTTGTCGTAATTAGACGATCGAGTGCTAAAGAATTTAGCTCGAGGTATTGCATATTTTAGGAGCTAATAGTTGTTAGCCGATCAAGATCCAAAATATTTATATTGTCGGATCGTATTACTTACGTGTTGTAATTAGACGATCGAGAGCTGAAAAAGTTATACCGGCGTATAGCTGGTGTTCACAGCTAATCCTAGTTAGCCGATCAAAGAAAGCTGAAGATTTTATTTCAACTTGTTGCACTTTATCACAACTCATGGCAGTTAGCTGATAAAGAGCCGAAACATTTATCTTGTCGCCATTAGACGATCGAAAAATAAACATTAATTTTTACCCACCTAATTTTTAGTACTGGTTTAGTTATAGCTACTTTTTCAGTGCACTTTTTCAGTGCACTAAAATTAATTTATATAAATTTATTTAAAAACCAAAGTTTTTAGTACTTAAATGAATAATAAGTACACAGTTTTATAGAATTAAATTTTACTTTAACAAACGTAAGGTAGTTTTGTCTCAGTTTTTAATATCTTAATTGCATGTACTAAAGTTTTTAGCATTTTTAGTACCGAAAGTTAGCCTAGTTATTTTCTATATTAAGTCTAAGTATATAAGTTGAAATATTTTTTAGCTCTACTTACTTTATTTTTACTAAATTTTTCAGTATAAAATTATTAGTACTAAAATGCTTAAGCTTCATTTAAAATTGTAGAAATTATAATTTTTAATTATATAGTGCATATACAGTTTCTAAGAATTATATCTAACTGAAACAAGTTTTGGGTAGCTTAGGTTAAATTTTTTTATTTTGAATTTTTAGTACAAAACGTTTTAGAGTACATGTGGTATTTCAATAGCTAAGAGCTAGGACTTTCAAATTTTAACATTACAAGTACATACATCAAAAGTTAGAGTTTAAGACAAAGTTGAGTTTAAAATTTTCTAATAATAAATATTTATTACAAAAATATAAAAAATGTTGTCTCCTAAAGCATTTGCTAATTAAAAATGTAAATTTAGTACTAAAAATATAGTTTTGAAGGTATAATGAGAATATTAAGCATTTTATAACTTAAAGTCAGTACTAAAATCATTTTGTACTAAAAAGTTTGCACTAAATTTAAGTGGCGAAATCTCAAATAAAAAAGTAAAAAGGTCTAAAAAAATTATATAAAAATAGCTGAAATTAATGACGAAAATCAGTACTAAAACATGTATGTATATAAATAGCACTAAAAATTAATTATTAATTAAATCAACAGTAAAAAATGTATCTAAATATGTATCTAAAAATGAAGCTTATGTAAATATTAGTAATTAAAAAATTAGTGCAACAAAGTTTACTAACTGAAAATGTTTTAGTAGTGACAAGTATAGTACTAAAAATTTTAGTACCGCAATTTTGTTTCAAAACCCAAGTTCTCCCGCGTCAAACAGTAAAACTAATTTGCTTATTTTCTTTAATCTATCGTTAAATTATCGCCTGTGTTATAAATATTTGAGTACATATTTTTCTCATTTGAATTTCAAATCAGTTAAAGAACTCAAAGCACTTGATTTTAAGTTTAGCATTAAACTCTGTTGCACAACTTACACGTACTACGACAGGAGCAATATTTCGTTATACAACAGCTTATTTAATACTGCATTCTTTTTTTTTATTATTTGAACTAATAACGCCAGCTAAACTAAAAAGAAATGAAATATAAATAACAATATAAAGAGCAAAACAACGTTACAGAAACCCCAACAGAAGGTTTAAGCTTTTACGTTTTAATCCGATTTTGTAACATTTTCACTGAGTTAAACCTACAATTTTTCTTTCCACTTCATGGTGCGTACTTTTTTCTTTTCTTTTTTTCGTAGTAAGTTCACTGTTATTTTTTTCCCTGTTTAAAGAATTTATCTTATGAATGAGCGAATGAATGACTGTGTGTAAGAGTGTATTCTCTTGTAATCCAACTCTGGTCGGGATGTTTTGGCTGACATTTTGCTAGCGAAGATTTTGTTACAAAATAAGACAAGACAATAATACACAAAGGCAGACAGATCCAACAGCACAACAAAATGAAGTACAACATAAATGCACACAAAATACAGGCAAGAATATATTAAAAATGCAGCTAAAAAGAACTGAGAAATATGTATGTAACACTGTAACAGAAACCCATCTTATAAGCAGAGAGGGAAAACAAATAAAAAAAGAAATAAAATATTTATAAGAGGAAAAATCCTGCCAGTTTTACTTAAATGAAACCACATGACTGGAAAATCGTGCTAATTTTAAGAGAAAGCAAAAGTATGAACATAAAAAAAATAATAATAAAGAAAAAATTTATTTATTTCTTGTTTATTCTGATACGTTGTTTAAAAAAACAAACATAATTGTAATTCTTTTTACCATTTTAGTTTTTTTTTCTTTAATTTAAAATAAGTAAAAGCAGGAGCACAACCTAAAGATTGCCGAACCAAATTCATTTTCCTAGAGAACTTAAAAAAGGATCTGTTAAAAAAAGTAACTTTTCAAAGAATTGCCTATTAAAAAAGCACCTTTTAAAAAAGTACCTTTTAAAAAGTACCTTTTAAAAAAGTACCTTTTAAAAAGTACCTTTTAAAAAAGTACCTTTTAAAAAGTACCTTTTAAAAAGTACCTTTCAAAAAGTACCTTTTAAAAAGTACCTTTTAAAAAAGTACCTTTTAAAAAAAGTACCTTATAAAAAATACCTTTTAAAAAAGTACCTTTTAAAAAGTACCTTTTAAAAAGTACCTTTCAAAATGTAACTTTTAAAAAGTACCTTTTAAAAAAAGTTCCTTTTAAAAAAAGTACCTTATAAAAAAATACCTTTGAAAAAAGTACCTTTTAAAAAAAGTACCTTTTTCAAAAAATACCTTTTTAAAAAATTACCTTTTTAAAAAAGTACCTTTTTAAAAAACTACCTTTTTAAAAAAGTACATTTTTAAAAAAGTACCTTTTAAAAAAGTGCTTTTTAAAAAAAGCACCTTTTAAAAAAAGTATCGTTTAAAAAACTATCTTTTAAAAAAAGTACCTTTTAAAAAAGTACCTTTTAAAAAAAGTACCTTTTAAAAAAAGTGCCTTTTAAAAAAAGCACCTTTTAAAAAAAGTACCGTTTAAAAAACTATCTTTTAAAAAAAGTACCTTTTTTAAAAAAGTAGCTTTTAAAAAAAGTACCTTTTATAAATAGTACCTTTTAAAAAAAAGTACCCTTTACACAAAGTATCTTTTCTTTATATTAAATCGTTAAAAAATATACTCTTTACTTGATGTATGCAAAATGTCGCAATATCCGTAAGGGCTTAGCGTTTTTATTTGTTTGTTTGTCTTTAAATGTACTCTTTTGGGGAAAAGAACCTATTTTACAAAAATAGTTTCTGTAAAAAAGTAACCTTTTTCAAGTCACAACAAACATCATGTTTGATTAAGAAAACTTTATTTCTTTAGCCTTTTAGTCGCTTTTTAAACACTTACTTAATGGTTTCTTATGCTGCTTAAATATTATAAATATTTTTCTTTAAGAACTGATTCATGCAACAAAAAGTATAGGCTGATATTTTTTGGTATGATGAGCACAAGCGTATGTAACAATTTGTAACAGATTAAAAAGTTTGTTTCGTTTGCTTCTGGGTTTTTAGTTTAAAAAAATATTTTTATCTATATATTTTCCATTTATTCCATTTATTCCTTTTTTATTCACATGTTAAATTTAGTGGAACTACTTTACTACTGTCTATTTGTAGCAGCAAGAATATGAAAAGAATTTCCATTACAAAAAGCTCATAATCAATATATCAGAAATGTTGCCAATTTTTTAATCAAATTTAATTTTCAAATGTGCATTAAGATAAAGGGAATTGTGCTTTAAAAAAACAGATTTGTTGGTTTTTGGTTGAGTTAAATGCACAAAAAAAACAATTTCCCAGGAAACCAATTTTCCACATAAGATGATGAATGATTGGAAGCAAAAAACAACCTAAAATTTTTTCCACATAAAATCAACTTGTTACACGTCTGTAAATCTAGAAAGTTTGATTTTTAAACGAAAGCAGGCTGAAAAGGATTTTTTAAGAGAAGAAAGTATTTTAACAATTTTCTGGTGATCCTCGTATTATTTATACAACTAAAAAAACACATCCTTCTATGTATTGTACTATTTCCCAAAGGCCTTTCTTGAATATGGAAGAAGAGATTTAGAGAAAGTGGGAAAAGGAAATGAAAAAATTTCTATTAACGGTTTGTTGGAATTCATTTTAAAAGTTTTTTCGTTGTTCATAACGTTTATATGTGTCTGCGAAACAAGTATATGAGAGTCTAAAATTATTGCAGATATTTGTTGGTCTAACAGCAGGAGTATGTGTGAAAGAATGTACCCTGAAGGAAGCCAGGGGAATTTGCTCCAAGTCACCACTTTTGTCGACAAGTTTGGTGACTTTTTTGTGACATTGTCAACGAATCGTCTTCGTCTTTTTACTTTGAATTTAATGCACAGAAAAAAATAGACAAGAATTATATTTAATAAGACCATGTTATTAAAAAAAATATGAATTTCAATAACATTTATCTTTAACATAATAAAATATTTCGTTGTAAGTATTTCTTTTCCATGCCGGTTATTTCTTTTCTTTTTATACACAAGTACTTAAAACAAGTTGTATCCCATAAAAAAATAAATGGGATATGGCTCAGCTAGAGAGTGTGTGCTTTACGTCCGGAAAGCCCGGGTTCGTATTCCAGCCATGTCAACATTTTTTTAATTTATATATATATTTTTATTTTGAAATAATTCTGTTATCAATATAGGGGAATTCTTTATCACAGGAAATTTGAAAAAAAAATTATTGAATACCGGGATTTTTGTTATCAAAAACGAAACTTATCTTTTTCTGTGTGGGAAGAGAAGTTTTTGACAGCTACAAAATGATTTTTTATTGTCTCATTTTGTTGGGTTGAAAATAAATGCGTCTGCACGCAAAACAAACTAAAAATTTAAATTAAATAGTTTTACATAGTAAAAAGTTGCATATGTGTTGACTAGAATCATGAAAATGCACTAGTGAATCTCTGGTGCCAATGTCTCAATGTGATGCCATTAGAACGACCTAGTCTTTAGTAAGTCCTTAGTTCCGAGGTCGCTAGTGGAATCGCAATGACAAGTACATGTTAAATGTCTATAGCACAGAAAATTGCCTGGGGTATAATTAGTCAGTAGTACTATGGACAAAGTCAATAGTGAATCAGTACAGTTTTACTGTGGACATTTCCTTCAGGGTACAAAGCGCGTAAACACGTATGTGTGTATGAGCAAAGACATTTAACATTTTAAATCTGCATCTGATGTATAGACATTTTAAAACCCGAAAGGAAGGTGGAGGTGGGGACCTTAACGTATTTCGCTATACACACAGAAATATTTACGCGCTTGAACTAAAGCACACAAACATAATTACATATAAATATGTATACATATACATACATATGTATATTTACATATATATTTGAAATTTTTTAAATTTAATTTTTTGCATTAAACGCATGTACGCTGTTGAAACACAGCAAGGAAAGAGCGAAAATAAACAAATGTGAAAAATGAAAATACTTTTTTACTTGCAATTTGCAACATTTAGAATGAAATACTCGTTCAGACAATAAGCTCAACAGCAATAATAGCAACGCCAGCAACAGCAACAGCTATAACAAAATCAAACAACCAGAGGCAAAAGCAGTAACAACAAAAATAACAACAGTAACATTACTTTGAAGAGCTAGAATAATATACATTTACATAGTTGCTGGAGGAGCTGGAGGTTGAATGTGTGTAAGTGTGTGTTTATCAGGCGCAGACACAGGCACAGGAAAATGGTAATTCCTCCCCCAAAAACGAATAAAATATACCTTTGTTCTACTGAGTTTCTAAAAAAAATTGGCAAGATAGTGTGTTTCAGTCAAAAGTAAGCCCCTCACCACCCCTCCTCCCAAAAGCTCAAGCTGGATCCGCACCTGGTATTTACTCATATGTAAATTCATACATGCTTCCAGCGTATAATTTTAAATGCTCCTGTAATTTGTTTGAAGGGAAAAATAAACATCAAATGATATTAAAATTTTTAAGTATGTACAGAGCTCTTTTTAAGGCTCATTTAAAGGCTCATTTAGCCGACCGTAACGTTGATGTAGTTGCATGTGCTGATCGTTTCTGTCTCATAGCTTTTCAAAGTGACAGAAACGATCAGCACATGCAACTACATCAACGTTACGGTCGGCTAAATGAGCCTTTAGCCAACCGTAACGTTGATGTAGTTGCATGTGCTGATCGTTTCTGTCACGTTGAAAATCTATGAGACAGAAACGATAAGCACATGCAACTACATTAACGTTACGGTCGGCTAAAGGCTCATTTAGCCGACCGTAACGTTGATGTAGTTGCATGTGCTAATCGTTTCTGTCTCATAGCTTTTAAATGTGACAGAAACGATCAGCAACATGCAACTACATCAACGTTACGTATGAGTAATGAAGCCTTGAGCCTTAACTCAGCCTTTAGACACAAAACTATAATGAAACCTATGTAATTAAATAGGTTTGGTCATAGGTTTGTGTTGAAAACGAGTTGCTCAACGAGTTTGACTCAATTCTAGAATTCAATCCAGTAGACTTGGGTCGAACTCGTTTGAACTCGATCAGCAGCAAGTTTTAGACACAAACCTATAATGAAAGCCATGTACTTTAAATGAGTTTGATCATGGGTTTTTGTCTAAAATGAGCTTCTGAACGAGTTCGACCTATGTCTACAATCCAGAGATCAAACTCATATACATAATTAGACTTCGATCGAACTCGTTCAGCAGCTCGTTTTAGAAACAAATCCATGATCAACAGATTTTAATTACATGGGTTTCATCGAGCGAAGTCTAATTGTTGAGGCTGATTTAGCCGACCGTAAATGCAGAAAACGTAGATGTAGTCGAATGTTCTGATCGTTTCAGTCACATTGAAAAGCTATGAGACAAAAACGATCAGCACATTCGACTATATATACGTTTTCTACATTTACGGTCGGCTAACCCATGATCAAACCCATTTCATTACACAGGTTTGATCATAGTTTTGTGTCTAAAACGACTTCGAACGAGTTCGACCCAAGTCTAATATTTAGACATGGCTCGAACTCATTCGAACTTGTTCAACAGCTCGTTTTGGACATAAACCTATGATCAAACACCCTGCTGATCGAGTTCAAACGAGTTCGACCCAAGCTTATTGGATTGTGTCTACGGAGCGAATTGAATCCAAGTCTTGAACGAACAAAAAAGAATGCGATTAACACAAGTCAAGTTTGTGTCTGAAACGATGTAATGCACAAGTTCGAACGAACCAAGTGTAGTTTAAAATAGACTCGGATTGAACTTGCTCAGTATAGACTTAGGTCGAACTTGTTCGAATGCGTTTAGGAGCTCGGTTTAGACTAGACTCTGGTCCGGACGGGTTCGAATGAGTTCGACCCAAGTATAGTTTAGTAGCTCGCTGTAGAAATAAACCAATTACACAGGTCTGCAAAGATAAATATTATTCTATCACGTACGATTTTTTTAATGGGCATGACTAATATTTCTTCTAGGTACATCAGTATATTTCACCCTAACTTGAAAACATTATGTTCGATTTTTATCAACAAAACGCCAATATAAGCTTTTAGCTTTCATAATATATACTTTTTTTAATTGATCATACTTTTCGGGGCTATTCAGAAATTAGTAACAAAAAAATAGCTTTTTCATGCAAAATTAAAAAAAATCTTTCTAAAAAATGACAAAAAAATGTCAAACTGCAAAAACTTGCCTTTTAATTGTTGTTCTTAAGGCCACTTATATTGTACTTTTTTACCGAAAGTACCTTTTTATCTATCCAAATCGTACAGTGTAATTATTATGTATTAATTCTGTAGGCGGAAGGTAAACAACATCAAGTCACATTTTGGAAATTTTACCGGAGACCGCAAAAAAATGTTTAAAATCACAAATGGGACTACCTCTGTAAGATTAAAGACAACGGTTTTGAGAAGTATGTACTAGTATCCATTGAAACAATGACTTACAGGATTTTACTTATCAATAGACGAAAAAATGCTGAATCCAACAGTATAAAGAACGTATGTACTTAAAAACAATGTGACTTGGTGTAGTTTACCTTCCATCTACTGAATTATAATTAAAAGCTTTAAGACTATTCGTTTTTTAGTAAAAACTGATTTTGCCTCCTTAAAATATGTATTGGTAGAAAATATTTATTTCCTCCTTAAAGTATGCAATATTTCGTCGTTATATGATAAAACTTAACATAGTTATCTCTGACTTCAGCTCCTTCTAATTGCCTTTTATGTAATGAAAACTTATTCTTAAAAATCAACCATTGAAATTTTTTACAAATAGTTTTAATTGAAACTATTAATTGTATGTACATATTTTTTTAATTGCCTCAGTGTATATTTTCTCTTAAAAACCATGTCATATGCAAAGTAACAAGAGTACTTGCAAATATTCTTTAATAGCTCTCTATAGCACTAGTTCCCCTATAAATTCAATATTTATATTTCAATTTATTTTTCTTTTCTTTTTTTTTTCTCCCCCGCCCCCAAAACTCATATATGAAATTTTTCTTTTGTAAACCAATAACAAGTAAAAGGAAAAAACCTACGTACACATGCATGCGAGCCAGGAAAGTGATTTTTATTATCCTTTGAGCGTTACGTATATATATTTTTTTTTTGCTTTCATTTTCAAAAGCTGGAAGTAGATTTTATGCCAGTAATTCCTTTTAACGAAAAAATTTTCATTTCTTGCCACCCCACTTTTTTCTTTAGCAAGAAATCTGTTAAAGAGAAGTGTTTTTTCAATTGGGATATAGGCTGTTATGTTGAAGGGGGAGGAGGACGGACAGGCGGTAGGGAATGGCAAATATTTCAATCAACTTGATGTTAGCTGTTTCGTTTCTTAATAGAGATGTGTACGGCAAACTTACTAAAGCTCCAAACGTTGTGGTGGAAATACAAAAAAAAAATCCTTTATTTCTGGTTATGTATGTGTTGTGCATAGTCAATCATTTTCCTGTTAATGTATGGGTATAGGTAATATTTATAGTGGATGTCAGTATATTGTATGCTGATATAGTGTAAACACTAGCATATCAAAAGAATCAACAGAAAACGAAAATCTATGAAAAAAAACTACATATATTGGAATACATACGGAATATAAGCAAAACCGTGTTTGTTAGTTTAACATGAAAACAAAATCAGTAAAAGTACTTTACAATATTTGCTCATGTTGCATGCTAATATTTCGCTTTCACGTTTCACATCTTTATGGATTTTATAGCAAACGGATCATATAAAAAAGCCATGGGGAATAAAAATATATATAAAGGGCCGTGAGGTAACACAAGCTTCTTAAAAGTAGTTTCTATTCCTTTCTTCCTTTTTGCAATTTCCCACTCAAGTAGTTCAAATTGTAGCATTAATAGTACAAGTAGGAAATCGTTCGAGCTGTGCTGGCGCAACAAAATCGTGTTGCTGCCAACAATATGTATTTTAAAACTTTTATATTTCTGATATTTTTTCATCCTTTTTTCTTCCATTTATGTTGTTTGCTAACGTCATTGTGCGAGTATTTTTCTTTGCAACAACTTTGTAACAATGATGTAAAGAAATCAAACGATAATATTTTTTTAAAAATGCAAATCAAGCAATTCTGATAAATATACAAAGACTTTTCTATCCATTTGCTTGGCTTGTCTTCCTAAGACTTCAGCATACAATTTAAGCATTTTATATTTTGTATTTTTGAAGAGTTTTCCCTTGAAATGATACTCTGTTCTATGTTATGATAATGCTATAAAACTTTAAAACAATAAGAGATTTACAAAACAAACAAAAAACTGTTCAAGATACTAAGTAATAACGTGAAGGGGTGTTTAGCAAACCTCTTTGAGTTATGCGATAAAGCAAAGTAGGAATCTCATAAAATTGAATTGTTATTTAAAATTTGTAAATCAGCCAATAACACTGTACAACAAAATCAAAATAACAAGATTCTAACTACTGAATCTGGTAGAGAGGATGAAAGCAAAACATACGTATATCGGCGTTTTGAAAGTTTAGTTCTATCCTTCATTTTAGGGCGAGTTAAAGTTCCTCCCCTTTCGCCATTTCTTCTAATTCTTACATTTTAGATATAAATAATATCTAGCACTTTTATGTAGAACACTACAAGGAATATTTTTGTGGAACACTTTAACCCCATACCTCTTCACTGTATAGGTTTTTTGTCCCTTTTTTTGAAAAAGGGACAGAAAACTTTAAAAGGTACTTTTTTTAAGAGGTACTTTTTTAAAGGTACAGTTTTTAAAAGGTACTTTATTAACAGGTACTTTTGTTTAAAGATACGCTTTTTAAGTTACTTTATTTAAAAGGTACTTTTTTTAAACGGTACTTTTTTTAAAAGGTACTTTTTTTAAAAGGTACTTTTTTTAAAAGGTACTTTTTTTAAAAGGTACTTTTTTTAAAAGGTACTTTTTTTAAAAGGTACTTTTTTTAAAAGGTACTTTTTTTAAAAGGTACTTTTTTTAAAAGGTACTTTTTTTAAAAGGTACTTTTTTTAAAAGGTACTTTTTTTAAAAGGTACTTTTTTTAAAAGGTACTTTTTTTAAAAGGTACTTTTTTTAAAAGGTACTTTTTTTAAAAGGTACTTTTTTAAAAAGTACTTTTTTAAAAGGTACTTTTTTAAAAGGCACTATTTTCCGAAAAGCTACTTTTTTAAAGGTACTTTAAGTTTGTAAAGCTTTTCATTATATGTGCTTTTGTTCCACTGTTAATCAACATTGACATTGAATTTCATGCCCAAAAATTTATTTACTCATATGCTTCCTTCCATTTTTCTTTCCTACTTTTAATTATGGCAAATGTCAACACAATTAATTGTCAACACCAATAAAACAACAACAATAATAATTGAGTGCGTGATAAATTTTACAAAACGCATTATTTTCAACGATGAACACTTGTCTCGAAAATTAAAATTGCCAGAAAAAAATTCAAATAAAATTGTTTTTTTTTTCAAAACGCATTTATATTTGGTGAACAACATGTACTGATTTGATAAATCGTGTTTTGCATAATTAATTAAATAAATAATTACAAGTTGAAGTAAGTGGAATTTTAATAAGTGGCAAGAAAATATACTAGTTCATGATATATTCATTCGTATTAATGAACATGACATTTGTTTGAGAACTTTTTGTCAAGTTTTTCATATTAATTAATTAATGAAGTTGAAATTTTGATGGGTGGGTGGGTTGTGCGCTATTGAATAAAACTAATTGAGGGAATTAAAGAAAAAGGGTTAAAGTGTTAAGGATCTAAAGGGGTTTGAGTAAGAATTTTGTATAAGAATTTCAGCATCGTTGTTCTTTTGTTTTGTTAATTTCAAAATTTCAAATTGTCACATTTAGAGTCTTTAATTAATGAAACTTCAATTAATGAATTTTGTGCTTATAATTAAGTCACTTTGAGTTTGACAGTTTTTAGAAGTTCCTGGTTTAATTTTAATAAGAACACAAACTTTTAATGTATCACTTTAAATAAAATAGAGGAAAAGTGTCACAAATTTTTACTAAATAAATTGGTTCCTCAAAGTGCTTGCCGCATTTGAGTTTCAACGAAACTTGAAAAAAGCTGGCAAAAGAAATATCGAGTAACAAGGTTCTAATGACTGTTTCTGGTCAAAGGGACAAAAAAACTGCTCGAGTATCGGCGTTTTAAATGTTTACATCTGTACCGGTCATTTTTGACCCTTTTTTAAGAGGGTGCAAAACATCCCCTCTTAAACCACAATAGAGCGGAATACAATGCTCGACAAATATATCTGTCATAAAATTCCATTATAAGTCTTTAAAGACAAGAAAGCTCAAAACTCAACTTGAATGCCAGAAATAAGCTAAAACTTAAAATGTATTTAAGGGTTAAATTCTAGCACTAGTGTTAAATAAGTACGAAATTAACCCTTAAACACATTTTAATTATTTCTTGCGTTAAATCTAAATTTTGAGCTTTGATGTTTAAGGGTAGCTTTTCGCCACTTTTTCAAGGAATGGATAAAAAATACCCGTACAGGGAAGAGTTAGAGTTTTGCATAAAAGTGGCGAGTATTTCTTATACCTAAAATGTAAGGATTACAAGATTTCCTATGACGATTCAATACAACAATTAGAAAAACTTTTAAAACGCCTGTACACGAATATTTTTTTTGCTCCCCTCTACCAGAAAACGTATTTATAATCTTGTTATTTAAAAAATTTTTTGATTTTGTTGCAATTTTTGTAATTTGCGTTCCTTCGAGCTGGATTGCTATACACGCAAATACACTTTCAACTACAACATTTACGATGCTAAGGCTCTTGAGCTTACAATTCGGTTTACTATATCTATGAACTGGCGTATCGGCAACTACTACATCAGATCTGTTCAATGTACTATATAACACTATTTTGTTTATGGTCGTTCGAAGCACAATGGCTGCTAACGAAGTAAGAAGTGGCATAGAATCTAAATTTCATTCTTCTATTACCCGTGGCTCTGAATTGTTGTTTCGGTTTCGCAGTAAACACACACACAACAAGTCTGTAATTGAATATTTTTCTATGGTCCTTCGAATCAGATGGCAACCACAACTTTACCCCTCCTTAGACTGGTCTGCAAAGCATATGTCCTTTAAGTAAAAATATAAAGAGTAAAATGCACTAAATTAAAATCCGTTTTCAAATTTTGTCTATCACGTACAGATTTTTTTAATGGGCATGACTAATATTTCCACTTGGTATATCAACATATTGCATCTTAACTCGAGAACGGTATACATGATTTCAATCAACAAAACGGTTATATATACACGACAAAATTACCTTCAACCTTTCCGAATATAGTTTCTTGAATAAGCGTACGCTTTCGAAGTTATTTACAAATTAGTATTGAAAAAAAGGGATTGGGATTTTTCATGCGAAACTATTTTTTTTTTTAACCGAAAAAAGAAGGAGGTTATCAAATCGTGTATATTTTTGTACTTTTTTAAGTTTGTACACGTATAACTCTGTCGTTTGTAAGCCGATTTTCAAAAACTCGTTTTGTCATCTGAACGGGTTTGCTTGCAGTTTGGTCCCATAATTTTGTTTTTTCGCAAATCGGAGGGGTAAATTTGCTCCCCAATGCATAACTCCGTCATTTGTGAACCGATTTAAAAAAAAATTTTTTGTTCAAAGGGTTTGCCTGCAGTTTGGAGTTTATATTGTTTTTCCCAAACTCGGAGGGAGACATTTGCTCGCCTTATGCACAACACTATCATTTGTCAGACGATTTTCAAAAAATTGTTTTCTTTGTAAGGGCTTGCCTGCAGTTTGGTCCCATAATTTTTTTCGAAAAACGAAACGGGAAGTTCGCTCCCCCATGCATCAAAACTCCAAATTTTTTATTAATTTTTTTTTTGAAAGAGTTTGCATACAGCTTTCCCATAGTTTTTTTTAGAAAATCGGAGAGGGAAATTTCTCTCCCCTCGTGGATAACTCTGTCATTTCTCAACCGATTTTCAACATTATTTTTTATTTGAAAGGGTTTGCTTGCAGTTTGGTCCTACAATTTTTTTTCCGAAAATTGGTAGGGAAATTTTCTCCCCCCACGCATAACTATTTAATTTTTAGACCGATTTTTGTTTAAAAGGGTTTGCCTGCAGTTTTGTTGCATAATTGTTTTTTTTCGAAAATCGGTGGAGAAATTTGATAAACCCCTTCCCCCTCTCCAAAGGATAATTCTGTAATATGTTTGAAAGGGTTACTTGCACTTTGATCCCATCAATTTTCTTCGAACATTTGTGGAGCATTTGTAATATATTCTATATGATCTTTGCATTGAAGCTGGTTTTTTTGCAGAACTATTTTGCTTCTAAAAGCTTATCCAAAATTGAAAACTACAAAATTTTTACCTCTTAACTATTGTTCTTAAGGACAATTGTCTTACGAACAAAATAAAGTATATATCATGAAAATCGATGGATAAATGTTGATTTTATTAGCAATTAAGTGAATACAGCCACACACTTAAAATGTGTTTTCGGTAATAAATTTATTTCTGTGTTGGATATATTCACATTATTGCTTATAAAATCAACATTTATCCATGGATTTTCATAATATATGGCTTATTTTGTTCATAAGACAGCAGTACTCAAGAATAATAGTTAAAAGGTACAATTTTTAAAGTTTTAAATTTTTTATGACTTTTTAGAAAGAAAAAGTTTTTTAGATTTTGCATGATAAAACACTTTTTTCCAAAACTTATTTGTGTATAACTCCAAAAACGTTGATCAAATAAAGAAACTTTATTAAAAATGTTTTAAGGCTGTTTTGTAATGCCTATTTTCATTTTTTGTTGATTGAAATCGGACAAATTGTTCTCGAGTTATGATAGTGTGACCGTCTTATTTCAAGAGTTATATTAGCCACGCCCTAGAAAAGCAATCTGTACGTGATAGAAAACAACTGAAAACGGATTTTATTTTTATTTAAAGGAGCGGAAAAAAATTTATCAGAGTTCCGTCTTAAAATTGTGTAATATAAACATTTACTTCTAGGTGCGACCACATACTTCTTTAAAAGCTTACAAATTGACAATTTAATTCTCTTATTCATTTCTTATTTTATACAAAGTAGACTTAAAATGAAAAACTGAACTCTTCACGTAGATGGAACCCTATTAAAAAAAAGTTCATCATTTCAATAAAAAAAATGTAATTAAACCAATTAAATTTAATACCCACAATAAAATATGCAACACGAAGCCATACCAAAAACCCACATCCCTTTTCTTGTTACCACACAATAATTTGACATTTTCCTTGTAAATGAAATTATTTTAATTTTTATTAACATCTTCTTTCTTCATTTTATCTTTAAACCTTGAAATTCTTTTGTATCCTTGTGTTTGATGAGACAACCACCATAAAAAGGAAAATGTTAATTTACACCACGAAAATGGGGGAAAAAAAGGTTTAATTGGGTTGAAAAAATTTCAATTGTAGCACTTAAATTACATTTTTTTAACAGGTCAAGAAGACAAGTTAAAAACAACAATAAAAGTGACACCAGCCAAAACTGCTAGAGCGACAACATCATTTAAAACTGGCAAACAACAATAGCGACACAATGTGCAAGGCAATAAAATAAATTCTTGTCGCTGGTAATACCATAAAAAAGATGCGTAAGAATTTTATCAAGGTTTTTATACTTTTTCTCTCCTAGCTTTGACTTTTAGCTTTCTTTTTACTCATTATAATTTAATTTTTTGTTGTTTAACTTTTCTCGCCTTTAAAGTATAATAATCTGTATTAAATTTAATAGCAAGTTAATACCAATCCAATTCAAATCTATTTAATTTTTCTCAATTTCAACTACTGCCTCCCTCTTATACTCTAGGATTTTAAATGAATAAACAAACCATCTTGTCGTTTCCGCTTCCGTTTTAATCACCATTTTTTTATATAAAGACTGATTCCTTTTGAATATCTTTGAAAATCTATAGATTTTCATCTTCTTTATTTAATTTAGAAAAGAAGAAAATCCCTATTTATTATGGCAAAAGGACGACTTTTTTCTTTTTCATTTATTCATTTTTATTTCTAGGACTTTGCACTCTGTTGTGTGTATGAGTTTATTTATTCCAAAAGCATACCAGGACCATAAATCTTATTTAAAACCACATAATTGCAAAAGAAATATTTTAAATCAAAGAATCAATACACATGAAAATTAAAGCAAAGAACACTCGAAAAAAGGATAAATATTGGTAAACAAAATTATTGCAGAAATTTTTACCATAAAGTATACAAAAACTGCTTACTGCTTTAAAAGTATCCTTTGTGAAAAAAGGTCCTTAAAATGCAATTAGACAAGAATTATTCCTCAAAAACAAAAAAATTAAATAATGGCCCATAAGATTATATAACAAATCAAAAAACTAGTTTTGTACCATATTTTAGCACTAATTGCGAGTAAACTTAACCCTTAAATACATTTTAAGTTTTGGACTTGCAGTAGAATTTTATGACAAATATTTTTGTTGGACATTTCATCCTGCTATATTATTGTTTAAGGGAAGTTTTTTGCTCCTTTTTCAGGAAAGGTACAGAAAATATCCACACAAAAAAGAGCTAGAGAATCAAAATTTTCCACAAAAATGTTTGTCGTAGTGTTTTACATAAAAACGTAAAACACGCTTCATACCTAAAACATAAAAACTATAAGTTTCTTATGCCGATTCATGATAACAATGTGCAAAACAGGTTGGTTCAAGTAATTCCGTTCTGACAAACTATTCCACTGGTCAGTGTCAACATCTGGATGTCCGAATCCAAGTTCTCGGATCCGGTAATCGTTTCTAGACCAATTCAGTCGCTTTGAGATATCTGATCAGCTCGCCTAGACAGTCCCTCATAGCTCCGATAAGGCGTTTAGAAAATATTTGCCCAAAAGTCGGACTCTCGCAGAGCAGGTGGAGGAAAGGCCTACCCTATAAGCCAGGCGATTCTTAACCTTTTAAAAAAGAACTTTTTAAAAAAGTAAATTTCAAAAAGAGGACCTTTTAAAAAATGTACCTTAAAAAAAGCACCTTTTAAGAAAAGGACGTTCTAAAGAAAGTTCCTTTAAAAAAAGTACCTGTTAAAAAAAGTACTTTTTAAAAGAAGTAACTTTTAAAAAAAGTACATTTTTAAAAAAGTACCTTTTAAAAAAAGTACCTTTTAAAAACAGTACCTTTTAAAAAATTACCTTTTAAAAAAAGTACCTTTTAAAAAAAGTACCTTTTAAAAAAAGTACCTTTTAAAAAAGTACCTTTTAAAACAAGTACATTTTAAAAAAGTACCTTTTAAAAAAATACCTTTTAAAACAAGTTCCTTTTAAAAAAATTACATTTTAAGAAAGGTACCTTTTAAAAAAAGTACCTTTGAAAAAAGTACCTTTTAAAAAAAATACCTTTTAAAAAAAGTACGTTTTAAAAAAAGTACCTTTTAAAAAAAAGAGTATTTAAAAAATATTTTTTGAAGAAATTACATTAAAATAGTATCCTTTAAAAAAGTACCTTTTTGAAAAAGTACCTTTTAAGAAAAGTTCTTTTTAAAAATATGTACATAGTGTGTACCTTTAAAAACAAGTATCTTTTGAAAAAAGTACCTTTTCAAAAAAAATTATTTTCAATTTGTAAAAGTGTAGCTCTTTTTATGAATTTTCGTTTTCGAGCTTAAAAATCACTTGTTTGTGAGAGTATTTTGGTATAAAGACAAAAATAAATCGAAAACAAATATGAAAAATAAAGCAGGAAAACAACGAAATTAATTGAAATTGATTTCATTACTTATTTTAAACAAATACAATTCGCCCAGCATGCTTTCAACATTCAACAAAAATCCCAGAGAATAATGACAACGAGATGCTGGAATGGAGGTACAACACACACTCTCACAATGCACAATAAAATAGTGTCACGCATACATTTATATTCATTCACACTAGATCTAGTATGCATGACGTACGCGTGTGTATAGTACCCTCCCTGTCTATACATTTGGAAATAATAAAGAATATTAAAAAAAAGGTGACATGGCATGGCTATGTCATGACAACTTTAAGCTTTTGTCCACTGATTTCATGTTTAACACTACGAAAACAGCAACAACATTGAGAAAAAAATTAAATTGAAGCGAAGAAATGGAAAAAGATAATTTTTTATTTGTGAATAACGTACACAGTAAAGCATTAGCAGGGGATTAAGAGGGGGGCAACAAAAAAAATACAAATAAAAAGACTCTGGACAGGAAAGCAATATAATGGAAAACTGAAATATAGGAATGTTAAGAGCAGAAAATGAAAGCAAAGGAGACAAATATTTTGAAGAAGATAAACGCACTATAAGATTGAAAGAATGTTATAGAGGAGTTTATACTTTGGTCATGTGTTGGAGTGTGTGTGTGTGTGTAAGTGTGTAGTTTGAGTGCAGGGGAAATGTTATATTTTCTTTAAAAAGGACTAAATAATAAGGATAAGGAAACGGATGTAACGGAAATTGCACGCTTTCGCTACCAAAAACTTATTACGTGTAGGTTTTGGTACCTTTCGCTCTCACCCGCTCTCTCGCAGTAGCTGACATCCTCTAGTTCCTGTTTTATAATCAATGTCATCAGTTTGCTTTAATGCCACTAACGCAAGCGGAAGAAGAGTATGACATGAAAATATACATGTATGTTTAAGAGTTTACATTGTAAGAAGAAAAAAAACTGTTAATCACATGAAAGCTTTAAGAATTTCAAGAGCGGGAGGAAATAGCAACTCAACTTTTAATGATGACAAGAGTTAAGAGATAAGAGGGAGGCTGGAAACGAGAAAACAAAGTACATGGCACACAGGAAGACCTTTAGTAGCCTATAGACTTAATAGGATTGTGGTCTAATGAATTAAACCTCAATGCTTAATGCGAACAAGAAAATAAAATATAAAAAAAAAATCTATTGAATCAAAATGGCCCAAGAAAAAAATTATATAAAACCCACAAACAAAAAAATATATTTCTTTTTTTCTTCTTGAAAAGCACATAGAAAAAAATCCCGATTACTAAAAAGGAAATGAATAGAAAAAGCAAAAGAATCAAAAATCAAATAAAGGAAATGTAATGTTATTAAAAGAAAGAAAAAAACGTACAGCATCAAAAATGACATCAACAGCTTTTTAGATTATATTTCAGTTCTAAGAGAAACCTTATTATCAAAAGTAACGCAAAAATATCTGAAGGATATGATACCATTCAATAACATCTCACACATACACACACACACATAAAAACATCTAAAATTACACAGATAGTTACTCAGCCAGATGATAATGAAACAAATCAGCATACTTTTACCAACGGGCTGTGCTTTTTTCATACATCATAAGGCTGATGATGGCCATTCCCAGCGGTAAATCGCAGGAGTATAGAGGCCTTCTAGAGGGCCTGTTTAGCAGATATAAGGCCTGCCAATCCCCATTCCATACTCGTTTCATTTTTACCCATGCTGTCATTGCGGCGCAGGCCTTCCACAGTCACTTCCCAATGTAGGCATTTTTACAAGCCTCTTCTGGCATGCCATATTGAAGGCTATCTAAGGAAGGTCTGTTAAAAAGCAAATGGAGGTACACATTTTTTTTCTATTTCATCATGTATTTTCATAGCGCCTTCTTTCGGTATGATTGATGTCATTTTTTTATTTTGCACTATTTCATTTCATCCCAAGAATTTTTTTATACATTGCTTTGAACATGCTCCGGCGCAATAACTATAAATTAATCAGCTCCGACATAATATCAACATGTGTGATGTCCCTCGTATGTAAATTTCAGTCTTATATACAAATTACATGCGAAAAAAGAATACGAGATTGTTTGTTATTTCCGAAGCACTTTTTATATTTTTTATCCTAAAACTACAATACTCCTTCCATCTTCCCTGCTTAAAGAATGTGGAATGTGTCGAACGAAAACTCCAAAGAATTAAGTACTTCTTCCACCTTGCTTCTTGAAGGTCTGGCAGGCCTTCAAGAAGGCCTGAAATTTACAGGGCCAGTTGCCTTTTACCGCTGGGTTGTTATTATGAACAACCTTCAAACAAACAAAAAAATACTTTCTATAAGCCCAGGAAAAAATTCAAATGATTGAAATGAATAAAAAAATTGCTTAAATGAGACAATGCCTGCTAGATAAAAGAAAGGACTTGGAAAGCTATTAAATCAATGGCATTATATAAAACCAACAGTAAATTTCATTCAATTAGTGATAGTACACAAGACTATTGGTTAAATTTTAAGGAACATTTTCTTAATGATAAAGGGTGGTTCCCAAATTGGTATTCATTTTGATTCATTAATTCACTTAAATATTTGTAGCCACTTAAGAAAATTGCGGCCTTTGAAAACTACATGCCGTTACATTTTGCTTTGTGCCTTTATTTTTTGTTGGTAAAACTATTGTAATCAATTTTGATGCATATGTATGATATTGTAGTTCGTGGCCTATTAATTACACTATACAACAAGAAAAATGCCAAGGACTACAATTATATTTTGTTTATGTGTTATGGTATCTCCCCTAAGTACAAAAATTGGGCAGGGCCTGTGCAATATTATTACAAAAGCCATGAAAAAGCTTGACATAAGATTACCTATTAGCCGTTCTTATACTATTTTTTATATACTGAAACCGCTCAGAATTCTTCAGGCTGCAATGTTGAAATATATATATTTTTTTTGCAAAATTTAAAATTTTTTATTATTAAAAAATTTATACAAAAATAACAAATGGCACAAGCTTACCAATTTTATTAACTAATCATACATACTGGACGTACGGTGTCATGGCACACCAACCAGATAGGAACGAGTTTACTGTCTCCTTCGGCCTACCGTCTATCGGCTTGGGCCTGCCGTCTTCGGCCTGCTACTTTTGGCCTTATGCCATCGCGCTGCCACTTTCGGCCTTATGTCATCGGCAGACCGACCACCTTCGGTCGGCCGGCCAAGTTCAGTCGCTATGTCGGATGCCCCCTCATCTTTATCGCCCTTCGGCACATTCCGCCTAGTCAATGGAACCGGTAGCATAACTCCCAACAAAAATAAAAATTATAATTTACAAACAAAAATTGCAGGTACCTTGATGCCACCAAGTAAATGAAGATAGTAATTTCAAGCACTAGATGAAAAAAAGATAATTCCCCAGCAAAAAAAACACTATCGCCTGGAAGATACTTAGGCGATACTTCTCAAGCATTTAGCCGAGACACCTTCACTTAGCAAGCACACCTACTATTATCCAAGACACAAATCTGGTCCAAGGATTCCCAAAAACTAGAACAAAAATCCCCAAAAGTTCCCGGGACTCCCAGAACTATTGCAAAAATCTCCCCCAACTTCCAGAAGTTAACTGGATTCTAAGAAAACTAGCGGAAAACTCTTCCCAAAATCCCAGATCTTCACAGGAAAACAACTGCAACACCGAAATCCTTGAAAATACCGAAGCGGCAACACTGACTTTTAAAGTAATTTAACCTTCGCCCCGGCCTGTTGTCTTCGTGTTGTAGTCTCGTTACCAGCATTCGTTATCAGTATTCGTTGCAAGTATTTTTTCGTATTAAAAATGTTGTTTAGTCCCAGGATATAAAACATTAACATGCTCAACGTACCACGGGGAACTTCGTTCCAAAAAAATATATATTTTTTAATATAAAATTTAAAATTTTTTCTATTCTTTAAAAATTCACAAAAAATTAAAAAACGGCAAATTTACCACTTTTATTACCCCAGCAAAAAAATATCATGTAAAAAACTTTCATGCCTTCCTTGAAGCGCTTCCGAGGATGCTCAAAAAGAAGGCAGATATCTCTTAGTGTTCATAGTCTATAAATTACGAAGTTAGTCAGCATTTTACATTTCTTGAACACGAACTCCAAAATAAACAAAATCATATTCAGTAGCATTGTAGCTTTCAGCAATATAGCTTCTAAAGAATTGTCGCACGCATTGTTTCAAATAAACACTAGCACATTTGAACTCCAAACCCATTTAAGGTATGCTCTCTTTCTACATCTCCCACCTATTGCATGGAAGAGAGAAATTTATAATAAAACACGATTTGTTTTATCTGTAGTTTAACGATAATAAAATAAGACATGATTTTAGAGCATTTTCGATGCTTCGAAAGAAGCACTGTTTTATATCAAAGACAAGAGCATCGCAAGCGGGATATCGCGAACAAGAATCGTTCATGTTCGAAGCGCTTTTCGAAGCGCTTTTCGAAGCGCTTTTCGAAGCAGTAGAAACAACAAAACTAGCTTCTCTTGCTTATAAACCTGCTTCGGCCGAAACAGTAGTTTTTGCTGGGACAGGATCATGAAACTACGCATACCTCAATGAATTATGAAATATTCCGTGAAATTCGATTGATAAATTACGATTTTATTCATATTAAATGCAATGGTTTGATTTTCGCAAAAAATTTCTAATATTTACACTGAACAACAAAATATTTTTTTTTACATAACAAGTTTCTAACTACTGATTCTGGTAGAGGACACCAAATACATACATACGAGAATTGGAGTTTTAAAAGTTTACATCTGGGATTCACTTAAAGGGTTACTTAGTAAGCCTTGAGTCCGTGTACCACCGCATGAGTTATAAGATCGATTATCACGAATGTGTCTGGGAGCTTCTGTAGACTCTCAGCAAAGGCTGGTTAGTCTGAAAATTCGAAGGATTAATTTGTTATTTTTGCTCTTGAAAAACTATTTGAATACACAATTATTATTTACGCCAATTTTTATAATTACAATTAGTTCTATTCATTTCATGCGCAATATTTTTTTAATTTTAAGCTTTAGGGATAGACATTAAATTGAAAAAAAAAACACTATTAACATGGATTATTCTAATAAAAATTGAATTTCATTTTAAACTTGAAATAAATCTGATTTAATTTCTTATAAAATCTCTTTGTAAAGCTTATTATTACCAATTTGTCACACTTGTTTGCAGCTGTAGAATTTTAAAAATTTTAGAATTTTTAATTGAAAAAATGAAGCAATAAAAAGTTAACTTAAATCGATACTGAACAAAAGAAAAAAAAAAGATCTTCTTTCAAACAAACAAAAAGTACAAAACTTAACCAGTTAAACTCGTATTAATTTAATGACTTTTATGGGTTTGATTTTTATTTATTTTGTTTTTTTATTTATCTATTTTTTATAAGATTTAATTACAATTTAATTTATTTACATTTTAACATCGTTCGTACAACACATGCAAAAACCAATACACTTAAAAAAATAATAATTAATCAAGTCTCAGTGAGTTGTGCTGTAGTACCTGCACTTGACCTTGAAATTTAATACGATACACTAACAATTCAGATTTTTATTTTTTTAACACAATAACAACAACACAAGTTTTATTTATAAAACAAAAAATATATGTATTTAGTAATTATAATTGACACGATATGGTAAACTTTGAAACAATGCCGAAAGATTGAGGCATATAATTAGAGATGAGCAAATTAGCCAGCAAAAAATAAACAAAAAACAAACATTTTAATTTTTCTGGAAAAATCAACACTTAAACTAAGTGTGGAATTAGAAAATGAAACTAATTATTTAAAACGTAATAATAACACTGTAAAACACAAAATTTTGGGGGGAGTTAAACGTTCCCCAAATTCGGCACATTGTTATAGTGAATCGGCATAGAAAATCTTGTACTTCTCACATTTTAGGTATCGAATATGTTCAACACTTTTATGTGAAAGATTTCAAGCAATAGTTTTGTGGAACATTAGTCATAACCCTCTAACTCTTCGCTGCATGGGTCTTTTTGCCCCTTTCTTTGAAAAGAGGCTCAAAACTCCACATAAACAGCGATATAATTGACTAAAATATCCAACAAAAATATTTCTTTGTATGATGATTTATAGTGCAATATTACGTAAGACATATTTGTAATACACACTACCCTCATCAGACTCGGTTTTGTTGGATATTTTATCACTTTTTGGAAATAATTTCGAAATTAACCCTTGAACACATTTTAAATTTTGACTTATTTTTGGCGTTCAAGTTGAATTTTGAGCACATTGAAGCCTTTAAACACTCATAGTAGAATTCCATGGCCAATATTTTTGTAGAGCATTTCGGAGCGCTACTTGACAGTTTAGAAGAGGTTTTTGCGTTCCTTTTAATAAAGCGACAAAAAATACCTATACAGGGAAGAGATAGAGGGTTAATATGTTCTACAAAAATTTTCCTCATAGTGATTTACATAAAAAAGCAGACCACACTTAATACCTGCAATGCAGGGATTACAGGGTTTCGATTCACTTTAACAATGTGCAACAGCGGGCTCAGAAGTAAGTTTTACAAACTCAGATGCATGTACAATAGTTTTTTCTTCCTTTGTGTCGTGACTTAAAGGAAAATATCAAATAAGACTTATTTTTAATACCTACTATCCTTATAAAATCCTGCTGAAGACAATGTACGAAGTTTTGCGAAAAATTGGCGGGGTAGGAAGGAGGAAACTGGTACTCTCCATACAAAATAATATATAATTTCCTGCCAACTAGAAAGATATAACAGTAAGAGTCATCAAATTTGGTATGAGTAAATTTAAAGACAAGGTGCTAAGTTTTGCCATAAAGTTGTGGGGTAGGTACGAGGAAGACGGTACTCCGCATACAAAATAATTAATAATTAGCTGCTGTCTTTAAATCTATAACAGTAAGTCTTAAAATGTGGTATGAGTTTATTTAGATACAAGACACAAAGTTAGAGCAAGTGCGAGGAAAGAGGTACTCCACATACAAAGTAATATATAATCACCTGCCAACTAGAAAGATATAACAGTAGGAGGCTTCAAATTTGGTATGAGTTAGTATAAAGACATGATACGAAGGTGTGCGAAAAAAGTGGTACTCCGCATACAAATTAATATATAATTACTTGCCAACTGGAAAGATATAACAGAAAGAGTCTTCAAATTTGGTATGAGTTAATTTAAAGACAAGGTACGAAGTTTTACCAAAAATTGGTGGGGTAGGTGCGAGGAAAACGATACTCCCATACAAAGCAATCAAAAATTAACTGCTTACTTCAAAGATATAATAGCAAGAGTCTTCAAATTTGGTACGAATTAATTTAAAGACAAGATACGAAGTTGTAGCAAAAATTGGCAGGGTGGGTGCGAGGAAAGGGGTACTCCCCATACAAAGTAATTAATTATTATCTGCTATCTGGAAATCTATTCCTGTAAGAGTCTTAAAATGGGATATGAGTTAATTTAAAGAAAAGATACGAAGCTATGAGAAAAATTGTTATTGATCTATCGGACTACATTTTTTAGAAATTATATAACATGATCCTAGGTATTTAAAAAAATTTTTTTAATCCATATATTGCCTTTAAACAAGTAAAAATGTATGTGAAACATTTAAAAAATTCAAAAGTTTAACTTTGGGCTCTGATTTCTCAACAACTGCTGAACCGATTTTTCACTATTATCACTAGTAAAATAAAAGCTGCTAAAAGTGCATTAAAAAATAAATCAAACGGTTAAAAAGTTACAGAATTTTGGCCAACGAAAAACGATTATGAGCCAGGGTGCGACGTTTCAACATTGCACAGGCAAACAGGGTTATTTTGACATTCCATCCACACTAGTGTATAGACTTTATAAGGTGGCAAATGAATATTGTAGAAATTATAAAGTCAAATATATACATATCGTTACCTTAATATAGAAAGTGCCTTACTCTTTTTTTTCAAATTGAGTTTTTTTTGCATGTTTCGATAGAAGAACCTCTAATCTATCGCAATATGCAAAAATATCTATTTGAAAAAATATTGATTACAGCCTTTCTAAATTAAGGTAACGATATACCCTTTCCATTTTTGGTGAAGGTTATACAAATAGCTAATTAGAAAGGAATTTTAATACAATTTCGAGTGTTACTTATGCTATAAAAACTATTAGAAAGAAGTAATAATTCTCGTATTATTAATTACTTAGTGAATTCGGTTAAATATTTGTTTTTCCTGCCAAATGACACCCACCGGAAAACTGACATCTACTCTATTGTACTCAGAATTTATTAGCTGTTCCTGTATACCTTTCTTAGCAAAATGAATTTAAAACAATATTGTTCGTAAAATTGCTTAAAATTTATTAAATTATAAAAATAATTTTATTTAAATCTACACTTTTAAAATATTGGCTTAAAACACACACACACGCATACTCATCACTTTCATATTTCGAACAATATGCTCATAATAAATGTATATTTTTTTAAATTAAATTCTGTCATTATAAAAAAAAAGTTTTTATTTTAAATTCTTATAATGCGACGAAGCTTTTTTAACATTAAAATTTTATCCCTTCCAAGAATGACCGACAATAATATTTATGACATTTTTTTACAATATTCCAATAAATTTTTGTTGTTGTTGTTGCTTTACATATTATTAAAAATTTATAACTATTTTTGTATATTTATGATTATAGTATTTTTCAATATGTATAGTTGGTTAGCATGCATTTTGTATGTAAAAATATATATTAAAATTGTATAAAATAAATCATCAACATCAGCCTCGTTACAAATGAACACGGATAAACAGAAATTCACTCATTTCAATTCA
The DNA here is from genome assembly GCA_956483635.1 of Panzeria rudis. Classification (NCBI taxonomy): domain Eukaryota; kingdom Metazoa; phylum Arthropoda; class Insecta; order Diptera; family Tachinidae; genus Panzeria; species Panzeria rudis. Next base: position 5,274,302 of record OY101451.1, read on the forward strand.
TTTGATTCTTTTTTATGTGTTTTTTTTTCGTTGGTTGTTGGTTGGCTCATACAAACTCATCCATTTTAATATCTTAACAACAACTGCAAATATAGATTTTTTTTAACATAATATTTTGCAGTTTAAAATACATATTTATGTATTGAACATTATTATTCTGTTTTTTTTAATGCAGCAGCAAAAAAAAAGTTTGATTATTTGCCACAATAATTATGAAATGTTGCTTTTGCGGTTGATTGCATTTAATAATAAAAAGAAATAAGAAGCAAACAGTTCGAATAAAAGGTTTACTGCAATTAATATTTTAAATTAAGTATTTTTTTTTATTCCTTTATTGTCATTTTTGTAATCGGTAGTACTTTATTAATAGGTTACAAAGTAATGAGTGGTACTTATTTATCTTATTACTATACTTCTTTTTCTTTTTCTCATTATCTGAAAGTAGTCACAATTTGTTTTGAAGAAAATAAGTAGACAATCGCTTTTTGGCGCTTAAACTTATAAGTCAACAATAGCCGAGTGGGTAAAGAACTTGTCTTTAAATCAGAACGAGCACAGGTTCAAATCTCAGCTGGGTCAAAAAATTCAAAATTGAAAAATATAAATAAAATATAATGTGTATAAAACGATTCTTTTAATTTCAATTTGTTTATTTAACTACTTATTATTTGTCTTCAAGTAAGCCAAATAGTAACTAGTTAATTGCTGTGACAATGTATATACATTTGTAAGGGGTACCCCTTATGTTTTGGACTTCTCAAACAAAAATAAGTAGTTATCGAGTCAAATTGTAAGAAGTTGCGACTTAAATTCTCATATACTTTTTTTGCCTACCAGTAGCAAAGTTTTTTAAAAAATCCTATATTTTTTCCACTAACGTATAGAAAAGTATATTTCAAACAAAAAGAGCAAATTTTTTTTTTACATTTTAAAAACAAAAATATTTTTTTTTTCTTTTTGCATAAGTTTCACGATATCTCTGCAACTATTGAGCAGGTAAAGATACAATATTATTACGATTTAAAGATGAAATTGTTGCGGAATTTTGTTTTTTTTTTTAATTAAATAGGACAACCCGTTTTCTCTAGTTATGTTAACATTTGTTGTGCAACAGTGAATTAATTAACATATTTTAATGTTCGCTTTTATTTTTTATAAATTTCTGCATATTTAATTGCGAATAAAATCAAAAATTGTGGATCCATTTTAATTAAATATGGCTTGTTTTGTTTCAAATATACTTTTCTATATGTCTATGAAAAAATACTGGAAATGAAAAAATTTGTTTTTTCTGAATGTTTGAAAAAAAAAGAATTTTGAGAATAAAAATTTTCTTTTGTCAGAAGTTGCACGATATCTCTGAAACTACTGAGCGGATTAAAAAAAAACAGTATTGGTGCGAATTAAAGATAATATTATTATCGAATTTTGGTTTTCTATTTTAATTGAATAGGGTGACCCGTTATATAGTTATGTTAACATTTGTTCTGCAACTGCTCCATTTTTTAAAAAAACGTATAGCTCGAAAACTATAACCAAAAAATTTAAAACGAATGCAGATTCGTATTGAGCGTCCCAAATTTAATAAAGAAACTACTTTCAGTTGAGCCATTCCAAAACCTTATACATTTGTATTTTTAGTTGTCATGAGCTGGGCGGACGAATGAGTCATTAAAATATGCTAATGATGCTTAAACATTTTATATATATTTCGTTTCAGAAAATGCTAGAAAATGAAATATTGCAAACTTTACAAGCAACATTTTCCTCCTATAATACTTTTTTTTGTTAATTAATATATTGGAAGTTTTGAAGCAAGAAAGCTAGATTTTATAGTTTTTCCTAAACAATTCTCACCAAACTGAGGGGGTGTGACTGGGAGAAATCGAATATTTTCAAAATAAGGTTCACTATAATGCACATACTTTAATTAAGAAAAAAATTGGCTTTTTAATCATATTATGTTCCTTTATGGCAACACGATTTTCTGTACCTTCTAGAAGTAGAAGTAAATTCTACCGCTTCAGATTCTGTAGTGTATTCAAAAAATTATGACAATTTTAAACAAAAATATAAAAAAAATTACTTCTGATGCCATTTGCTGTTGCAGCAGTTAAATGTTTTTTTTTTGTTATTTTTTGTGGCAGTAGTTGTTGCATATTAATACTTTAGCAACTTTTGTCGACCCACATCTGTTACACTCATTCATAAACACAAATACACTTAAATGTACACTCACACACAATCACACGTTCTGATAATAAATAACTCAGTTCACATGAACATACACTTAATACTTTCAATTGAGATACGACAACAATTTAGTTGTGGTAACAAAAACGTTTAACAAAAAATCATTTTCATTTTAAATTATCATTATGAAAATTTTTAAACAGAAATATTATAAAATATTTTAATTTGCATTTAAGCAACGAGCAAGTGTTTGGCTGAATAAATCACAACTAGAAAAAAATGTTATTATAATTTGTTTTTTTATTCTTAAATATTTATAAGTCAAGGTCAAGCTATTAGACAAGTTTATAGCAATTGCTGGTTAAGGAATGTGAGTTTAAAAGATAAAATAGAATTTGTAATGAATCAAATCTTAGAATCTTGTAACCCTTCAAGTTGTAGGAAGGGTTTTTTGTAATATATATGAGTAAATCAAAGTCAAATTGTTGGTATGTTAAATATGTTAAATATAGCAGCAGCAAGCAAGTGTGTTATAGTTTTTTTCTAAGACAAGTTTCTGGGATTTTTCCTTGAAGCTACTAATTACAACTCTGTGATCATATAACCTGATCTTCTTAAATGACTTTAAAATTATTTATGGATTTCTAAAAGCTTTTCATAAAAATCAAATTTATTTGAAGAGAATTTTTAAAACATTTATACCAAATAAAAGCAAATATGCTCCTTGCATTTATGTGCTTATGCAGACAAAAGAACTAAAACAAATACTTAAGTTGTCAAAAGAAAATCATTTAAACGATCAAAAACTAAGCATTTTTTCTATTTTGATTTTTGATATATTTTTTTCTTGTTCAGTTTTTACGATGATTTTGCTTCAGCCACATCCAACATTTGGCTTAAATCCAGTGGAAACAAACAAATGAACTTCTCATAACAGACATATTGTCTACCAAAAAGCTTAACAATAAAATCAGATCATAATCGTAAAACGTAAAATAGACAAGAAAAAACTATGGAATAAATGCAAAACATAAAAGAAATAAAGTGTAATCAAATAGAAAAAACTGAAAGAGAGAAAAGAGTTTTATTTAAAACTTACAATAGATTTAAAAATTATATTCAGCAAAATTAAAGCAAACTTTACAAACGACAGGAAAATTTTAAATCAATAAATATGCGAGAAAAATCAATAAAAATAAAGGTTTAAGAACAGTTCAGCACATAATATAGAGTAACAAAGATGACCGTAAAGATAAATATGTCTATTTTAACAATTTGTTAAAAAATATTGCATGCGATAATTTTTTAATGATACAAATTTTGTATACGATAAATTTTTTGCAATAACAAAATTAAGCACATAAAATAAAGGAGCAAATATATAAAACAAAGCTTTAGCAAGATATGTATTGCAAGCGATTTTTTTTATATAATATAAACATTTCATGCGATAAATTTTTTCGCAATAAAAAACATTAAACACATAAAATAATGAAGCAATTATACCATGTGTGAAACTAAATATGTTTAGCATGATTTTAGCAAGATATTGCATGCGATATTTTTTCAAAAATAAAAATCATTATGCCAAAAACTTTTTCGCAATAAGAAAATTAAACACAAAGAGCAAAGGAGCAAATAATATTCGTGCGAGGGTTAATAGTGAACACGGTTTTAACAAGATATATCATGCAACATTTTTTTCAATGATTTAAATCTAAGTCCCCACAAAAAAAATTTTTTTTTATTATTTGATAAGTCCTCCCTCCATTTATGTACAGATTTTCAACATTATTTTTTAAGGATTTGCATGAAGCTTGGCCCCGTATTTTTTCGATAACCGGTGGGGCATTTGGCCCCCTTCTCACAAAATATTAATCACTGCATAACTTTTCCATTTATGGACAGATTTTCAAAAAAAATCCTTTGGAAGGGTTTTCTTGTAATTTGGTCCCATGATTTTCCTATTTTTTGCCAGAATTATTTCAGACTTTTTCTTCAAAAGCTGGTATTAAGTTATTTTATTCTATGTAAGTCGAAATTTCAATAAAGTTGAAATGGTAATTTTGTTCGCTATCAAATGCTGTCCTGGAAGTTTCAATTTTATTTTTTCCAAATTCTGGTGTTTGGAATATTTTGCGAATTTGGAATGAATTCCTGTGTTGCGTTTAAATGTTGCTATTGGATATAATTTCCTGCTTACAATTTTTTTAGATTTTTTTTCGTCAAACTTTTTTTGCATTTAATATCAAATTTACACAATGGCATCTTTCATGATATTTTCTTTATGCAACTTGTAAATGGGGCTAAAAAAATTACAAAAAGCATGTGAAATTTTATTTCCTATAATATTTTCAACCCAACTTGTTTCCCTGTCCCTTCTATTAGCAAATAGCGAAATATTTCATCGTGTAAATTTTGTGCAACGTAAAGCTCACCGACTAAAAAAGAGCACCTTGATGTTTCTAGAAAATTTGTTTATGCAAAAAACTTTATTTTGTCATAACTTTCTTTATTTATGTAGAGCGCACAACGTTTTAAGAAAAATATGGCATGCGATAAAAATTCTTACTTCTTTATATTTTAAGCATTTTGTTAGACTTTTTTCACAAAAGCTGAACTTTTCAAGGTTTCCTTTTTCAAATTCTTAAATTTGAAATATTTTGCGAATTCGCAATGAATTCCTTTGTTTCGTTTAAACTTTTTTTATTGCATATAAATTGCTGCTTACACCTTCTTTTTAGATTTTTTCGTTTAACTTTTTTTGCATTTAATACATTTTAGATTTTATTTTTGAAATTTGAAACAACAATGACAACAACTTTGCTATTGACCGCTTTTTGTTCAGCTTTTATTTCAATGTTCTACAACAAACAACAGCAGCAACAAGAGACTCAAGATTCGTAATGATTTTCGAAGGACGTTTATTAAACTTGAGTTTGTAATGTTTTTTTTTTATGTGTTTTTCTCTGCTTGACTGTGACACTGATTCCGAATCTGGCCGTAAATCTCAATGATTGTTAAATAAAAAATAATTTACTGACGTCACGTGACGCTTATTAAGAAGTTAAGAGTTGTTCTATTGAATTAAATAAATAAACAATCTAATAAAAGTTGTTGAATATAAACAGCCTAACTGGCTGGATAGCTCTGACTGCTGGCTGTTTGTCTATCCATCTGTATGTCTGTCTGTCTGTCTGTTTGGCTGTCTGTCTGCTTGTTTGTATATTGTTACCTTCTCCTTTTTTTATTTATTTTTTAAAACAAATAATTAATTGTTTAATTAAATCCCAAAGCACAATGAAGAAGATATTGTTAAGTATTTTAGAAAAACACTCCTTGTTTAAACACTAATTAAGTAAGAATTTTTGTTTGTAAGCCAAACAACAAAAAAAACTTGTTTAAGCTTTATTTCGCATTGGCGTCATGTTAATAGGCCATTCAATACTAATTAAGCCAAAAAAAACCTGTAATTTTAACACTTTACGGCCTTCTTCTCAGCTTGTTTGAATATCGTAAAATATATAGAATTAGATACTATTTTTCTCCCATTTATTCATTATTAGAATTTTAACTCATTAATTTATTTTGTTCTAAAGATTTAAACAAAAAAAGGCGAATTCATTAGAGAAAACTACTTTGAAATTGTTTATGCTTTATCTTAATAACGCTTTTGAATTATCATGAAATAGATTAATTAAAATTTGTTGAAAGGCTTTTGTTGCTTGTTATTAGGCCATTTATTAAAATTGTGTGTTAGTTAGTAAAGTCAATAGCTAGAAATCAGGTTTTTGTATTGTGTCTTTTCATTATTTCCATTCATGAGTTTATATTTAAGCCCATTTGAGGCTTACAATAACACTGATAGGCTTTGTACAAAAAAAATATGATTTACCTACAAACTTAGTTTCCGTCATTTTCCAATAGATAAATACAAAAACGGGATTATAATCAAAATGAAGTGCATAAAATTTTCTCATGGCCAATAAATGAGTTATTAAATTTTTGATAAGATTTTAAAAACTTTTAGTAAAATATAACAGCAGATTTTTTGTCTGACGGGAGAAAGATCCAAGTAAAAGGGGCAATTCTAGAAGACCTGGGCGGCACTGCTCTACACTCGTAGAAAGTTCTTGGACAGTACAATAATAAACTGGAGTCGGTATGTATATAAACTTCTTAAAGATGAAATTATAAGTCGCTTTTAGTTTTTGATAACACTGTACAGTGGGGACTTTTGCAAAATAAATGGTAATAAATCGGGAAATGCTAAACTGCTGACTGGATTTGCCTAAACCTTAAAACATCTTTAGAAAAAGAGGCAAGCTTTATATGCTGCTCTTAAGTGGGACTATAGCTTAAGCAGAAAAGGAGCTACAGTAGGCCAAAGTTGACCGCATCGGAATAAAAAAAACTTTTTTTGAGGCTTGTAACTTTCTTAAATTTACTCGGATTTCAAAAAATTGAAGCGTTTGAGTTAATCTAAAAAATAAAAAGAAATAATGTCTTGACATTTGTTTCTGTATCTCTTACATATTGAAATATATGTATTTGACTTCAAAGAAAAAAATTTTTTCTTGACTTTATTTAGTTTTTTCCTTATAACTTTCTAGTTTACAGTTCGATTTTAATGTAAAAGGCAGCATTTGATTCTTGAAAATATGCTAAGTAAACTTACAGAGAAAAGGTTTTTTATCGGCATTCTTGGAGTCGAAAAAAAAGCTAAAAAAATCTAAATTATGAAATTAACATGAAGAAACCATAAATCTGGAACTTCTAAACTGTTAATGTGATTTGCCACAAACTTAAAACTTCTTTCGAGAAAGAGTCAAGCTTTATATTTCGTGTCTTAGTGTGATCATAGCTTAAGCAGGAAAGGAGCTACAGTGGTCCAAATTTTACTGCCTCGGAACCAAAAAAATTAATAAAAAATCTGAACCTTTCTTAAATGTTATTCGATTTCAAACATTTAAAGCCTTTTGAGTTTTCCTAGCAAATAAAAAGAAATAACCTCTTTACATTTGTTTCCTTATCTCTTCTCACACATGACTTTAAAGAAAAAATATATTTTTTTGTTTTTATTTTTTTTTGTTTTTTCCTTATAACTTTCCAGTTTTTAGCTCGATTTTAATTTAAAAAGCATCATTCGATTCTTGGCAAAATTCTAAGTAAGACCACGAAAAATTTGTTTTATTATCTGTATTCTTGAAGTCGGCAAAAAGCTAAAAAGTCAACATTTTCAAATTGACCATACAAAAAATTTTTTTTGTTTAAAAAATATCTTCAATATATTTAATTTTATACAATACGTGTGTACGCTTTTTTTAATAAGAAAATATTAATCGTAATTATACAATCTGTTTTTCATATTAGAGTACTTAGTACTAGTAACGCTAATACATTTCGCGATATATAAAAAAACTATTTGTATGGAAGGTAATTTTATTGAGCATCTTCTCATGTTTTTTTTTTTTTTGTTTAAAGCGGACGAACCGTTCGCGAGTTATGATAAAATAACTCAAAACAGTTCGTCCGATTTTAACAAATTAAGCCATAATAAGATGCTCAATAAAATTACCTTCCATACAAAATGGTTTTTTATACTACCAACTATTTCAGAGCTATTCAGAAATTGGCGGCGAAAAGTTTAATTTTAGAATGAAAATGTAACTTTTTTTTTTGTTTTCAAAAACTCATAAAAAATTATGAGGGCAAAAATTTTACATTTTTATAATTTATCAGAAAACTAGATATATTAAGAATAAAATAAGCCATAAATTAAAAATAAACCATAAATTAAAATCAATGGCCAAATTTCGATTTTATTTACAATTTAATGCAGAAAAGCAATTGTTAAAAATCACAATTTCCATACAACAGAGAAAATCTACTTCCTCATTTCTAATATTAGTAGGACTCGAATTGGGATTAAGTGAATATACTCAGACTCTTAAAAGGTACTTTCGTTAAAAAATTTATTTTTTGCTTCAACAAAAGTCCATTTAAGTGTCTGGGTGTATTTACTTAATTGCTAATAAAATCAACAATTATTTATCGATTATCATGATATGGCTTGTTTTGTTCGTAAGACACCTGTTACTAAGAACAATAGTTAAAAGATAAAGTTTTTGCAGTTTTAAAGTTTTTATGAGTTTTCCGAACGTATATTTTTTTTTTAATTTTTCAAAAAAAAAATTTTTTTCGAATGTAATTTCTGAATAACATGAAACAAGTCAAATAACTATACTAAAACAGTTTAAAGGTAATTTTGTGTTGCATATTTTGGCGTTTGGTTTGTCGAAATCGAGCTCACCATTTTCGAGGTAGGGTGAAATATACTGATATACCCACTAAAAATATTAGTAACGGATTTGAATTTCGCGCATTAAACTTTTCGTATTCCACATATTTTTATTTAAAGAACCGAAAAAATTTTTTTGTTGTAACCTGTGAATACTAGAACACTAAAAAAGATTTATTACTTCATCTGTACGAAGTTTTATGAAAAAGATTTTTAATATTAAGAGACGGTTTATGGGGGACGGTTTATCTCTCTCTCTCTCTCCCTCACACACACATAACAAGACACTCCAGCAATGAGATTTTGCTATTTTGAATAGCACAACAAGATTAACTTAAAAGGCGGTACGACAGCTTTTTAATTAGCAAATATGTAATGTGTTCGAAAGCAATTGAAAATGCTATTTAATTGTGCCGCGAAAAACTTAGTGGTTATATCTTTAAACCACTCCAACTTGCACCCTCCCAAAAAACAATAGCCGACTCGTTAAAATAAACTAAAATTAGTTTAAAAAAACACTAAACTAGCAATTATTGAAACAACTGCAAAAAAACCCACAATACTTAAAAGTAAACCCCAGACAATATAATGATACACTTAAGTCCTGGATATTTAAGCAATAAGGTATAAACACAAGCAGCTTTAATAAGGCAGAAAAGAAGGAAAAGACACGCATACACACACATAGGCAAAAAGCAGCATAAGTTAAATAATGAAGGCAACAAGGAATGAATGAAAAGAAAAGCCGAAATAGCATACCTAATGCCTTGGTGCACAATTAAACTGCAATAAACCATAAATATCACAAGCTTGGGCTATAAAACCGAAAACACGTTTAGCATACTAAATAGTATAAACCAAACACACACACACACACACAAACAAACAAGCCTGAACACACAAACTCAGCTAAAACTCAAACATTTAAGCTACATTTCAAACATAAAATGAGAGCAAGTAAAGGAAAGTACACACAAAAAGGCTAGGAAACTCACATACATTAACAGGCACATGCACACACACACACACACACACACACGAATACACACACACACACATGTAAATAACGAACAACAACAACAGCAAGAGCAATAATAAACATTATATCAGTATTTGAGGAACAGGAACTAGTTACCAGAAGTAGTTATTGCTGTTGCTGCTGCTGTTGCTTCCCATATTGTTGCTGAGAATTTTAAACAACACACCAGCCAGCCCAGTCAGCAGCATAAAAAACAATTGGAACATAAACGAGAAAACTTCAACATAAACATTAAAAGGAAACGAATGGAAAGAGATGATATGATGTACTACCCTACATGGCGTGTGAATGAAGGAATACTTTGTCGTTTGGTTTTTAAAAGTTTTTTTGTTTTCTTCGTTTTAAGTTTTGTAATTGAGTAGCAGTTATAGAGAATTCACAAAGATGTTTAATAACCATATGGTAGCTATTACGACAACAGTAGCAACAGCAAAACGGAAGCAAACATAAAATCACAGCAGAGGAATAGAAAAGGATTGGAAAACCTAAACAACACCAAATTTCTTATTAAACCAAACACCAAAGAGAGCTTGAACAGATTCTTTACAGATGCCATAGAAAATAAAGTTCTTTTAAAAAAAAGTTCCTTTAAAAAAAAAGTAATTTTAAAAAAGTACCTTTAAAAAACTACCTTTTAAAAAAAGTACATTTAAAAAATATATTTTTAAAAAAAGTACCTTTAAAAAACTACCTTTTAAAAAAAGTACCATTTAAAAAAAGTACCTTTTAAGAAAAGTAGCTTTAAAAATAGTAGCTTTTAAAAAAAAATACCTTTTAAAAAAAGTGCCTTTAAAAAAAGTTCCTCTAAAAAAAGTACATTTTAAAAAAAAGTATCTTTTAAAAAAGTACCTTTTAAAAAAGTATCTTTTAAAAAAATACCTTTTAAAATAGTACCTTTTAAAAATAGTACCTTTTAAAAAGAGTACCTTTTAAAAAAGTACTTTTTAAAACAAGTACATTTTAAAAAAGTACCTTTAAAAAAAGTACCTTTTAAAAAGGTACCTTTTAAAAAAGTACCTTTTAAAAGAGTACCTTTTAAAAAAGTACCTTTTAAAAAAGCACCTTTTAAAAAAGTACCTTTTAAAAAAAGCACCTTTTATAAAAAGTACCTTAAAATAAGTACCTTTTAAAAAAAGTACTTTATAAAAAAGTAACTTTTAAGAAAAAGTACCTTTTAAAAAAAAGAACCTTTTAAAAAAAGTACCTTTTAAAAAAAGTACCTTTTAAAAAAAGTCCCTTTAAAAAAAGTACCTTTTAAAAAAGTACCTTTTAAAAAAAATTACTTTTAAATTTTATTTGGAAACTTATACGTAGTAGCATATTGAACAACTCACCTTAAAATCCAAAATACAAACACTTGCACCTGTATTTCAAAATATCGTTGCTATTAAAAAATCTGCAAAGAAAAGAAAGAAGGAAAAAATTAAACAAAGTTTTAACAAATTTTGTATTAACCTAACCCACTGTGGTTCTTCAGAACTGAACCAAAAACGATAATAATAATAAAAACTTCCCACAAAAACATTGTTGCAATTATAATGGACACATTTAAACTTACCAACCGTTCCAGTTTATCTTGAACAATCGTAGAAAAGACATTAATTAAAGAAAAGTACTTATACGCAGTTGGGACGTTGCTTCTCTTTTGTGTGTGTGTGTGTGTGTGATGCATAAATATTTTAACTATTTCTGCTTAATACACGCGTCAACTCAACGAACGGGAAAAGGAGATGGAGTCATATACGAGTAGAGGTGTCAAACTATCGATGGGACTATCGATAGTATCGATAGTTTATTTTTTTTGAGACTATCGATTGATAGTTTTGGGGATTCTGGAACTTTTTTTTTCTATCGATAGTTTTTAGCTACTATCGATAGTCCATCGGAAATGATCCACCACTAGTATTGTAAAATTAAACGCGGCAAGTTCTTAAACGTAAACAAAGAAACAAAACTTCAGCAGGTGGATTGGCGGTTCCTCCAACGTTAGTATACAATGGAAATAACAATACTAACACAACAGGTATATTATACTTTTATTTAAATAGAGATAAAACATATATAATCCGTTCCTTAACACACAGACTCTGAAGCCAGTAAAAGACCCAGAAAAAGTGTGTCGGACGTTTGGAAGCATTTTGCATTAGCTCCAGACAAAAAACACGCAAAATGCCTGACATGCAAAAAAACTTATAAGACAAGTGGGAATACGTCAAATCTGATGGACCATTTAAAGCGTAGTCATCCTTTGCGTATAGAACCAACAACATCGAACCCTATAATAACAGACTATTATAAAAAAGAAAGCACATACGACAATAATTCAGTGCGAAAAACAGATCTAGATTTATTGAAGAAAGAAATATATTTTTGTTTTGTTAGAAAAAGGTGTATAATATGACATTTTTACATAATTGATGTATATAAATATTTTCTTCGTGAACTTTTTAAATCCGTTAGTATCACGATAGTATCGTCGATATATCGATAGTTTTTTCAAGTTTTGATAGTTGGGATTCGATGTATCGATAGTTTCTTTTAAACTATCAAGAAATATCGATGGTGGCACTATCGATAGTTTGACACCTCTATATACGAGAGCATTAAGGTGGAAAAAAATAAATAGTGTTTTGAAGTATAAATATTTGTTTTATTTGTTTTCTTAAGAATATTTGTGGTGGCAACATTTATAAAGATTTATTTCACAAATTATAAGTGACGGCATACGAATTTTATTGCCAACGCACGTACCAGGAATTTATAAATTTATTTGTATTCTTCGTACAATAGCAACTAACAAAAATAGTAACAATTGCAAAACAAACTAATAAACCAGGAAAATAAAAACAGCAACAATATAAGAAGAAAAAAACAGGAAAAATCATAGACAAATACAAAACGTACAGGAAACTTACACTCTTACTTACACAAATAAACAAAACAATATGATGTTGAGAGAAAAAGTTTTGTGTGTGTGTGTGTGTATTAGTAAATGAGAAGAATACGAATATTATTTATTCCAAAGCATTGAAAGGATTGGGGAAGAGTAAAGTTGGGCAAAAGGGGTTTTAAATAACAATTATACAACAAAAACTATTTACACAACAACTATTTACTTGAATAAATTTTAACTAGAGAAGCTGCTGCTCCTGCAATACTCGTAGCATTTAAATTTCTAACTAAAATGAAGAAAAAATGGTTTCGAAATAAAACGAGAACATAACAATGGTTGGGTTTTTGTAAATTAATATGCTAAAAACGCATATTGTTAGTGGATTATGTAATGCTGGGCACTTTTGTAAACAAATAATAACAAAAGCAACAACTAGTTATACTAAACACAAAAAAAAATTTAACAAAAACTAAAAATACAATCAGCAACCACATTATGCAAAGTAACAAAAAATCTAGATTTTCCGAAGATAAAAAGAAGTCATTTAAAGAAATTTACAATGAATAAAGGGCTTTTAAAAAGGATTCAATGAAATAAATTCATTGAAAGTCCTTAAAGAAGGACTCTTGAGAAAGGTACTGTAATAATGTAATTCTTTTCAATGGCATTACTTATCAAAAGGTACTTTTATTAAAAGGTACTTTTCTTAGAAGGTACTTTTTGTAAAAGGTACTTTTTCAAAGGCTACTTTTCTTAAAAGGTAATTTTTTTTAAAGGTACTTTTTTAAGATACTTTTTTTAAAAGGTGATTTCTTAAGAGGTATTTTTTTAAAATGTACTTTTTTTAAAAGGTCCTTTTTTTAAAAGGTACTTTTTTTAAAAGGTCCTTTTTTTAAAAGGTACTTTCTTAAGATACTTTTTTTAAAAGGTAATTTTTAAGAGGTATTTTTTTAAAAGGTACTTTTTTTAAAAGGTCCTTTTTTTAAAAGGTACTTTTTTTAAAGTACTTTTTTTAAAAGGTACTTTCTTAAGATACTTTATTTAAAAGGTAATTTTTTAAGAGGTATTTTTTTAAAAGGTAGTTTTTTTAAAAGGGACTTTTTTAAAAGGTACTTTTTTTAAAAGGTACTTTTTAAAAAGTACTTTTTTAAAAAGGTACTTTTTTAAAAGGTACTTTTTTAAAAGGTACTTTTTAAAAGGTACTTTTTTAAAAGGTACTTTTTAAAAGGTATTTCTTTTAAAAGGTACTTTTTTAAAAGGTACTTTTTTAAAAGGTACTTTTTTAAAAGGTACTTTTTTAAAAGGTACTTTTTTAAAAGGTACTTTTTTAAAATAAACTTTTTTTAAAACGTAATTTTTTTAAAAGATACTTTATTTTAAAAAGTACTTTATTTTAAAGATACTTTTTTAAAATGTTACTTTTTTTAAAAGGTACTTTTTTTAAAAGGTGCTTTTTTTAAAGGTACTTTTTTTTAAAGTACTTTTTTAAAAGTACTTTTTTTAAAGGTCCGATTTTTAAAGGTACTTTTTTAAAAGGTATTTCTTTTAAAAGGTACTTTTTTTAATTCTGGTAAAAAAAACCGACTTCAATACAAAGAGCCAAACCTTTTATGCCCTTTCATGTAAGCAATTTTTAAAATCGATATATAAATGGAGGAGTTGTGCGATAATCAATATTTTGGGTGGAGGCGGGGAGGATTTGCCGCACCGATTTTCGTATAAAAATTATGCCACTAACCTCTAAGCAAGCCCTTTCGAACAAAAAAAAAGCATTTTGAAAATCAGTCCATCGCAGCAAATTTCGCCACTGATTTTCACAAAAAAAAAAAGATTAGGGAACTAACCTGCAGTCAAAACCTTTCAAACAAAAAAAGAAATACATACATATTTTGAAAATCGGTTCACAAATGACAGAGTTATGCATGGGGAAGCAAATTTCCCCCTCCCATTTTCGAAAAAAAACTTAATCCAAACTGCTAGCAAACCCTTTCACACAAAATAAGAATTTTGAAAATCGGTTCAGAAATGACAGAGTTATCCAAAATGGGGGGAGAAAATTTCACCCTCCACTTTTCGAAAAAAAAATATGGTACCAGACTGCAGGCAAACGATTTAAGCCAAACAAGAATTTTGAAAATCGGTTTACAAATGAGAGAGTTATGCATGAGGGGAGCACATTCCCCCCTACCATTTTCGAAAAATAATTATGAAACCAATATGCTAGCCTTCAATCAGGCCTGTTTACTAATGGGTCCAGGAAGGCCTTGGTCCGCAATGACATCGTGTGTAAAAATATATTAATATGCAATGGGAGTGGAAGTACTAGAGCCTGCTAAATAAGGCCTTACAGAAGGCCTCTTTACTTCTTTCATTTACCGCTAGGACACATTAATATGAATACACAACAAGAAAAACTATTTAAGTACAAAAACCATACATAATAACAGTTGTTTAAATTGCAACGCTTAAATACTTTTTTAAATAACACAACAATAACAATGGCACAACAAAACTCAAGCGAGTACTCTAATCATTTTATTTCACAATTCATACATGAATCCTTGTTTATCAGGTTAAAACACACACATATATTTACGTAAATTTATAGGAAATATTGGAATCTATGTTGCCAATTTAGCCAATATATTTTTAGTAAAGCCATTTTAGTCCTTGAAATTTATGGCAACACTGATATAGTTACACACACTCGGTGCCCACCCCTCAAGAAATAATAGCAGGGTTCCTCACGCCATTTAAAAAAAAAATTCCTAAATCTAGATCAAAGTTTTTTTATACGCATACACAAACACACTCACGCTTGTACAAGCATGTTTACATTTTTTTATTAACATTTAACCAAAGAAATAACCGGATCAACTCTTTAAGTTCTTTTTTGTCTTTTAGAGCATCATCAGCAATAAAAAAAAGAAGTTGTAGTGAAAAAAAATAGCAGCAGCCAACAAAAAACATTTTAACAATGGAAAACATTTATCAGTTTATTGTTGTAGTTTTGCAATTGTTTATTATTTAAATACAACCATAAAACTATAAAAAAACAACAATAAAAGAAGTGGTTTATTTGTTTTAAACAACAACTTTGTATGAACAATAAAAAAAAACTTATAAAAGTACATGTTTGAATATTTTATTATGAAAAAAATGGATAATAAATTAGTAGAAACACACACGAATGACTTCTTTTTTATTAAATAAAGTCATAAAAAAAGTTAAGAAATTTCTTCATTTGCTGTTATTATATAAACAATTTATGATCCAAAAAGGAGTTTTTGAAGTTTATATGTAATTGGTTGTAATGAAATGTTTATGTATATTATATGACCAATTTCTATAATTTAGTGATGGCTTTTGAAACAATTTTTTATAAAATTTTTCCATTTACACAATTCGGCAAATTTTTTCGTCATCCGGTTCGGCTATGTGCCATCTTCAGTAACATTTTAATTTGTGCGTGTCTATTTGTAGATTTTATGGAAATTGCAATTTTTCTCAACAGACTGTTTTTACTTAATTGCGAATAAAATGAAAAGTTGTCGATCGATTTTAATGAAATAGGGCTCGCTTTGTTTGAAACATATTAACCTATGTAGTAATAGAAAATAGCGTAAATTTTGTGGCTTTTTTATTTTTTATGAATTTTTTAAAAATAATTTTTATAATTTTTTTTTTGCAAAACTTTTACGATATTCCTGAAGCTACAAAAAATGAGAAGTTACTGAGATGATATCGATTTTCGAAAATTTTGTTTTCATCAGACCACGACGTGTCGATGTCCTCGAAAGTAACTTTGACTAATTTTACGATAATGTGTGTTTTTGTTAGTGTGCATGTAAATCTTCTTTTTGAACGGCTTTACCGATCATAACAAAATGTTCGTCATTCTTAAGATTTTGGCTAAACTTAGATGCTGTGTGACTGGTTAGATTTCGAGAATTTTAGAAAACCAAATTTTGGATATATGCACTTAAGTTAAATTTTTAAAGTTATGTAAAAAAACTCACAAATACAATTGAACAATATGACTTTAATTTTCGAATATTGTGAATCCTAGGGTTCAATTTTCATATGATCCATATGAGCTACAAGTAAAGATGTGCCCAAACATGGGCAAAATCTCTCAGAGATAGTCAAAAATTTACTTAAGTTAAATTTTCAAAGTTTCGTAAAAAAACTCACAAATACAATTGAACAATGCAAA
Source organism: Panzeria rudis (assembly GCA_956483635.1). Lineage (NCBI taxonomy): Eukaryota > Metazoa > Arthropoda > Insecta > Diptera > Tachinidae > Panzeria > Panzeria rudis. Next base: position 5,290,944 of record OY101451.1, read on the forward strand.
ATAAATACAAATAAATAAATAAAAAATAAATGGGACTTAAATTTTCGAATAGTGTGGATCGTAGGCTTCAATTTTCATATAGTCCATAAGAGCTACAAGTAAAGATGTGCCCAAACATGGGCAAAATCTCTCAGAGATAGTCAAAAATTTACTTAAGTTATATTTTCAAAGTTTTGTAAAAAAACTCACAAATACAACTGAACAATGCAAAATAAATACAAATAAATAAATAAATAAAATAAATGTGACTTAAATTTTCGAATAGTGTGGATCCTAAGCTTCAATTTCAGCTACAATATCAGCTACAAGTAAAGATGTGCCCAAACATGGATAAAATATCTCAGAGATAATCAAAAATTTACTTAAGTTAAATTTTCAAAGTTTTGTAAAAAAAACTCAAAAATACAATTGAACAATAGGACTTAAATTTTCGAATAGTGTGGATCCTAAGCTTCAATTTTCATATGGTCCATATGAGCTACAAGTAAAGATGTGCCCAAACATAGGCCAAATTTTCAAAACGGAATGTTTTATTTAAAAGTTCTTCTCCGAAGACCTAAAGCTGAATCTGTGCTTGGTCACTTTTTAGAAAATCTTCGTCGAGTGCTGTAAAGCTTATCTAAGTCGGACAAGTGGTTCGAGAGATATTGCAGTCGAAAATTTACAAAATGTTATTTAGGGTTCCGTACCCAAAGGCTGACAAAATAACTCTATAGTTGTCGCAACGATGTTCGGCTGTCTGGAAATCGTAAGAGGTACCGACCTGAAATTTTCAAAGCATATGTGCAAGTATGGCCGCTAAAACACAAAAAATAATCAGAATTGACGAGAGCTAAAAATTAAATGGTGAGCTTATGCGACGGGCAAAACGAAAAGAAAATCGCCAGAATGGAAAAAGTGGCCAAACTTGAAAGAAATCTCCAAAACGAAAAATAGCTGCCTAAACGCAAAAAAGTCGTGAAAACTAAAGAAAATTCCAAAAGGAAAAAAATCGCCAAAAACGAAAAAACGCCAAATGAAAAAATCGCCTAACTCAAAAAAAACGACAAAATCCAAAAATCGCCGAAACGAGAAAAATAGCCAAACAAAAAACTCTAAAACAAGAAAATAGAATAGCTCGAAAAAAACGCTTAAATCAAAACATCACCGAAACGGAAGGAGTCTTTCAAGCGAAAAAAGTCACCAAACTTGGGAGAAATCGCCAAAATGAATAATAGCTGCCAAAAGGCAAACAAATTTGAAAAAGAAAAGAAGTCGCAAAAGGATAAAAATCGCCAAGACGAAAAAACGCCAAATGGAAAAAATCACTTAGATCCAAAAATCATCGAAACGAAAAAAAGCGCCAAATCGAAAAAAGCCAACAAAATAAAAAACGCAAAAACTGAAAAAATCTCCTAATACCAAAAAACGTCAAAATCAAAAAATCACCGAAACGGAAAAAGGCGTAAAAAGAGAAAAAAATCCAAATAAAAAAAAAACAAAAGGAAATTCGAAAAAACACCAAAATGAAAAAATCTCCGAAACGAGAAAAAGCGCCAAAAACAAAAGAACTAGAATAATTACAAAATTGTTTTCAACGTTATTTAAGAAATAAGCAATATTTGGTGCCGGTGCAGCACTGTTGCCAATTTCGTCCTCCTGTGGCTAAATTTAGCTATATTTCATAGCTTGAGGCAAGTTTATATCGTTTAGCCAAAGGATAAATTAACCTGTGGTCTTCTTGAATAAAAGTGTAGGACGACTTTCGTATATTTCAAGTTAATAATGCTTAATAGCTCCATTTTAAACGATCTTTCGATGAGAGTTAAAATTTTCGGAATATCATGGACCTCGGTCTAGATATTTTTTGTGCACAACAACCTAAATCATATATTGATGGCATATATTTTGGGGGCTTATCCAGCTTCAGCTTTTGCGGATGCAGGAACTTTTAACTGAAACATACTATTTTACAAAATTTATTTTATAAACTCAATAGAAATTAGATATATCTTATTCGTTATATATCTAAACACACTTAAAATTGTTTTTAGTTGTTGCTTTTCTTTTTAACTTAGTAACTGTCGAATCTTTGCACAGGATCTCAATCTTACGTTATTTTTGCCTAAAGTTTTTACACACAACTCTTTTGGTATATATTCACGAATGTATTAAAAGAAAAGTTCGAACATTTTCATACCGTGGCCCTAATTTCAAAGAAATTTTGTTTTTTTTTCTACTGAAAAAATTAGGTTTAGACATACGGCTTTCTTCACGACAACTACAGAATTATTCGGAAAAATTTCGTACAGTAGGAGAGTAACCAAGCCAGTATGTGGAAAACTTACAAAATGAAAAAAATCGAAGATGCTCAGTGAAGTGAGTGAAGTAAAAGAAGCTATTAAAACAATGAAGTGTGTAAAATTAGCGGGTTTTAAGTATCTGTATGCACTTGTTTACAGTGTGATATATTTTGAAAAATGATCTTTGTCGTCAAGCAAAAATATTAAATCTATAACAAATTACTCATTAGGCTTAGAAAATCAAGTGGTAAAAAATTGTATGTTCTAAGCCACCATAACCAGTGTTGCCACTTTATTAACTTTCTGAGCAAATTTAGCCATTTTTATGCCGTGTTAACAGAAGAAAACTTAGTTATTCAGACAAATTTCGCATAGCAGATTGTATAATTTTTGAAAAAAAAATATTACCTTTTGAAAAAATGGGCTTTTCAAAATTATTGTTTTCTTTCATTTTATTTGTGATTCGCTCTACTAGATTTAATTTAATACCGTTTTTCTCTTTAAACAAACTTGTGTTTTATTGAATTTGCTGTTGATTTTTGTTTTAAATAATCCTTTTCAAATTTTCTTAATGCAGGCCATCATAGTAAATTATTATTGTTTAACATATAAAATAATACAAGCTTTTATAATAAATAAGATTTACCACACTGTAGTTTGATTACAAACGAATATAATAAAACTATAAAAAAAGGAAAGAAAATCCTTATTGTTATTTTCAATTTTCAACTGCAAGAAGGGAGTAATAGTAGTAGTAGTATTATAGTAAATATGAACAATTTAAGTCGGTTATAGTAAAGAATAATAATGAGCAAGAAAAGCAATTTGAAGCAGTAGAAGTAATGAAAAACAATCAAAAGGATTTCTTTTTTTCCAATATAAAAGAAAAAGAAACTATAAAAGAAACTAAATAAATACTAAAATTAAAGCTGTTAGAGTGTATTGCAAGCCCCAAAAAATAAAAAGAACATCATCAGCAACGATAAAACAGACATTTATAAAAATTCTTTAGCAATTTTACTCTCTTGTACAGAAAATGGCACAATAAATATTTTTTATATTTTATTTAAAAAGAAAAAAGAATCATGATTGTTAAAAATGTTAAACTATAAATGCAACAAAAATAGCAAAAACAAACAGCCAACAATAAAAACAACTGGGAAAAATAATCTATAAAAAAAATATTGAAAAATATATGCAGCAAAAAATATGAAAATATTTTGCAAAGATACATATAAAATAATAAAAGCCATATGAAAATTCTTTATGAATATGGAAGGAGAAAAAATGTTGAATGAAATATTTATAAGTTTTTCAAATGAGAGGGTGGGGTGGAATAAAAGGAGCCAGTCACAGAGGGAGCCAGCTGAATTTTAAGGCAAAATGCAAGCTAGCTGTTTAACTAGAGCTTAACAAGATGAAATACATATAAGAGGATAATCTAAAAATTTTTTTGACAAAATTTTAAATTTTTATAACAGAAGATTCTTTAAGCATTTCGGTTTTGAATAAAAGGAGGACAAAATGCTCATAGAATTAAAAGAATATTTTTCAAAATAACAAAGTTTTAATCTCTGATTCTGGTAGAAAGGACCAAAAAAATTATACGTGTATCGGTGTTTTGAAAACTGACGACTGAGTTTCATTTCAGGAGAAGTTAAAGGTCTCCCTTCTTTTGCACATTGTTATAGTGAATCGCCATAGGAAATCTTGTAATCTTTACATTTTGGGTATAAAGTGTGATAAGCAGTCTTATGAAAAACATTACGAGGAACAGTTTTGTGGAATATTTTCACCCTCTAACTCTTTGCTGTAAGGAACTTTGTAGTTATTTTTTTTTAAATAAACTCCAGAAAAGAAAAACCAGAGGTAAACTTTTAAAACAGCCATACATGTGTATGTAATTTTTTTATTTTGGTCCCCTCTAGACAGAATAAGCTAAATCTTTTCATAGCAACAAGGTTCAGTTGCTTTGAAAAGATTTAGCTTTTGTTACACAGTGTAATTTTTATAACATGCTCAAGCCTGATTCTTTAACTTCTCAGACTGCTGGCCATACATACACATGTATAAGTAAAATTGCCAGTATGTTAAATATATCAACTATATAAATTTGTGTATGTATAATAAAAATTCCACCAGCAGAGAGACAGACAAACTTAGAGACAGACAGACAGGACATACAACATAACAACGTAACAACAAGCAACAAGAAGTGGTAAATTTTAAAACTATTCCAGTTTGTTTTATATGCATGAATATCAGTTTATGAATACATAAATGTGTGCTTAAAGAATGTATGTGATTGTATTTGTGTGTGTTTTGTGAATAAGGATATTAAAGTAACGAGTTAAAAGTGGTTATATTGGATTGGTTTGGATATGGTTACTTATAGTTAAAGTAAGTTTAAGTACTAGAGTGAATGTTGGTATACATTTTATTGTAATCCAAAAAATATTGTATTAAAAACCAAACAGCAATGTTGAAAATACTAGCAGCATTTTAAGTAAATAACAATACAATAAAGATATATATAATTCCTTTTAATTTCACTCAGAGAAAAATATATGGTCTAAGTGACCTTAAGATAGGACGACAATAAAAATAGATGCATATATAAAAAATCCGCATATAGAGCTCTAATAAGCTGCCATCCAGGCATAAGTCAAAATTTTGATGAAAAACGTTTTGGTTTGAAAAAATTTAGAACGAAAGTACATTTTAATAGTATGGGTATATTCACTTTATTACTAATAAAATCAACATTTATCAAATGAGTTTCATAATATCTGGCTTATTTTATTTGTAAGACGCATGTCTTTAAGACAAATAGCTATAAGATAAAGTTTTTGCAGTCTTAAATATTTTAAGAGCTTTTAGAAAGAAAAATTTTCTAATTTAGCATAAAAAAAGCATTTTTTCGATACTACTTTGTGAATAACCCACAAAGCAATGCTCAAATCAAAAAACTATATTCACTTTGAAGGTGATTAAGTTAAAATGTACTGATATACGTAGTGAAAATATTCTTCTTGCCCAATTCGAGAAAAATGGCAATAAATCTGTATCTTTGAAACTTGAGATCATAGAGCAGGACCTAAGCTTTAAGAGTAATGAAATGTGGACTACCCTGCTAAAACAGAAGTTCCCCTACAGGATGTAAAATTTAACTATCTCGAGTATGAAAAATATTGTCGGCATTATAACTTTTACAAATATTATCCGATATTTATGAATTTAAACTTAAAGCAAAGTTAATAAGTAGCTAAAGAGAATACAGTTTACTTTATTAAGTTATCTTTAATATTTTCAAAGATATTTGTCTTTTAATTTAAAATTTTTGGTTTTTGACCTCGACTTTATTCTCTATAGCGTGGTACTTTTCTCAGCATTTCACGCGAAATGCTGTCAAAATACATATAAAAAGAATTGCTATGAATTGTTCATGAAAAAGTGTTGCACTAGTAGGTAGTACTCTGCTCATCTTAAAAAAAATATATATATATATATGAAATGAATCTGCAACATTTTAAGTTTTCATGCAAAATAATATGAATGGCATTTGTTTCGCATGGAATTTACAACAAACACAAGAGGTTTTTTACAAACGTAAACAAATGTTTCCTACGAAATAATCAATGTTGCTCGAGATTTTTCAAAAATTTGTACAGGACATCTGGCATACTTTTATAAAGATGACTATTCGGATCAGTTCCGGCTGCTGTCTGTGAGTCTCGAGCAAATAGAATTTATATACATATGATTGATATTTCAGCAATAATTGCATTGCAAATTAATTACTGTGCAAAATATTTTGGCTGCATGATTCATACTTTTGTTCTCTTTTAAAATATATTGCAACATCAATGTTGCGATGAACAAATATTATTTTTGGCATTGATAAATATGAAAAAGAAAACCTTCTTCGAATTGTACTAGATCAAGGAAAATGTTTTTTAATAGAACTTTGTGCGGATGCAGCCTTTAGTTCAGGGGGAGGCAGGGTGGTCATATAGTGGAAATTCAGTCGGTACAGTCAAAGACAAAGTATTTACTTATTAATGAGTTTAGGACCAATTCCGTGCGAATAAAATTTGTATAAAATACTTATTGAACAATGTATATAAACTTGTATAAAATCTTTTGCTTATCAACAATGTTTATATACTTTCTTAAAAAAATTCTTTAACTTTGATTACAAAGTACAGATCTGTAAAAGATATCTTGAAAGTATGTTTAAGACTTTTGTTTTGCTTCAAAATATTTTGTAACATTAACGTTGCGTCGAACAGTTACTAGAAAATACGTGTGTTTGAGTACTCGATAATTTATTATAATTTGTACAAATTATTACTTACTATACTTTTAAACATTTGTTGCGAGAGAGCACAAGAAGCATTTTGGTTGCAAAGAAATTGCTGGTTTTTGCTGGTGAAATTTTTTCCAGTAAAGACTAACACCATAAAAACATATTTATAAATAAATAAAGTTTATTTTGAAATGTAAACAAAATACTGAAATATTTTTCAGTTTTAATTTTTCTAGTTTTTATATCAAAAATTTTTAATAGAAATTTTTGAAGTTATTTTTAAAAATTTTAATTTTATTATGTTGGTTATTGCTTATTATTATTAATTGCAAGTTTTTACAAAATGTTGTTCAATAACTTTATTGAATTTTTTGGATAGAGAGTAAATTTGATTTTACACTCTATCGTTGTGTTACCGGATAATTATTACTGGAAAAATACTCAAACACACCTAATATCTTGGCGGCATGTTTCAGACTTTTGTTTTTTTTTTAATGTACTGTAATATCAATGTTGCGACGAACAAACGATATTTTTGAGCTTGCTAAGTATGAAAAAAACCTTGTTCGAGGCCTACTATATTCATTCGGGACAGCCAAAGACAATTAATGAGTTTAGGACAAATTCCGTACGAATAAAATGAGTATAAAATACTTATTGCACAGTGTTTAAAAAGTTGTTTTTATTATTTTCTTTATCAACAATATTTATATACTTTCTTGAAATTTTTTTGTTTCATTAACTTTGATTACAAAGTACAGATCAGTACAGCATATCTTAACAGCATGTTTAAGATTTTTATTTTGTTTCAAAATGTTGTACAACATTAATGCTGCAACGACCAAATACTATAAAATATAACTGGGAATTATTATTTTTTTGAACTTACAAAATTTTTAGAAACTTTCTTCATATTCTACTACTGCAAGATACCTATTTGTTAATAGTGTTTTCCTGTATATGTCTATAGCAACATGTTGCGAGAGTATTTAAAAAATAAATAAATATTGGTGTTCTATTCGAAATTTCATAAGAACCGCTGACAACTTTCATTAAAAAAAAGAACAAAAAATACATAACCATATAATAACGCAAAAGTTGTATTTAATTTATATTGCTATCCTAGATATTATTAAACTTAAAACTTCAATACTTCACTATTTACTATTTCAAGTTGCTTAAAACTATCAGAAATACTGTAGCATAGAAATCCTGCCACTTTAATGCTTTAATTTAATTAGTAGTTTTTCATTGTTCTACTCTGTTATTAATACCAAACTAAGCCTTCGTTATCTCTTTTGTAATACATCCAGCTATCACAATTAAAGTTTACATAAAACCTCTTCTCTAACTCTCTACATAAATAAGAAAAAAAAGAAAGAAAAAAAAACTCAAATACTTTTAAAACAACAACCCAGAAACAAAACAAAAAATAGTTATATCTAAAATAAAGAACTTTAACTACAAACATAAATTCCAGTGCTTAACGCACACTTAAACTATAAGAAAAACTTTGATTATCAAATTTTTTCTGTCAACAACTTAAGATAGATGAGCCTCTTACGTACAAAATAGTCAAAAACTCAGTCGAAGTATATAAAAAAAATAGACAAAAAGAAAAAAAATTATACAACTTTTGAACAAAAACAAATAAAAAATTAAAGCAATAACAACAACTACAAGAACAAAAATCTATCTATAAAAGATGCAGAGAAGTAGAAATTCCTTTTTATTTATTATTATTTTTTTTTTTAGTTACCCAAAATATCAGTAGTATTTTGGTTGATTGTTGTATTTTTTTTTTATTGAAGAAGAGCAGATATAACAAGTTGATAAGTTAAGAATAGAAAAAGAAAAATGTGGATTTAATACACAAAAACACATACATTTGCTTATAAACATTTCTCAGTTTTAAGTGTAGTGGTGTTATTGGCATGCTGACTGAAGAAAAGAAAAGAAAAGAGAAGCAAGTGGAAGTTGTTTCGTTTGCAAAAATATGAAATACAAAAATTTAAGTAATTTTCTATTTTAATTCTGCAAAATTATATTCTGAAAGTAATAAGAAAAATTTTGCAAAGATATGTATATTAAAGAGTTGCTAATTAGCAACAGAAATATGCTTACAAAGTTGAGGTGAAATTATTTAAGAAAAAATTTACTTAATATAAAGCCTACTACTACTAGTCTGTTTAAAATTGTGAAAAATGTTGAGCAAAACTTGATTATTTCATACGAAAAATTTGGCATGTTACCAATATTAACTAGGCCTTGAAACTATAATACAAATTCTTACGTTTGTAAAAAACCCCATATGTTTGCTGTAAATTTCATGCGAAACAAACGCCACTCATATTTTTTCGCATAAAAGCTTTAAAAAAATGTTGCTGATACATTTCATATGTTTTTCTCAAAATGAACAGAAACACTTCTTATGCAACATTTTTTCATGAATAATTCATTCCAATTCTTTTTTATATATATTTTGACAGCATTTTACGTGAAATAAGGAAAGGATTTAAGTTAAAAATTTTTTATTGAGTATAAGTTAAACCAGCCTGCAAAATGAAATATATACCAAAGCCCTGCTTAAGATATGTTAAGGACATGTTTAAGAGATCTGCTATGTTTCAAATACTTTCGCAACAATGAAGTTATAATGATTATTTTAATCGAGCTGAGGAGTCAATAAAGACTCGAATATGATCAATAATTTCATAAATTGCTGGCTGGGTAATTTTTTGAGCTTAAATAATAAATAGAAATCTACCTTGCAGCCTGCACGTTCAAAATAAAATTTTTCAATGATGTTTTCCGGTATATATTCTTCGCAACATTATTGTTGACAAAATAGTTTAAGACAAAGAAATGTCTCAAATATGGCATCAAGATCTCTAATGCAGGGCGCTAATACTTAAGAACTTATTTAGAAAATGTTGTTATCCATAATCATAGTTATAAACAAAGTATACTTTAAGTTTTGTAGAGCTTTTGTTAACTCATACTTTTGGTATGCTATAGGCAAGTAAAAATTTAGTTTTTACGTAAAAGTCGGTTTTAAATGTAAAAATGACTGTAGATGCTTTAAAAAAATTTGACATTGAATTTTTTTGCTGATGTAAAAAAGATTTTAAGCAATATATACAAGCAATGTTGCTGAACAAAGTTTATTACAAGTTTATATGAAATGTTTATAGACATATTTCGCTAACAAAATTTTCCATTAAATTCAAAACAAATTAAAGTAACACATTTTGCTTTTTTAACCGACTTCAAAAAAAGGAGAAAGGTTATCGATTCGTCATCTATTTATTTTGTTTTGTTTATGTATGTTCCCTCAAGACTCCGATTTCGGATTTTTTTTCTCTATTCAAAATAAATTACTTCCAGATTGGTTCCGTTGAAAAATGGGCGAGGTCACGCCCATACAAAGTAAATACACATTCGTTTTCAACTACTTCTACTCAACGGATTCTTATGAAACTTTACACACAAATTAAGCTTCTGCTTAAAAACTACACAGGATCAAAAAAGTGGGCTGTGTCATGCCCATGCAAAGTAAATATTTTTTCTCAACAACTTCCACTAAACCGATTCTTATGAAACTTTGCACACACCTTTAGTTATATTTCTAATACAACATTATGTTTAGAAAAGTGGGCAGTGCCACTCCCATGAAACGTAAATAAGCATTTGAACTACTTCTACTTAGCTGAGAATTATGAAACTTTGCATACACATTTAGTTATCGTTACAATACAACATTGTGATTAGAAAAGTGGGCAGTGCCACGCCCATTAAAAGTAAATATTCATTTTAATTACTTCTATTTATCCGATTCTTATAAGACGTCGCACACACAATTAGTTCGTGTAAAAGTACATAATGATAAAATATGGGGCAATGCCACGCCTATTTTGTAGTCGGTTTTTTTTTGCAAGAACTATATTATCTTTATTCCTTAAATTTTTTTAACATGCTTATATTCCTTAAAGCTTCAATTATTTCAACAGGAAATTAAAGTTTTCGTTGGAAAATTAAAACGGTTGAGAGTAAAAACAAGAAATAAGCAAAAAATAATTCTTTAAGACTCATATTAAGATAATTGCTCGTACAAAAATAAAAACGAAAAGCTATATAAGAATACGAACTCTGTTGAAGTATTATCATTCATCCATATTATTTTCCAATACAAATACAATGAACCACTACTACCACTACATCATTTGCGATATGCAATTTTCCTTATTTCCTGGTAAATCAACAACGGCAAAATCACTAGCAACATCATTATCAACATGCAGACACATCAACAAAAACATAATGAACAATATCAACATTATGATTATTATTTAAATGATTATTATCATCATCATCATTATTATAGTGCTTGAAATATTTTTATACTTCAAGTATAGAAAATGTTTAACAACAATCAACTCTGACAGGCAGACAGACAGACATCCAAACGAACCCAAATACTTACACACACACGCACACACACACACACGCACACACACACACACACACAAAGGGGGAGTTTGAAGGAGCTAATACTTTTTCCACAGCCCTGAAACCAAACTCAATCAGGAGTATAGAAGACTACGAGCATTATATAGCTCGTAGTGAGAGAGTAATTGCATGTTTAAATTATATTGAGTATGTATGTATGAGCTTATTAGTATATGTGACTGTGCTATTTATTTATGTGCATGCATATGTGTGTGTGATTGTTTAAGTATATTTGTTTGTATATTAAGGCAATCAACAAATATTTAGTTTTCAATTAGTTTAGCATTTAAATGAAAGAGATAAAGAATTAAAGATATAATGGCTTTACTCACATACACCGGGGGTGTGAGCAGGAAAGCATATCAGTATAAAATAATATAATGCTATCGAAGATAAGGATTAATTAAGCATTTGACACACAAACTACGTACACACAGGCACAAAAAATAAAAATCATTAAATGGCAATTGAAAATAAATATCAATTTATGCAGAGAGAAAAAAATGTGAAAGACAAAATAAATTTACAAACACGAATAAATTATCTTAGTAAAAATCAAGCAGGATGAGATGTTATCTGAGTGAGCTCTGCACAAAATAGCTTGGCAGCATGTTTAAGACATTTGTTTGTCTTTAACCCACATTTGTTTGTGTGTAATCCACATTTTAAGTTTTGAATAATTGTTTAAAAAAATCGGTACGTGATAGAAAAAAAAAATGATTATAGATTTCAATTTAGCGCATTAAACCCTTTATATTCCACATATATTTATTTAAGAGTAATTTTCTTTGCAGACCAGTGTAATTACTGAATTTAGTGGAATTGCATTCATTTACTTTTAAATACGGCTGAAACTTCTATACCAACAAAATGGAATATGTCTTTTTTGCGCCGAAAAGCACTTCATCAGCATTTAGGTGTCCTGGGTTTCATTGAAACCTAAACAATCTTAAAAATGTATTACTTAAAATTTAGTACATTCCAAGAAATTTCTTTTTTATTAAAATGAAAATTTAATTAATTAATTAATTTTAATCAATAAATCCTAAGAAATTTAAATATTTGGACTTGAGTTCGCTTTTCAATTTAATTTTCCAATTAAATTATATTTTTTTGAAGAGAAAATTGCGAAGAAAAATTTTACTGTACGGAAGGTTGAACTTACATGTTCCTAGAAAAGTTGAAAAACAACTCTAAGATTGACTCCACATGAATTGATAAAAAGTAAATGATATTCAACTACTTGACTGCAACTACTGACCTTGGTCGGTTGGTCTAAGCACTAAGGAGCTTTGACAAATAGACCGAGTAGTCACGAACCATGTAAGTTCAACCTTCCGTGCAGTCACAGTTTTCTTTGTCTATAGCATTCACTAAAATTCATAACTTAATCGTCATCAATAAATTTTAGCCCGACTAAAAAACTACTTAGTTCTAATCAAAAATACAATTTGAAAAAATTCACACAATTTAAATGATTGGCAACTTTTGACCAACAAAAACTTAATAGTTTTATAATTAAATTGAAAAAATTAAAATACTCGTACTTATTTTTCAATTTCCATTACTCCATGTGTCTACTTAGTTTTTTTTATCAATATATAAAACTTTTTTGATATTCTCTTTACTTTTTGACATGTCGAAATATTAATGTTGTGTGTCTGTCGCTGAAATAACAAAAAAAAAAATAAAAAGTAAAAAAACGTAAAACTAAAACCAACAACAAATGTCAAAAATAACGAATATAATAACAACAAATAAGATTGACAACATTATGATTCTCGTGCGACATTTGGTCTCATTTTTATTTTTGACTGTCTTTCCGTCTGTCCGTGTATCTTTCTCTAAGTGACGCTTTTACATTTTCTTTCTGTCTCTAAGTGAATATGAATGGCTTTGGCAAATATATTTACAAAGTATTAAAACAAAAATAAAGTTTTAATTTTTTTTTTGTTTAAGGATACTAAAATTGAGAAATGATAGGGAAGTAAGTAGGATTATTAAAGTTTGATGAATCTTTGGTAACCGGAAGATTTCTTTGTACAAAAATCAATATAAAGTTTTTTATAAATTTTTTTATGAAATAACTTTGTTCATTAAAGGCTGCTTATTATGTATATAAGCTTTGTTTATAAACATTGTTTATAAGCTTTGCGAAAAATTTGTTTTATAAAATTTCCGTCGATAAATAAAGTTAAAGTTGGTTTAAAGTATGATTTTTGTATGGGAAACATAATTTTATAAAGTACGTTAAATTTAATAAGGGCCGTGTGTTTATAAGCCTTGTTTATAAATATTTTGAATACCGCATTTATCGGTGTATTAAAAATATAGAGTTAAAGCACTTCAAAACAACTAATGGGTGGACCTCACGATATTCGATTTTATTAAAACCTTATGTGGAATTTTTTTGTAGTATATTAAAGCAATAAATATCAAATTTTGTACTACTAACTCCTTCGGCTGTGGAGATATGATGTCATCAAAATTAAAAATATACATCTTTATAAGTTGAATTTATTTAAGATATTATCAATATCTCCAAAAGTGCTTAAGTTACAGACCTAAAAAAAAAACTTATTAAAAATTAAAGGGTATTCTATCAGGTTGTGTAATTTTGATATATAGCTGTATTTTCTCAACCATAATAATTAAACACTTGAAACAAAAAAATATTAATAATAAATGGGCATCCCAATAAGTAATGCAAGGAAATCGTCAAAACGAACAAAATTGCCAAAAACGCTAAAAGAAAAATAAAACAAAAAGTAAAAAAATGCCAAGGCGAACAAATCGCCAAAATGGAAAATGCGCTTAAAGGAAAAAACACCAAGAAATCGCTAAAATGCAAAAAATCGGCAAAAATAAAAATCGCCAAAACTAAAAAATCGCCAAAACTAAAAAATCGCCAAAACTAAAAAATCGCCAAAACTAAAAAAACGCCAAACATGAAGAAAAATTGTCAAAACAAAAAGAAATTGCCAAAACCAAAATAATCGCCAAAACGAAAAAGAAGCTACAGCTAAAAAATCGCCGAAACTAAAAATATCGTCAAAAACCGAACAAAAATCGCCAAAACGAAATAAATTGCCAAAAAATAACAAAAATAGCTGAAACGAAAAAAGTCGTCAAGACCAACGAGAATCGCCACAAACCGGAAAATTCGCCAAAACAAATAAATTCGCCAAAACTAACAAAAAATCGCCAAAACCAAAAAATCGCTAAAAACGAAAAAAAAATCGCCATAAATAAAAATATCGGCAAAAGCCAAAAAAGGCAAAACGAAAAAATTCGCTAAAAACTAAAAAGTTCACCAAAACGGAAAAAAATCACGCAAAAATTATCTATAAAGTAAAATAAAACGAAAAAAATCGTCAGAACGAAATAAATTGCCAAAAACTAACAAAAATCGCTGAAACGATAAAAGTCGTCAAAACTAACGAAAATCGCCAATAGCCGGAAAATTCGCCAAAACTAAAAAATTCGCCAAAACTAACAAAAAATCGCCAAAAATCAAAAAATCGCTAAATGCGACAAAAAATGGCCATAACTAAAAATATCGTCAAAAGCCAAAAAGAAAGGCAAAACGAAAAAATTCGCCTAAAACGAAAAAAAATCACGCAAAAATTATAAAGTCCAAAAAAATCGCCAAAACGAAAAAAGGATATATGGCATTCGTATGGAACCCTTTGTGTGCGAGTCAAAGACACACTTTGCTGAATTTATTCACATTTGTTTTTTAAATATTAATGACTTTATTTCTCCACAATTAAATGACCCAGAAACCTAACATTTTATGTCCGGTTTTTTTTATATTAAAAAGTCCATACCGATTTTCATTAAAATCGAAGAGAGAGAGAGAGAGAGAGGGAGCTCCATTTCACCCATTTTCTTAGCTGATTTCAAGGGAATTTACTCAATAATAACACTGCAAAAGAAAATCTAAATTTTTTTTAATTTTGTTTTAACAACTGATTCTGGTAAATCGGTATAAGAAATCTTGTATGGGTAAAAGGTGTGTTTAGCAATTTTATGTAAAATACTACAGTGAAAATGTGTTTAAGGGTTAATTTTGTGCTTACAGATTTTCGAAGTATGTATTTTATTTTTTTCAGTTACTGTGTTGCGAAATTGGGCACCCCTTCAATGTTAAATTCTCCAAATCAAGCCTGAAATTTTAGGCTATACAACAAAAACATTTTTTTAATTTTAATTTCATCAAAAAATAAAGGACATTATATCAGACAGCGGTGTTTAAGGGAAAACTAAATACATGTTCATTTATGTAAATTTTCTTTTGCATAAAAATACTTTAACAATTTTACATAAACTTTTAAATTTTAACTAAACAACGCTAACAAATACTACAAACAATATGATTGATGAAAGCGAACAAATTATTTTTGAAAATAAAAATACACCTTAACGTATGAGTAATTTTTATTCAATGCAATCAAAAAATGTATTTATGTCTTCTCTTGATATTCTTCTGTTCAATATAAAGCGATTATTATTATTACGATTATTATTATTATTGTTCGTGATGCTTTCTGAAAAAGCAGAAAGGAGGCTTTCTTTATTTCTTATTTTAAGATTCCAAACATAATTTTCATTGGAAATTGTTTGCTTATTTGATATTCTTACAATAAGACTTGTTAAGCTTCTAAAATGATTGATTTATTTAGTTTTATTTTTTCAAAAGTGTTTGCATATCTTTATGAAAGAGGAAAGAAGAGAGTGAGCGAGAGGGCGGGGGAAGGGGAAGATAAAAAGAAGGAAAAGAGTTAAACATTGATGTTAATGGTTTTGAAAATTTGCTAACAATCCCCCCAGAGAAATTTAAGTAATGCATATAAATTTATGCAAAATTTTATACACACACATACTTAGACAAATGAAATATTACACAACATACACACACACACACTCAAATATGTTTAAAAGTAAAATAAATAAAATAAAACCCAAGATAAATCATATAAAAGAGAGATTTATTTAAAATTGAGTTGTGAATTCTGCGGGGAAATTCTCTAAATGCAAAAATTTTAATACTGAAGAATTTTCTGTGAATTTTCTGTAAATTTTCTTCCTTAATTGAAAAAAGCATTATTTTGTATTAATATTCAGTAAAAAGCTAAACATGAAATCATTGTTTTCTGTTCTAATATTATGCAGGCAAAAAAGTTTGGCAGAAATTAAGTGACACTTTATTTGTTTCAATTACTTATTTTGCATTCAGCAAAAAAAAAACAATTAATTAAAATTTTATTCTTATGTGTCAAAATAAGTCCAAGCAAAAGTTTTTTTTGTTAAAATAGAACTAAAAATAAACAATCCTGCTTGATGAGAGTAGGCAGAGTAATTAATTTGAAATGCTGTTTGGAGTGGGATTTTCAAATTAGTAAAATTTTTGAAGAAAAAAAATTGCCAAAGTAAAGTATTCTTGAAGGAAATAAGTGGGCTTTTTATTATGAGTATTATTTATTAGATGTGCTCTGATGAAAGTAGAGAGTTCTTTAATTAATCTAATGGCAGTTTTAAAATATATTTTGTAAATCAGTTAAATACCAGATTAAAATTTGCTGCCATTTTTGCAGTAATAAAATAAAAGTTTCTTGGAAATACACGATTATGACTTTCCTACAAAAACACCAATTCAAAGCAGAGAAAAGATGTTGTACTGTTATTATATTCTCAACAGCAAAATCTACAAACACACATGCACTTTTTGTTTATTTTTTAACATTAATACGAGTATAATAAATGTATGTACTGTGTGCGCGTGTATTAGTAGCAAAAATAAACGCTTATACCTCCAAAAATACTAAACCGATTTTAATCCAATATAGATTGTGAAGATCGGTCAGTAATTATCTTAAAAATGGCATAAGTTTTATGAGAATCAGCTGCACAATTTCAGCGTAAAATGCATCACAAAAAACCGCCTTGCTTATTAATTATAGAGATTTGAATTTGAATTTCGCAAACATCATCGGTAAACGCGAGTGCAAAAATTCTTAAAAATATTTTGTAATTTAAAATAAGATCCACAGCAGTGATGCCAACTTTTTTGGTGCAAAAAGCACAATAAAGTTTAAAAAAGGCAAAAAATAGTAAAATTTCCATGTAAAAACAGCTTAAAAAAGCACTAAAACATTAAAAACAATAAAAATGTGGTGTTTTAAAATATCAAAACGCACTAAAAATAGTGCTAAAAGCACTAAGTTGGCATCGCTTATCCAAAGTATGCGAAAAAGAGAACCCGAGACTCAAATGGAAAAATTCAATTTATTCGATATCTCGAAAACTCTTCGTGGGAAAAATAAAAGAGTTTCAGTTTCCCGCTCAGCGATCCATAACTAGCTTTTTTCTAAACTACTGTATTTGAAGATTTTGTTAATTTTCGAACTTTTTCTACAATTTCGTTTAACACTTTCTATATGGCTCATTCTCATTCTAAACGCACATTTTGTGTTCTTGTTTTTTGTTTTTGTTTTTTTTTTGTTTACCAATGTAACTAATATTTATTTATATATGAGAAGATAGAATTTTTATTACAGTTTTCGCCTCATTCAATGGTTCCTGAAATAGAATTGTATTTCTCTATTTTTTAACATTGTTGTGTATTGAGCGTTACATTTGCTTTCGCGGTTATTCCAGGAATGATTTTGGCGAAATAAAATATGCCAAAAAAAATGAGTATAGAGTTTGAAAGCACTATACATCTACTCTCTAAAAGCAAACACTTATAATAATCGGAGGACGAAGTTAAAAGTTATGACTAGTTTTTCAATTTTAAGTTAGGTTCACATGGAAAAATAAAAAATTTTTCGTGACGTCTTATCTTCATAACTAGACAAGCCACGAGCCTAGGATTTATATCCGTGTTTTACTTATATTTAAAAAAGTCCATCCCCATTTTCTTAGTTGGTTTGAGGTGGATTAACTCATGTATACTTTATTTTATTCCCCTTTATCAGAATTAATTGTGCGAGCTTTGTTAGTTTTTGTGTTGTACAGTGTGTTGTCAGTATCCAAAATTAACAGTTCACTTAAATTGTTTATAACATTTTTTGTAGATTAAATTCACACAAGCATAAATTTTTTATGCCACCAACTTTTGTCATAAATCTGTCTATTTAATATTTAATTTGGCTATACAAAAATATAAAACTATAATAAACTAGAACTTTTTTATTTCAGTAAATGCCGCAAAACATTAAACTTAATTTGTATCTCTATAACAAAACAAAAAAAAAACCTTCATTTATTTAAGTTACATTTTATTTATACGCTCATAACTAAGCCATTATATGGCATAATGGTCAATATTAATTTTCCTCGAAAAACTGTTGGCTATTGTGTCCAGTTTTTTCCTTTTTTTATATTCACATAGTAAGAAAAATAGCCGCGAGTTAGAAAACAGAAAATTAGACAGAAAAATAGAATAGACAACATTATTAAAATAATGATGATCATCATCATCATCAGCTCCAACATAGACAGACACCCAAGACAAAAAGACAGACAAACAAACAAACTATTTTATGCTGGTAATAAATGAGTCTAGTATTTAATATGCAAAAAGAAAGAAAATAATAAAAAGAATGGTATGAAATAGAATTTTATAAAAATAGAAAGGCAGCCAGCCCCAGCCACATCAAGAAGTAACGAAAAGAGCAAACAAAAAAGTTTGGAAAGGCAGTAACAGCGTCATGCAAGACAATGCAGGCATTGTAATTCCTGGTTTTATTATTTGCATGTGTGAGTGTTTAGTTTCCTTCTTTCTTTTTTAATATTAGAAATTACAGAGAGAAAAAAACAAAAAAGAAAGAAATGCTACAACACACATATTAGAATATCACCAGGACAACACAAACAAGTGATATCAGCAACAAAATACTAACAATTCTTGTTAGGAAAAAACAAACACAGCAAAGACACATGTATGAGAGGAATATTCATTTAGAATAAAATGAAATGCAACATGATAACCGTCGCAAGAAGGAAGAGAAGAAGGAGATGGAAGAGCAAAGAACCATTAAATACTTAGACAATCATCCACATCAAGTTGTTGCAAACATGCACTCATACATTGTACATCCACTTAGAAGTAAACACTCAGTTGCACACATATGAAGGACACGGTGCACAGTGTGGAAGACTAAGGAAAAAAACAAACAAAAATTGCAGAGCTCTAAGCTCTCCCATCAGACTGAAGGAAAATAGTGGGATCGGGCGCCAAATCCAAATAATCAAGTAGAACTTTGGAATTCGAGGAGACAGTTTTATCATCCGCTACTGACAAACAATTAAGTTCAAGCTATGCGATTAATGTCAGCAAAAAGCTCTGAATCTATTTTTCTGAAATAATCTTTTTCGGCTTTTTAAAAACTTATATTAAAAACAATCACATATTGATGAAAGTATTATCCCAGTTCATCAAAGCTCTAGGCCAAAAACATTTGCTCTCCCTCGTACCTACTCTTAAAAACAAAAAGAACTCCTTGCAATTAAAACCCTATGCTTAGAAATTATTCGAATTCGCACAGCTTCCGGATCACAAATTCAGGATCTTATTGACTTCTTGGGAAGTTATTTTTTCTCAAATATAAGCTGATATATCGGCCATAAAACAGGTATAAGTTCGAAGATTTTTACTGAATTTTGTTTTTGATGTATACAAAATAAATCTAATACCGTAAATTTTAGTAATGTTACCATAAATTTTATAATACACTTATAAATCTTGCAAAAATTTATAAATGCACTTGAAAAAAATTTTCTCATATCGTAAATTCATCCTTTCTATTGTCGCAAATTCACATATCGCAAATTTTAAAAAGTTTTTTTGATGTTGTAAATTGTTTAGCTGTCTAAAACATAGAACATAAATAAATTAATAAGCAATGTGGAATTTTTAATATTGTAAATTACATACAGTTTTTATAATATCGTAAATTCATTTAGTTTCCAACAAAAAGTACTCTCTTGAATATTGAAAGTTTTTCACAACTTCATTTAGAACTTTGAAAAAAATTCACATATCGTAAATTTCAAACAAGTTTTTCAAATATCGTATATTTTAGAGAAGTTCTTTGATATCGTAAACTTTTTCAACTGACTAAAATGTAACACATAGATGCGTAATATTGTACATTTTGTTATATCGTAAATTTTTGAACACTTTTTCTAATATCGTAAATTTATTTAACTAAATAAATTTACGATACTAGAAAAAGTGTTCAAAAATTTACGATATTACAAAATGTACAATATTACGCATCTATGTGTTACATTTTTTTGTGGACCACAAAAAAATCTTATCAAAAATCTTTGAAAATTTTTTCATATAAGCTTGACTAAGTAAGTACTATAAAAGAATATTCAATATTGTAAATTTGTTTAAGTTTTTTTTCATATCGTAATTTTTAACTGACAAAAAAGTGTATTCACAATATAAATTTTTTTGAATATCAACTTTAAAAAAAAAAATGTTAAATCGTAATATCGTAACTTTAGACAGTTTTATCTAATACCGTAAACTGTTTTTAGCTGACAACAAAAATTGCTTGAGTAAAAGTAAACTTTTCAAAAACTTTTCTAAAATTGTATATTTCAGACCGGTGATCAAATATGTAAAATGTTCAACATTATTTCCTGACGATGGTACACAAAGGTGTAGCGAAATATTGAAATAAAAATACAATTGTTGTTGTATTTGTAATTGTTTTTTATATAAAAAAGAGACCTTTTGCTTAAAAACTAGATACTAAA
The DNA here is from genome assembly GCA_956483635.1 of Panzeria rudis. Taxonomy (NCBI): domain Eukaryota; kingdom Metazoa; phylum Arthropoda; class Insecta; order Diptera; family Tachinidae; genus Panzeria; species Panzeria rudis. The sequence continues at coordinate 5,311,821 of OY101451.1, forward strand.
AATTAAATGTTAAAACAATTTCCTAATATCGTAAGTTTTAGACTGTTTTTTAATATCGTAAATTCTGTTATTTTTAATACATATATATATTTATTTAAATAATTTTCTGAAAAAAGTTCCAATATCGTAAATTTTAGACACATTTTAGAGTATCGTAAATTTTTAATAAGCAACAATTTTTTTTAAATTCTTTAAAGCCACATGATTGGTTATCTTTAAAAAAATTCTAATATCGTAAATTTTAGATTGGTTTCCCTAATATCGTAAGAAATTTAACTAGCAAACCCCTAGAAATTTCATAAAAATTTACAAAAATTGTCCAAAAACTTTCTAAAAGAAACACCTAAAATGGCGAAAATGTTTGATAACAAGACCACCGTTCATTGTTTGTTAAAAATTTACATCTTCTACTCATGCTGTGTACAACAACTCCATTCATTCCCTCATTCATTCATTCATCCATCCACTTGTACTTACACAAATGTAGAATTAAAAAAAAATACTGTTTGTTATTGTAACTCCATGAATGAGTTGTAGTTGTGGTTGTTGTTGTTGTTGTAGCAAATGTAAATGAATATTAGAGCAGCAGTGTAATGCAGCTGTATAAATATAAAAATTTAAGTATAAGTTGTTCTTATATATAAATATGTATCTACATTTACATATATATGTGTATGTTTGTGTGTATGCACTCGTATATGAAGGTATTTGCTTGTGTGTGTGTATTTTTGCAAAACTTTTAGTTTAGAAAATAAATGACATAAAAATAGAAGCTTTTTTTCTTGCTTTTGCCTGCTGCCACAGCCACTCCTCTAGTACATCATAACGTTTAAATGGAAAACATGAGACAGTCAGTCAGTCAGTCCTACAAACAATGGGGGGTGGTGGTTGAGGAATTATTAAAAATTTTTATAAAATTCTTAGAAAAGTTTCTGACAGCCTTGCTGATTAGGAAAGAATTTCAACATTTTATACTTATGTATTACTGTGAAAAAAAAAACGCTGAAACAAAAAAGTATGCTAGAAAATTTCTAAATTAATGGTTTATTAAAGTTTCTTAAAACTTTTAACAGGCTTTTATTAGCTTCAGTTGTAACGAGCAATGTTGTAAAATCTTTCAACGTTATTTTGCAACAATTTAAAGACATTCGACTAACTTAAAACTTTGCACACACATTTGGTTCTCTTAAGAACACAATTGTACGATTAGAAAAGTGGGCTGCGCCACGCCCACACTAAGGAAATATTCCTTCACAAGTAGTTCTACTGAAGCGGTTCCTATAAAATGTTACACACGCACATTGATTTCCTCTGACAATATATATTTATGATTAAAAAAGTGTTCCATACTATATAAATACATACTCCTTTTCAAATCTTCGCACTTAATTTTTCATTTACATTGACTTCCTGTGACAACACAATTTAATGATTCTAAAAGTGGGCAGCGCCACGCCCGTGTAACATAAATATTGCTTTTCAACTATTTTTACTTAACAGATTTTTTAAGCTTTTGAGCACCTTTTGAAACCTTTGAGAAAAGTAAGCAATGCCACGCCCCACAGCGGTTTCAATTGGAAAAAAGGGTACAAAATCTGTATCTTTGAAATTTGCGGTCCGATAACAAAACAATGTATCTAAAAATCCTAAAGGAGGACCTTAGCTTTCATGATGTTGAAACTTGGACCACCCTGTTGAAACACTCGGTGAGCTACAGGGAGTCAAAGCTCACTAGCTTGGGAATGAAAAACCTTGTTGTATTCATAACTTTTACAAATGTTACCCGATTTTAATGAATTTAAACTTGATGTAAAGTTTATAAATTGGTAAAGAAAATACAGTTTATTTTATTAGGATATCTTTAACGTTTTCATAGATATTTGACTTTGTATTATAAAATTTTGATTTTTGGCTTCGATCTTGTTTCCGATTTCGTAAATATCTCCGGTAATAGTACAACGAAATGTTTCCAGAAATATTTTCTGGTTTTTAACAAACTCCTTGATAATATGCAGAAGAAATTTTTTAGTTATTTCAATTCATGAAATGGGGGTCAACAATTTAATTTAGTTTAATTAATGGACGTTTTTCTCAAAAATTTTTCAAAGCTAAAAATTTTATTTTTCCATATTTCAAGAGAATAGACTTTACAAATGACTACAGTTTAAATTTTAAATCGATTAAGGCATGAGTCCAGCATGCTTTTTCGTCGCTTAGAAAAAAACGCAGATTTTTCAAATTTCTCTACAAAATAAATTAGATATATTCAATATAATTAATCCCCGGTTAAAAATGTGCCCAGGAGAGCAGATTTTCATTAAAAATCGTGTTTTATTTATCGGAATGAAAATAGTACTAAACTTTTTTTTTTTAATTTTTAATTCTTTACTATTTATTAAAAAACATGGCAGTCCTCTTATGTTTAATTTTTTTTAACGATATATTGAACCGGCGTTGGAGTTCTTATTTCCAAATTAAAACATGTGAAGAAAAGTGTGAATTTAAAATATTTTAGGAAAAAATTGTATGCGTATCATATTACTCATACGTATACTCTTTGTCTATTTATAAACTAAAAAAAAAATCAGATAATTGGCCCTGTCACAGAGCTCAATTCCGTTCGGAAATGGAATTCAATCCACCCCAAAACGCCAAGCCCTAGCCGGAGCACGCCCCAGCATACCAGCGCCGCCAATAGTCTGGACACACCTGACAAATTTGCGTATTTTAGTTTTCTTTTTTAGACACCAGCTGCTACAAAAATGGGGTAGGTTGAATTCCGTTTCCGAACGGAATTGAGCTCTGTGACATGGCCGAATATTTTTAAAAGTTGTGAAGCCAACAAGGTTTTTCATGCCCGAGATAGTCAACTTTGACACCCTGTACCTCCCCGTGTGTTTCAACAGGGTGCTAGAAGTTTCAACGTTCTTAAAGCTTGCGTCATCCACTATGATTTTTACACATAGCGTTTTGTAATCGGATCACAAGTTTTAAAGATACAGATTTATTACCATTTTTCCAGTTGCAACCACTTTCCCCCCTACATCATAAATGTTCCTTTGTAATTATTTTTATTTAACAGATTCTTGTGAAATTTTGCACACACATTGAGTATCTCTGATGACACAATTTAACGATGAGAAAAGTGGGCAGTGCTACTCTTTTTGAACTAATTCTCCTGATCCGAACCTTAGGAAACAGTAAGTTCGTTTAAAAAATATAATTTAATATGTAATTAGAAAAGTGGGCTGTGATACGCCTGTGAAACTTAAAAATTCTCTTTAATCGATTCTAAAAAAAAACTTTGCACACACATTTGGTTCCCGTGACAAATCAAATCAATGCTAAAAAATGTAAGCAGTATCATGCCTGCCCATTTATAATATAGTTACGTATATATGTATATTATTAAAACAAGCTATCTTTTTTATTTATATCGTAAGTAATTGAATCTAATTTAATTACATATTTCAAAATCTTTAGTGCATAATAAAATCGGATTTCTTAGTTTAAGTGAACTACATACATATTTTTATTTATGCGTAAGACAAACAGTTCAAACGTAATATTTCCTTTCATATTGCAAAATTTAGAATTCATATTTATAACGGTCATTTCCCCACAATGAATGTCCTTAAGGAAAACTCTGTTTAAGAAACGAGTTTACTACAGTTCGTACTCACGTACAGTCCTCAATGCTTTATAGGTTTGTGCATAAACACAAGTATAAAATTGGATGCATGCATGAAAGCATG